>CM032330.1:62162367-62762367 GCA_019022515.1 Quercus aquifolioides
ATAAATAACCATCTCACCACTGTTACCCGCCAATCATAGTATAGACACCTGTATGCTTCGGCATAGCAAAAGTGCAGTGTCAAAGACATTCGTATGCTTCGGCATAGCAAAATTGCGATGTCAAATGCTTAACATCTTGGGTATTTCTTTTCTCTCTTTTTATGCCCATGCATGATATGCTTAAAGGAAAATATGCAAAGAAAATATAAAGCAAAAAGATTAAAGATGCTTTAAATATGATTGCAAGCGTGTTTTCTAGGAGATGTGGGAGTTATAGGATGTACCTTGAAGGTGATAGTCCCCATCAAACAGTTATGATTGTGTGTGAGTTAAAAGTTATTTACTTATATCTCAGATCGTCATAACATGTATACACATATGCAATCTTGCGATGTTTTTCACACACAACACGCAATATTCTTTGCTACTTTTGATACATGTGCAGGTACAATGTGATTTGGCCATCACAAGTGTTTACATATGCTAATGTATGCTCACTAAACTGTCATAACTTGTTTTTGAAATATAAAATTGGTTAGACTTGTTTAGTGTGTGTGTGTGTTTTGCATGATCTTTGTGCTTAATTTCTTGTTGAGAGATGTTTTGAGAGGTTTATATGTTGAGTGGATCATTGATAGAGATGTGTGTTGGATTGCATTCATGTCTGTGTTTTTCCCTTCTCGAAAAACTGCTCTTTTTCTGTGTCTCGACACCTTCCTCGACACCTCCTCGATACCTGGTCATCTGTCGAGCTTCTCAAGCTTTTCTTATCGCAATCTCGACACTTCCCTCGACACTTGGTGGATCGATCGAGAAAGTCTCTGTCCTCTCGATAGATTCTCGACACCTTCTGGATCGATCGAGATTCGTGTATCTGAAATTCTCCTTGCATCTCGATACCTCTCGATACCTGCATCTGTCGAAGGCATTATTCCTCGATACCTTTCTCGACAGATACCTCGATACCTCTCGACACCTCAGCTGTCGAGAATTACTGAGGTGCCTATTTAAGTGCAGATCGCGATTTTTTCTTCATTTCACTCGATCTCTCTCGATCTCTCCGTGGCTGTTCATCTCCCTTTCACTCTCCTTTCACTCAAATCCTCCAACCCTCTTGGATCTTGCTCATTTCTTGCTCAAATCACTTGGTAAGATCTCTTTTCTCTTCCATTTTCATGCATTTCATGTTTTGAAAACCTAGTTTTGGGATTTTTCATAAAAATTTGGGGTTTTTCAAAATTGCTGAGTTTTTATTGAAATTTTGGGTTGGGTTTGGACTTAAATGATTTCAAAATGTCATACATTGCATTTCATGTGCATTATAATGATATTTTCATACATTTAGATGTGAGTACTTTGTTTATATGCTGTTAGGAATGGATTGGGCTGAGCCCATGATGATATTTCTGTTTTGCATGTCACATGTTCATGCATTCCCATGCATACGTACTTTCTGTTCATATATCTGTCATATTTGAACTGATTTGGGACTTTTCTGTTTGTCTCCCTCTCTATCTCTTTCTCATTCGTTTACGTTAGTAGTGTCTATGGCACCCAAACGTAAATCTACTCCTGCTCGGAACCCTCTGCGTTCTAGAGCATCTTCATCTTCTGATTCTGCTCCTTTTAACATTCGGTTCCGTGATGGAGATGCCTCAAAGGCATTTACTGAGAACTTTTCTAGACGAGGTGTTCATTCGGAACGCCAAGTCATTCTGGCGGACTTCGCCGATACTGACCTTCCTTCTGTCATTCACAGTAGGGGATGGGGGTCACTGTGTGACATCCCGGTCACTTGCCCTCTCGTGCTGATACAGGAGTTCTACTCCAATATCCACGGGATTGATCTTTCAGTACCTCATTTTTCCACTCGCGTTCGAGGTATGCGCATCCCTGTTACACCGCAACTTGTTGCGGATGTGCTTAGGGTACCTAGGATAGAGTTTCCAGATTACCCCTCTTGTGAGCGTCTGAGGACTGTGTCCAAAGAAGAGCTCATCTCTGCCTTCTGTCAGCGTCCTGCTGATTGGGGTGAGCATCAGTTCACATCATGTAGGCCTTTTGCTAAAGGTCCTAGATTCATGAACATGGTGATGATTTTTGTTCTTCATCCTCTGTCTCACTATAACTCTATCACAGAGCCTCGTGCTCGATTTTTGCTCTCTCTACTTGAGCATTTGACCATAGACTTCCCTTCTCACTTCATCCGGTCTATCATAGATGTTTATCTTGATTCGGCTTCCCGTGATATGCTCATCTTTCCTTCTGCTATCACGCGGATTCTACGCCATTTTTTCGTTCCCTTTCCTGTGTCCGACCACTTCACACACATATCTGTCATAGATGCCGCTACCGTAAAACGTAGTGAGGCACAGTTTAGGTCGAGACAGCCTGGTGCCACTCCTCCCTCCCGTTCTGCACCATCCAGATCAGCTCCATCTACATCTGCTCCTTCTTCCTCTTCGAGCGATGTATCCCTTGGTGATATCATGGCGCAGCTGCAGCGCATGGACACTCGTCTTGATACACTCTCTGCTGAGTTGTATCAAGTGAATGTTCGTGTGGGTCGTATTGCACGACGGCAGGCGACCATGGGTGGTTTTGCTCCAGAGGCTACTCCTTCACCACCTACTCCAGTAGCTTCAGATTCTGAGGATGAGGATGATGATGATGATGATGTTGATGATGATGATGATGGAGATGCTAGCTCTGCCGATGAGATGTCTACATGACACTCTACCCTTTGTCACTCGTGACAAAAAGGGGGAGTAGTTTTGGGTTATGAGAGTAGTCATCTTAGGGGGAGAGTTAGTATAGGACATTTTTGATAGGGGGAGTGTTGATACTTTTGAGGGATGTAGTGAGGTTTGATGTATCTTTTCTTTTCTTATCTTTTTAGATACATTGTTCTTGTATATGAGGTCTTGTGACCAGTTTTACATACATGGTACTTATTCTTTATATATGTGGATGTATGTTTCTTTCACCTCTCTCTTCATGTGTTGTTTCTTTTCTATCTTTATACACATGTTCTTTTGTTGTATGCAGTCTATTTATTTCTGTTTCACACAAGATGCCTTGATGAGTTTTGTTTAAAGTGTTTCAAAAATACAGGTTGTCAAAGTCTACTTATCATAAGCTCTCTTCTTGCAAAGTTTTTCAAGAGTTTGTGTTATGATAGATTTTATTGTATTCAACAAGTGAATATGAGTTGAGTGATTTATGACTTCTCTCATATGCTCATTTGTTTGTTGTGGTTTTGTCACGGATTGTCAAAGGGGGAGATTGTTAGGACATATGTGTTTCACATGCTAAGAACATATGTCTTACTTATTTATGTAAATTGGCTAATCCTTTGACAAAACGCACTCTGCTTGTAATTGGGTAGATCTAGGTGTTTTTAATACTTTAAGAAACAATGTTTCAAGGTCAAGTGTTGAAGTCATCAAGTCTGTCCAAGAGAAAGCAAGTTGAAGTGCAGAATTTTTAAAGCTCGACACCTCTTGATAGCTACCTCGACACCTGCTATCTGTCGAGATTTAAAAAGTCAGAATTCCAAATCTGATTTTCTTGGGATCCGTGAATATGTTTTTGGGACTTCTTTTCTTCTAACCCTAAACATATAAAAGGATTATTTTAAGAGCCGTTTTGGGTGACACAAGTTGTATTATCATTGAGCAATCTCTGTTTATGCAAATTGTGATCAACAGACGAAGTTCTTGACCTAGTTCATCTTTCATCAAGAAGTTGCTGTGTCTTTGCACCATAGGGTTTTGTAACCAAGCATCTTCCTGCTATTCATCACGTGGATGAATTGAAGAACTTTGCAGCCAACCATTCTTCCTCAAGTTGGTATTCTGAAGTCGCGTACTGGGATCCGCGCATTGGTTAGTCACGTACTTGGGAGCCGTGCATCAAAGGTGAAAATTGTCACTACAGATCAAGTCCAATTGGGTATTGGGGTAAGGGTTCAACTGTAGGTTGGTAAGGTACTTGGGATTCCTTTCTTATAACCGCTTGATTTGATAATAGTGGAGTTTCGGGAGTGGTGACCTGAAAATCACCCGGTGGGGTTTTTGCCGTTAGGGTTTTCCCCATTCGTAAACAAATCACCGTGTTATTTATTTTCCGCTGCATATTTAGTATTTGGTGATTTGTTTGTGCTTCCACGCAATTGCATGCTTAATTGATTAATTAACAACTTGGCTAATTAATTAATTAATTAGGGTTTATCACAAGGGGTCATTCAGATTGTGACCTAACATATAGTTTATGTGGTAACATTAGGTCCGATTATTATTTAAAGGCTAGGGACGTACGAGTATGGCTCATATCATGCCTTCCCAACTCTAACAGAAATTCAACAGGAGAATTCGTTTGGGTGAGCAGCAATTGGCTTGCCGATGAGCTCCCCTACCTAACTTCGCCGTGTGACGTTGGCCGGTACCAAGTATTTTTATTTGTTTTAAATTTGATGCTTTTCCTGTACTTATTTCACTTTCACATATACTAACCGGTCTTTACGTTGTTTTGGTGTAGATACCAGAAGATTCAAATCGGACCTTAGAGTTGTGCACGTGAGAGATCTCAATTTTGTACTTAGGCCAGAGATATTTGTGCACCTTGAAGATCAGCTCCGGGCATCCCATCTAATACTCGAGTGCAATCTCGTGTACTCTACCTGGCAGTCATTTAGCCAAGCTTTACTGGTGGACAACCCTTTACTGTCATACATCGATGTATGGCACTCCAATTTGCTCCCCCCCCCCCCCCTCTAAAGGTTGGTGAAGCTCGGGACTTTGTTCCCCGTATAGTTAGAGCGGAGTCACTAGCACCCTTTAGAGATGCCTCAGCAGAAACAGTCTCCCAAAACCACATCGTCCATAGACCTGTTGAAGAGCTTCAAGCTCAAGTCCAAGTTCAACAGGTCGAGTAAGAAGCGGCCGAGTCAGTAAACTCCTCGGGAGGAAAACTTGATCATAGTGAAGACGAGATGGTAGTCAGACGAACAATGACCATTGATCATTTCCTGCCCAGTGCCCGTCCAATAGTGCAGCAGTAGCATCCCCAAGACAGAAACCCCACTCCCCCTCCTCCTCCCATCGGCCCCGCCCAAAAAAGGCAGCGTACCTTTGAATAGACACCTAGGGTCTCAAGTGATCCCCCCTCGAGAACCCCACCTTCCCGGGCATTTAGCAAGATTACAATTCGAGAGCCAGTTGGTGACATTTGGCCAACTGCCCAGGTCGGGTCAAATGTGGCGTCCTCATCTCAGCCAGAAGTGAGCTGGTAGATCACTTTCAGGCTCGGCAATGAGCCCTTCCCTGTGACAGCCAGTGTCAGGACTTGGGTGCAAGGCGAAGGTGGGTGAATTGCGTAGAGCTTGGCATAGGGTCTTCTATTGCCTGAGGACGTGCACTTCTTTTCAAGCAGAACTGATAGGTCGTTAACTAACCGGCTACAGTGGCATACCATAGTGTTAGTACACCATCCTCCCTTTTCTCTTCATGTCCTTGTACTATCTTCTTATGTTTATCATTATTATGTTGTCAGGCTGTGCAGCTAACTTACGTTATCAATGAACGATTGAGGGAAGCCGCCAAGTGATGGAAATAAGCATGTACGCAGCGGAAAATTAACGGATCTACTTCATTCTCAATCTATAACATGTACTATGTAAATTTCAGGATTCGAGTATAAGAGAGCATACCTTGAAGCGGTGAATTTCAAAAGAAAGATCAAAGCACTTGGGAATACTTTTAATCTTCACTCCAATTCCACTAACGCCCAAGAAGTGTGGACTCTCAATTGGTTAGAAAAGGAGAATTAAAGAGTGACTTATATTCTCATACACACCATTACAATGATGTTTTTCTCTCTATTAAAATTCTAAACGTTTTTTCCTTTTGTATCTAACCAATCATCTAATTGGGCTGGCCTTTTGGGCTTTTCTAATTGGGCTTAAGTGTGTGGCTTGGAGTGGGACCAAAAGGGATCAATAAGACACTAGCTCCAACGAGCCTTGGGCTTTTCTGTCAACTCTTGACAAGTCCAAAGTTACCATTAATTATATTTAATACTACTATATAAATATAGTTGCACTCTAGGCCTTATCTATAAATTATATCCCAAGACTTTATTGTACATGCAAACCCCTTCATAAAATATTCGTAGTAATACAAAGTCATAAATGTAGACTGCAACTTTGTAAATTACTACATCTTAATCCTTGAGTACCTGATTTAATTCTTTTAAGTTATTCATCATATATTTATGAAATTGGAAATCCAATTTCATAAATATATACTTTAGTAATTTCTTACCAAAGTGGTTAGGCCTAACTCTCTGAATAACAGACCCATTAAACTTATCTCAAGGGAATATTTTATATTTCCGTTAAGAGATTATGAATTCCATCTTGAGAATATATGTTCCATCAATACTAAATGTGGCTGCCCAACATATTGAGGATTTGACCGTTACTTTAAATCTCACTCCTGATATATCAAAGCAACCTACACTTCATGATCAAGTCCATTATTCTCTCAGGATTAAGAGTTCATGCAAATATAAGTCGTGAGATTTATTATTCATTTGATAGTCCTTAGGAGAATAATAAATCTCACAACGGTCCAGTTCAATATGTCTTAACTCTTAAAACATATCAACACATCAACTAGAAGTCTACACTTCCATGATCAAGACAAATCATCGTAGTTGACATGTTATAGTTTTCGCAGATGAAATGCCCAATTTTATCACCGATTACAAACTATAGTTCTGAGTTTACAAAGAACTTGTGACTTATATCTTCTGTGACTAAATCACATAAATCACATACTATGCATCTCATGGACTATGTGATAATGTCCGAATATTCATGTTAACATTATTTCATATAATAATAAAACAATTTTATTAAAGACAATATTAAGTCATACATAATGTCACACTTAATATCATACATATCATCATATAATAGGATTTAAGAGCACTAATCCTAACAATCTCCCACTTGCCCTAAAGACTATTATGCACTAATCTAACTCCCATTCCCTCCAAATGTGACTCGAAAGTTCTTTGAGGCAAGGCTTTAGTAAATGGATCTGCTAGATTACTTGCACTTTCAATCTTTGCTACCACCACATCTCCACGAGCAACAATATCTCGAATGATATGGTACTTCCTGTCAATGTGCTTTCCTTTCTTATGATTCCTTGGATCTTTAGATTGTGCAACTGCTCCACTGTTGTCACAAAACAATGTGATTGGAACTTGCTCCATTCTCATTACACCAAGGTCAAAAAGGAATTTCTTGAGCCATACAGCTTCCTTTGCTGCCTCACAACCAGCAACATATTCTGCCTCCCTGGTGGAGTCTGTAATACAAGACTGCTTAATACTCCGCCAACTTATGGCTCCACCTCCCAAGGTGAAAACACATCCTAATGTGAATTTTCTGAAATCTAGATCCGATTGAAAGTCTGAATCTGTATAGCCAATAGGTATCAAATCCTTACTTCGATAAACAAGCATATAATCTCTCGTTCTCCGTAGATACTTGAGAATATGCTTTACAGCTTGCCAATGTTTTGGTCCTGGATTTAATTGATATCGGCTGACCATGCCTACTGAATATCAGATATCTGGTCTAGTACAAAGCATGGCATACATAAGACTTCCCACTGCAGAAGCATAAGGAACTTGTCTCATTAAATCTTCTTCCTCTTGAGTCTTAGGCCTTTGGTCATCAGACAGAGGAACTCCATGTCTGAAAGGAAGCAATCATTTCTTGGAGTTTTGTATGCTAAACCGTTCTAGAACCTTATCTATATATCCAGCTTGTGATAAGCCTAACATCTTATTCTTGCGATCTCGACAAAGCTTGATCCTTAGAATAAAGTTAGCCTCACCCAAGTCCTTCATATCAAATTGGCTTGAGAACCAAACCTTTACCAATGACATTACCCCTACATCATTTCCAATGAGTAGAATATCATCAACATAAAGCACTAGGAACATTACTACTTTATTTCGATGTCTTTTGTACACATATGGTTCATCAAGATTTTGTTCAAAACCAAATGACTTGATTGCTTGATCAAATATGATGTACCATAACCTAGATGCTTGCTTAAGTCCATAAATGAACATTTTCAACTTGCATACCATATGCTCTTAGTTCTTAGCTATGAAACCTTTCGATTGCATCATATAGATTTCCTCTTCAAGATTGCCATTAAGAAATGCAGTCTTGACATCCATTTGCCAAATCTCATAATCAAAATGAGTAGCAATGGATAAGAGAATTCTGATAGATTTAAGCATTGCTACTGGAGAAAAGGTTTCATCATAATCTATACCTTCTTTTTGTGTATACCCTCTCGCCACTAGCCTTACTTTAAAGGTTTCAACCTTTCCATCTATCCCCCTCTTCCTCTTGTAAACCCATTTGCAACCAACAGGTTTAATGCCGTTAGGCGCTTCTACAAGATCCCAAACTTGATTGGAATACATGGAATCTAATTCAGATTTCATAGCTTGGACCCAATGATGTGCATCTATATCATTCATTGCCTCTACATAAGTGTAGGGTTCTGATTCAGTCTTTTCAGAGATAGCTTTATAAGTTTCTCCCAAACCTATGAATCTTATAGGAGGCCGAACAATTCTCCCACTACGACGAGTTACTTGTGTACTAGACATCTCATAAGTAGTATCTTGCGGTGTATCTAATATAGCCACATCATCTCTAGTTTCATCCATTGGTTGTTTATTTACAGGTTCATTCATTTCAGATAATACAACTCTACTTCTAAGAGTAAAATTATTCATATAGTCATTTTTCAAGAATTTGGCATTTGTGCTAACAACACTTTATTATCTTTATGACTGTAGAATAAACCTCCAACAGTTCCTTTTGGATACCCTACAAAGAAAACCACTTCTGTTTTAGACTGTAACTTGTCAGACTTTCCTTTTAACACATGTGCTGGACAACCCCAAATATGGAGATGTCTCATACTAGGCTTACGCCCATTCCACAACTCCACAGGTGTTTTAGGAACAGACTTCGAAGGTACTAAATTCAGAAGATACATTGCAGTATTTAAGGCATATCCCCAAAAAGAAATAGGTAGAGTTGAATAACTCATCATGGACCTAACCATATCTAAAAGAGTCCTATTCCTTCTTTCCGCTACACCATTTTGTTGTGGAGTTCCAGGTGCAGTCAATTGGGATACAATCTCATTTTTAGTTAAGTAATCCTTAAAATCCCCAAGAAGGTATTCACCACCTCGATCAGATCGAATGGCCTTTATGTGTTTGCCTAATTGATTCTCAACTTCAACCTTAAACTCTTTGAACTTTTCAAAGGCTTCGGACTTCCGTTTCATTAGGTACACATAACCAAATCTAGAGTAATCATCAGTGAATGTGATGAAATACTCATAGCCACCTCTTGCCTAGATTGAAATAGGACCACATACATCAGAATACACTAGTTCTAGCAAATCTTGTGCTCTTCTACCTTTTACATTAAAAGATCGTTTTGTCATTTTACCTTCCAAACAAGATTCACAAATTGAAAATTCATCAAAGTCCATGGGCTCTAAGAGTCCATCTTTGATCAGTCTTTGAATCCTATTTGAATTAATATGACCTAAACGCAAGTACCAAAGATATGCATCACTAGTAGAAGGAAACTTTCTCTTTAATAATTTCACATGTGAGTTATTATCTAATTCAGAATTATATAATTCATGCTTATCAGGAGTTAAAAAATATAAAGACCATCCACAATATTGCCAGAACAGATAAATACTTTATCCTTCTTTATTACAACATTGTCTTTAAGGATAACACAATATCCATGTTTACCTAAGTAAGTAGTAGAAATTAAATTCTTACGAACATTAGGTACATACAAACAGTCTTCTAATATTAGAACTCTAAATTTAAAACATAAATTATAAACACCAACAGCTACAACCAGAATCCTGCTCCCATCAGCCAAAGTAAGAAACAACTCCCATTCTTTAAGCTTTCTAGTCTTTTAGAACCCCTGCAAGAAATTGCAAATATGATTAGTATAACCTAAATCCACACACCAGGAATATGTGGGATTCTGTACCGAACATATTTCTAGAAGGAATGTATCATTCATACCTTTGTTCTTGGTAGCCTTGAATATTGGACAATTTCTCTTCCAATGTCCTTTCTCACCACAATGGAAACATTTTCCTTTGAGTTTCTTTCCTTTGTCAGCAATCCCTAAGGCAATTTGTTTACCCTCTTGCTTGGTGAAGTCCTTCTTCTTCTTCTTCTTACCCTTGTCTTTCGACTTAGGTTGAGAAGTAGAAGCTTCACCAACATTGGCTTCAATATTAGAAGTACCAAGGATGCCTTCCGCCGCTACCAATTCATTCATCAATTCAAACACTGTATAAACCTTTTTGTTCATATTGTAATTAAGTTTGAATTCCTTGAATGATTTCGGTAATGACTGGAGTATCATATCCACTTGGGATTCTCCATCAATATCGGCACCTAAAACCTCCAATGTATTCAGATTAGAGATCATTGTAAGACAATGCTCCTTTACTGAACTTCCTTTAGCCATTTTGGTATTATAAATTTGCCTCATGGTTTCTTGCCTTGCAGAACGGCCTTGCTCACCAAACATCTCCTTCAGACTTAGCATAATGTTTGAAGCTAGTTCTACATCCTGCATTTAATGCTGTAGAACATTTGAGATAGATGCTAGGATGTAGCACTTGGCCATCTCATTAGATTTCTGCCAACGATAATATCGCTGTTTTTCCTCAAGATGAGCATCTAATGAAGGAAAGCTAGGACATGGTTTAGTAAGAACATACTTATGCTCTTCAGCAGTAAGAACAATGTCCAAATTTCTTTTCCAGTCAGCTTGTTTTGATTAATAATAGTAACAAGTGGGCTAAAATATGCCATGTTCAAATCTGAAAACAATAAACATGAATATAATAAGTAAACTGGACATTATCAATTTAGCATATAAACATATAGCATGGAACCTTAATAAAACCATAATATAGTATATGCAACGACAACCCAATCCCATATTCAATATCCCTTAGCATAGAGTGAATATAAAATACTATGATTGATTGAGAACTACTCTCATTATTAGTGCTATCATGATAACTCTTATCAAACACTAATAATATGCCGTTATACATTTGGCCTCTAAATAATGATAGTAAGAACTCAGCATAGAGGATACTATAATATTTAGTCTAGTGTATACCATTGTCTAGAATCATGTGTAGCCACATTTCATCCCCTTAACAGGCTTATTTTGTAGTACCATGATACAAAACACCCTCCGCATGGAATGCAAAGCTCGAGGCTAAGACAAGGTGCTTGATCATACCACTATAAACCAAGAAATTCAATCTTGTAGGACTATGAAATAAATACTCTCCGCATGGAATGCAAAGCTTGAAGCAAAGACAAAGTATATATCTCACACTACTATGAACCGACAATGGAAGCCGTGAGATCCAACCCTTGTATCTCTCTCCCACTAGATGTTTTAAAGAAAAGGTTTTTAATTACAAAACATGCATACTCTAATTACACATAGTCTTAGTACTTTTACATGTAAAAACACTTAGAAATTTTTTTGATATTCTTTCTTTCGATCGATCGAATGTGCCCCTCGATCGATCGAAAAAATTAAAGAATTCGATCTTGGCCTCCTGACTTGTTCAATCGATACTCGATTGCCTTTTGATTGATCGAAAAACAGATTTGATCGATCGACTAGCAATCGAAAATCAATCTATTTAAAAAGTCTGATCACTGTTTCACTCGATCGATCGAAAGTAATTTTCGATCGATCGAAAATTGCGAAACTCGAATTTTCAGAAATTTTCTAAGGCAGTTTTCTTCATTTTTCATGAACAAACATTCAACATATGAACATTACAGACAGAGATTGATATCAAAACTGAATTCTATTGATGCTATAGCCTTAAGACTCAATTTAACGTACTTAAATTTAAATTTAAACAACATCATAACATCAATTTCAGTTTTCATCAAATCATAGTTTCAACAACATGCAGAAAATTAAAACATAATCTTCTAACAATATGAAACTATCATCTCTAATTCTAAAACTCACAAAACATGTTAAACAGATTGGAAATTGAAGACCGCTCTGATACCAATTAATGGAAATAAGCATGTACGCAGCAGAAAATTAACGGATCTACTTCATTCTCAATCTATAACATGTACTATGTAAATTTCAGGATTCGAGTATAAGAGAGCATACCTTGAAGCGGTGAATTTCAAAACAAAGATCGAAGCACTTGGGAATACTTTTAATCTTCACTCCAATTCCACTAACGCCCAAGAAGTGTGGACTCTCAATTGGTTACAAACGGAGAGTTAAAGAGTGATTATATTCTCATACACACCATTACAATGATGTTTTTCCCTCTATTAAAATTCTAAACGTTTTTTCCTTTTGTATCTAACCAATCATCTAATTGGGCTGGCCTTTTGGGCTTTTCTAATTGGGCTTAAGTGTGTGGCTTGGAGTGGGACCAAAAGAGATCAATAAGACACTAGCTCCAACGAGCCTTGGGCTTTTCTGTCAACTCTTGACAAGTCCAAAGTTACCATTAATTATATTTAATACTACTATATAAATATAGTTGCACTCTAGGCCTTATCTATAAATTATATCCCAAGACTTTATTGTACATGCAAACCCCTTCATAAAATATTCGTAGTAATACAAAGTCATAAATGTAGACTGTCACTTTGTAAATTACTACATCTTAATCCTTGAGTACCCGATTTAATTCTTTTAAGTTATTTATCATATATTTATGAAATCCAATTTCATAAATATATACTTTAGTAATTTCTTACCAAAGTGGTTAGGACTAACTCTCTGAATAACAAACCCATTAAACTTATCTCAAGGGAATATTTTATATCTTCGTTAAGAGCCTATGAATTCTATCTTGAGAATATATGTTCCATCACCACTAAATGTGGCTGCCCAACATATTGAGGTTTTGATTGTTACTTTATATCTCACTCCTGATATATCAAAGCAACCTACACTTCATGATCAAGTCTATTATTCTCTTAAGATTAAGAGTTCATGCAAATATAAGTCGTGAGATTTATTATTCATTTGACAGTCCTTAGGAGAATAATAAATCTCATAGCGGTCTAGTTCAATATGTCTTAACTCTTAAAACATATCAACATATCAACTAGAAGTCTCCACTTCCATGATCAAGACAGATCAAGGTAGTTGATATGTTATAGTCTTCGCAGATGAAATGCCCAATTTCATCACCGACTACGAACTATAATTCTGAGTTTACAAAGAACTTATGACTTATATCTTCTGTGACTAAATCACATAAATCACATACTATGCATCTCATGGACTATGTGATAATGTTCGAATATTCATGTTAACATTATTTCAGATAATAATAAAACAACTTTATTAAAGACAATATTAAGTCATACATAATGTCACACTTAATATCATACATAGCATCATATAATAGGATTTAAGGGCACTAATCCTAACACCAAGGATGCTGACCAAGAGAAGGCCCCGAAGGATGTCGTTGTTGCCACTACAAAGGAAAAGGGGAAGGCTGCTGTGGCTGCCAAGAAGAGGGCTTAAGAGGCTGAGAGGGGTCGGTTGCTGGCGGAACAAAAGCTAATGGAGATGGATGTAAAGATGGGCGAAACGGGGCTCAAACTGGTGGAAGCGGAAACCTTAAACTTGGCCCATGTTGACGAAATAGCAGACCTAAAGGCAGCCCTTGAAGCCAACGAGGATAAATATTACAACATGGGCTTCACGGATGCTGAAGGGTCTGTGGAGCCGATCATCTACCAAGCTTGAAAGCACGAGTTTGGGAAGGGGTGGATGGCTACCATTCTAGCTATGGGGGTGCCGGATGACTCTTCACTGAGGAATCCCGAGTAGATACCATGTCCGAATATTCATGTTAAAATTATTTCAGATAATAATAAAACAACTTTATCAAACACAATATTAAGTCATACATAATTTCATACTTAATATCATACATAGCATCATATAATAGGATTTAAGAGCACTAATCCTAACACCAAGGATGCTGACCAAAAGAAGGCCCTGAAGGACGTCGTTGTTGCCACTACAAAGGAAAATGGGAAGGCTGCTGCGGCTGCCAAGAAAAGGGCTTAAGAGGCTGAGAGGGGTTGGTTGCTGGCGGAACAAAAGCTAATGGAGATGGATGTAAAGATGGGTGAAACGGGGCTCAAACTAGTGGAAGCGGAAAGCTTAAACTTGGCCCATGTTGATGAAATAGCAGACCTAAAGGCAGCCCTTGAAGCCAACGAGGATAAATATTACAACATGGGCTTCATGGATGCTGAAGGGTCTGTGGAGCCGATCATCTACCAAGCTTGAAAGCACGAGTTCGGGAAGGGGTGGATGGCTGCCCTTCTGGCTATAGGGGTGCTGGACGATTCTCCACTGAGGAATCCCGAGTAGATACCATTTCCAGAACCCTTCCCCTCACCCAGAATCCCTCCGGTGCCGCTGATGAGGAGGATACTCCGAGCATAAAGAACCTGGTGCAAGAAATTGACTCCCACGTGGAGGTATTCGATCTCGAAGTCACCAGCAACTTTGATGCCGCGTTGCAGACCGATCAACAGCCACCCCCAGAGTCTGGTGCCTAGCATGCCGAGGAAACCGCTCACCTATTGAAGATGAGTCGAACCAGACCAACACGGAGAACGACCCCACCGTGCAAGCGTGAAAATCTTTTAACTTTATTTCATTTTTTAATCTTTTGTTTTCTTATGTTTCGTATTTTCCTATTGTCGCGGGGATGTGGTGACAGAACATTGGCTCAAAACTTGCTTTTGGTTTATTTAGCTACTATGACATGTTATCAAGATATATATCTATTTTTTTTTTCTAAATCTCATTTATCCTGCACCTTGTTCATTCATTTATAATGATTGTGATGTTAAACTAAGATTCACTCTTGGTCGGCAATTTACCTTGACCGAGCATAGATACCTTGAGTGTGGTAGGGATTAGGTTCGGCCGAATGAAAATAAGCATTTTCTACTTGTTCGGGGTGTAAAACATAACCGAGTCTAGGTTTTGTTTAGTTTATAAATATAAGGTTTCCCTTTATTTGGTGAAAAAGTTAAGCCGAGAACAAGTTTCTGTCCTTAGAGAAAATTTTAGTATTAGGTTTCCACTTGTTTGGCAAATAAGGTCGAACCGAGAACAGGATTTTGTCCTTAGAAAATTTTTTCAATATTAGGTTTCCACCTAATCGGTGAATAAGATTGAATCGGGAAGAGACTTCTGTCCTTAGAAATTTTTTTCAGTATTAGGTTTCCACCTGTTCGGTGAATAAGATCAAACCGAGAACAGGCTTCTATCCTCCACTAGTCGGCAAATTAATAATGATGAAGCTAAGAGTATGAATGCACTTGTACGCATAAACATTGTTCACATATTGTTTAACATTATACACGCACTACATTATGCTCAACCCAAGTTTCTACACACCAACAGTCAGTGGTAAAACTTTTTCAAGTTGTGAACATTCCATGGTCGGGGAAGTGGTCTCACGTCCAAATCTTCCAAGTAAGTATGCTCCTGCTCCGACTATGGCGATAATTCTATATGGCCCTTCCCAGGTCAGGGCCAACTTTCCCGCATTGACGTCACATGTGTTTCCCACCACCCTACGTAATACCAAGTCTCCAGCGTTAAACTCTCTCCTTTTCACATCTCTATCGTATCACTGGGCAAGTTTTTGCTGATATTCTACTAGCCGAATAGTTGCTGACTCCCGGCATTCCTGTAATAGATCCAGCTGCTTCACCATTAACTCATCATTCTTGGTAGAGGTGAATCCTGAAACCCGAGCACTACACAAATTAACCTTAGTAGGTATGACTACTTTCGCTCCATATGTTAGAGAAAAAAGGGTCTCTCTCGTGGACCTTCTAGGAGTCGCCTGGTATGCCCATAAAACGTTGGGCAATTCCTCAGCCCACCTACCTTTAGCACCCTTAAGTCTTTTCTTCAACCCATTCACAATTGTTTTGTTAGTGGCCTTAACTTGACCATTACTCTGCAGATATACTGAGGTGGAATACCTGTTTGTGATACCAAGATCGCTACAAAACTTGTGGAAGGCCTTGCTATCAAATTGCAACCCATTATTAAATACTAGGGACTCTGGTACTCCAAATCTTGTTATAATGTTTCTCCACACAAATTTCTTAACGTCTACATCCCGAATATTAGCTAATGCCTTTGCCTCCACCCACTTAGTAAAGTAGTCCACGGCTACTAGAACAAATCTTCGGTTCCCTGTAGCTCGAGGAAACGGACCAACAATGTTTAGCCCCCACTGCGCGAAAGGCCATGGGCTACTGATAGGATTCAAACTCCTTGCCATTTAATGGATCAGAGGGGCATGTTTCTGACATTGCTCACATTTCCGAACATACTCGGCGGCATCCTTGTACATTTGTGGCCACCAGAATTCCTGGGTCATTGCTCGGTGGGCTAACGTGCACCCTCCCACGTGGCTACCACATACCTCCTCATGGAGCTCAATTAAGAGCTCTCCAACCTTGCTCGGGTGTAGGCACTACAAGTAAGGTCCCCCAAATGACCTTCGGTATAACTTGTGATCTACTGACAACCAGTATCGTGCAGCCATCCAGCGCACTCTGTTTGCCTCCTTCCCATCCACTGGCAGTTGATTTTCGGCCAAAAAGTCTATGATTGGATTCATCCAACATGGCTTACGCTTCGTTATAGTGGAAACATTTATCTTTGCCTCAATACTCGGCTCTGCCACCACCTCTACTTTGATCAGCTGGGGTACCTTCTCGGTCAGAGAAGATGCCAAAGTTGCCAGAGAGTCGACGTGTTGGTTCTGCCCCCTGGTTATTTGAACCACCTTAACCTTCACCTTCTGGAACTGGTTTATAGTTTGCTTTACCAATCGTAAGTACTCCATCATCCGTGCGTCCTTGGCCTTAAAGCTGCCTTGTACCTGATTGACCACCAACTGAGAATCCGACCAAACTTCCACATCTCTGGCACCCAGATTCAAAGCAGCTCTCAGTCTGGCAAGTGGGGCTTCATACTCAGCTTCGTTATTGGAAGCCCTAAAACCCAATCTAAAAGAATGGTCTAGTTTTATCCCTTTCGGGGTGATGATGACAATTCCAGCCCTAGCCCCCAATGCGTTAGAAGCATCGTCCACGAATTCCTTCCTATATTGGAACCAGTAATCAGACTTGACAAGCAAACTAGGATATAGGAGCCTTTTTTATCAAGAATCACTTAGCACCAAGTCAATCAGTAGAAAATGTTTCTCTCGGCATGTTATAAATAAAGAAGCTAATTATTTGATGACAACAAACTTGTTGATATTGAACAAAAGAGGATAACACGTCGTAGAAAACAAAATTTTATTTCAAAATATTGACAATTTGACACTACAACTTGACCTTTTACCTTTCTCCACCAATTCACACTTTGCTTAGACACACACGGCACTTTATTTTGCCTTTAACCTTTGATGGGACTGACGAAGTCAAGCATAGATGAGGTAATTTGGACCAACGAGACAAGCCTGCATTGACGAGTATCCACTTCACTGACGAAGTTAAACATCTCATTCAATGCCATGGACGGTTACAAAACCAGTTGTACAGACCGTTGGGATAAAATTAAAGCAACATGATGAGGCCAGAAAACGTTACCCAGAGGGATATTAAGAACCACCATAATTACCCAACGGCTAGAGGCAGCAACAATATATATAAAGCCCTCAAATGCCCAAGAAAAAGGTATGTGTGCACATTAAGATAGTTACTGTAAAATTTCTCAGATACACTACATTGCCCTTTCTTAAATAATTTCCAATACTGACTTTGGCATCGGAGACGTTGTGGCAGACACCACACCGGTGACCACCTTCAAGGGTACATACTTGCAAGAGGCCGGAGATCATTTCTGTCTACACGCATTGGCTGACGAATTCACACTTCATCAGTTTGGCGCCGTCTGTGGGAACCGACATTTTCGTGTTCAATACAGAAAAATAGTCTCACATGGAGTCTAATCCGGATTCTGCAGCCTTAGCTCAACAAGTTTAAGCCCTCGCAGCCACCGTTGAAGAACTGACCAGACAAAATCAGGAGCTGAAACTACGGCTTCAACAAGAAGAGAATCGATCTAAAGGGAACCAAAACAACGAGGGAGACAGTCACAGAAGAAGTGACCATCAAAGGCTCGCTACTCCAACCGAGCACAACTCGGACCTTCTCCAAGAGATGAGGTGGGAGATGGACGAACTCAGAAACGCCATCAAGGAGAAAATAGATCGAAGTGTAGATCGAATGGTTAGGGCAACAGATTCGCCGTTCACCCCAGCAGTACTTGAGTGTCTAGTACCGTCGAAATTTCGGCTGCCCCAGCTTGAACCATTCGATGGGCTAAAGGACCCTCAGGATCATCTGAATACTTTTAAGACGACCCTAGGGCTCCAACAGGCCCCAGACGAGATACTGTGTCGCTTCTTCCCCACCACCCTCAAAGGAGCTGCAAGGGAATGGTTCACGAAGCTGCCAACGTCGTCCATAGACAACTTCGAGCAGCTGAGCAATGCCTTCTTGCGTCACTTCATTGGAGGACAGCATCCTAAGAGAACCGCAGATCATTTACTTACCATCAGGCAGGGAGAAAAGGAAACTCTGAGGTCATACGTGAAACGCTTTACTCGCGAAACACTAGAAGTGGACGACGCAGACGATAAGGTGCAACTGACGACCTTCAAGGCAGGGTTGAGATCCAGAGAGCTTGTTTTGTCACTCGCAAAGAATCCCCCAAAAACGATGGCCGAAATGCTCCTAAAAGCACAGAAGTACATGAACGCCGAAGACGCATTAGCCGCCATCAGGGATGGAGGGAGACCCAGAGACAAAGAAGAAAGGAAAGATGACGACCGTAGAGGGCAAAAGCGGGAGCGCCCAAATCGTCGGACCAGTGACGGAATCAAAAGGAAGGATGACAAAGGGCCGCAAGCGGTAAAATTTACCCCTCTCGTTATGCCAGTCGATAAAATCTTGATGGAGATTAAGGACGAGCATTACCTTAAGTGGCCGCGACCATTGCACTCATCCCCTAATGTCCGTGATAAGAATAAATACTGCCGATATCACAAGGACCACGGCCATTACACTGAGGATTGTCGAGACCTCAAAGAACAGATTGAGGAGTTAATACAGAAAGGAAAGCTACAGAAGTTCGTCAAGAAAGGGGAACACAGTAGATTCCGAGATGGAAACAAGGGTCAGCGCGAGTCCACCTCCGGGGGAAATAACCGTCAGTACCAGCGCCCTCAAAATGTGATAGGGGAAATACAGACGATCGCAGGAGGACCCATGGCAGGTGGGTCATTCAGGTCCCTCAAGAAAGCACATCAACGACAGGTGAACAGCGTCCACATGACACCCCCGTTGAAACAGAGACGAACCGATCAGGACATGATTTTCAATGAAGGAGATGCTAGGGGAGTGAAACAACCTCACAATGACCCCCTGGTCATAACACTTACAATAAAAGGGTTCAACACAAAGAGGATCCTCGTGGACAATGGGAGCTCTGCTGACATCATTTACTTCCCTGCGTTCTAGCAGCTGAAACTAGATCCAAAAAGATTGCGTCCGTTTGACTCCCCCCTTGTCAGCTTCAGTGGAGACAGGGTAAACCCCAAGGGCATAGTGACGTTGACGGTGACAGTAGGAACCTACCCGAAGCAATTGACCTGTGATCTGGACTTCTTGGTAGTGGATTGTCCCTCGACTTACAATGTAATCATTGGAAGACCAGCGCTCAACAAGTGGAAATCATCCACGTCAACCTACTGCCTGAAGATAAAATTCCCAACGGAGAATGGGGTAGGAGAAGTCAAAGGAGATCAAGTTTTAGCTCGAGAGTGTTACCAGGCCATCGTGGGCGCAAAGGAGAACCATACATGGACGATCGAAGAAAAGGGGAAAGAAAAAATGAAGGCCTTGGAGACAGTAGAATTATCCGATGAAGAACAAAACAAGACGACCAGGATAGGGACGACTCTAAGTCCTGAGATGAGGACAAAGCTGGTTCAATTTCTTAAAGAAAACTTAGACGTCTTTGCTTGGAGCCATGATGACATGCCAGGCATATCCCCAGAAGTCATCCAACACAGGCTGAATGAAGACTCGGAAAGGAAGCCTGTCAAACAGAGACGAAGAGTTTTCGCACCAGAAAGAGATCAAGCGGTTACTGACAAAGTTAATAAGCTCTTGGCTGCCGGCTTTATCCGCGAAGTATATTACCCAGACTGGCTTGCAAATGTCGTCCTGGTGAAAAAAGCAAATGGGAAGTGGAGAATGTGCGTAGACTTCACAGACCTGAACAAAGCATGCCCGAAGGACAGCTTCCCCCTCCCAAGAATAGACCAGTTGGTAGACTCAACAGCCGGGCACAAGCTTCTGACGTTCATGGACGCTTTCTCTGGATACAACCAGATAAAAATGGCAGAGCAAGATCAGGAGAAAACAGCCTTCATCACAAGCCAAGGGCTCTATTGCTATAAGGTAATGCCCTTCGGACTGAAGAATGCCGGCGCCACTTATCAAAGATTGGTTAATAGAATGTTCAGCAAGCAGATAGGCAGGAACATGGAAGTATACGTAGACGACATGCTCGTCAAAAGTAAGGAGGAACTCACCCATCTGGACGACCTTAAAGAGACATTTGCTACTCTCAAGCAATATCGTATGAAGCTGAACCCCAGTAAATGTGTCTTTGGCGTAGCTTCAGGGAAATTCCTAGGATTTATGGTGTCCCAGAGGGGAATTGAGGCGAATCCAGAGAAGGTACAAGCAATAATCAATATGACCTCGCCCAAGACCGTCAAGGATGTCCAGAAGCTGACAGGAAGGATTGCAGCCCTCAATAGGTTCGTCTCCAGAGCGACGGACAAATGCCTACCGTTCTTCAAGACCTTAAGACAGGCTTTTGCTTGGACTGACGAGTGCGAGGCCGCATTCCAGGAACTCAAACGTTACTTAAGCAATCCACCCCTTCTAAGCCCGTCAAAAGAAGGAGAGAACTTGTACTTGTTCCTGGCAGTGTCAAATACAGCCGTCAGTGGAGCCTTGATACGAGAAGAGGATGGGAAGCAACTCCCCGTCTATTACATCAGCCAAGCCTTCCAGGGAGCTGAGTCCAGGTATCCTCAGATCGAGAAGATCACGTTCGCGCTGATAATAGCTTCACGAAAACTCAGGCAGTACTTCCAAGCGCATCCTATCTTGGTAATGACGAACCAACCAATCAAAAAGTCCATGAATAAGCCCGAAGCGGCAGGGAGAATGGTCCAGTGGGCAATCGAGCTCAGTCAGTTTGATATTGAATACCACCCCAAGACGGCCATAAAAGCACAAGCTTTGGTAGATTTCATTGCGGAATTCACCCACCTGGACGAGGACGGCTTAACCTTTGAACACCAGCAATGGACAATACAGACCGACGGCTCGTCAGCCCATAAGAGAGGGGGAGTAGGGGTAGTCATAATCACCCCCGACGGAGAAAAGCTAAAATATGGGGTTCAGTTGAAATTCCCAGCAACTAATAATGAGGCCGAATATGAAGGGATTCTGACGGGGTTAAGGCTTGGAAGAGAGTTTGGAATTAAGAACCTGGTGATCCAGAGTGATTCGAAGCTAGTAATCGGGCAAGCCAGGGGAGAATACGAAGCCAAAGAAGAAAGGAAGCAGAGGTACCTCAGATTGACAAAGAATCTAGCTCAAGAGTTTGAAAAGGTGGAGTTCGTGCAGATCCCCAGAAGCCAGAATGTGATGGCAGACGAAGTCTCAAAGATAGCCTCGTCAGATGAAAGAGCGGTGGAAGAAGGCCTGATGATAGAAGTTCAGAAGAACCCCAGTATTGAAGAGGTTCCAACATTTGCAATCCAGAGCTCAAACAGCTGGATGACACCCATTCTATCATTCCTTCAAGACGGGCATCTCCCACAGAACAAAGAAGAAGCCAGGAAGATCAGAAAGAGGGCAGCCAGATTCATAATCCTCAATGACGCCTTATACAAAAGAGGCTTCTCCATGCCTTACCTAAGGTGTGTCGACGAGAAAGAAGCAACGTACATCCTGAGGGAAATCCATGAAGGTGTTTGCGGGGACCATGCTGGCCCCAGATCCCTGGCAAGAAAAATAATTCGAACAGGCTATTTCTGGCCCACAATGCAGGTGGACGCGGCAGAGTTCGTCAAGAGATGTGACAAGTGCCAACGGTTCGGGAATGTTCAGCGACTTCCAGCAGAGAAATTGACGACGATTTCATCCCCCTGGCCATTCGCACAGTGGGGAATCGACATCGTCGGCCCGCTGCCCCAGGGCAAAGGTCAGGTAAAATTCTTACTAGTTGCTATTGATTATTTTACAAAGTGGGTTGAAGCAGAGGCGCTGGCGACCATAACCGAGGCCAGGATCCAGAGCTTTGTATGGAAGAACATCATTTGCAGGTTCGGGATTCCAAGAACGATCATATCAGATAATGGGCGACAATTCGACAGCCAAGGCTTCAAGGAATTTTGCTCTGGCCTAGGCATCAAGAATCAATTCTCGTCCCCAGGTCATCCACAAGCGAATGGACAAACGGAGGTGACGAATCGGACGTTGCTAAAGATTATCAAGACAAAGCTAGACGATGCGAAGGGTGCCTGGCCAGAAGAATTGCCCAATGTGTTGTGGGCCTACAGAACAACCGCAAGAACACCAACAGGAGAGACGCCCTTTAGACTCACCTGTGGCACTGAAGCGGTGATCCCGGTTGAGGTGGGAATAACCAGCATCAGGCGGGAGGCATTCATTGAAGAAGTCCATGACGATCAGTTGCGACTCAACCTGGACTTCCTAGACGAAGTAAGAGATAAAGCTTGTAGCAGAATGACGGAATATCAGCAAAAGATGACCGACTACTACAACAAGAAAGTGAAGCTTAGACAACTTGACATCGGTGACCTCGTCCTTCGTAAAGTAACCCCGGCTACCAGAAATTCCACTCAAGGGAAACTCGACCCCACATGGGAAGGACCCTACCGGGTCGTCCACTACTCCAGGAAAGGCAGCTATTATCTAGAAACCATAGACGGGCAAAGACTCCCTAGGCCGTGGAACATAGAACACTTGAAGAAGTACCATCAGTAAGCGCGATTTCCAAATGTATTCGTTATTCATTATTGGAATTAATAAATAAGTTATTCAGCTGATATTTCTCTACAAGCAAGTGTATGCGATCACAAGTCATAGTCAAAAATGACTAAGTAGCAAGATTCCGCTCTGACAGATGTAAGCTCCTGACAATGACAAGATCCTTGAAAAAAAAAGGTGTAAGTCAAATGAGTCTAAAATAACTAAGTAGCAAGATTCCGCCCTGACGGATGTAAGCTACCGACGATGACAAGATCCTTGAAAAAAGGTGTAAGTCATAAGAGTAAAAAATGACTAAGTAGCAAGATTCCGCCCTGACGGATGTAAGCTACTGACGATGACAAGATCCTTGAAAAAAAGGAGCAAGTCATAAGAGTCTAAAATAACTAAGTAGCAAGATTCCGCTCTGACGGATGTAAGCTACAGACGATGACAAGATCCTTGAAAGAAGGTATAAGTCATAAGAGTCTAAAATAGCTAAGTGGCAAAATTCCGCTCTGACGGATTTAAGCTACTGACGATGACAAAATGTGTAAGTCAAAAAGAATGAAAAATGACCAAGTAACCAGATCCCGCTCCGACAGAAACATGCTATTGACGCGTATCATAGCTACTGACGCATATCATTCCAAAAATGACAGTAGAAAGAAGAAGATGCAAGGGCCACATCAAACACATCACATGAGCAGTTAAACCATGCAACTTACAAACGCAGGTAAATACAAAAAGTAAGTTAAAACCAAAAGCAAAGAAGAAAATTACCATTGTTTCCACAAACCCATAAACGCTGGGTTAAAACAGTGTTCCCAAAATAAAAGAAAAAGATGTTTCAAAAATAGATTTACAAAAAAGGCCACGACGGGCACTGATCAACAAACAAAATAAATATTTCTGTTAAAACATAAGTAGCAGGTTCAGGCTTCAGGAGCTGGAGGGGCGTCAACAGCAACAGCATTGTCAACCGCAACATTCTCTGGACCGTCACCAGCAGGAACCACGGACTGAGCAGCTTCATCAGCGGCCATCTCTTTGTCCACTTCTTCCAAGTCTAGGTTTTCGATATCAACTCCAGTCAGATGTTTGACCATGTACTTTCGAAGGAGCTCAAAGCCTTTAAAATACCAACTGAAGATCACTGTATTGTACTCGTCAGTGGTTTGGAAGGCCTCAACTGATCTAGCCGCGATTGTCCTCAGCGATTCCCTGGCATTTTGAAGCTGCTCGTCCTTTTCCAAGTTCAGCTGACGCTCCACTCTAAGGTCGTCACCCAGGACCTTGGCCTTCTCCTTCAAAGTAGTAGCTTCGTCCATTGAGTCAATAAGACTCTTCTTCAGCTTCGAGTTTTCGCCCTCCAAAGCTTGCACCCTGGACGAGAGAGATGCCAGCTTAGCCTCTTGGGTAAGATATTCAGAGGCGAGATGCAAACCTTCTCCCAAAGCCTGAAAATAAGTGCCAAGTCAAAATCGCGAATAAAAAAAAAAATTAAAAAAAAAAAAAAACTGATACTGACGAAGCTGAAACTTACTCTTTTTTCCTTCTATATCGAGGTTCCGCAGGACGAAGGCAGAAGGATCCGGCCCGAGGCAGTAAAACGAAAGAGTCTTGGGATCAACAAGATCGTCCCAGCTCTCGATCGTTTGCGCGTACTCAATAGCCCTCTGCACCCGTTCCTTGTACCTGCTCTTAAGCTTTGGTCGTCTCTTGACTGAAAAAAAAAAAAAAAAAAAAAAAAAAAAAAAAAGAGAGAAGAAGAAGAGTTTAGCAGCCATAGTTGTAAGCACGACAGAATTCAAAAGACAAAGAAGAAATATTGACGCACCTAAAGTCGGGGTTTTTCACCGACGACGTAACCTCGGGAGATCACCTTACAACTCGCCCGAGGGTGTCTCAAAATCGTCCCCAGACACAAAAAAGAACCTGGATTTCCAATACCTGAAAGAGGACGGCAACCCCTTGACGATCCTAGTCTTTCTTTCCCAAGGCACCAACTCATAGTACCCATGCTCTTTGGAGGCTTTCAGACGGTAGAGGTAAACAAGCTCGTCAACCCTGAGCATGTCCTCGTCATTGGCAGCCAACCAAATCCCCATACAACTTACCAGAATCCTCCACGAGTTAGGCATGAGCTGCCCGGGAGCGATACCAAAACGGTCCAAAAGCTCCATGAGGAAAGGATGGACCGGGAACCTCAACCCACAGACGAAGGCAGATTCGTAGAAACATACCTCCCCGGGGAAGAAGTGGCAGGCCCGATCCGCCTCACCGGGCAGACGAACCCTAACCCGATCTGGGAATTGGAACCTATCCCTAAATCTACCCAAAGTATCTGCGTCCAGCCCACACTCCTCCTCCAGGGCATAAAAAGCCCTAACCTCCCGAGGATTGGAAAGGGCTGTATCCTCCTCTATTGGGTTACCGCTAGACGATAACCCAGTCTCGAGCTCACTAGACCTGACCTCTGACATCGTCCTACCCTCCTTCACTAAATTTTCAAACCA
The DNA here is from genome assembly GCA_019022515.1 of Quercus aquifolioides. Lineage (NCBI taxonomy): Eukaryota > Viridiplantae > Streptophyta > Magnoliopsida > Fagales > Fagaceae > Quercus > Quercus aquifolioides. Next base: position 62,188,215 of record CM032330.1, read on the forward strand.
ATCAACTGATTGACGCAATAGAGGCAGCAAATCAGCCAACGCAACGGCCAAACTATTGCCCTCGTAAACGAAATTTTCAAGGTGTGGGAAAGTTCCTAAAGCCCCCCCTAATCGAGCAAAAAGAAATGAAATCGAAAGGCAATCTAATCTGACTTCAGAGCTATTGAACATGGGAAGCTAGAAAACGCAAAAAATAAAGAAGAATCTAAATACCCCAAAGCCAAAGAGAAGAAAAATAGCAAGGAAAGAAGAAATACAAGATCGGAAATGTACAACAATGCGAATAGGCAAGATAAAAAGAAGCGGAAAGAAGAACATACCTCGAAGAAGAAAACTGTTGCACTGCACACTGATCGGAAGGAAAAATCGCTGAGAAAAGAGAGGTGGAGAAGAAGAGGGCCAGAGCAATAATTGAGGTGTTTTTTCAAAAAAGTGAGAAGGGAAAGATGAGAAGAGGGGAAGTTTAAAACCAAGGATTGGGAAGCTAAAAAACCAGCGGGAAAATCAATGAAACCCATCATATGAAGCATTAACTCCCCCAATCAAAATGTGCCACGTAGGCCACAACCCAAAAGGAGCCGCCATAGCGCATTTAATACGGCTAAAAAACCCAACCGCTTACAACTCAGAAACCTTTCACCTTCCCTGGTCAATACGACATGTCATGACGACCACGGAATCCGGGGGCAACTGATGGGACTGACGAAGTCAAGCATAGGCGAGGTAATTTGGACCAACGAGACAAGCCTGCATTGACGAGTATCCACTTCACTGACGAAGTTAAACATCTCATTCAATGCCATGGACGGTTACAAGACCGGTTGTACAAACCGTTGGGATAAAATTAAAGCAACATGATGAGGCCAGAAAACGTTACCCAGAGGGATATTAAGAACCACCATAATTACCCAACGGCTAGAGGCAGCAACAATATATATAAAGCCCTCAAATGCCCAAGAAAAAGGTATGTGTGCACATTAAGATAGTTACTGTAAAATTTCTCAGATACACTACATTGCCCTTTCTTAAATAATTTCCAATACTGACTTTGGCATCGGAGACGTTGTGGCAGGCACCACACCGGTGACCACCTTCGAGAGTACATACTTGCAGGAGGCCGGAGATCATTTCTGTCTACACGCATTGGCTGACGAATTCACACTTCATCACCCTTGACCTTTTAAAAGACACACATCAACTCATATAAATATACCTATACACGTGCCCACACTAGCTCTTGACTTTCCTTTCTTCACTTCACACGCTCACTCACTTCACTTCACCTTACACCACTTCACACTTCACGACATGGGCACCATCACTTCTATTTATACTTGATTATGTTGGTTAACAAACCGACTTTAAAATCTCTAGACCATTCTTTTTACTACCAGCAAGTATTTCCCTTTTGCTTTGCCTTTATTAGCTTTGAATCATCATTCTTTGCTTTAATAGGCAAGTAAAGTTTCCTAATCAAGCATTCAGGCACAAGTGACTTTTTTAGAGGAAGGGATAAACAAAAAACATCATGAAAAAATAAAATAAAATAAAAATGGAGGCACAATTTTTCCAGGTACAATTATACTTAAAACCAACTTTCATCAAATAAAGTAATAAACAATCAAACAAAAAGCCGCGTCCAAATGCACACCATTACCATTACCATTTACTTCTACGTTCCCTTCATTTTCTTTTGAAAAGAGTGTTGCACTTGCACACTCATTTTCTTTTAAAAGAGTGTAGCACCCACATTGCCTAAATCTAAGGAATTCCAATTGATTTTCTAGATATTTATAAGGTCACATAATCTTGAACAAGGGTTCTAAATCCTGGCCCCACATAAGGTACATAACAAATACTCAATTGTAAAAAGTCATGCATAGTCATTGACAAAGAAAAAAGTTTTTTTTTTTTTTTTCCCCCTGTTTTTGCTGAGATTGTAATTGTCAGCCTTAGCTCTATATATATGGGGTAAGGTCAAAATGATATAAGATAGAAAAGAACTGTAACCTAAGCATCAGACCCATATGAAAGTCATAGTGACTATTTCATAATAACATAGAGACACAAAGAGTCGGAGAGAGAGAGAGAGAGAGAAAACAAAGAGTAAAGGCTTTAGCTTTCTCTTTGTTTCCCATTTTTTGGTGATGGGGTTGGTTTGATCAGCAGTGGTGGTGGTGGTGGTGGTGTTGGTGGTAGTAGTAGTAGTGGTGGAGGGATTGCAAAAGTTTTGGCTGATATTGCTCCACACAGCTCAAACAATACTAGTGGTGCCTAGGGGTGACAATTTTTACCCATATCCATGAACCCACCCATTACCCACCTTATTTGGATAAGTCTTAACCCAACCCATTTGAATATTTGGGTTAAATGGGTAAAGACTCATTTGGTTATTTAATTAGATGGGTCTAAATGGATAAATCCACTAATATCCACTAAACCCATCTAAAATTTAAATAAACAACATAAAATCTAAATTTTTAGAAAATGACCAAAATACTCTTGAAACCTAATAAATGATCAAAATACTCCCAAAATCCAAAAAATTACCAAAATACCTGCAAAACCTAAAAAATGACCAAAATACCCCCAAAACCTAAAAATTACTAAAATACCCCAAAAACCTAAAAATTACCAAAATACCCCAAAAACCTAAAAAATTACCAAAATACTCCTGAAACCCAAAAAATGACCAAAATACCCCAAAAACCTAAAAATTACCAAAAAATGACTAAAATACCCTCGAAACCTAAAAATGACCAAAATACCCTCAAAACCCAGAAAATGATCAAAATACCCCCGAAACCCAAAAAATGACCAAAATACCTCCAAAACCTAAAAATTACCAAAGTACCCCTAAAACCTAAAAATTACCAAAAAATGACCAAAATACTCCTAAAACCTAAAAATGACCAAAATACCCTCAAAATCCAAAAAATGACCAAAATACCCCCGAAACCCAAAAAATGACCAAAATACCCTCAAAATCCAAAAAATGACCAAAATACCCCCGAAACCCAAAAAATGACCAAAATACCCTCAAAACCCAAAAAAGACCAAAATACCCCCGAAACCCAAAAAATGACCAAAATACCCCCAAAACTCAAAAAATGACCAAAATGCCCTCAAAACCCAAATAAAGACCAAAATACCTCCAAAACCTAAAAATTACCAAAATACCCCCTAAACCTAAAAATTACCAAAAAATGACCAAAATACCCCCGAAACCCAAAAAATGACCAAAATACCTCTAAAACCTATTAAATGACTAAAATACCCCCGAAACCTAAAAAATGACCAAAATACCTATGAAACCTATAAATGACTAAAATACCCCCGAAACCTGAAAAAATTACCAAATTACCTCGTAACCTAAAAAATGACTAAAATACCTCTGAAACCCATAAAATTACCAAAATACCCCCTAAACTTAAAGAATGACTGAAATACCCTGAAACCTTAAAAAAAAGACTAAAATACCCCCCTGAAACCTAAAAAATTACCAAAATACCCCCAAAACCTAAAAAAATGACCGAAATACACTCGAAACCTAAGAATTACCAAAATACACCCTAAACCTAAAAAATTATCAAAATACCCCCTAAACCTAAAAAATGACTGAAATACCCCTAAAACCTAAAAAATGATCGAAATACCCCAAGACCTAAAAAATGACTAAAATAACCCCAAAACCTAAAACAATGACCAAAATACCCCAAAAACCTAAAAAAATTACCGAAATACCTCCAAAACCTAACAATTACCAAAATACACCATAAACCTAAAAAAATTAACAAAATACTCCCTAAACCTAAAAAATGACCGAAATACCTCCAAAACCTAAAAAATAACTAAAATAGCCCCAAAACCTAAAAAAATTACCAAAATACCTTGAAACCTAAAAAATTATTGAAATACCCCCAAAACCTAAAAAATGACCAAAATAACCCCAAAACCTAAAAAAAATTATCGATAAAAACCCCTGAAACCCAAATTATGACCAAAATACCGCTAAACATGTAAGATGACCAAAATACACCAGAAACATCTAAAATTACCGAAATAGAGGTTTAGGGTATTTTGGATGTTTCGAGGATATTTTTGACAAATTAAAGGTTCTAAGAGTCTTTTAGTCATTTTATAGGTTTCGAGGGAATTTCAGTAATTTTTTAGGTTTCGAGTAAATTTTGGTAATTTTTTAGGTTTCGGGGTTATTTTGATCATCTTTTAGATTCTAAGGGTATTTTAGTCAATGTTTAGGTTGCGAGGGCATTTATGTCATCTTTTAGTTATAGGGTTATTTCAATAATTTTTAGACTTTTTGGTTATTTTGGTAAATTTCTAGGGTTCAGAAGTATTTTGGTAATTTTTAGGTTTTGGGGTATTTTGGTAATTTTTTAGGTTTCGGGGGTAATTTGGTCATTTTTAGGTTTTGAGGGTATTTTGGTCATTTTTTGAGTTTTGGGAGTATTTTGGTCATTCTTGGGTTTCGCGGGTATTTTGGTCATTTTTTGGGTTTTGGGGGTATTTTGGTCATTTTTTGAGTTTCGGGGGTATTTTAGTCTTTTTTTAGGTTTTGGAAGTATTTTGGTCATTTTTAGGTTTCAGGGGTATTTTGGTAATTTTTTGGGGTTCAGGAGTATTTTGGTGATTTTTTGGGTTTCGGGGTTATTTTGGTCATTTTTTGGGTTTTGGAAGTATTTTGGTTATTTTTAGGTTTCGGGGGTATTTTGGTCATTTTTTGGGGTTTGGGAGTATTTTGGTCATTTTTTGGGTTTTTGGGGTACTTTGGTCATTTTTGGGTTTCGGGGGTATTTTGGTCATTTTTTGGGTTTTGGAAGTATTTTGGTCATTTTTAGGTTTCGGGAGTATTTTGGTCATTTTTTGGGGTTCGGGAGTATTTTGGTCATTTTCTGGGTTTTGGAGGTACTTTGGTCATTTTTGGGTTTCGGGGGTATTTCGGTCATTTTTTTGGGTTTTGGAAGTATTTTGGTCATTTTTAGATTTCGGAGGTATTTTGGTCATTTTTTGGATTTTGGAGGTATTTTGGTCATTTTTTGAGTTTCGGGGGTATTTTGGTCATTTTAGTGGGTTTTAAGCATATATGGTGATTTTAGAGATATCGAGGGTATTTTGGCCATTTTAGAGGTTTCATGGATATTTTGCTCATTTTAGAGATTTTGAGTATAATTTTGGATGTCCAAGGGTATATTGGTAATTTCGAAAGTGTAGGGGTATTTGTATCATTTTAGGTATTTAAGGGTATTTTGGTAATTTTGAAGGTCAAGAGGATATTCAAGTAGTTTTAGAGGTATTTGAGTCATATTGGGTTAAATGGGTGGGTTACTAATTAAATGGGTTGGGTTGGTAATGGATAATTAATTTATATATAAACGGGTCATAAATGGATAAATGGGTAATTACACACCCAACCCATTTATGACCCAATCCGCCCATTTGCCACTCCTAGATCATTTCTAGCTTATACTAGTAAATGTTAGGTTCTAAATATTTAGATATAAATGTTTAGGTTTTAAATGATTTATGTATTGGCAAACCAAGTACATAAACTTGTCTATGATTAGATCTTAATGTCTATAAAGTATATTAGACATTTCTTAAAGTGCTGTAAGTCAGAATTCAAGAGCTTACAAGCTATGTAAAGCAATAGTGAAAAGCTGACTAGCTCAACTGATCGAGAGGAAGCTTCAATCGATTGAACCGTGAGCTGCTAAATTTAATTAAAGCTCGTTAGCCTGTTAAATGTTTAGGGTTTCAGTCCAGATCTTCTTGGTATGTAAGAAAAACCTTAAAGCAAGTTTTTCAAGTCTTGAAGAGCTACGCTTTTGAGATCTGAGAGGTTTTTGTAACTTCTACTCTTTCAAGCATTTATCGAAGATCACACTCAAACTACTAGTACCAATGGAATAAAGTTGCAACCCAAGCTTTAGCTATCAAGTGTACTAAAGATCAAATGCATGAACAGGAGGTTCATGTTGGAGCAGATCCACATAAAGAAATTTGAGGATTTCAGAGCTAGGTTTGATAATCATAGTTAAGTTTACTACGAATTTATATTCTTGACTTTGAATTTCTATTTGGTATAGTAGATTGTTCTCTTAGGATTGTTCCCCCCAAGTTTTGTACCTTAAAACTGAATTGTTTCATTAATTTTCCTGGGTCATCATATTTGTGCCTTATTTTTTTTTTCCACTGCATGATATGTTTGATAAATGTTTAAAGTAGATCTACATAATTGACCTAAGTATCAACTTGACAATAATCTTTGGTTAAACAAGCTAACAGCAAATATACACAAAGTAATAGAGAAAGTCCAAATATTACAAGCTTTATACATAATTACACTAGTCTAGCTAGGAGTAGCTAGACCTTAGACTTTCTGTAAATACACAAAACACATAGATGAAGGGCAAGTCCAAATTACACATAAACCATCAGCACATTTTTTTTTTTTTTTTGGTTATCTGGATACAATAGAAAAGAAAAAACTAAGGCAAAACAAAACTTCCAGGACACTGCCTGGCAGTACTCTCCCCATTAGAGTCAGCCTCCACAATCTCATCTAATTCACCAGGTGGATCTTCATAAATAATAAGCTTTTGATTCTGGTTGGCCCCCATTTTGGCAAGTTTGTCCGCACACCTATTGGCCTCGCGATAACAGTGTTTGATTCTAACATGAGGAATTTGGGAAACAAGGTACCTGCAGTCCTCTATCAAAGGGTAAATAGTATTGTTTGAGTACAGAGGATTAGCTAGCATGTCCACTACTGCCTTAGCATCCACCTCCACTTCGACCATAGCCAAATTTCGATCAATACACAGCATCAATCCGTCACGAATGGCCCAAAGTTCAGCCACTAAACTCGTCGCTATGCCAATCTTCCTAGCAAAACCAGCCACCCATCTCCCAGACCAATCACGAATAACACCACCTCCACCCGCACTTCCTGGGTTCCCCAAAGATGACCCATCAGTATTCAATTTCATCCACCCAATCTCAGGCCTATCCCATTTCACTAGATTTAACACCCTAGTCCGAACAGTATTGGATGATCCAGCACAAAAGAAAAATTCCAAAGCATGATTGAAGATGAAGTTAGCTAACCTGGGATTTAGAGTCTGCCCTTTAAAAACAAAATTGTTTCGATTCTTCCAAATATTCCACACAGCAAAAGAAAAAAGAATTTTCCACGGAGGGGAATTCTGATTTTTTGCTATGTCCAATTTCCCATTTATCGCCATCCAATCTTCAATATTTGAGGAAAAAAAATCTTTATCAAAACCCACTGCATCAAGCTCATTCCATACAGCCCTGATCTTCTCGCAATTCCTGAGGGCATGGATGATAGATTCAGGTTCTTTACGACATAGAGGACACAACGGATCAGTATTCACTCCCCTGGCAGCAAGGCATTCATTAACTCCAATGCTATTGTGTGTGCATTTCCACAAGAAAAACTGAATCTTTGGGAGGACTTGAAGCTTCCAAATCCAACCTCCATTAAAGTCTGGTAGTCGATCCACCCCGGCTGCCATATTATAGGCACTTCTCATAGTAAAATCACCCCTCGGCGAGTCCTTCCACATTAATCTATCTTTGCTACTAGCAGCGAACGCATAAGGAATGCCTTGAAACTCCATTTTTATGTCTTGGGGTATGTCAAATGGAACCATATCCCACTTCCACCCCCCAATGGATGTTAATTCCTTAACTTTCCATTCAGCCACCCCCAAAGGCAAAGGGCCTTGGATCAACTGCCTAAGCGGCCCCTTTTGAGACCAATTATCATACCAGAAACTCAAGTTGCTTTCTCTTCCAATCACCCACCTAGATCCTTGCCGAAACAAGTCTGTGCCTTTTTTAATACCTTTCCAGGTTTGAGAGCAAGGGAGGCTGTTCGGATTCCTGGAATTAATCCTTCGCGTGGAGCAGTATTTTGCTTTAATCACACGAGCCCAAAGGCTCTCATTTTCAGTATGCAGTCTCCAATTCAGTTTAGTTAACAATGCAATGTTTCTACCTTTTGCACTTTGTAATCCAAGACCACCTACTCTCTTTGGTTTTGTCACCTTATTCCATCCCACCCAATGGATTTTCCTAACTGTTTCAGACGACCCCCAAAGAAAATTCCGATTTACCCGATCAATGCCCTCTAGAATTTTGTTAGGAAGAAGAGCACATTGCATGACATAAGCAGGGATTGTTGAAGAAGAGGCTTGGATGAGAACAGTACGGCCAGCCGGAGATAAAAGGTTGGCTTTCCAACCGGCCAACTTCTGCTTAACCCTATCCAAAATGAAGTTAACATCCATCGGAGAGCCTGGATGTTTAATGGGAATCCCAAGATATTTGCCTAAATTCGGGGTTGAGGTAAAACCCAACACACCACAAAGCGCCTCCCTACTATCTCTATCCACATTTGAAGAAAAGAAAACCCGAGACTTTGCTTCACTGATGGTTTGGCCAGTTCTACTACAAAAAGTGTCAAGAGCATCCCTTATGGCCACACAATTGCCATGATCAGCCTTGGCAAATAACACCACATCATCTGCAAACATAAGATGGGAGAAAAACAATCCTCCCTGCGAAGATTTCACCGGGTTCCAAAGCTTCTGGCTGCACTTCTCTTCTATCAGATTACCAAGATACTCCATGCATAATATGAAAATATAAGGAGACAAGGGGTCCCCTTGCCTAATTCCTCTCGATGGAAAGAAAGGTTCGAGACTTCCACCATTAAACAGAATCGAGGATGAAACCGAGCACACACAACTCATAATTAGCTCAATTAACTCTTGGGGCAAATTAATCTCCATAAGCCTTTCTCGAATAAAACTCCATTCAAGCTTATCATAGGCTTTTTCAAGATCTATTTTAATTGCCATGTACCCTACGGCACCCTTTCTCTTGCTTATCGAGTGAATTAGCTCTTGGACAATGATCGCATTATCTATCCCTTTCCTGCCAGGGACAAAAGCCGATTGGAGAGGGGAGACAAGCTTCTCTAGATAAGGTCTTAGGCGGCCTACAATAATCTTCGTAACAATTTTATAAACTGTGTTACAGAGACTGATAGGTCTGTAATTCCCAAGAGTTTCAGGCCCTTGGATTTTTGGAATAAGCACAATATGAGTCCGATTCAGGTACTCCGGCATTTCCCTTGAGTCGAATATCTGCTTAACTTCCCGAATCACCGAATCACCCACAGTTGGCCAAAAACATTGAAAAAAACCCGCATGAAGCCCATCCGGGCCAGGGGCTTTATTCGCTTTCATCGACCATAACCCTGCTTTAATCTCTTCATCCGTCACCCTGGACCATAAACTATCTCTTTCCTCATCATTCAAACAAGCCTGCCCTGATTGGATTGGTCTAACCAGCCGCATAGAAGAAATGTGGGATGAAGAATAAGTATCACAAAACCCCCTACGGATAAAATCCATCACCTCCGGCTCATTAACTAACCAATCCCCCACACTATTTTTTATAGTAGTAATCCGGTTCCTATTTCTCCTTACTAGAGTAGAAACATGGTAGAAAGCCGTGTTTCGGTCCCCTTGCACCATCCAATTCACCCGAGATTTAAGAGCCCACAATTCGTGTTCTTGATTAAGAATCTCCTCTAACTCTTGATTCAGATTTCTTTCAAGCTCTAACAGATAGCTCGAAGGCCTGATAGCAATAATCCTTTGGAGCCCATTTAAACGAGCTTTAACCCGATTCTTCTTCAAGAAAATGTTGCCAAAATGATCCCTGTTCCAGACAGTAGCATCATTAGCAAATTTCTGAATGGCTTCATGAAGTTGAGTAGGTTGTCGCCAAGCCTGAGACACAATCTTAGGAAAGGATAAATCCGAAAGCCAATATCTCTGGAATTTGAAGGGCCGGTCAAGTTGTACCCTATTTTGAGGCTTTGTTTCCAAGAGAACTGGGCAATGATCAGAGTGACATCTGGTGAGGTGTGTTACTCTAGCTTCTGGATATATAAGATACCAGTCCGGATTAACAAAAAATCTGTCAATCCTTTCCTGAATAAGGTCCTGAATTTCCCGACCATTAGTCCATGTAAATCTCGGACCTGAGAATCCTAAATCCACCATATTGCATTTATCCAAGCAATCCTTAAATGCCAAGGCTCGATTGACGCTAACCACTCTACCACCAAACTTATCCGCACCAGTAAGAGGCTCGTTAAAATCTCCCGCAATGACCCAAGGCATTTTATGAATATCAGCTACGTTAGCAAGATTATTCCACAATATGCGTCTTTCAGCACTTCTAGGACTAGCATACACAGCAGAGAACATCCAATTAAAGTTAGAGGAACGTACCTTAATTGTGGAATGAATTTCTTGCTCCGAGCTAGCCAGAAAAGACACTTCAACTTTGTCAGAATTCCATAATAACCACAATCCCCCCGCTCGACCAATAGTCTCTGTGTGTACAGCACCATCAAACGGTAATCTGTCTGTGATATCCCGAGCTCTAGCACCTCCAACATGGGTCTCCGTAACCACAAAAATTGCTGGATCGTGTTGACGAACAAGATCATGAACATAGTCTTGAAAATTGGGCTTCAAGGCGCCCCTACAGTTCCATACAATTATATTCATGGATACCATAGGAAAGAAAGACAACAGAGACTTCTCAAGAAGGGGGCGGACCCACACCTTCCTCTTCTTCAAACTCCATTTGCTCTGTCCCACCATGGCCTGTACCTGGCTTCTTCTTAGCCACCACATCACTCCCATTCGAAAAATGGTCCCTTGCACTTTGCTCTAACCCATCAGAGTAAATTTTGATCTGAGAAGACTCACCATCCCCTTCCTCCACCATTTCCGAAATTTCTTGAGCCGCCTCTTGAGCTGATGGCTGCATCTCCACATGCTCAGTTCGGCTTTGTTGGCCATAGTTGCTAATGCTTGGCGAATGCAGAAACGACTTGGCTTTGAAATTAAAGGATGCGTTCCCATTGACACTCAGACTATCTAGAGAAGAAGACTTTGCAGAAGTGAAATCTCCTTTGTTGACTACCTCTTTATTAGTAACAAATAAGGAAGCCCTATTTCTTGCAATTCCTTTTTTGCCCCTAACAGAGAGACTTAACTCAGCTTCCAGACCATTCTTCTCCACGTGGTGCTGTCCTGGGCTTTTATTTATACGATTCGGCCCATTAGCAATTGACTGAACCACATTAGCCATTTGGGCCTCAAATGTACTTATCTCCGAACCCCCTTTCCTCTTGCCTTCTCTTTGAACAATTTTATTAAGCCCAAGTTTTTCTTCCCCCTTCATCCTGGATGTGCTTGGATCAGTGGGGACCACTTTCTTTGTCACTTTGCTCCCACTCCTTCTACGTGATACCATAATCCATGGCCCATACATGTCCTTTGCATTGTCCACCAACGTGTCCTCTCCCACCATGTCCTCGCACACTCCTTTGTCCTTGGGCGTACCCGGAATGATACTTGGTTTGTCAGAATCACGCCCAACATCTCCATGACTCACCCACACGTCCTCCTTTCCCTCGGCCTCCCTTGCTTAAGGAATATCTTTCCGGACAGTATAGGGGCAGTTTTCCCGCCGATGACCGATTCTACCGCAAGAGAAACATAATCTTTGTATTCCTTCATAGCACACAGGTTGCTCCTTGCCACCAATGAGAAGAGCTGTGGTGAGAGGCTTCCCAACGTCCACCTGAATACATAAGCGCGCAAATCGCCCCCTGGACTCATTTGCTGTGTGCGTATCAATTCGTAGCACCTTACCGATTGCGTTGCCAATGATTTGAAGGGCTTCTGCATGATAATACTCTATGGGAAGCTCATTCAGTCTCACCCAAATTGCCACCGATGAAATATTTGCCTCAGCTGGCTTAAAATTTGGTTCCCATGGCCTAATGGATAAAAAATTCTCGCCAATAAACCATGGACCATTCCTAAGCACTGCCTCACAGTCCTCTTTGACAGAAAACCGGATTAGAAAGAATTCCTTACCAAGGTCTACGCAGTCAAGCCTTCCCACTGGCTTCCACAGAGATAGCAGTCGGCCATGGAGGAACGAAAATCCAACTGATCTTCCATAGACTTTAACAATAAGACTCTTACTCCATGGAGACCGAATAAGAGCCTTAATCTCTTTTGAGAAAGGAACTGCAACCAGCCCTTCTCTAAGTCCGGCACACTCCGAATCCGATTCCTCGTCTGCCTCCATTAGCTCAGAAAAATTAAAGGCTTGAACATAAGCACCGGGTATCTCTCCCACGAGCTTGTCCTTGAATGACAGAGGGTGACGAGCATTCCCCGGACTCGAGGGAAACGTAGTCTGGCTGTCCCTCATGTGACCCTCGAAATCGGCGTGGCGTACATCCTTCACTTTTTTGTTACTGCGGGCTAACTCGGCTTCTTCCTCTCTAGAGAGAATAGGAGCACTCATTTCTCTAAACTTATCAGCACATTTATCAGTTGTACATTATATGTGCTGGATTTAGGTCTGCAAAGCTCTACACAAAATACATAGATGAAAGGCAAGTTCAAAACACACACAATTAAACTATCAGCACATTTATTTATTTTACATCATACATGCTGGATTGAAGCTTGCAAAGCTCTAGCGAGGATGCTCCTGCAGTAAAAAAAAAAATAATAATAATGCATTAATATCTCAACTTGTTTTTCTTGTCATTTCTTTAACATTTTAATCTTTATTCTTTAAACAAAATTAATTTGTTTTAAAAAAAAAATAGTAAAAAGCAGTGTTTATCATTTGCGGGCCAATTCTTTAAGTAACCTTGAAAAGGTTATCAAAACTCAAATTATACAGTATAATAAGCATCTTCCAGATGTAAAATAAATCTATAACTTATTTTTTCTATTAATAGCAAAATTCATATGGAAAATTAGCGTTCTTTTATATAAGTTGTTGCAAAACTATGTTTTGAATTTAAAATAAGTGTTTATAAAAAAGTTATAAAGAATTACGGTTACGAAATTAAGTTTTGGGGTTTTAAAAATTAATTTTTGAGCTCCTAAAAATGCATAACGGGACAAACCCTTAATCAAATTGATGTCTTGCCCACCTTGGTTTGTAAGGACTAGTCAGCAACTGTCCAGATCAAATGATTCTCGAAAAGCCAGTGGCAAGCCTTGATCTGACCGGGACCTGATGCTATAGTCAGTTCAGCGTGATTCGGGTTCGAATCGGACGTGTGCATGTGACAACTGGCAACACCATGATTGATCTTAGCCTTAGAATTCGGATCCAGTATATCCATTTCGTAGACTCGAACCTTTGGGACCGAATGGCAGGAATAGAGTAGGTACGGGAACAAGGTCGGATGACAAGCAACTAATTGCATGACTTTGCCACCGTTGATACTTTTGACTGATCCGATCATTATATTCTGTTTTGAGCCTTTTACATTCTCGGTTGAACGAACGACGATGTTTCGACCCAAGACCGAGATTGCAAAGTCAATCATATCTTCAGCTGAACCCACGCACCGCTTGGTCTCCCCTGGGCTCGGGGCACTCTCACACTCATTCAACGCCTCCACTATCATAGTCTCCATGGTGGAATTATCATCCGCATGAAAAAGCCGCTTTAGCTCTGAGATCTTAAAGGTCGAAAACGGTAATTTCGACGAAATAGACCGGGGCAAAAATGACCTTTCAGGCATTTTATCCTTAATGTTAGGCATTCGCATCACCTTACCTTCCTTTGCAATTGACTCCCGAAAGAAGTTACCTGGAAGAGCCCATTGGTGCAAAGGGCCGGCATCGAATATCAGTTGTTCAATACTCGGGGTTGAATCAGGGTAGCAGAAAAGGTTGGCAGAGGCGCAGAACGCTGGGAAATGAGAGGAGAGAGCATTCTGGGCTGCGAGTTTGGAGAATCTCGCTGAGTCGACCGCGCTCAATGGGGACGCTTTGGATAGGAGAAAGGTTGGCTTGGCGTTGTTGTTTTGGACCTCTTTGTTCCAATACCCAATCAGATTGGATTTCGGGGGGATAAATTTTCACCAGCGGAGGCGGAGGCGAACGCAACCTGCATTTACACAAATTGAGAATGTGAGTATAAGATAATGTCAAAGATAGAGTGAGAGTGAGAGCGATTACAGTGAGAGACGAGAAAAAGAGCAAGAGAAGAAGAGGAGTCATGGAGCTGAGTTGTTTTGAGTAGTGCATTATTAGTGTTGGCGAGTTTGTTGGGTTATAGTACGTGGATATTTATAGGAAAATCGTATAAGAATACCAGAGCTATAAAGAAATCAAGCAGAACATAAAAGTGACTATAAAAAAACAGAGTACATAATAAAAGAAGATATTTTAAGTAAGGTTATGATGATGAGATGATCAATAATAAAGCAAGATCGATTCATGCATTATTGCCTAGTGGTGACAACGAGACAGACAGTGATTAAGAATATCACAAGGGGATAAGGGAAGGTGGACCTTTGCAAAAAGCTATGTTCTTTTATTGTCGATCAAAACACTACGTAAAAATAAAATATATTTTTTACTTTTTATCTTTTTCTTATTTTTCGCAGTAAACAAATTTCGTAAGTTAATTTGGAAACAATAATTAAATTCATTTCAAACTAATAAATACATGGTTGAATGCAATTGAAAATCATATAATAATTTTTTCACTGGACCTTGGAAATAATACCAATATTTTAAAAAATTTGCGGGGTATTTTCATTAGCGGGTTCCAAAGTATTGTCAAACTGTCATTTATATTTAAAACAAATTAATTTTCATTGTAGCTACATTCAAAATCATCTATGATACTTTAGTTCAAAAATGGAAACAATCTTAATTATTTTCATTCAAAGCATTAAGTAATTTCACTAATTAAACTTGTCACAATTAAGTTTGATCCTAGTTTTAAGAACGTAAACACTTCTAAATAAAAATAAATTAATAAAATTTCTATCATTCAAAGTTTAGGAAATAATGATTTTTATCTGTGGGGCCTAAGAATCTCGTGACCCTAGCCCACTTTACATTTAGCCCAAGGCCCATGCCGAGGATGGAGAAACGTCCGAGGATGATTGAAGAAAGTCCAAGTTGCCAAAAAACATTGCCGAGGACGATCTTGTCCTCGGCTTGCCGAGAGCATAGAAAGGAAGAGCAGCACGCCACCAAAGGCAGCCCCCCTAAGCATCCCAAGAAAAGACAAGTACGATGGGTCATCCATGAAAGCATGGTGGAGCAATTCAAGGAGAAACTGTCACCTCTACATTAAATGCACATAACTAACGTTCTGGCCACATTAATGGAGAAATGACCTCTGAACAGTGCAGCCTTGGTTGCTGCAACCCACAGAAAGAATGGGAAGGCGGCTGATGGGACAGGCACTCAAATAGTGACCTGCTTAATAAACAAATGTAAGGCTAAGATCAACTAAGAGGGGGTATATAATGTAAGAAATCCTTCTGGAAAGGGAGGAGGGAGGAAGTAGAAAATACAATGACAATTTGTAGAACTCTCCCAACCTTTGTGGTCAAGCACTGAAGAAATAATAAGGGTTACACATTCCTCAAGAGAGTGCCGAGGAGCAGAATTTCGTACTTCAGCCCATGTTCTTGTCATTCCACCCACTCACTACCATGTTTAGTTGTTGCAATCCTCACCAAGGCCTAGTTCTTAAACCCACTCTCTACAAATTCATTGTATTGGGCTAGTTGGGTCTGAGTCCACTCATTCAACAGTAGAAGTGTTCAGATCCAGTCCCTACAATTGGCGCCGTCTGTGGGAAGAACTTGTGCATTAGCGAGTGCAACGGTCAATCATGGTAGGATCGAGCTCCCATCAGCAAGAGTCCCTGAAGAGGGTCATTTTAGCAGTCCCCTCAAGTATATGCTTCGAGGTACTGACCACGCGGAGAGGATTGCTAAACGGGGCGCAGTCCTGGGGGCTTCTGACATCAAGTATACACCCCGTGCCTCTAACAAGGGGCTAGTTCTCGCGGGTCTGGTAGCTCGGAAGGAATATATTGATATCCAGGAATCTTTTGATGCGGTTAAACGAAACCTTAGTCAGGCCGGGTCCTCGGATCTCCTGCTTCAGGAAGATCAACGCGCGCTGGCAACATTCTTTGATGATTGCGCAGCCAGCGGTATAGAGCACATGGTTATGATCCTGATTGTTCCTACGTTGTTAGCTTATTTAAGGTTAGCGGTTGAGTGCTACCGTCGATTTCGTTAAAGTCGAGGAGACAATTTTTTGTTACCGTCAACAACACCAATTCCAAGTCCCATTGGAGGGAAAAACAACAACACACTCACTCATGAAATAATTATTGCAGAGAAATGAAAGATTCAGAAAGTAAAGCAAGTAAAAAGTGTAGCCTTTTTTTTAAATAAAGGAAAAGTACATCATACACCAAATGGCTTAGGCAGGCTTGTTCTAAAGCTAACTATAAAAATAGAGGCTTAGGCAGGCTTGTTCTAAAGCTAACTATAAAAAGAGAGGCTGAGGCAGGCTTGTTTTAAGGTTACCAACAGCAATTGAGCCAGTATGGATGGTACCGGCGATGAGAAAGGAGAAGAAGCGGAAGCGCCTGATGGCCCCATCCCAAGATGTTCCCTTGATTCTCACCCAGTTTCATGATAATTAAGCATTGGAGGCGGCAACAACTGGGCATCAACCGTTCTGCAATCTTACAAACCTCCATCGATAAGTAAACTAGACACGAGTCACTACCAGCTTGAAGGGCAGGCAAAGACGCATACTGGAGAAAAACATTATTTTTCTCACGAACCTTTCTCCTAACTGCAAGACATCCTACCATAAAGGTGAGACCCAAACTCTGTCGCACCGAAAGTCTGATGCGATCTACGCCCGCTTCGGCTTTCGGTTGAAGAATGAGGGTCTTCTTCCTTGCTCGGTTGAAAGGTAGGAACGTCTTTGGCCTCAACTTCCTTTGCCTCAACTATGTCATCCAGGATCTGGGCGGCATTCTTGGTTCCTGAAAGGGGCTTGGCTTCCTCGCCCATGCCCTTATCCAGGGCCATCCCATTTCCCTAGGCCTTGATCACAATCTTGGCAAGGTCCTTGGAAATGCCTAGAGGGTTAAGAACTTAAAGTTCCTGTTGAACTCAAGGATGTGTAAAATGTGACAGCCCCAGAGTGCCTTATATAGAAGGTGAAGGCTGGTGGAAATTAATCCGCACGGAACTCAAAGGAAGAATTACAAGCGATATTAACACCGACCAATTTCCAAAGAAACCATCAACCATTGGATTTGCATTAATCCACAAAGATATTAATGAGGGTGTGCCTCGCGTACCGAAATGTCAGGTACACAACTCGAACAGCCAAAAGACGCCTCGTAATCAGAACTGGCGAAAAATTGGTGCGGGGGGCTACCGTAACATGTGAGGGTGTAAGGCTAGGCCGCCCATGACCAGGTTAGTGCTAGGCCAAAGGCCCAGTCTGAGGAAGAACCACTCCTCGACAAAGCAAGGCCAAGACCGTTATCACCCTAGAAGTAGGCTTTCCAACGCTGAGGACAAGTCCCTTCACTCCAAGCAGTAAAGACTAAATACTAGACAGAACCAAGGTCTTGCATGGTCCTCGGACTAAAACCTATGGGGAAACTAGTTACTTCACAAGACTAAGTACTAGATAGAACCAAGGTCTTGCATGATCCTCGGACTCAAACCTATGGGGAAACTAGTTACTTCAAAAGACTAAGTACTAGACAGAACTAAGGTCTTGCATGGTCCTCAGACTCAAACCTATGGGGAAACTAGTTACTTCAAAAGAATAAGTACTAGACAGAACTAAGGACTAGAATGGTCCTCGGACTCAAACCTACGGGGAAACTAGTTACTTCAGAAGGCTAAGTACTAGACAGAACCAATGTCTTCCATGGTCCTCGGACTTAAACCTGTGGGGAAACTAGTTGCTTCAAAAGACTAAGTACTAGACAGAACCAAGGCCTTGCATGGTCCTCGGACTCAAACCTGTGGGGAAACTACTTACTTCACAAGACTAAGAACTATACAGAACCAAGGTCTTGCATGATCCTCGGACTCAAACCTATGGGGAAACTAGTTACTTCAAAAGACTAAGTACTAGACAGAACCAAGGTCTTGCATGGTCCTTGGACTCAAACCCATGGGAAACTAGTTACTTCACAAGACTAAGTACTATACAGAACCAAGGTCTGGCATGGTTCTCGGACTCAAACCTACGGGGAAACAAGTTACTTCAAAAGACTAAGTACTAGACAGAACCAAGGTCTTGCATGGTCCTCAGACTCAAACCTATGGGGAAACTAGTTACTTCAAAAGAATAAGTACTAGACAGAACTAGGGTCTAGCATGGTCCTCGGTCTCAAACCTACGGGGAAACTAGTTACTTCAGAAAGCTAAGTACTAGACAGAACCAATGTCTTCCATGGTCCTCGGACTTAAACCTGTGGGGAAACTAGTTACTTCAGAAGACTAAGTACTAGACAGAACCAAGGTCTTGCATGGTCCTCGAACTCAAACTTGTGGGGAAACTAGTTGCTTCAGAAGACTAAGTACTAGACAGAACCAAGGTCTTGCATGGTCCTCGGACTCAAACCTGTGGGGAAACTAGTTACTTCAGAACACTAAGTACTAGACAGAACCAAGGTCTTGCATGGTCCTTGGACTCAAACTTGTGGGGAAACTAGTTACTTCAGAAGACTAAGTACTAGACAGAACCAAGGTCTTGCATGGTCCTCAGACTCAAACCTGTGGGGAAACTAGTTACTTCAGAAGACTAAGTACTAGATAGAACCAAGGTCTTCCATGGTCCTTGAACTCAAACCTATGGGGAAACTGGTTACTTCAAAAGACTAAGTACTAGACAGAACCAAGGTCTTGCATGGTCTTCAGACTCAAAGCCATGGGGAAACTAGTTACTTCAGAAGACTAAGTACTAGACAGAACCAAGGTCTTGCATGGCCCTCAGACTCAAACCTATGGGGAAACTAGTTACTTCAAAAGAATAAGTACTAGACAGAACTAAGGTCTAGCATGGTCCTCAGACTCAAACCTATGGGGAAACTATTTAATTCAGAAGGCTAAGTACTAGACAGAACCAATGTCTTCCATGCTCCTCGGACTTAAACCTGTGGGGAAACTAGTTGCTTCAGAAGACTAAGTACTAGATAGAACCAAGGCCTTGCATGGTCCTCGGACTCAAACCTGTGGGGAAACTAGTTACTTCACAAGACTAAGTACTATACAGAACTAAGGTCTTGCATGATCCTTGGACTCAAACCTATGGGGAAACTAGTTACTTTAAAAGACAAAGTACTAGACAGAACCAAGGTCTTGCATGGTCCTTGGATTCAAACCTATGGGGAAACTAGTTACTTCACAAGACTAAGTACTATACAGAACCAAGGTCTTGCATGGTTCTCGGACTCAAACCTATGGGGAAACTAGTTACTTCAAAAGACTAAGTACTAGACAGAACCAATGTCTTGCATGGTCCTCAAACTCAAACCTATGGGGAAACTAGTTACTTCAAAAGAATAAGTACTAGACAGAACTAAGATCTAGCATGGTCCTCGGACTCAAACCTACGGGGAAACTAGTTACTTCAGAAGGCTAAGTACTAGACAGAACAAATGTCTTCCATGGTCCTCGGACTTAAACCTGTGGGGAAACTAGTTACTTCAGAAGACTAAGTACTAGACAGAACCAAGGTCTTGCATGGTCCTCAGACTCAAACTTGTGGGGAAACTAGTTGCTTCAAAAGAATAAGTACTAGATAGAACTAAGGTCTAGCATGGTCCTCGGACTCAAACCTACGGGGAAACTAGTTACTTCAGAAAGCTAAGTACTAGAGAGAACCAATGTCTTCCATGGTCCTCGGACTTAAACCTGTGGGAAACTAGTTACTTCAGAAGACTAAGTACTAGACAGAACCAAGGTCTTGCATGGTCCTCAGACTCAAACCTATGGGGAAACTAGTTGCTTCAAAAGAATAAGTACTAGACAGAACTAAGGTCTAGCATGGTCCTCGGACTCAAACCTACGGGGAAACTAGTTACTTCAGAAAGCTAAGTACTAGAGAGAACCAATGTCTTCCATGGTCCTCGGACTTAAACCTGTGGGAAACTAGTTACTTCAGAAGACTAAGTACTAGACAGAACCAAGGTCTTGCATGGTCCTCGGACTCAAACCTGTGGGGAAACTAGTTACTTCAGAAGACTAAGTACTAGACAGAACCAAGGTCTTCCATGGTCCTTGAACTCAAACCTATGGGGAAACTAGTTACTTCAGAAGACTAAGTACTAGACAGAACCAAGGTCTTGCATGGTCCTCAGACTCAAAGCTATAGGGAAACTAGTTACTTCAGAAGACTAAGTACTAGACAGAAGCAAGGTCTTGCATGGTCCTCGGACTTAAACCTATGGGGAAACTAGTTACTTCACAAGACTAAGTACTAGACAGAACCAAGGTCTTGCATGATCCTCAGACTCAAAGCTATGGGGAAACTAGTTACTTCAGATGACTAAGTACTAGACAGAATCAAGGTCTTCCATGGTCGTTGAACTAAAACCTATGGGGAAACTAGTTACTTCAGAAGACTAAGTACTAGACAGAACCAAGGTCTTGCATGGTCCTCAGACTCAAAGCTATGTGGAAACTAGTTACTTCAGAAGACTAAGTACTAAATAGAACCAAGGTCTTGCATGGTCCTCGGACTCAAACCTTTGGGGAAACTAGTTACTTCACAAGACTAAGTACTAGACAGAGCCAAGGTCTTGCATGGTCCTCGAACTCAAACCTATAGGGTAACTAGTTACTTCACAAGACTAAATACTAGACAGAATCAAGGTCTTGCATGGTCCTCGAACTCAAATTTATGGGGAAACTAGTTACTTCAGAAGACAAGTACTAGACAGAACCAAGGTCTTGCATGGTCCTCGAACTTAAACCTATGGGGAAACTAGTTGCTTCAGAAGACTAAGTACTAGACAGAACCAAGGTCTTGCATGGTCCTCAGACTCAAACCGGTGGGGAAACTAGTTACTTCAGAACACTAAGTACTAGACATAACCAAGGTCTTGCATGGTCCTCGGACTCAAACCTGTGGGGAAACTAGTTACTTCAGAACACTAAGTACTAGAGAAAACCAAGGTCTTGCATGGTCCTTGGACTCAAACTTGTGGGGAAACTAGTTACTTCAGAAGACTTAGTACTAGACAGAACCAAGGTCTTGCATGGTCTTCGGACTCAAACCTGTGGGGAAATTAGAAACTTCAGAAGACTAAGTACTAGACAGAACCAAGGTCTTGCATGGTCCTCGGACTCAAACTTGTGGGGAAACTAGTTACTTCAGAAGACTAAGTACTAGACAGAACCAAGGTATTGCATGGTCCTCGAACTCAAACCTATAGGGTAACTAGTTACTTCATAAGACTAAATACTAGACAGAACCAAGGTCTTGCATGGTCCTCGAACTCAAATTTATAGGGAAACTAGTTACTTCAGAAGACAAGTACTAGACAGAACCAAGGTCTTGCATGGTCCTCGAACTTAAACCTATGAGGAAACTAGTTACTTCAGAAGACTAAGTACTAGACAGAACTAAGGTCTTGCATGGTCCTCGAACTCAAATCTGTGGGGAAACTAGTTACTTCAGAAGACTAAGTACTTGACAAAACCAAGGTCTTACATGGTCATCGAACTAAAACCTATGGGGAAACTAGTTACTTCAGAAGACTAAGTACTAGACAGAAGCAAAGTCTTGCATGGTCCTTGGACTTAAACCTATGGGGAAACTAGTTACTTCACAAGACTAAGTACTAGACAGAATCAAGGTCTTGCATGGTCCTTGGACTCAAACCTATTGGGAAACTAGTTACTTCACAAGACTAAGTACTATACAGAACCAAGGTCTTGCGTGGTTCTCGGACTCAAACCTAAGGGGAAACTAGTTACTTCAAAAGACTAAGTAGTAGACAGAACCAAGGTCTTGTATGGTGCTCGGACTCAAAGCTGTGGGGAAACTAGTTACTTCAGAGGACTAAGTACTTGACAGAATCAAGGTCTTGCATGGTCCTCGGACTCAAAGCTGTGGGGAAACTAGTTACTTCAGAAGACTAAGTACTAGACAGAACCAAGGTTTTGCATGGTCCTCGAACTCAAACCTATGGGGAAACTAGTTACTTCAGAAGACTAAGTACTAGATAGAACCAAGTTCTTGCGTGGTCCTCGGACTCAAACCTGTGGGGAAACTAGTTACTTCAGTAGAATAAGTACTAGACAAAACCAAGGTCTTGCAGGGTCCTCGAACTCAAACCTATGGGGAAACTAATTACTTCACAAGACTAAATACTAGATAGAACCAAGGTCTTGCGTGGTTCTCAGACTCAAACCTGTGGGGAAACTACTTACTTCACAAGACTAAGTACTAGACAGAACCAAGGTCTTGCATGGTCCTCGGACTCAAACCTTTGGGGAAACTAGTTACTTCACAAGACTAAGTACTAGACAGAGCCAAGGTCTTGCATGGTCCTCGAACTCAAACCTATAGGGTAACTAGTTACTTCACAAGACTAAATACTAGACAGAATCAAGGTCTTGCATGGTCCTCGAACTCAAATTTATGGGGAAACTAGTTACTTCAGAAGACAAGTACTAGACAGAACCAAGGTCTTGCATGGTCCTCGAACTTAAACCTATGGGGAAACTAGTTGCTTCAGAAGACTAAGTACTAGACAGAACCAAGGTCTTGCATGGTCCTCAGACTCAAACCGGTGGGGAAACTAGTTACTTCAGAACACTAAGTACTAGACATAACCAAGGTCTTGCATGGTCCTCGGACTCAAACCCGTGGGGAAAATAGTTACTTCAGAACACTAAGTACTAGACAAAACCAAGGTCTTGCATGGTCCTTGGACTCAAACTTGTGGGGAAACTAGTTACTTCAGAAGACTTAGTACTAGACAGAACCAAGGTCTTGCATGGTCTTCGGACTCAAACCTGTGGGGAAATTAGAAACTTCAGAAGACTAAGTACTAGACAGAACCAAGGTCTTGCATGGTCCTCGGACTCAAACTTGTGGGGAAACTAGTTACTTCAGAAGACTAAGTACTAGACAGAACCAAGGTATTGCATGGTCCTCGAACTCAAACCTATAGGGTAACTAGTTACTTCACAAGACTAAACACTAGACAGGACCAAGGTGTTGCATGGTCTTCAAACTCAAATTTATAGGGAAACTAGTTACTTCAGAAGACATGTACTAGACAGAACCAAGGTCTTGCATGGTTCTCGAACTTAAACCTGTGGGGAAACTAGTTAGTTCAGAAGACTAAGTACTAGACAGAACCAAGGTCTTGCATGGTCCTCGGACTCAAACCTGTGGGGAAACTAGTTACTTCAGAAGACTAAGTACTTGACAAAACCAAGGTCTTACATGGTCATCGAACTAAAACCTATGGGGAAACTAGTTACTTCAGAAGACTAAGTACTAGACAGAAGCAAAGTCTTGCATGGTCCTTGGACTTAAACCTATGGGGAAACTAGTTACTTCACAAGACTAAGTACTAGACAGAACCAAGGTCTTACATGGTCCTGGGACTCAAACCTATGGGGAAACTAGTTACTTCACAAGACTAAGTACTATACAGAACCAAGGTCTTGCATGGTTCTCAGACTCAAACCTAAGGGGAAACTAGTTACTTCAAAAGACTAAGTACTAGACAGAACCAAGGTCTTGTATGGTGCTCGGACTCAAACCTGTGGGGAAACTAGTTACTTCAGAGGACTAAGTACTTGACAGAATCAAGGTCTTGCATGGTCCTCGGACTCAAAGCTGTGGGGAAACTAGTTACTTCAGAAGACTAAGTACTAGACAGAACCAAGGTTTTGCATGGTCCTCGAACTCAAACCTATGGGGAAACTAGTTACTTCAGAAGACTAAGTACTAGATAGAACCAAGTTCTTGCGTGGTCCTCGGACTCAAACCTGTGGGGAAACTAGTTACTTCAGTAGAATAAGTACTAGACAAAACCAAGGTCTTGCAGGGTCCTCGAACTCAAACCTATGGGGAAACTAATTACTTCACAAGACTAAATACTAGATAGAACTAAGGTCTTGCGTGGTTCTCAAACTCAAACCTGTGGGGAAACTACTTACTTCACAAGACTAAGTACTAGACAGAACCAAGGTCTGGCATGGTCCTCGGACTCAAACCTATGGGGAAACTAGTTACTTCAGAAGACTGAGTACTAGACATAACCAAGGTCTTGAATTGTCCTCGGACTCAAACCTATAGGGAAACTAGTTACTTTACAAGACTAAGTACTAGACAAAACCAAGGTCTTGCATGGTCCTCGAACTCAAATTTATGGGGAAACTAGTTACTTCAGAAGACAAGTACTAGACAGAACCAAGGTCTTGCATGGTCCTCGAACTTAAACCTATGGGGAAACTAGTTGCTTCAGAAGACTAAGTACTAGACAGAACCAAGGTCTTGCATGGTCCTCAGACTCAAACCGGTGGGGAAACTAGTTACTTCAGAACACTAAGTACTAGACATAACCAAGGTCTTGCATGGTCCTCGGACTCAAACCCGTGGGGAAAATAGTTACTTCAGAACACTAAGTACTAGACAAAACCAAGGTCTTGCATGGTCCTTGGACTCAAACTTGTGGGGAAACTAGTTACTTCAGAAGACTTAGTACTAGACAGAACCAAGGTCTTGCATGGTCTTCGGACTCAAACCTGTGGGGAAATTAGAAACTTCAGAAGACTAAGTACTAGACAGAACCAAGGTCTTGCATGGTCCTCGGACTCAAACTTGTGGGGAAACTAGTTACTTCAGAAGACTAAGTACTAGACAGAACCAAGGTATTGCATGGTCCTCGAACTCAAACCTATAGGGTAACTAGTTACTTCATAAGACTAAATACTAGACAGAACCAAGGTCTTGCATGGTCCTCGAACTCAAATTTATAGGGAAACTAGTTACTTCAGAAGACAAGTACTAGACAGAACCAAGGTCTTGCATGGTCCTCGAACTTAAACCTATGAGGAAACTAGTTACTTCAGAAGACTAAGTACTAGACAGAACCAAGGTCTTGCATGGTCCTCGGACTCAAACCTGTGGGGAAACTAGTTACTTCAGAAGACTAAGTACTTGACAAAACCAAGGTCTTACATGGTCATCGAACTAAAACCTATGGGGAAACTAGTTACTTCAGAAGACTAAGTACTAGACAGAAGCAAAGTCTTGCATGGTCCTTGGACTTAAACCTATGGGGAAACTAGTTACTTCACAAGACTAAGTACTAGACAGAACCAAGGTCTTACATGGTCCTGGGACTCAAACCTATGGGGAAACTAGTTACTTCACAAGACTAAGTACTATACAGAACCAAGGTCTTGCATGGTTCTCAGACTCAAACCTAAGGGGAAACTAGTTACTTCAAAAGACTAAGTACTAGACAGAACCAAGGTCTTGTATGGTGCTCGGACTCAAACCTGTGGGGAAACTAGTTACTTCAGAGGACTAAGTACTTGACAGAATCAAGGTCTTGCATGGTCCTCGGACTCAAAGCTGTGGGGAAACTAGTTACTTCAGAAGACTAAGTACTAGACAGAACCAAGGTTTTGCATGGTCCTCGAACTCAAACCTATGGGGAAACTAGTTACTTCAGAAGACTAAGTACTAGATAGAACCAAGTTCTTGCGTGGTCCTCGGACTCAAACCTGTGGGGAAACTAGTTACTTCAGTAGAATAAGTACTAGACAAAACCAAGGTCTTGCAGGGTCCTCGAACTCAAACCTATGGGGAAACTAATTACTTCACAAGACTAAATACTAGATAGAACCAAGGTCTTGCGTGGTTCTCAGACTCAAACCTGTGGGGAAACTACTTACTTCACAAGACTAAGTACTAGACAGAACCAAGGTCTGGCATGGTCCTCGGACTCAAACCTATGGGGAAACTAGTTACTTCAGAAGACTGAGTACTAGACATAACCAAGGTCTTGCATTGTCCTCGGACTCAAACCTATGGGGAAACTAGTTACTTCACAAGATTAAGTACTAGACAGAACCAGGGTCTTGCGTGGTCCTCGGTCTCAAATCTATGGGGGAACTTGTTACTTCACAAGACTAAGTGCTAGACAGAACCATGGTCTTGCTTGGTCCTCGGACTTAAACCTATGGGGAAACTAGTTACTTCAAAAGACTCTAAGTACTAGACAGAACCAAGGTCTTGCGTGGTTTTCGGACTCAAATCTGTGGGGAAACTAGCTACTTTTAACAAAACGGAGCGTGAGCATTCACCTAAGTTACAAGTGCAACCAGTGGGGAGTCTGGTGCCTCGGATCACTTGCCCCAGCCTACTTCAATAAAAATGTGAAACAAAAAGAAGCCCATGAGTATCATTTAAAGCATTTTAGGGTACATATAAAGTATTTCCTTTATAACATCACTCAAACCATCACTTATCTTTCCTTTGCATTCAGTGCTGAAACACTCTCTTAGGCTCGGCAGGTTTATGAAAGGCGTATGTTTGTATAAAGTGTACGTTGTGAACCAAAATTCTTTATGATTCATCTAAAGGGGAAACGTTGAGACTGTTCAGTTTTCAGTTAAAACCTGAAGCAAAATTTACATCATGGGTCCATCGTTTTCAATTATCCAAGTATTACTGGCACACCGCTAGGATTAACCGAGTATTGAGCAAAGCATTAAAGCATGATAAATGAAGGGAAACGTCATTCGAAGAAATAAACACAAACGCCTGGATACATCACAAAAAATAGTTTCATTACAATATCACAAAGACAAAAAAATAAAATAAAATGAAGAGAAAAGAAGACTAGGACGGCACAAGTCAACCAAACAAGATAGCCTGTCCAAAATGGCCTATTTCTTTAACTTGATAGACAGCTTGTCCTTGGGGGTCTGCCGAAAAGTTACGCCTGATGCCTTAGGATCCTGGCTCGGAGGGGCAACTTCGAAGAGCTCTTTCTCGGCATGAGGAGCCTGAGAGTCAGCAGGTATGGCTTGGGAGTCAGCAGGAGGCTTCACCACATCCTGGGACACTTCTTAGTTACTGGTTTTTTCTTTCTCCAACGCCCCTTGGTGCTCAGTCTCCTCGGTAGGCTTATCAGTTGAAATTGGATCCTTGGCAGCACTGGCTTGGCCTTCGTCTGTCGTTTTAGAGGTAGTGTCAGCTTCAGAGTTGGCAGAGGCAGCCTCACGAATGGCGAGGGGGTAGTACATTCTCTCAGCCCTCCTAAACTCGGACGAAGCCTCAACACCAGCTTGGTTGAGGGCTTCATTCCAAGTCTTGGAGCAGTAGTGTCTGTATACCTCAGGTACTTGAGCATTGAGATTGGACTCGGTCTTAGCCACTCCCACATCAAAAGCCTCTTCCTCAGCTTGCTCCTTAGAGCTTTCAGCCTCTGTCCTCGAGAACTCAGCCTCTACTTTAGCCCTCAAGGCCTCGTCCCTGGCCCACTCGACAACATTTCTGGCCTTCTCTGCCTTAGCCAGTTTCTTCTTCAGGTCAGCAATATGCTCCTTGGCAATTTGCAGCTGACCCTTAACTTCCAGCAGGCGCCCTATTTGGTCCTCAGCCTGTTTTTGAGTGCCAGCTAGGCCGGATACCGCGCTATCTCTGGCCCTCGTCATCTCCTTCAGCTCCTCCCTTGCCTTCTTGAGATCAACCTTGGAGTTCTTAAGGGTCCTCGCGGCATCCAAGCGCTTGTCGTGCTCCTGATCCAGGGCCCTGCTCTGGTTATTGGCCTCCTCCTCCAACCTAAAAGTGGCCTAGACAGCTTGCCAATTGAAACAAGCGCACAGTAAGTTGGGACTAAAGAACAAAATTCAATGAAGGCACAAGTGTCAAAGGTCTTACCATACCCAGGTACCTCTTGAGACTAAGGACAACCTCCTACCTCCTCAAGTCCCCCAGCTCGGCCATGTCGATGGGGAGTAGCAAGGACCTCTCCAAGGCATCGGCCACATAAGTACCTTCGCCCCCTCGGAAGTCCCTAAGGGAGGCGTTATCCATTAAGGGCTCCCCATGAAACATGGGGGCAGGCAGCCAGGCCTGGGGCTCGGACTGCCAGGCGACCTCCTTTTCCTGGCCCTGGTGCCCAATTTGATGGCCTCTTCCTCTTTGGACCAGCGGACTCAAGTTGAGGAGTCAAGGTCGACTGAACGGAGGACGACCTAGTCTACACAAGCTAAGGCTTGGGTGGAGGAGGAGGAAGCTTGGATTGTTGCTTCCCTAGCGCGTCCTTCCCCGGCTAGCCTTCAATCAGATCGAGCAGGCTGGTTTGAGGCTTCCTCTTGAAACCCATTTCGACCTGAGAAGAAATTCCTTCTGACAAGATATCCACTTCGGTCAAGTTGGGGTCGCCTAGGTCACCAGAGAGGTCCTCGGACGGATTTACTTGGTTGAAAGCGCCAAATTCGTCCTCGGACGGACCCAAATCAGCAACTTCTTCTCCTCTCACTGCACTTTCTCCCTCGTCCTCTACAACCTGATGGGATGAAGAAGGCCCTGACAATTGGACGCCCTTTAGGATAAGAGACCCTTTAGGGAGTAAAAACCCGTGCTCCGCTACGGTGATTTTGTGAAGCCGAGGATCTTGGGCTTTGATCACGTACTTCGAAGCCAAGAACGACTTCTGGATCAGATCGTACCTGATGATCTTGTGAACAACCCTAACTTGATTGTCAGCTTCGTTCATAAAGATCTCCGCCCTTAGTACGGTTTCCAAGTTTCCCTTGTTGACCAAATGGAAGTGTCGTCCGAAAGCGTGTGGATCTGCAAAAAAGAAAGCACATTCATATTAGCAACCAAACAATGCAAACTATAATAACACAAAAGATCAAGTCCTCTCCTACTTTAAGCACCCCACCTGGTGTCCCCTCCTCTGTTGGACAATGAAGGCCGTCATGCCACTCCTTGGACACTATGAGAAAGTCCTTATTTAATCCTCTACTGGACTCGGAGAGGCACTGAATAAGCCGAACCTTATCGTCCCTCGTCTTCATGTAGTAGGACTTACCCTTTAAGTGTTGGAGGTTGAAGCACCAATTTACGTCGTGATGGGTTAACCTCAACCCCATCTTCTCGTTTAAGGCATCCACACAACCCAGGATCCTGAACACGTTGGTGGCGCACTGGGTAGGGGCTAATCGGAAGTGCCTAAGGTAGTCCCTCATTACTGGTCCCATAGGGATTCTCATACCACCTTCAAGGAAGGCGATTATGGGAATCACTACTTCGCCCACCTTCCTCCTGATGTACCAATCCCCTTCTTCACAGTACCTCAAACCCACATTATTGGGTATCCTATAATCGGCGATGAATTTCTCCATCGTCTCCTCAGACTCAACCAACTTCTTAAACCTACCCATCCTAAAGAACGGCTGAAAGACTCAGGGAAGAGCGAGAGAAAGAGAGGAATAAAGGGAAAAGAAAATCAGAAGGGGGAGAACACGAGATAGAGTAAGAAGAAAACTTACAGAAATGAGGAAAAGCTCCTAGGACAGGCTTTTTATGCTGCAAAGAGACGCGAGTTAGGTTGGAGACTTGACCGGATTCATGGTGTGTGCATAAGAACTCTTGAATGCAAAAGTAAAGAGACAAATCGGTTCAAATGGGTATTTATACCCTCAATTAAAAACAACTGTGCAAGGTTTCCCGCCCATAAAGGCGAAAAATCCCCACCGTTAGATTACCATCACACCGTTGAATGTGGGGAGTATAGAACCGCCATAATTTAATATGGGTGTGCGCTGTATACCGAAGCGCCAGAAACGTGCATTGGACAGGTGAAAAGACTCTAGCACTGACGTAGGACAAGAATGGATAAGCCATGACAAAGGCCCGAGGACATCAAAATCCTCCTCCCCATCCGAGGGGCCGGACAGCAGGATTTTAAGGGGCTATTGTAGGGCCTAAGAATCTGACAACCCCAGCCCACTTTATATTTAGCCCAAGGCATATGCCGAGGATGGAGAAACATCCGAGGATGATCAAAGAAAGTCCAAGTTGCCAAGAAACATCGCTGAGGACGATCTTGTCCTCGGCTTGCCGAGAGCATAGAAAGGAAGAGCAGCACACCACCAAAGGCGGTCCCCCTAAGCACCCCAAGAAAAGACAAGTATGATGGGTTATCCGTGGAAGCATGGTGGAGGAGCAATTCAAGGAGAAACTATCACCTCCACATTAAATGCGCACAACTAACATTCTGGCCGCATTAATGGAGAAATGACCTCTGAACAGTACAACCTTGGTTGCTGCAACCCACAGAAAGAATGGGAAGACGGCTGATGGGACAAGCACTCAAGTAGTGACCTGCTTAATCAACAAATGTAGGGCTAAGATCAACTGAGAGTGGGTATATAATGTAAGAAATCCTTCTGGAAAGGGAGGAGGGAGGAAGTAGAAAATACAATGGCAATTTGTAGAACTCTCCCAACCTTTGTGGTCAAGCACTGAAGAAATAATAAGGGTTACACATTCCTCAAGAGAGTGCCGAGGAGCAGAATTTCGTACTTCAGCCCATGTTCTTGTCATTCCATCCACTCACTACCATGTTTAGTTGTTGCAATCCTCACTAAGGCCTAGTTCTTAAACTCATTCTCTACAAATTCATTGTATTGGACTAATTGGATCTGAGTCCACTCGTTCAGCAGTAGAAGTGCTCAGATCTAGTCCCTACATTATCTTTAAAGAAACTTCTTTTGAATAAATATCAATAATTTCATAATGAGAAACATTTGACTATTTCATTAAAAAATATTAATACATGTTTTAAGTAAAATATCACTAATTAAGAGAAGGGTCACTGACCTCCAATAGGCTCACCAAAATAACCAAATTTCAAGTTTATGACACCTAAAATTCAACCAAATTAATTCACTAACCACTAAACTTGGAAAAAGTTTACTTCCATACCGGTTTGAAGGAAACTTCCTTCAACGTTGGAGGAAGTTTTTCCCCTAGAAAACCTCAATAAAGAAAGTACCAAAATTATTTTGCTTCTAGAAACTAAGGAAATACTACCCTAAAAAATTGATTAAAAAATTTCTGAATACTTACATCCGCCTATAAAAAGTTTATAATATTTTAAACTCAAGTTACTTTTCTCAATTCTTGTTTAAATAAACATTAGCTAAAAATCTTGTCACCTTTTGGTATTTCATACAAAAAAGTCTTTGGTAAAAAAAACCCTCCATTTCCTTTTATAAAATTATATATTAAAAAAAATTAAAAAAAAAAAAACCCACATCATGACAAAGGTCGGGTCTTAAAAACAACAATGATATAAAGTGAGAAAAAATTGAAAAAGAGAGGAAAAAAGTAAAATTTTAAAAAGTTGTACATAAAATTTAAAAGTTAATCCTAATAATTGATGCTAAACACACTCTCAGTTTCTGCCGATATTCCGTAATTTCATTTTTTTTTTTTTTTTAGTTTATAATAAAACAAAAAAGAATCCATCAAACAAACATGGCGCGCTCAATTTCTGCCGATATTTTGGGTGTCATGTCATTGCCAATTCGATTTATACAGGCATATATGAGTATGACGTTTGTATATCGTGATACCATTTCATCATCTTTTTTGTTTGATCTATTTTGAAAGATACAAGGTGCATTATGTATCTCTATTGTTTTTTAGTGCTTTGATCTTTTTATTATCAGCCATTAGCCGTGTGGATAATTTTTTAGCGTAAATGCACTTTTAGTCTCTATATTTTGATTTTTTTCTATTTTAGTCTCTACATTTTATTTTTACCACTTTTAGCCTCTAAACTAATTAACGCGGGACATTTAAGTCCTTGAAACACTATTCCATCACCAAACTAACGGGGAAACTGGATGTGGCTGACGTGGGTATTAAAATATTCTTAAAAAAATTATTTGGCGTTTTTTAAATGCCAAAATTTTTTTAAAAAAATTACTCAGTTTTCTTTTCATTATTTGTGTTCTTCCCTATAATCAATCTCCAGCAAAAAGCAAACCCTAAACCCAGATCCTAACCAAACCCCAAACCCATATCCCCAGTAAAGCAAACGTTAGCCTTCAAACCCATAAATTTTCTTGGCAAACAAACAAAAAAAAAAAAAAAAACCCACTCACTGGTGTGTTGTTGTTAGTTGTCGCCGCCACCATTGTCCGAACTGTGACCACCTCTTCTTCCTTGTTGTCTTCCTCACACTCTTCGACCTCATGCTTCTCAGTATCCCTTTCTTCAACATCATCATCAGCTATCACAACAACTTTATCATCTTTCTCCTTGGAAAAATCGAAGCTTTCTTCAATTTTTGGTAATGGGGTTTCAGAAACATCATCGGAGGAGGGTTTCTCTGGGACACGACGAGTAGGCTTGTCTCTACGCTTGCCTCCGTTGACCTTCTTTGACTTCTCGCCGTGAGCTAAGTGGTCCTCAAACGCTTCAATGGCTTGGTGGATGAGCTCGCGGTTTGGCGAGGAGTCCCATTTGAACCAGTAGCTTGTGTAGCAGTCGAAATAGTTTCACTCAAACATAGGTGGCTTATGGGTATTGTTGGTGGTGTTGCTATTGTTGTTGTTGTTGTTGTTGTTGTTGTTACTGTTCCTGTTGTGGTTATTTGGGGCTTTCTTTGGAGGATTTCGCTTGGAATCTTGGGTGATTAGAGATGGGGTTGTGGTTTTCATGGAGCGGGTAATCATGTAAGCAAGGACTTCACGGTCTTCAAGAGAAAGAACAGAAGCTAGAGTTAGAATCGTAGTTGGGAGGAGCTTCAACACAAAGAGAAAATCTCCATCGGAATGTGTTAGGTTCTAAAGGTTTAGGAATTTATGTATTTAGAACTCTAATTTGTAATGTTGGCAAACCATGATCAAAACAACATGTTTAGACTTGTTAAAGTATGCTCAAAGTTGATTAGTTATTGTAAAGTTGGAATCGAGAGACTGTAGTTGCATTGGGGCAATTCAGTCTGGCTCGATCGATCGAGGAACAGATTCGATCGATCGAAAATTGATCAGACTGCGTTTTTTCTGCAGTATTCCAACTCAGCCCTAGCTCATTAAAACGTTTAGGGTTTTTATGTTTTTGCCCTAGGTATATAAGGAAAAACCCTAGCCACGTTTTAGAGTTGCTCAAGTTGTATTGTTGCTCATACATTGCGGTTTTGTGTAAATCTCTTGTGAGATCTAGAGGAGCTTTCCTTTACACAAAGCTTAGGATTTTCTAGATGGAGATTACTTCAACATCTTGATGATCAACTTGGTTGCTGCCTTTGAAGCTTAAAGAATATCAAGCGTGGGTGCTTGTAGCTGATCAAAGAATTCAAGAAAGAAGGAGTCCGTGGATTCGGAGCTTGCACGGGGTCGTGTCAGTAAGTTCTACTGGTAGGTAGCATTAGGAAGTGGAGCGGGGAGCTTGTAAGTCCTTTTGTAAGAACTTCAATTCTTTCATAGTGAATTCAGTTTTGCCTTGAGGATCGGTGGGTAAAATCCTCCCCAGGTTTTTTACCGATTTGGTTTTCCTGGGTGATCATATCATGTGTTATTTATTATTTCCGCTGTTATATATTTTCATGATATGATTGTTTGATTGTTTTAACCTAGATTGCTTAATTTGACTAAGTAACAACTTGGCTAATTAACTAGGCTACTCAATCTGGTTGTGTGTTAAGGGGTCTAAAACCGTTCAAGTGGTATCAGAGCGGGTAGCTCTTTTTGTCTAAGATTTTTTATCTCTGAGCTGATCCTTGACCCCTGTTGTCATGGATTCTTGGAAAATCTTTTTGCTTATTTGTCAACTTATCTATCTGTTATCTTTGCCTTTTGTTGTTTGTGTTAAATCTGTCTTTAAGTATCTTGGCATAATCACATGTGATAAGAATTATGTATGTTATACTGCTTTAACCGCCTTAAAGGCACGTGATTCTTGTCTTTGGTATTTGGATAGTGGTTGTTCCAGGCACATGACAGGAAATAAAGGTTTATTCAAAACACTCTTTGAAGGAAAGATTGGAACAATCACTTTTGGAGATGGAAGTAAATCTGTGATCAGAGGCATTGGTACTGTGGACATTCCAGGATTGCCAGTGTTTGAAGATGTTTGGTATGTTGATGGATTGAAGGCCAATTTACTCAGCATAAGTCAGATTTGCGACAATGGATTAAATGTTCTTTTCACCAAGTATGAGTGTGAGATACTTGATGGAGGAGGTGACTGTATGTGTGTTGGTGTAAGGACAGCTGACAACTGTTATGGCATAACACCAAGTGTAAACAACAAGTGCTTTAGTGTAAAGATTGATCAAGTTGATTTGTGGCATCAACGGTTGGGACATGCCAGTCATAAGCAGTTGGAGAAGATTTCCAAGTGTGAGGCAGTTATCGGTTTACCTAAATTTGAGAAGATTGATAAGTGCATTTGTGGACCATGTCAGATAGGTAAAACAAGTAAAATCCAAGCATCTGTCTGTGACTAGTGTTCAAACTTCAAGACCTTTAGAGTTATTACACATTGATCTCATGGGTCCTGCCAGAGTTCAAAGTTTGGGTGGAAAGAAGTATATTCTAGTTGTTGTAGATGACTTTACTAGATATACTTGGGTTGTGCTTTTGAAGGATAAAGCTGAGGCTCCTGAGAAGATGATACATCTATGCAAGAAATTGCAGGTAGAGAAAGATACTGTGATAGCCAGAATCAGAAGTGATCATGGAAGAGAATTTGAGAATACCAAGCTGGCTACTTTCTGCAATAATCAAGGCACTCACCAAGAGTTCTCATCACCCAAGAGACCTCAACAGAATGGGATTGTGGAGAGGAAAAGCAGGGTTGTTCAGGAGATGGCACGAGTCATGCTACACAACAAAAAGTTGCCAAAGTCTTTTTGGGGAGAAGCAGTCAACACTGCTTGCCATACACTCAACCGGGTGTATTTTAGACCTGACTCCAAGAAAACTCCCTATGAACTCTGGAGAAGGAAGAAACCTGTTGTCAAGTATTTCAGGATATTTGGCAGTGACTGTTACATTCTACGTGATAGAGAGAACCTAGAAAAGTTTGATGCAAAGAGTGACAAAGGATACTTTCTAGGATACTCTTCCACCAGTAAAGCTTATAGAGTGTACAATCTGAGAATCAAAACAGTCATGGAATCTTCAAATGTTGTGATAAATGATGAAGTGTGTTCAGAAGCATCTTCAGAAAGCACTCTTCCTGCTCAAGATAAGTCTTTAGAAGTTATTGATTCTCCTCTTACTGAGTATGTTGGGAAACATAGTGAGGAAGAGCTGCTGGTGTTGAATGATACAGTCTCAGTACCATCAAGTTCAGAACCATCCACTCCAGTTCATGACACTCGACAGGTACAAAGTGAGCTCAGTCCTCTATTTGAACAGAAAGGTACCACAACATCTCTTGTTAAACGTCCATCCTCTAGAGTAAGATTGAATCACCCTTCCACAAATATATTGGGTAGTCTGAATGATAACATGAAATTGAGATCAAAAGCCTTGAATGTGATCACTCACTCATGTTATCTATCCCAATTTGAACCGAAGAAGGTAGATGAAGCTCTTCAAGATGCTGATTGGGTCAATTCCATGCATGAAGAACTTCATCAATTCGTTCGGAATGATGTGTGGGAATTAGTTCCTAGGCCGGAAAATGTAAATGTGATTGGAACTAAATGGATCTTTAAGAACAAGTCAGATGAACATGGCACCGTGATTAGAAACAAATCAAGACTTGTTGCACAAGGGTACACACAAGTGGAAGGAATTGACTTTGATGAGACCTTTGCACCAGTTGCAAGATTGGAATCCATTCGGATACTGTTGGCCATTACAAGTCATCTAAACTTCAAGTTGTATCAAATGGATGTCAAAAGTGCTTTCTTAAATGGGATGTTACAAGAAGAGGTGTATGTTGAGCAACCTAAGGGATTTGTGGATCCTCACAGACCGGATGATGTATACAAGTTGAAGAGAGCCCTCTATGGTTTGAAACAAGCTCCTAGGGCTTGGTATGATAGATTGACTACATATCTCACTGAGCATGGATTCGAAAGGGGATCTGCAGATACAATTCTCTTCATAAGAAAGGATAAGACTGGTTTTGTTGTAGCTCAAATTTATGTTGATGACATTGTTTTTGGTGCTACTAATGATTCTCTTGCTCATTCTTTTGCAGATGAAATGAAGGCAATGTTTGAAATGAGCATGGTTGGTGAATTGACTTACTTTTTGGGATTGCAGGTAAAGCAAACAGAGTCAGGAATCTACATCAATCAAGCTAAATATGCAAGAAATTTAGTCAAGAGATTTGGACTGGACAAGGCTGCTCATTCTAGAACACCAATGGCTGCTAATGTGAAATTAACAATTGATCCATCAGGTGAGTCTGTTGATATTACTTTGTATAGAAGCATGATTGGTTGTCTCTTATATTTAACTGCTAGTCGTCCTGATATCTCTTTTAGTGTTGGTGTTGGCTCTAGATTTCAGTCTAATCCTAAGGTTTCTCATTTAAATGCTGTTAAGAGAATTATTAAATATGTGAGTGGAACCTGTGATTATGGATTGTTTTATAGCAAAGAGTCAAATTTGTCTCTTGCTGGTTTTTCTGATTCTGATTGGGCTGGGAATGCTGATGATAGAAAAAGCACCACTGGGGGGTGTTTTTATGTTGGAGCCAATCTTGTGGCTTGGATGAGTAAGAAACAAAACTCTGTTTCTTTATCCACTGCTGAGGCAGAATATATTGCTGCTGGGAGTTGCTGTTCTCAACTCCTTTGGATGAAAAAGCTTTTGAGTGATTATGGGATTCCTCAAGACACCATGGTTGTCTATTGTGA
This sequence comes from Quercus aquifolioides, assembly GCA_019022515.1. Classification (NCBI taxonomy): domain Eukaryota; kingdom Viridiplantae; phylum Streptophyta; class Magnoliopsida; order Fagales; family Fagaceae; genus Quercus; species Quercus aquifolioides. The sequence continues at coordinate 62,225,088 of CM032330.1, forward strand.
TAATTCTAGTGCTATAGATATATCTAAAAATCCTGTTCAGCACTCTAAGACCAAACACATTGAACTTAGATATCACTTCATTAGGGATTTGGTTGAAAAGAAAATTGTTGTTCTTGAGTATATCCCTACTGATCGTCAAAACGCTGACATCTTTACCAAACCTCTTGATGGAAGTAAGTTTGAGACACTTCGTCAAGTGATTGGTGTTCTTCGGTGTCCTTAAGTTGCTTTTGGCTTTCATGGTCCTTGTGCTTCATTGCCCATTCCTTTGTGACCATTGTTCTTTGGTTTTTGTGTTTCTTTTGCTTTTGTTTCTAGGATTTGCATTCCATTACATTCATGCATTTCATTCTAGGATTTATTTGTTTTCCCTTAATAAAAAATAAAAATAAAAAATAAAAAATAAAAAAAAAGGAGAAAAGGAGAAAGCAAAAATATGTTTGACATGATGTTTCTTGGTTTTTGAAAACAAGGTTGGTCAATTTATTTACACATAACATGTCTTATGTACCTTGTTTAGCTTCGATGAGCTTTTATATTGCACTTGACTAGTTGAAACTTTGTAGTGCATGTTGTGTGGGAAAGATGTTTATGTGTTTATCACTTTGTCTTAATCTTGAAGTCACATGTTATTTGACTGTCGGACTTGATCCTTTTGAGAAAGGCATAAATAACCATCTCACCACTGTTCACTAGTCAATCATGAACACCTTAGTGCATATCATAAGATTTTGTGCTCGAGAAAGTGTAGCACATGCACAAAAAGAACATAAGGTGTAGCCTCTTTAAATGCTTAATGCTTAAAACTGGTGTGTACTATTAGGCTTGATGCCATTTCACATAATCTAATCTGGTGTGTACTATTAGGCTTGATGCCAAATTTCACCTAAATAATGGGGCAAAATACAAGAAACTTACATGATTGCAAGCTTTTGTTCTAGGAGATGTGGGAGTTATAGGATGTAACTCTTTAGGTGATAGTCTCTTTTGAATTCTATGTGATGAATTTTGTAGACTTTGTGATTGATTGCTATTCACATATCACCTCACATGTTTCTCAAAGTTTTTGCTAGTTGCACACACTACACAAGTTACTCTTTGCTAAACTTTGTACATGTTATTGTGTGTGTTTTTGGTCTGACCAACCAAGTTTGAAAATACTTTGAGAATTATGCAAAACATTTTTTTTGCTTGAGAATTTGAAAGGAAGAATGGCTGAAATTATCTTTGGAGAAACTGGGATTAAAATTTGGGTTTTTTGAAAAAGCATTCCATCTCATACTCATGCATTTTGTTTCTGTAATTTAATGCTTTGAGGAGTTATTTTCAAAATGTGGTTTGTGTTATTCAAAACTGTGATTTTTCTCAAAAATTACTGAGCCTCTGCCCATTTCGATCGATCCAGTCAGCTTTTCGATCAATCGAAAAAGTGCTTTCATTTGTCTCAAAATGACTGTGTGTTTCGATCGATCGAATCTGATTTTCGATCAATCGAAAAAGTGTTTTAATTTGTCTCAAAATGACTATCTGTTTCGATCGATCGAATGTGATTTTCAATCAATCGAAAGTTGCGAATCAGGTTTTTAAAAAACACTGTTCTTGACTTTTTCAAACACTTTTCAAAAGTTTTTCAAAAGGTTTTCTCTCTCTCTGACTTGGCAAGCTCAACTATTCCAAATTTTTGTCGTTTTCCTCCGGATTTTTTGCAAGAAAACTCTTTCCTCAAGCTGGTATGTCTATTTTACCCTTCCTTTTTGAGTTTATTTTCATTTTTCATGCATTATTCATGCATTAATGCTCAAATTTTCGGAACTTTGTCTTTTTGGGATTGTTGGAAATTTAGACCCAATTTTGTGTAATTGATCAATGGGTTTTTGTGGGGACACACTATAAACATGTTCTTAATGATTTAATTTGATCAATTTTGGGTTTAGTGGACAATTGAAAATTCTAGGGTTCCTAATTTATCCAATTTGGGGATTTTGTTCAATTAAGGTTCAATTGATGAAATTGGCTTGTTGTATTGATGAAATTGGTTATTATAATCTGTTTTCAACCTTGTGTAATGATCAATTCATCAAATTTGTTGCAAAATTTTACAAGTGGTTTTCAAATTTTTAGGGTTTTTGTTAGAAACTCTATGTTCGAGCCAATTTTGGGTAATTGAACTTAATTTGAACTGTGTTTACTGCATTAGATCATGCATCACAACATTGTTATTGGTCATGCATCATATAGATTTTTGTTCTATATTTCTTTTGCTAATTTGCAGTCTGCCATTGGTTTTGTTTTCTCTTGTTCTTTTGGTTTTCACTTTGTGTCTCTATCCTTTTCTTAGCACTATGCCTAGGAAAACTAGAGCCCGTAGGAATGTTCCCTCACCTTCTCCTTCACCCCCTCCATCCTTTGATCGTGAGAAGTTTTCGAGTGAGAAAAACCAAGAGATTTATGAGAAGCTAAACGTTAGGAGAAAGATTTGGGCTGAGCGTTCTGTTCATTTAGATGAACTTGATCCTGCCATTAGGGCAAACTTTGAGCGTAGGGGCTGGTTACCCTTGGTGGATATTTCTGATCCTCCTCCACCTCCTGCCTTGATTAGAGAGTTCTACTCGAACATCTCTATCCGCATCTATGATTCCAACACTCTAGTCAAGAGTTAGATACGAGGCGTAGAGTACTCCATTACTCCTCAGATAGTGGCTGATGCTCTAGGGGTACCTTTGGTACAGAATCCTGTCTATCCTTATGATGTGTCTCCAGAGATTAGTGATGTCTTGTCTTACATCACTGGGACTACTATCCAGTGGGGTTCTGATCCTAGGATCACCTCTGCTGAGCTCTCTGGGCTGCACTATCTTTTCTTTAGGATAGCTTGTCATTCTATCTGGCCCATCTCTCATGTTCACACCATTCCTCTTGAGAGGTGTGTATTTTTGTACGCTCTGGTTACTGATACTCTTATTAGTTTTCCCCATCTTTTTCTTCGTTCTTTGAACGATGTCTATAGGAGTTCATCTTCTGCTCATGCTCTTGTTCATCCTATTTTCATTCATAGGATTCTCCTTTATCTTGATCTTGGTGGCTTCCCTTCCTCTGAGCCCGTACATGTGATAGCTCCTATAGGTGCGTCTTTCCTTAGACAAAGGGCTGCTCATCTTCAAGCTGGCTCTAAACACCCTAGGTCTGAGCCGTCTAGTAGCGCACCTCCTCCTTCTTCTTCTGCAGGTGTTGCTGGTGAGGATGTTCCTGATCCAGTTGGTGATGATGCTGCTGCTGCTGATGTTCCTCCACCTCCTTCGGCCGACTTTGATGTTCGTCGTACTCTGGAGACTGTCATGACCGTTAAGGCGGCTCATGGTCAGATTTTGGTGGACTTGCTAGATGAGTTTCGTGCTCTTCGAGCCGACTTGGTGCGTCTTCATTCACCCTCACCACCTCCCTTTGATGGCGACTTGTGATTGCCCTTTGGCATTCCGTCACAAAAAGGGGGAGTGGTGTTTTTGACTTGTAGAGGAGTTTTTGGAGTTAGGGGGAGACTTTTTGTTACTTTTTGTTTTTGAGGAGCTTGTGGAGTTTTTAGATTGTATCTAGGTGCTTCACTTTGTATATCATTTTTGGGGATATTCATGTTAGGGGGAGTAACATTGATTGATATACATGTTATATACATTGATTCTTGTTGCTTTGTGATTCACTGCTTATTGACTTATATTTATGAGTTGTTCATTCTTATATGTCTTTATTTTATGTTGTGTGAATCTTACAAGAATGTTATGCCTGTTGTTTTACTCTTTTCTGTCACACATGCGTTTATGCGTTTGTTGAGTATTTCAGGAATATACAGGTTGATTCAACTAAGCTGCTGTCTACACTTGCAACCGATGGATAGTAGTTAGGCTGAATTTGAGTTTATGAGCATTTTGTTGTAAAGGGATTTTTACTTGTAAACTTTGAGCTTTTAATTAGGGTTTTGTCACGGATTGCCAAAGGGGGAGTTTGTTAGGTTCTAAAGGTTTAGGAATTTATGTATTTAGAACTCTAATTTGTAATGTTGGCAAACCATGATCAAAACAACATGTTTAGACTTGTTAAAGTATGCTCAAAGTTGATTAATTATTGTAAAGTTGGAATCGAGAGACTGTAGTTGCATTGGGGCAATTCAGTCTGGCTTGATTGATCGAGGAACAGATTCGATCGATCGAAAATCGATCAGACTGCGTTTTTTCTGCAGTATTCCAACTCAGCCCTAGCTCATTAAAACGTTTAGGGTTTTTATGTTTTTGCCCTAGGTATATAAGGCAAAACCCTAGCCACGTTTTAGAGTTGCTCAAGTTGTATTGTTGCTCATACATTGCGGTTTTGTGTAAATCTCTTGTGAGATCTAGAGGAGCTTTCCTTTACACAAAGCTTAGGATTTTCTAGATGGAGATTAATTCAACATCTTGATGATCAACTTGGTTGCTGCCTTTGAAGCTTAAAGAATATCAAGCGTGGGTGCTTGTAGCTGATCAAAGAATTCAAGAAAGAAGGAGTCCGTGGATTCGGAGCTTGCACGGGGTCGTGTCAGTAAGTTCTACTGATAGGTAACATTAGGAAGTGGAGCAGGGAGCTTGTAAGTCCTTTTGTAAGAACTTCAATTCTTTCATAGTGAATTCAGTTTTGCCTTGAGGATCGGTGGGTAAAATCCTCCCCAGGTTTTTTACCGGTTTGGTTTTCCTGGGTGATCATATCATGTGTTATTTATTATTTCCGCTGCTATATATTTTCATGATATGATTGTTTGATTGTTTTAACCTAGATTGCTTAATTTGACTAAGTAACAACTTGGCTAATTAACTAGGCTACTCAATCTAGTTGTGTGTTAAGGGGTCTAAAACCGTTCAGAATGGCATGGAATCACTGAAGAAGAAGATGAGGAAGAAGATGAGGATGAGGATGGAGATGGGTATACTTTACATTTGTTCTTTATCTTCATTTTTCTTTGCTTTGCTTCAGAAAAAAAGAAAAAGAAAAAATTGTATCTTTTTTTTTTCTCTCTCTCTTTCTCTTTTCTTTTGGTTTTTCTCTCTTGTCTCCATCTCTCACTCACACTCGCTCACAGAGTTTCTTAGTCTCTCTCTCTCTCTCACTCTCTCTGTGCATTTGAGATATTTTTAAAAAATTTGAAGTTTTCAAATCGATAAAAAAATATCTTGGATGGTGTAAAAATGTCGTCCATCAGACTTATTATTTTTTGCCATTTGGTTGCTGGGTTTCTATTCTTTTGCTTGGGTTTGATCTTTACGTTCTTTGATTCGATGGTGGTGATTTGGGGTTTTTTTTTTTCCAGTGGGTTTTTTTTTTTTGTGTTTGTTTGCCAAGAAAATTTATGGGTTTGAAAGCTAAGGTTTGCTTTACTAGGGATATGGGTTTGGGGTTTGGTTAGGATCTGGGTTTAGGGTTTGTTTTTTGCTGGAGATTGATTATAGGGAAGAACACAAATAATGAAAAGAAAATTGAGTAATTAATTTTTTTTTTTTTAATTTTGGCATTTAAAAAATGCCAAATAATTTTTTTAATAATATTTTAATGCCCACGTCAGCTACGTCCAGTTTGTCCGTTAGTTTGGTGATGGAATGGTGGTTCAAGGACTTAAATGTCCAGCGTTAATTGGTTTAGAAACTAAAAGTGGTAAAAATAAAATGTAGGGAGCATCCACAGCAGATTTTGCAAAAAAAATGCCATTTTGACACATAAAAAACCTACTTTATTATTTTACCACATAATTTTACAATATCTCATTTATCAGATGTTCTATCATTCAATTTTATACATTAAAATAATATTTACTACACATTAAAATAATATATTAACATTCAAAAAGGATGAGAGAGAAGAGAAAAAGTAAAAAAGGATGAGAGAGACTGAATAAAAAACTAATTTTTTTTTTTAGCATTCTGGTTTGTACCATTTCAAAATGCAACGGTACTGTTCATACGTGGCAAAAATTATAAGATTTGGAACATCTGATAAAGGGGGGGGGGGGGTTTTTGGTGTTTGGTGTGCCAAATGTGTCAAATATTTGGCATTTGGCACATTTAGCACATCTAGTGTGGATGCTCTAAAATGGAAAAAAGTCAAAATGTTAGGACTAAAAGTGCATTTACGTCTAATTTTTTTAACAGAGAGTGGATTGCAAAAAATACGCTACAATTGATGTTGCATATAAACTCTTTCGTTATAGAAAAATCATATATCAATATTTTTAAATTGAAGAATATATAGTTTCTTATGTAAACACAATAATAATAAATGCATTTTTTTTAAATGATAGAAAATATAGATTCATATACAAACAAAATCATAATAAATGCCTCTTGCTATAAACTATATATATATATATATATATATATATATATAACCAAAACATTTGACTTTTTATTGACCTCTCCAGAGCTTGCCACATCATTATTATTATTTTTTAAACAAAATTATTTTTGTTTAGTCTAAACTTAACAAGGAGTGAAACTCTATCTCTCTAACAAGTCCAACTTAAACTTAAACTGAAACTCATCATTATCATTTTTTTAAACAAAATTATTTTTGTTTAGTCTAAACTTAATAAGGAGTGAAACTCTATCTCTCTAACAAGTCCAACTTAAATTCAAAATCAAACATTGATAATTTATCTCCAAATTTGTGAGGTTAATTATGAACACTATAAAAGTAGTGTAAACTCCAATATTTTTTTTTAAAGCCGAGTAGAGGTATGAGCTCTTCTTCTATTATTTTATTCTCCTCTACTTTGTTAAATATATATATATATATATATATATATATATATATTTTATGGCTTTTTATATATTTTTTAAAAAGTAATTTTCGTATAAGAACTACCAAACTTTTTTTAGCCGTTTTTTACAAGATAAAAAAATTTATAATAATTGAAATTTTAGGTTGCTACTACTACATATGTCTTTACTTTACCTCACGATATGAAAGTGTGTTAATTTCTTGGGTAGAAAGCTTATATACGATATATTAAGAGGATGTATGGCTTTCATTATTTTAACGTGGGCTCCTGCTCAACATTTTTTAGCGTGAGCCATATGTTGATAAGGTTCGTTTAAAGTTTAAACCCGTTAAAATTTAAAACTTATTGCTTTATGGGTTCATGTACTTTTTTCTTTTTCTTATATTTCTCTTTTGAATAGTCATATATTTTTTGAATTGTTTCAATAACTTAATCTTTAATTATATATATATATATATATTTGGCATTTTGGAAGTTTTAACATCTAAATTTGTGTTAGTTTTTGCAATATTTGAACATATTTAGCATATTTCAATGACTATACCATGTATTATTCTTTTGAAGGTAATCAATTTTCTTTTATATTTCTCTATTGTGTAATTATATACATTTTATTTTGTTTCAAAAATTTATAAGAAGTAAATCTTATAATTCTTTGATATTTTTTTGCCTTTCAAAAGTTTTAACATCTAAATTATTCTTTTGATGGTAACACATTTTTCTCTTATATTTCTCTATTGTGTAATCATATATGTGGGGCCAGCTATGTAAGGAGGTATTGGTAAGTTTGTAGGAATTGGGCCTACGGCCCAATGGCCCCGTCCGAAGATGGCAGCCTGTCCGAGGATGATTTAATAAGAGCATGGTACAAATAATGTGAGAAGAAGGGGCGAGGATCACATAGGGAAGTTCAAAGTCTGCCCGAGGATAAGTTTCACCTCGGAATTGCAGTTCGAGGTGGATACAACTACCTTGTTACCCCAGATAGTCCACAAGGTTGTATTATAATTGAGAAACCAATATGGGATGGTGGAGGCAACAAATATCTTCTGACGCTGCTACCTCCACATTAAATGCTTCCCAGCTAACTCTCTGGCCGCATTAATGTGGAGGTGATGCCTGAACAGTGATCAAGCAGCCTTAGGGTTACTAGGTGGAGACCCTGAGGGTGGTTAGATGGGACATAAAGGAGTTCCCAGGATAGAATCTACACGTGTACGGTGAAAACAAGGGAAGGAACATGGTATATAACAGGAAATGTGATGACATTAGAGGGGACTTTTGGGAAGCTGCACGAAAGAGAGAGTCTTTTCTATCTAATAGAACTAGTTCTTTCTCCCACTCTCTAAAAATTTATTGTTTGGGGCTTTTTGGATCATTTTCTTTCTGATTTTCGCGGGCCCTTCCAAATTAAGTCCTTACAATTGGCACCGTCTGTGGGAAGAGCTTGATCTATTTGTAGGAAAAGACGAGTGCAGCAGACGAGATGGAAGAGGGAGCACTACAACAACCCCTGGTGGACCCACAGCAAATAGAGGTTAATCCACACCAGGCCGAATCCAGGGGGTCTCAGCATGATAATCCGTTGGCAGTCCACGAACAAAGAGGGGATCGCGAGGGAAGCGTGCGAACGACCCACACTGAGAGAAGTCATTCTCAGGGGAAAAGCCATATTTCCCATGTAAAGAACGACGAGGGCATGCAACGTGAGATTAGCAAGTTAAAAAGGCAACTGCGACACGAGCGACGAAAGCGTAGGTCTCACCACTCAAGGCAATCTTCTGAGGAGTCAGATGACACTAGTTATAGGCAGAGGTCAAGAACTTCACCCAGTGAGTCCTTCTCTTATGCCGAGGAGCACCACCACAGGCAGGAGGATAAGAGTCCGCCTCGCCAGGGCTTAGGAATGACGCCCTGAACAAGGCGTTGAGTCAAGTTTCCAAATCGCCCTTCACATGACGTATCGAGGATGCAAGTCTTCCTCGGCGGTTCAATCAGCCAGCGTTCACCATTTATAATGGACGGACGGATCCAGTGGAACATGTTAGCCATTTCAGTCAGAGAATGGCCGTTCACGCCAAGGACGAGGCCTTGATGTGCAAGGTTTTTCCATCTAGCCTGGGTCCGGTGGCGTTGAGATGGTTCAACGGTCTGAAAATGAATACTATTGATTCCTTTGAGAAGCTTACCCAAGCTTTTGGTGCCCGTTTTATAACCTGCAGGAGGGTTGTTCAGCCTTTAGGATCGTTATTATCCATGTCTATGCGGGAGGGGAAAACCCTAAAGGCCTATTCTGATAGATACTAGGAAATGTTCAATGAGGTAGATGGAGCCTATGATGACGTGGCCATCAATACCTTTAAGGAGGGCCTCCCAACCGAGCACGATCTAAGGAAGTCTCTAACTGGTAAACCTGTTACCAATGTGCGTCAGCTTATGGATCGAATTGACAAGTACAGAAGAGTAGAGGAGGATCAGATACAGGGTAGAGGAAAGTCCAAGGTAGTCCCTTAGGAGATGAAGGATTTCAGGTCGGACCGGTATAACAACAACCGACCTCAGAAGGACTTTGGGGGGCAGTCAGGATCTGCTAATTCCCAGGTGGTTAATGCCGTGTTCCGAGAGCCAGTACAACGGGTTCTGGAGAAGATAAAAGATGAGCCATTCTTCAGATGGCCTAATAGGATGGCGGGGGATCCTGCGAAATGTAACCAGAACCTTTACTGCCAATATCACTAGGATCATGGACATACTACTGAAGATTGCAGAAACTTGTGGGACCATTTGGATTAGCTGGTCCGAGAAGGGAAGTTGACCCAGCTACTGCATCATTCTAGTGGCCGAGGAAGCCAGGCAAGTTCGACATTTCAAGGTGATGCTTCTTCAGGACCCCCCTTAGGTACGATACACGTTATATTTGCTGCCTCGGGTAGAACCGGATCCTGCCCCTCCAGGGTAATGTCTGTGTCTCATTGTTTGGATGAGGGATCCAGTTCAACGCCGAAGAGAACCAGGCTGGATGCATCGCTGGTTTTGGGTTTTTCAGAGGAGGATAAGAAGGGAACTATACAACCACACAATGATGCGTTGGTGGTGACGCTTAGAATTGGGGGATATGATGTGAGAAGGGTGATGATTGACGAGGGGAGCGCAGCTGAGGTGATGTATTCTGACCTGTATAGGGGGCTGAATTTGAGACCCCAGGATTTGACAGCCTATAGCTCCCCGTTGGTGAGTTTTGAGGGTAGATTAGTCATTCCGATGGGCATGATTAGGTTGCCTGTACAAACTGGCTCGGACATGGTGGAGGTGGATTTTATTGTGGTAGATGCTTTTTCTCCGTACACGGCTATCTTGGGTAGGCCTTGGCTGCATACCTTGGGGGCCGTCTCATCTACGCTTCATCAGAAGGTGAAATATCCATCGGGTGGCCAAGTATTGGAGATATTGGGGAATCAGACCATGGCTCGGCAGTGCTTGATAGCAGCTATTCAACATCGGCCAAAGGCAGACACTTCGGCCACGACCGAGAATGATTTATAGCAGTCAAAGGCTCCGGCGACCCTTGTAAGCACATCTACCGGGGGGGTAGAGTGTGAGAATTTGGAGAGGGTAAGTGTGGGTGATGACCCAGATAAGTTCTTTCAGGTCGGGGCACGATTGCCTGTGGCGAAGAAGGAACAGTTAGTTGAGGTTCTTAGGAGAAATATTGATGTGTTTGCGTGGGATGCTTACGAAGCCCCGGGGGTGGATCCAGACTTCATTTGCCATCATTTGAATGTTAATCCCTCTGTTGTTCCGAAGAAACAACCACCTCGGCGCCCATCCAAGATGCATGCCAAAGCTATCAGGGACGAGGTGACCAAGCTCAAACAGGCAGGGGCTATTAAGGAGGTCTTTTACCCTCAGTGGTTAGCTAATACCGTCGTGGTGAAAAAGAAAAATGGAAAATGGCGTGTATGTGTTGATTTTACAGATCTTAATAAAGCTTGCCCAAAAGACCCTTTCCCTATGCCCCGTATAGATCAGTTGGTGGACGCAACGGTAGGCCACCCTCGGATGAGTTTCTTGGATGCCTTTCAGGGTTATCATCAAATCCCACTGGCATTGGATGACCAGGAAAAGATCACTTTTCTTACTCCCACCGAAAATTATCACTACAAGGTGATGCCCTTTGGTCTAAAGAACGCAGGGTCTACTTACCAACGGATGATGACGAAGATGTTTGAGCCACAGTTGGGCAAGAGCATTGAAGTTTATATTGATGATATGGTTGTGAAGAGCAGGGTAGTGACTGAGCACGTTGCAGACCTAACCAACACTTTTGAGATTCTACGAAAACACAAATTGTGACTGAACGCGTCCAAGTGCGCATTCGGGGTGAGTTCGGGGAAGTTTTTGGGCTACATGGTGACTCACCAAGGAATTGAGGTGAACCCCGATCAGATTAGAGCTATAAGTAGCTTGCAAGCACCTCGGAATCCCAAGGAGGTCCAGAGACTGACTGGGATGACCGCTGCTTTAAATAGATTTATTTCTAAATCGGCGGATAGGTGCAGACCTTTTTTCTTTTTACTCCACAAATGGAAGGGATTCGAGTGGACAGAGGAGTGCGCACTGGCATTTCAGCAGCTTAAGGAGTATCTATCTCGGCCACCTATTATGTCTAGCCCCAAAGTGGATGAAGTCCTTTTTTCCTACTTAGCGATAACCACCTATGCCATTAGTTTTGTTCTGATACGAGTAGATAATGGCGTGCAACAGCCAGTCTATTACGTGAGCAAGTCGCTTCATGAGGCCGATGTACGTTATTTGCCGTTGGAAAAGGCCATTTTGGCAGTGGTACACGCTACAAGGAAACTTCCCCACTACTTTCAAGCGCACACTGTGGTCGTTCTCACTCAGTACCCGCTCAGGGCAGTATTTCGGAGTGCAGACTACACTGGTAGGGTTGCCAAGTGGGGCACGATTCTAGGGGCTTTTGATATTAAATATATGCCTCGTACCTCTGTGAAAGGGCAGGTTCTCGCCGATCTGGTGGCTGAATTTGCTGAAGGCCCTGAGGAAAGAAAAGCAGGTCCACAGGACATGGATGAAAAATCAGTTGGCCTTATCTCCGTGCAACATGCCTCACCCTGGAAAGTGTACGTGGATGGAGAGGCAAACCAGCGGGGATCAGGAGTGGGATTGGTTCTAATATCTCCTGAAGAGGTCATTATTGAGAAGTCTTTAAGGATGGGATTTACAGCTACTAATAATGAGGCAGAATATGAAGCTCTATTGAATGGGATGGCAATAGTCAAGAAACTAGGTGGAAAAGCAGTGGAGATTTTCTCGGATTCAAGACTGGTCGTGGGTCAGGTTAGAGGTGAGTTGGAGGCTCGGGACACCAGAATGCAGGAGTACTTGGGCCAGGTGAGGCGCATGCAAGTAAATTTTGAATTTTTTGAAGTAACCCATGTTCCTAGGAGCGAAAATACCCATGCAGACTCTTTGGCTACCCTCGCTACCTCCTCGGCGCAGAATTTACCGCGAATGATAATAGTTGAAGACCTAAACACACCCACCTCGGTAACAGGGAACTCGCTCCAGGTCAATCAAGTCAGTTCGGCGCGTAGCTGGATGGACCCTCTATTGCTGTTCCTTGAGAAGGATATACTGCTCGAGGACAAGTCAGAAGCTGAAAAGGTACGAAGGAAGGCTCCTCGATTTTGGCTTTCCGAGGATAAAAAGTTATATAAACGTTCTTTTTCTGGGCCATATCTACTTTGTGTACATCCCGAAGCATCAGAGGCACTCTTGGAAGAGCTACATGAGGGGATTTGTGGAAGTCACACTGGAGGGAGATCTTTATCTCACCGGGCAATTACTCAAGGGTATTGGTGGCCAGGTATGCAAAAAGAAGCACATGAATATGTTAGGAAATGTGATCAATGTCAAAGATTCGCACCGAACATCCATCAGCCGGGGGGAGTTCTTAATCCGCTTTCCAGTCCTTAGCCCTTCACTCAGTGGGGCTTAGACATTGTTGGCCCTTTTCCTAAGGCAATAGGAAACAAAAAATATTTGCTGGTCGGCAGACTATTTTACAAAGTGGGTCGAAGCTGAGCCTCTGTCCAACATCAGGGATGTAGATGTCAAGAGGTTTGTTTGGAAAAACATCATTACTCGATTCTGGATTCCTCAAGCTTTCACCTCGGATAATGGTCTTCAATTTGATAGCAAAGCTTTCAGAAAGTATTGTTCTGATATGAGGATAAAGAACATATATTCTACCTCGGCCTACCCGCAGGGAAATGAGCAGGCCGAGGCTGTCGACAAGGTCATAGTGGCTGGAATCAAAAAAAGGTTGGATGATGCAAAGGGGAGATGGGTGGAGGAGCTGCCATATGTCCTCTGGACGTATCGAACAACACCTCGGCGATCAACAGGGGAGACCCCATTCTCAATGACTTACGAAGCTGAGGTTGTGATTCCTCTTGAAACGGGTTTTCCAACACTAAGGACCAGCATTTTCACCCCGGAGGCGAATGATGAACTATTAAAGAAAAATTTGGACTTGATAGACGAAAGACGAGAGAATGCGATGGTTCAACTGGCCTACTACCAACACAAGCTCAAACAGGGCTACGATGCAAATGTCAGGTTAAGGCCGTTGGCCCCAGGAGATTTGGTATTGAGGAAAGTCTTGGGAAATACCAAAAACCCAGCATGGGGAAAGTTGGGGCCTAATTGGGAAGGACCGTATTGTATCACATCTGTAGCTGGAATAGGAGCATATTACTTAGAAGATTTGGATGAAAAAATTGTACTCCATCCTTGGAATGTAAGCAACCTAAGGAGGTATTATTATTAATAAGAAAAATTCCATTTTTATTCCTTTTACCATTTGTCCTAATTTTGCAACTCATCTATTGAAGTATTAAACAGAAACTAAGTCATGTCAGGTCCTCGGACCACAAACTTAGTGAAAATTAATACACTATGACATCTATTGAAGTATTAAACAGAAACTAAGTCATATCAGGTCCTCGGGCCACAAACTTAGTGAAAATTAATACACTATGACATCTATTGAAGTATTAAATAGAAATTAAGTCATGTCAGGTCCTCGGGCCACAAACTTAGTGAAAATTAATACACTATGACATCTATTGAAGTATTAAACAGAAACTAAGTCATGTCAGGTCCTCGGACCACAAACTTAGTGAAAATTAATACACTATGACATCTATTGAAGTATTAAACAGAAACTAAGTCATGTCAGGTCCTCGGACCACAAACTTAGTGAAAATTAATACACTATGACATCTATTGAAGTATTAAACAGAAACTAAGTCATGTCAGGTCCTCGGACCACAAACTTAGTGAAAATTAATACACTATGACATCTGTTGTAGTATTAAACAGAAACTAAGTCATGTACGGTCCTCGGACCACAACTTAGTGAAATTTAATACGCTGTGACCTCAATCGAAATACTACACAGAAACTAAGGTATGATAGAGTTTTTATGCAGCAAACTTAGTGGGAATTGGTGCTTCTTAAAGGGGTTCCATGCAATTAGAATTGTATATCAAAGCAAACTCCATGATCATCACTTAAAGCATTTTAAGGTGGTTAATGTCTCTGTGGGTTAAACATTTAGAATGCTGTCTCAAAAGTGGAATTCCTTAATGAATTTAAAGCAAGCCTTTATATGGTTGGAGAGTTCACTGTTATAGTCTGCTTTGGTTCCCAATCAGTATACATAAAGTTAAGTTCTCCCTTATGGTATCAGACTTCACTCCTCTATAGTCTGGGATCATATAAAAATGAAGAACATTCGTACAGGGAATAATATAAGTGACAGATAAAGTCATATGGTCTCATATAAATCTGGAAAGGGAAATATACAGTGCAACCAAAAATATCCTCAAAAAACTCAACACAAAAAAAGGGAGAGAGAAGGAAAATAAAATGAAATGGAAACTACAGGGAATTTAACTATGATAGCTACTTGTTTAACTTTATTTGGAGCTTGGGTTGGGGGACTTTGCCAGTTGCCTCAGGAGGAACACCTTTTTCTTTCTCCTTTTGAACTCTTTCAGCTGGCAAAGTGGTTGATGCTAAAGCCTGTTCAAAGCTTTGAGAGGCTGCTCCATCTTTAGGCCCCTCTGCTGCTTTGTCCGAAGAGACATCTTGGGCAACTTCAGGCACTTTGGGCTGCTCTTGCTGATTGAGAGGAAGAGGATTCTGAACTTGGGCTTCTTTGACCGGATCAGCAGTTGTGGAGGATGAATCCTGCGGCCGAGAAGAAGAACTTGAGGCTCGTATAGCTGGAGGAAAATAGACATTTTCTGGCTTTCTCAATTCGGAAGAAGGCTCAATCCTAGCTCGGTTGAGAGCTTCTGTCCAAGTCTGGGAGCAGTATACTCGACACACAACTGGCACCTCAGCTCTGAATTTATCCTCCGTTTCTGCTACGCCGAGGTCATATCCTTCTTGTTCGGCTTTGTCTTTTTCTTGCTCAGCATTGGCTTTTGCTGCCTCCGCCTCAGCTCTTACCTTCTCAGCCTGGTCTTTGAGCCTCTAGGCTTCCTCCAGTTGCTTCTTCAGTGTTGAAATTTGTTCCTTGGAGGTGGCTAGCTGTTCATTAGCATCACGCAGAAGCTTCCTCTGGTCCTTGGCCTGCTTGTGAGAGTTCTCCAAGGCTGATTCAGCACTCTTACGAGCGTGTTCTTCCTCAGATAACTTCTTCTTCAGCTGCGCGTTGCTTTGTTCAGCGATAGTGAGTGTTTGTACAGCTGAGGCCCGCTTCTTCCTCTCGTCATCCAATTGTTGGCCATAAGAGTTGGTTATCTCCTCCATCCTGAAAGTGGCTTGGACGGCCTAGAAAAAAGGAAGTTAGAAATGCAATAAATAAAATTGTGTGTGACATCTATAATTAAAGGACGAAAGCTAAAAGGGTATCATACCATGCCCAGGTATCTCTTAGCATTCAGAAAGACTTCATTCTTCCTTATGCCTCTCAGCTCTGCCATGTCCTTGGGAAGTAAGAGAGTTTCCTCAAGGACTGAGGCAACGTGGCACCCCCTTCCACCGTTGAAATCCCTAAGCGAAGCATCCTCCCTCAGGGGCTCACCTCCGAGCATGGGTGCGGGGAGCCAAGCCTCGGGCTCCGAGGATGGAGTGGTAGTCCTTTCCACGACTCGCTGAGGTCTGTGGCTAACCTTTTGCTGCTTCGCAGCTCGCTGAGCCTCATCTTCTAGAGGCGGACGAGACCTCCCAACTTCCACCACTTCTTTGTCTTTCGCATCCCTTCTCCTCTTCAGATCAGTAGGTTCCTTCACAGAAGGTTGGGATGATTGATGAGGGGGAAAAGGAGATTTGGGAGGAGGAGGAAGTTTGGGCTGTGATGACTTCCCCGGCGCACCCCTTCCAGGCTGACCTTCGATCACGTCCATTAAACTCCTCTGACTCTTCCTCTGGATACCCATTTCGTCAGAGATTATCTCGGGGGATGGGGGTTGGTTAAATACCTCGAATTCGTCCGCAGAATCTAACAACTCTACGACCCCCTCTGAAGTACTTTCTTCTTCTTCTTCTTCTTCTTCTTCTTCTCCCTTCTCTTCTTCCTCCCTTCTTTCCTGAGGAGCAGAGCGCGACGAGGAGGCCCCTGCAGAAGGCGTGGCCATGTGTAGCGGCTGGGTGAAAGGAGTCCCCTCAGGAATCGGAACGCCCTCGAGAACAATAAATCCTTCAAAAGCAACACTAATACGGTGAAGTCGAGGATCTCTCGCCCTTATCACACACTTAGGAGCTTGAAATGCTGTAGAGATGGGCTTATATCCAAGGATGATATGCGCTGCTCTCAATTGACCGTCAGAGGGGTTCACATATATCTCAGATCGCAAAAGTCTATTTGAACTCTCCCTATTAACTAGTCTGAACTGAGGTTTGGTGGCGCGCTTGTCTGCAAGATCATTAAAACAGGAGAAAAACCTTGTTAGAAGCAAAAATAATTAGAGCTAAAGAATACAGTCTAAACTATGTAGGCTTATAACCAAAAGCCACACCTGGTGTTCCCTCTCTAGTCGGACAGGGTAGACCGTCATGCCACTCCCCGTAAAAGATTAAAAAATCATCTTTTAAACCCTTATTCGATGTAGGGAGACATTGAATTAGCCTGACTTCAGAGTGCCTAGACTTAAGATAGTAGCCCTGACCCTTTGGATGATTAAGATTGTAAATCCAGTTCACATCGTGATGGGTCAGGCCTAAATTCAGCTTCTCGTTTAAAACTTCTATACTCCCTAACACCCTGAACATATTGGGAGCATACTGTGTGGGGGATATCCTAAAGAATCTAAGATAACTTCTAGTGAGATTACTCATGGGAATGGTCATCCCTCCTTCTATAAAAACGATCATAGGGATGACCACTTCCCTGGTCTTCCTATCGTTTACCCAAGTTTTTGGCGAGGCATATCTCATACCCACCGTAGGAGGAATCCTATACTTAGATCTAAATGTCTCTATATCCTCCTCGGACTCACCAGACTTTGGAACCTACCCATTCTCTAGAAGTTATGAAGAAAAATTAACAAAAAGGGAACGAGAACTAAGAAGATTCAGGGAGACTTACAGGTTCAAAAAGGAGGTCCTCGGACTGGGCTGTGGTATTTATGAACACACGAAAAGAGAAAAGAGAATGACAGGTTCAATGGATGTACACTATGGTAGTATGATTGTTGTAAATGGAAAGAAGGTTGATTTGAAAAGCTATTTATAGGGGCGCAGAAATTGTAAGCGGGAAAAATCCCGCTCATAAATACTGAAAATCCTCCACCGTTAGATTGGCATCTTGCCGTTGAACGTGGGGGACAGAGAAGCCGCCCTAATTTAATAACGGCATACTCCTGACGCCAGAGCGTCATAAGTGCGCCTTGGGCAGGTAGAAAGGCGTTCTAGAGATTAGGAAAAGGGGATGACGACGAAATTTCAAAATCTCCCTTCTGCCGAGATGACAGAAAGTGAGATTTTGAAGGGCTATTGTGGGGCCAGTTATGTAAGGAGGTATTGGTAAGTTTGTAGGAATTGGGCCTGCGGCCCAATGGCCCCGTCCGAAGATGGCAGCCTGTCCGAGGATGATTTAATAAGAGCATGGTACAAATAATGTGAGAAGAAGGGGCGAGGATCACATAGGGAAGTTCAAAGTCTGCCCGAGGATAAGTTTCACCTCGGAATTGCGGTCTGAGGTGGATACAACTACCTTGTTACCCTAGATAGTCCACAAGGTTGTATTATAATTAAGAAACCGATATGGGATGGTGGAGGCAACAAATATCTTCTGACACTGCTACCTCCACATTAAATGCTTCCCAGCTAACTCTCTGGCCGCATTAATGTGGAGGTGATGCCTAAACAGTGATCAAGCAGCCTTAGGGTTACTAGGTGGAGACCTTGAGGGTGGTTAGATGGGACATAAAGGAGTTCCCAGGATAGAATCTACACGTGTACGGTGAAAACAAGAGAAGGAACATGGTATATAACGGGAAAGGTGATGACATTAGAGGGGACTTTTGGAAAGCTGCACAAAAGAGAGAGTCTTTTCTGTCTAATAAAATTAGTTCTTTCTCCCACTTTCTAAAAATTTATTGTTTGGGGCTTTTTGGATAATTTTCCTTCTGATTTTCGCGGGCCCTTCCAAATTGAGTCCTTACAATATATATATATATATATATATATATATATATATATTATCTATAATTTGTAGACTTTAAATCTTTTGATTCCTTTCAATAGTTATAGTCATGGATTATTTTTTTGAATGTAACTCACATTTCTCTTATATTTTTCTATTGTTTAGTCATATATATTTTGTTTTGTTTTAATAATTTTTAAACAGTGAATTTTTGGTCAAAAGATTTAGAGTCATTTAATATTTTTTGGTCTTTTAAAAATTTTAATATCTGAATTTTTAAGTTTTATAAGCCATTGCACGTTTAAACAATAACTTCTTCATCCAATCATAACACAAATTGAAATCATACAAGATCAAATCTGGCAATAGTGTAGTTTTTTAATCAATTTAAGATTTTATAAAAGTATTTAAGTTTACCTTATAAATAGATAAGTTCTTATGCATTGTACGAATTAACGACTAATATATTATATAATTTTATGTGCAAACACAAACATAATAAATGCCTATTATAAATGCTAAATACACGCTTAGTTTCTGCTCGTATGGCCAAACATTCCCTAATTTCATTTTTTGAAGTAAAAAAAAAAAAGTATCCATCAAACAAACATGGCGCTCTCAATCAATCGGGTGTCATGTCATTGCCAGTTCGATTTATATAGGCATATATGAGTATGACGTTTGTATATCGTGATACCATTTCATCATCTTTTTTGTTTGATCTATTTTGAAAGGTACAAGGTGCATTATGTATCTTGTTCTCTTTCTTTCTGTTGTTTTTTAGTGCTTTGATCTTTTTATTATCAGCCATTAGCCATGTTGATTATTTTTTTAACAGGGAGTGGATTGCAGAAAATATCCTACAATTGATGTTGCATATAAACTCTTTCGTTATAGAAGAATCATATATCAATATTTTTAAATGGAAGAATATATAGTTTCTTATGCAAACACAATTATAATAAATGCAATTTTTTAAAATGATATAAAATATAGATTCATATACAAAAAAAAAAATTATAATAAATGCCTCATGCCATAACATATATATAACCGAAACCTTTAACTTTTTATTGACCTCCCTAGAGCTTACTACATCATTATTATTATTTTTAAACAAAATTATTTTTGTTTAGTATAAACTTAACCAGGAGTGAAACTCTATCTCTCTAACAAGTCCAACTTAAACTTAAACTCATCATTATCATTTTTTTAAATAAAATTATTTTTGTTTAGTCCAAACTTAATAAAGAGTGAAACTCTATCTCTCTAACAAGTCCAACTTAAACTCAAAATTAAACGTTGACAATTTATCTCCAAATTTGCGAGGTTAATCATGAACATTATAAAAGCAGTGCAAACTCCAATATTTTTTTTTAAAGCTGAGTAGAGGAATAAACTCTTCTTCTGTTATTTTCTTCTCCTCTACTTTGTTGATATATATATATATATATATATTATGGATTTTTATGTATTTTTTAAAAAGTAATTTTCATACATGAATCACAAAACTTTTTTTAGCCGTTTTTTACAAGATAAAAAAGCTTGCAATAATTGAAATTTTAGGTTCCTGCTACTGCATATGTCTTTACTTTACCTCACAATATGAAAGTATGTTAATTTCTTGGGCAGAAATCTTATATACAATATATTAAGAGGAGGGATGACTTTCATTATTTCAACATGGGCTCCTGCTCAACATTTTTTAGCGTGAGCCACATGCTGATAAGGTTAGTTTAAAGTTTAGACCCGTTAAAATTTAAAACTTATTGTTTTATCGGTTCGTGTACTTTTTTCTTTTTCTTATATTTCTCTTTTGAATAGTCATATATTTTTTGAATTTTTTCAATAACTTAATCTTTAATTATATATTTTTTTTTGGCATTTTGGAAGTTTTAACATCTAAATTTATGTTAGTTTTTGTAATATTTGAACATGTTTAGCATACTTCAATGACTATACCATGTATTATTTTTTTGAAGGTAATCAATTTTTCTTTGATATTTCTCTATTGTGTAATCATATACATTTTGTTTTGTTTCAAAAATTTATAGGAAGTAAATCTTATGATTCTTTGATATTTTTTGGTCTTTCAAAAGTTTTAACATCTAAATTATTCTTTTGATGGTAACACATCTTTCTCTTATATTTCTCTATTGTGTAGTTATATATATATATATATATATATATTATCTATAATTTGTAGACTCTAAATCTTTTGATTCCTTTCAATAGTTATAGTAATGGATTATTCTTTTGAATATAACCCACCATTCTCTTATATTTCTCTATTGTTTAGTCATATATATTTTGTTTTATTTCAATAATTTTTAAACAGTGAATCATCTGATTCTTTAATATTTTTTGGTCTTTCAAAAGTTTTAATATCTGAATTTTTGAATTTTATAAGCCATTGCACGTTCAAGCAATGACTTCTTCATCAAATTGTAACACAAATTGAAGTAGTAGGGTCATGATTTGCAGCTTAAGCCCAACAGATATGGGATATAAGCCCAATAAGCCTAGTACAATAAATTTGTAGAGAATGGGTGAAAGAACTAGGCCTTTTATGAATTTGACAACGGTTAATACGGATTCAAAAGATGAACAAGCAAGTAAAACAGGTAAAACTAAATGAAATTATCGTCCGAGAAGGTAGATTATGATATAAATCAGTAGAACTGAGTGCTAATATGATTTTTTCGTGCCTCCCTCTGGCATGGGATATCCCTCACAATATATAGTTTCTTTCCAGTCATCTTGATCCCACACTTGTTAATCATCTAAGTCTTCACTTGAGTGCATGTCCCATCAAACACCTTTTCTGGCTTTCTGTGAGGTGTGGTAGCTAAGACTGCATTGTTCAGGGGTCTTCTCCACATAAATGCGGCTAGAAAAGTAGCTGTAGTGCATTTAATGCAGTGGTAGCAGCTTTTCTTTAGATATTTCTGAGTTTTTATCGTTCCTGTACGTGTATGAGGCTCATCCTTATCGTGGAAATCTCCTGGAAGATTACCTCGATTGTTGCAATACGGACTTGATTTGTGTTCATCATATCCGAGGGGGAGTTCATCCTCGGATTATCCTCCCCGCTCCTTCCGTATGTGCTTCGAAATTGGTGGTCTCTCTCTCGACTACTTTCCCCCTCCTCGGACATGCCCACGTTCCCAGATAAGGCCCAAGGCCCAATACACAAATTTGGGCCTCTATCCCTACAATAGCCCCTCAAAATTCCAATTTTTAACTCGCATCTGAGGAGAAAAAGTGGGATTTTGATTTGACAAGAAATAGGGACATCAAACCCCTGAATTCACACGTATGGGAGTATGGTTTTATGCGCCTCATAAGTGCTACTGACATTTCGGAGCCTGTGGGACATCATTAATTGCTTTAGGTGGCATTATGTCCCTTGCATCTAACGGTGAGGCGCAAATCAAACGGTTGACATTTTTCTTAAAATTTTAAGCGGGATAACTCCTACTTATTTTTGCTTTCTACATAAAGCTTTGAGGGAGACCATTTTTCCTTCATTTTATAAACTCTCAAACTCTCTAGCATCCTCAAGCATTCAAAACTCATAAAGCCTGCTAAATCATTAAGCTTTGCACACGTTTCCTCTAAGAAATCTTTGGGAGTTTCTCTAAAGATTTCAGAGATCACCACGCACTTTAGTTCGTGCAAGTTTAATATGTTTAAATCTTTTCTTTTCTCCTCGGCTGACCTTCTCGGCCTTACAATTTTTATTTCTCCCCTTAAAAACTTTGGTAGCTCCCTTTTAGTTTGTCAAGATGGGTAGATTTAAGAACTTAGTGGACTCCCCCCCCAAAATAGAAGCCTTTAAGGAGAAGTATCACATACCACAAGAAGTCGCACTGTGATACTATCCCCCAGACCAAATAGAAACAAACCGAGAAGAGGGAGAGGTCGCCATTCCTATGATAGCATTCATAGAAGGGGGAATGACCCTTCCAATGGGTAGGATAACCCAAGATTACCTATTCAACCATAGGTTATGCCCCCACCAATGCGCGCCCAACCTATTTAGGGTCTTGGGTAGCGTTGATGCTCTTAATGAGCACATGGGTCTGCGGCTCACTTGGCATGATGTAGTTCACATGTACAAGTGTCACTCCCAAAAAGCTATGGGATACTATCTTAAATCCCGCTCGGATGTGGTGAGATTAATATCATGTCTACCCAAATCCAACAAAGGTATGAAGGACGATTACCTTATAGCTTTAGGAGCGTGGCACGATGGTGTTCACTGCCCCGTCCGAATGGGAAAACCAGGTGGGGTGCCTTAGAATTAGGTTTCTTAGTGATAGATTTGGACTCTTTAACCTTGATCCTGTCTTGCCCCTTTTTGTTTTACTTTCTTTTGATAACGGACTCTAATTTATAATCGTATTTCTCTTCATCTGGTTTTTACAGATAAAAGGCACATAGCTCCTAGGCTCAACTTAACCAACGTTGAGGCCCTTAACTACTTGTTGAGGTAGTTAAGGGCCTCAACGTTGAGAGGCTGAAGTAGGCCTTAAGACCGTGGAGAGGCTGGCCGAGGACCAACGCCAAAAGCTATATGTGACTGAAACGAACTTGGCCACAGAAAAGCAGTTAGTTAAGGATCTTAGGGCTGAACTCCAGAGGGTCAAGGAGGCAGCCCAACTGGCCAAGGAGGCAACTGAGGCTGAGAAGCAAGCATCCTATCAACTTGGTGTAGAACAGACACAAGTTAGACTTGCTGAGGACCTTTCTGCAGTGTGTAGGGACTACTGCGATGTGTCATGGGACAAAGCCCTTGACGTTGCAGGGGTCCCAGTGGATTCAGAGTGAAGGCAACCTGGACATAGATATTACCATCCAGAGATCCATGAAATCCCAGGTTCTCCCCCTTCTTCTCCTGCTCATGTTCCAAAGACTTCAGAGCGGCCCATGACCACTCAAACTGCTCTTCCTCCTCCCGAGGCTTTGAAAGGATCCAGCATAGCTACTGATCAAAGCCAAGGGTCGAGGTGGTTAAAGATAAGAGTAAGGACGAGGGGAAGAGGCCCTCAGTAGAAGCTAAAGGTTCTGTTAAGGCCAAAGAAGTTGAAGCCAAGGCAAAGGATGCCACCTCCTTCCAACCGAGCCAAAAAGATGATGCCCTAGCTCCAAAGACTTAGGCTTAGCATTTAGAATTTTCTTGCTATAGTTTTATTCTCCTACTTTTTTTTTAAGTGGCACTTTGTCACTGAATGTAATGTACTCTTCTTTTGCACTTAATGAATAGATTTTTATTTCTGTTTCTCGTGTTTTCTTTTATATGCTTTTATGCTTATTGTTATTGCAAATGATTTTGAATTGCTACCACTTTAGTTTCCATAAAAACCAATTATAATACCGTGCTATTCGTGCTAGAAATTTTTAATATCACTAAAGGCTGAATGTAATAAAGATAAATAATCAACTCCATAAAGCAATAACAAAGTGGGAAACATTCTTCTCCCTGCTCAACATTTGAATAGATAATTGAGGACTTTACCTCGCTTAGAGTTATAAATCCAAGGATTTTAGTCATAGATTTAGAAATGTTTCAACACATTGTAGGAAATAAATAGATATTATGGGGTGCTAATTTCCCTCAGATATGTGGTCTGAGGAAACATATACACCTAAGGTTTTGTTTAAACATTTATAAAAAATGATAGTGTATTAATTTTCCCAAAACAATTGGTCCGAGGACTTCAGACATGACTAAGGTTCTGTTTAAGCACTTATAAAGGTGTTATTGAGTGTTAATTTCATCTAAATACGTGGTTCGAGAGACCTGACATGACTTAGGATCTGTTTAAACTCTTATAAAGATGCCATTAAGTGTTAATTTCACCTAAGCATGTGGTCCGAGAGACCTGACATTACACAGGATCTATTTAAACTCTTATAAAGATGTCATTGAATGTTAATTTCACCTAAGCATGTGGTCCGAGAGACTTGACATTACTTAGGATCTGTTTAAACTCTTAAAAAGATGCCATTGAGTGTTAATTTCACCTAAGCATGTGGTTCGAGAGACTTGACATTACTTAGGATCTGTTTAAACTTTTATAAAGATGCCATTGAGTGTTAATTTCACCTAAGCATGTGGTCTGAGAGACTTGACATGACTTAGGATATGTTTAAACTCTTATACAGATTCACTAGTGATAAGTATAATACCTTCAAATAAAAAAAGAACAAATAGACAAAGGAAATTTTCATTAATAATAATACCTTTTTAGGTTGTTTACATTCCAAGGGTGCGGTATTACATGCTCATCCAAGTCCTCCAAAAAGTATGCTCCTATACCAGCCACTGAGATGACGCGGTATGGTCCTTCCCAATTGGGCCCTAGCTTTCCCCATGCTGGATTTTTTGCATTACCTAGAACCTTTCTTAGTACTAAATCATCAGGTACTAATGGCCTTGGCTTTACAGTGGCATTATAACCTTGTTTGAGTTTATGTTGGTAGTAGGCTAATTGAACCATTGCACTTTCTCTTCTTTCCTCGATCAAGTCTAGGCTTTTTTTTAGCAGCTCGTTGTTATTGCTTGGACTGAATGTGCTGGTTCTTAGTGTAGGGAAGCCAGTTTCTAGGGGAATGACAGCCTCTGCTCCATATGTCATTGAAAATGGGGTCTCTCCAGTAGACCTCCGAGGAGTAGTTCTGTATGTCCAAAAGACATGTGACAACTCTTCTACCAATTTTCCCTTTGGATCATCTAGTCTCTTCTTGAGTCCGTTCACTATGGCTTTGTTTACTGCCTCGGCTTGTCCATTTCCTTTAGGATAAGCTGGGGTGGAATACCGGTTCGTAATTCCCAGATCACAACAATATCTCCTAAAAGATTTATTGTCAAATTGAAGGCCGTTGTTTGAGATGAGAGTACGAAGGACCCCGAACCGCGTGACAATACTTTTACAAAAAAATTTCTTGGCATCCACATCCCTGATATTCGCCAAGGGCTCGGCTTTAACCCATTTGGTGAAGTAGTCTGTGCCAACTAACAAATATCTTTTATTCTCTGCTGCTTTAGGGAATGGACCAACAATATCCAAGCCCCATTGGCAAACGGCCAAGGGCTAGACAGTGAATTAAGAGTTCCTCCTGGTTGGTATATGTTTGGCGCAAATCTTTGACATTGATCACATTTCTTAACATATTCTAGTGCTTCTTTTTGCATGCTTGGCCACCAATAACCTTGAGTGATGACTCTGTGAGATTGGGATCTGCCTCCTGTATGGCTTCTGCAAATCCCTTCATATAACACCTCGAGAAGTAACTCGGACACCTTAGGATGAATGCAGAGTAGGTATGGTCTTGAGAAAGAGCGCTTGTATAACTTTTGGTCCTTGGATAACCAGAAACGAGGCGCTTTTCTCCGTATCTTCTTAGCTTCAGACTTATCCTCTGGTAGGACATCGTCTTTCAAGAATAATACTATAGGGTCCATCCAGCTAGGACTTACCCTGATTTGATGAACCTGGACCACTTCTCCCTTCTCTTCCCTGGGTCCACATAAGTCTTCTATAATGATAACCCGATGTAAACTTTGAGCCAAGGAGGTTGCTAGAGTGGCCAAGGAGTCAGCATGTGTATTTCCACTTCTAGGGACGTGGAATAAATTGAATGATTCAAAATTTGATCGTAGATGTCTAGCTTGACTTAGATACCCTTGCATTCTCTCATCTCTTGCTTCTAGTTCACCATTCATTTGGCCGACGACCAATCTTGAATCAAAGAACATCGTTACCGCCTTTCCTCCCATTTTTCGCACCATGGACATTCCCTCAAGCAAAGCTTCATACACAACCTCATTATTAGTGGCCGAGAAGTCCAATCTTAATGATTTCTCAATGGTGAGCTTCTTGGGTGAAATTAGAACTTGTGCCATTCCAGATCCCCTTTGATTTGCTGCTCTGTCGATATAAACTTTCCAAGGTAGGGGTACTTGTAGAGATATGGTGCCAACTGATTTTCCATCCATGTGTTGTATTTCTACTATTTCTTCTAACGACGGTTCAGCGAATTCAGCTACTAAATTTGCAAGGATCTGGTCTTTGATAGACGTGCGAGGCATGTATTTGATATTAAAAGCTCCTAGGATGGTACCTCATTTAGCAATCTTTCTCGTGTAATCAACACTCCGCAATATGGACCTGACGGAAGTTGAGTGAGGACAATAACTGTGTGTGCTTGAAAATAATGAAGAAGCTTTTGTGTAGTATATACCACTGCTAAGGTGGCTATCTCCAGTGGCATATATCGAACCTCGGCCTCTTGCAGGGATTTGCTTACATAATAGACTGGCCGTTGTATACCACTGTCAACTCGTATCAGCACCAGGCTTACTGTGTGAGGAGCCACAGTAATGTAGGTAAACAGGACTTCATCTGCCTCTGGACTGGACATAATAGGCGGTCGGGATAGATATTCTTTAAGCTGCTGAAAAGCTAAAGCGCACTCCTCAGTCCACTCAAATCCCTTCCACTTATTCATTAAGAGGAAGAAAGGTTCGAACCTATCAGCTGAGCGAGATATAAACCTGTTGAGGGCAGCGGTCATTCTGGCAAGTTTGTGGACCTCTTTGGGGTTCCGAGGAGGTTGTAGATAGTTAATGGCTTTGATCTGGTCAGGGTTAACCTCAATTCCCCAATGAGTGACCATGTAACCTAGGAATTTGCCCTATCCCACACCGAATGAACACTTCAAAGCGTTAAGGCGCAATTTATGTCTTCTTAATATTTCAAATATACATCCAAGGTCTCTCACATGCTTGGACACCACTTTACTCTTTACCACCATGTCATCTATATAAATTTCAATAGTCTTACCCAACTGGGGCTCAAACATTCTCTAATACGTTGATCCTGCATTTTTCAGACCAAAAGGCATCACCTTGTAATGGTAGTTTCCGATAGGAGTAACAAAAGCCGTCTTCTCTTGGTCGTCCACAGCTAACAGTATCTGATGATATCCTTGAAAGGCATCCAAGAAACTCATCTGAGGATGTCCCACAGTCGCATCTACCAATTGATCAATTTGAGGCATTGGGAATGGATCCTTCGAGCAAGCTTTATTAAGGTCTGTGAAGTCCACACATACTCGCCACTTCCCGCTCTTTTTCTTCACCACTACAGTATTGGCTAACCATTCAGGATAGAATATCTCTTTAATAGCCCCTGCTTGCTTAAGTTTAGTCACTTCATCTTTGACGGCATCAACATGTTCCTTGGAGGGGCGCCGAGGTGGTTGCTTCTTGGGAGTAATGGATGGGTTGACATTCAAATGGTGATAGATGAAGCTTAGGTCCACTCCTGAGGCTTCATAAGCATTCTAGGAAAACACATCTATGTTTCTTCTAAGAAATCCTAACAGCTTTTCCTTTTCCTCAGTGGGTAATAGAGACCCAACCTGAAAGAACTTCTCAGGGTCATTGCCAATAAGAATTTTGAATAGATCTTCGCATCTTGCCTCCTCGGCTGGAGCATTAGTGGGCAGGACTGGAACCATTAATTGCTATGAGTTTCCTTCAGCATAAGTTGAGGATTCGGCCTCAAGTTGATGCTGGATGGTAGCTATCAGGCATTATCTAGCCATAGACTGACTCCCAACAATCTCTTCGATCTGGTCTTCGGACGAGAATTTTACCTTGGATGCAGGGTAGAAGAAATAGCCCCTAGGGCATGAAGCCAGGGCCTGCCCATTATGGCTATGTATGAGGAATAGGCATCCACCACTATGTAGTCCACCTGCACTGCTTCTGACCCAGTCTATATGGGAAGCCTGATTTGACCTCTTGGAATGACAACTTTCTCGTCAAAACTTACCAACGGAGAAGTGTAGGCCGTTAAATCCTCGGGTCTCAAGTTCAGCCCTTTGTACAAATCAGGGTACATGATCTCAGCATCATCGCCTTGATCCACCATTACCCTCTTCACATCGTAGCCCCCTATCCTCAGCGTAACCACTAGTGCATTGTCATGGGGCTGTATGGTTCCAACCTTATCCTGATTTGAGAAATCCAGGATCGGCTGAATTTCTGTTTTAGCTCCCTTAGGTTTTGACTTTGAGTCCTCAACCTGTAGTCGAGCAACAGACATGACTCTGGAGGGACAGGAACCGGTTCTTCCAAGAACGACGAAGATGACATTGATTGTCCCCAAGGGGGGCTTTGTAGAATTATCTCTCCTGGGCTCTGAATTAGTTTGACCACCCTGATTACTAGAGTGATGCAAGAGGTACTTTAACTTTCCTTCCCAAACGAGTTGGTCTAGATGGTCCCACAAGTTTCTACAATCTTCTGTGGTATGTCTTTGATCTTGATGGTACTAGCAATAAAGGTTTTGATTGCGTCTTGCAGGGTTTCCCACCATTTTATTCGACCATTTGAAGAATGGTTCATGCCTAATCTTTTCCAGAACCTGTTGCATCGGTTCTCGGAACACAGCATTAACCGCCTGAGTATTAGCAGATCTTGACTATCCTGAGAAGTCTCTTCATGGCTGGTTGTTATAATGGTCCGACCTGAAATCCCTTCTCTCCTGGGGGATAACCTTCTCCTTCCCTTTGCCTTGCTACTGGTCCTCCTCTACTCTTTTATACTTATCAATCCGATCTATGAGTTGGCGCACACTAGTCACAGGTTTTCCGGTAAGAGATTTCCTTAAACCATGCTCGGATGGGAGTCCAAGCTTAAATTTGCTTATGGCCACATCATCAAAATCACCCTCAATCTCATTAAACATCTCCCAATACCTATCCGAGTATGTTTTCAGATTCTCTCCCTCTCACATGCTAAAAGATAGTAGGGAAGCCAAAGGCTGAGGGACTCTCCTACAAGTAACAAATCGGGAACCGAATGCTTGGGTGAGCTCTCTAAAAGAACCCATGGACTCTGCCCTTAGACCGTTGAACCATCTCATCGCTACAGGTCCCAAACTGGATGGGAAGACTCTACACATCAAAGCCTCGTCCTTGGCATATACAACCATTCTCTGGTTGTAGTGGCTCACGTGCTCCACAGGATCTGTTAGACCATTATAAATGGTAAACGTTGGCTGATGAAAATGCTGAGGGAGCCTTGCATCTTCAATTTTACGTGTGAAGGGCGACTTAGAAATCTGGTTCAGGGCCCTGCTCATAGCATCGTTTCCTACGCCTTTACGTGGCTAGCTCTTACGATGCTACTCACAATGTTGCTTTCCTTCGTAGGAAAAAGACTCACTGGGTGAGGTTCGAGACCTCCGCTTGTAATCCATGTCCCTTCCATCCTAAGAGGAAACATCCTCGTTAGGGGAAGCTCTTCTCCTCCTTGCATGGCGCAAGTCCCTTTTTAGTTAGTTGATCTCCAGTTGCATGATCCTGTTACTCTTCGCATGAGAAATATGACTTCCACCTCGAGGTTGACTCCTATCAGTATGTGTGGTGTGTACACTTCCTTCACAATCACCTCGCTGCTCAAGGTTAACAAAAGGGTCACCATGCTGGGATCCCCTTGATTCTGCTGGTTGTGGACCTGGTTCTGCCATAGGTGACCGTTGCCTTCACTATCGCACAAGTTCTTCTTACAGACGGCGCCAATTGTAGGGCCATGATTTGCAGCTTAAGCCCAACAGATATGGGATATAGGCCCAATGAGCCCAGTACAATAAATTTGTAGAGAATGGGTGAAAGAACTAGGCCTTTTATGAATTTGACAATGGCTAATACGGATTCAAAAGATGAACAAGCAAGTAAAACAGGTAAAACTGAATGAAATTATTGTTCGAGAAGGTAGATTATGATATAAATCAGTAGAACTAAGTGCTAATATGATTTTTTCGTGCCTCCCTCTGGCATGGGATATCCCTCACAATATATAGTTTCTTTCCAGTCATCTTGATCCTACACTTGTTAATCATCTAAGCCTTCACTTGAGTGCATGTCCCATCAAACACATTTTTTGGCTTTCTGTGAGGTGTGGTAGCTAAGAATGAATTGTTCAGGGGTCTTCTCCACATAAATGCAGCCAGAAAAGTAGCTGTAGTGCATTTAATGCGGTGGTAGCAGCTTTTCTTTAAATATTTCTGATTTCTTATCGTTCCTGTATGTGTATGAGGCTTATCCTTATAGTGGAAATCTCCTGGAAGATTACCTAGATTGTTGCAATATGGACTTGATCTGTGTTCATCATATCTGAGGGGGAGTTCATCCTCGGACTATCCTCCCCGCTCCTTCCGTATGTGCTTCGAAACTGGTGGTCTCTCTCTCGACTACTTTCCCCCTCCTCGGACATGCCCACGTTCCCAGATAAGGCCTAAGGCCCAATACACAAATTTAGGCCTCTATCCCTACAGAAGTCATACAAGAGCAAATCAGGCAATGGTGTAGTTTTTTAATCAATTTAAGATTTTATAAAATTATTTTAGTTTACCTCACAAATAAGTAGGTTCTCATGCATAGCATGGGTTAGCAACTACTCCCTCCGTCCCACTTTGTTTGTCCTCTATTCCATTTTGGAATGTCCCAAAATATTGTCCTGTTTCTAAAAATAAAAGTCATTAATTTACTAATGTTCCTATTATACCCCTTTTGTGAACCATTGATTACTATTAGATCTAAAGGTCAAAAAACACTTATAGTAATATCATTATTACTCCCTAGAAATTAGTGATTTAAGCATTAACTCTTCTTCTTAAAGGAGAAAAAAAAAATCTTTTTTTTTTTCGTCCATATCATCATCTCCTTCCTCTTGTCTTTCTTTTTGCACTATACTTTCAAGCCTCCACCATTCATAAAATTCTCAAGATAAAATTGTAAATACAAGCTATCTTTATTTTGTTTTAATAAACATGATTACCATTTTGCAAACTCATTTATTTGTCCATCTTTGTATTATGTAGCCAATATGATGGTAAAGAAATAATATCACATTCAACCCTCAAAAAGCTAAATGTGACTCTTAAAACCGTTTTCTTATGTTCATTGTGGGACTAGTTGTGTGCTTCAACTTTATGCGGTGTACATTGTAATTCTTTCTTGTATTTCTTATTCTAAAATTTTCCTAGAAGTCATTTAATAATCATTTGGTGTATTAATTTGTTTTTTTTTTTTCAAGTATCTGTTGAATGACTTCTTTTATCCTTCAATAATTTTCTTATTAGTAATTACTTATGACAAGAAACTTAAGAACAACAACCAAGGATTCAAGAAGGGATTCAAACTCTCTTGCATTATCTCCCAGATAGCCGTTGCCCATGGCCTCAGAATATAACAGCCAGAGATATCATAATACTCAATCATTTCTCCATTCACAACTACCTACACAAGCCAAAAACAAAGATTAATTAATAACAAAGGGGTGAGGCTTTTCAAATCAACAAACATCAGACATTATACTAATGTCAATTGGAACTATATGATCTACAACCCTAGAGTTTCCCTAAGATTTTACATGGTTATGAACTACAAAGTAGGAAAAAAATGCAAAGTAATTTTCTTTGCACAAGAAAAGGCTAAAAGAGACCCATGCTAACCTAATTGATCTCCTGTGAAAAGCCACTAAATAATCGCAAAATATCTTGTGCAAAGAAGCTTGCTAAATCGTGATGAGAACTTTCCACACTAAATTTGAGAAATCTGCAGTGTTTGACTACAAAAATCTAGCCCTTGCCAGATACTAAAATTTTTAAATAGATAAGTGATTCACACTCCACAGGCCTTGAAGCAAGACCTCTCTTGACATCCCCTAGATAATGGAGTGGAAATTCTGGTTGACCCAAAGGCCATTGGCATTGGACACATGCACACACACGCAAAACAGGATAAAAGCTTATAATTACAGTAGTTTGAGAGAAACTGTTGAGAGATGATGGAGGCCTGAAAGTATAGTGCAAAAAGAGAGACAAGAGGAAGAAGATGATGATATGGACAAAATAAAAATGGAGTTAATGCTGTGGTTTTTTTTTTTTTTACCTTTAATAAGAAGAGTTAATGCCTAAATCACTAATTTCTAGGGAGTAATAATAATACTACTATGAGTGTTTTTTGACCCTTAAATATAATAGTAATCAATGGTTCACAAAAGGTGTAACTCTTGTGAAGTTATACCAGGTGTAACTTGAACCCATCTCTCTCTCTCTCTCTCTCTCTCTCTCTCTATATATATATATATATATATATATATATATATTGAAGCTTTTGATTTTTTATTGACCTTTCTAGAGTTTGCCACATCATTATCATTTTTTTTAAACAAAATTATTTTTGTTTAATCCAAATTTAACAAGGAGTGAAACTCTATTTCTCTAACAAGTCCAACTTAAACTTAAACTCAAACTCATCATTATCATTTAAAAAAAAATTTATTTTTGTTTAGTCCAAACTTAACAATGAGTGAAATTTTATGAGACACACTCCTCTTTTAGTATCACAACTTTTCGATGCTTCTACTCATTGTTGGAATTCAAGGCTCATCTATGAGTTATTTGATGAGGCTTCAGCTCATGCCATACTAAAAATTCCTCTCCATGTCAGTCTTATGCAGGACAAACTTATGTGGATTTTGGATCCCAAGGGGAGGTTCTCTATTAAATCAGCCTATAAGGAAGCTATTGCGCATGAGCCAGGTCCCAACCCCTCTAAAGGTCTATGGAAGAAGCCATGGAAGGCAAGATTGCCGGAGAGAATCAAAATGCTACTCTGGAGGATAGGCTCAAATTTGATCCCCACCAAAGTAAATCTTTCAACTAGATTGGAACATGTTGACCCTACCTGCCCCTTATGCAAAAGTGGTACAGAATCTAGTTTGCATCTCTTCTTTGAATGCCCCATTTCTAGGTGTCTCTGGCATTCAGCTTGCCGGGGGTTTAGAGCTAACTTGGAAAGGGTCCAATCACATGTAGATATCATGAAATTAATCTTGGAGCCTCCTATCTCAGCTATCCCTACTCAAGAAGCGTGGCTTATCACCTTAAATATGACCCTCGTTATGGATGAGATTTGGCATATTAGAAATTGTGTTTTATACCAAGAAGACCACGTAGACATCCATAAGTCAGCAAAATTTGTGCAATTCAGGTTCTTAGAAAGCTCCTAGCCATTTGCTAATGTTCCTCCTAAGCCTTCTTCTGAAGCTGTCACTACCTGGTCCCCACCTCCCACAAGATGAATCAAGATTAATGTTGACGCTATTGTCTCCGGCTCTACCTCTATAAGATTTTGTTGAAAATGAGAAATCTTATTCACTTAATGATTGATTACATAGCTGTGCTCTTTATATACAAAACCAGAGCATCAGTTACTAACTTACCAGATTATTAAACTCTTAACTGTTTAACTAACTCACTTAACACTAAACTAAACTCACGTGCTCTCTCACGTGCAACACTAAAAGCTATATACAATAGAGTTAAACTACCTTCAATTTATACACAGTGAATTATACAAAACTACAGGTCGTTGCCTTCTTGTTCTAAGTCTGACTTCTGCTCTGAGTCTAACTATTGCTGCTGCTGCTGCTGCATACTCCGTTGCTACTGCTGCTTCAATCTTTGACACCCCCCCCCCCCTCAAGATGGACACCACTGGAATGAATATTCAATATTCCCATCTTGCCAATTAAGATAGTAAACTGACTTAGATTCAAGGCTTTTGTCAATAAATCTGCCAATTGAGAATGACTCCTAATATTCATCAACCTTATAACTCCATCTTGCACTTTGTCTTTCACAATATGACAGCCTATTTCAATATGTTTTGTGTGCTCATGAAACACAGGATTAGACCCTATGTGGATTGCTGCCTCACTGTCACTGAATAACAAAGCAGCTTTGTCATGTTCTATATTTAGATCCTTCAACAAGTATAAAATCCAGATCACTTCACACACAGCTACAGCCATTGATCTATACTTAGCCTCTGCAGTAGATCTAGGGACTGTATTTTGTTTCTTAGACTTCCAAGAGACCAATGAGTCACCTAGGAAAACACAGAAACCTGTAATGGACCTTCTAGAATCCGGGCAAGCTGCCCAATCTGCATCTGCAAAAGCTTTTATGTGTAGTGAAGTGTTTGATGGAAATAACAACCCTTGACCTGCCGTGCCTTTAATGTACTGAATGAATCTATATGCTGCCTTCAAATGAGGCTTTCTAGGCTTAGACATGTACTGACTTAACTTGTGCACATAGTAGGTAATGTCTGGCCTAGTGATTGTTAAGAACAGCAGTCTACCTATTAGCCTTCTATACATTCCAGCATCATGTAGTGACTCACCATCATCTTTGCTCAACTTTAAACTAGCTTCCATGGGAGTTCTAGCTGGTTTACAACCAAGCATTCCAGCATCATGAACAATTTCAAGAGCATATTTTTTTTGACACAAAGAAATGCCCTTTTGTGATCTTGCAACCTCCAAACCCAGAAAATACTTCAAACTACCCAAATCCTTTAATTTGAAATGCTTGTCTAGATACACCTTAAGATCTTCCACAACTTTAGGATCATTGCTACCAATCATAATATCATCAACATAAACTAGAAGAGCAATGAACAATCTGCCATCCTTCTTAATGAATAAAGAGTAATCTGCTTTGGATTGAACAAAACCATGCTGCAATAAGGTGTTTGAAAACTTTGAAAACCATTGCCTTGAAGCTTGCTTAAGGCCATACAATGATTTATGCAACTTGCAAACCAATTCCCCTTTTGACTCCTTGGACTTCCCTTTGCTATCCAACTCCCCTTTGCTGTGCAAACCAGGAGGAAGAGACACGTAGACTTCTTCATGAAGATCACCATTTAGAAAAGCATTATTAACATCTAATTGGTGAAGACCCCAACCTTGCACAGCAGCCAATGCCAAAAACAGTTTGACAGTGACCATTTTAGCCATAGGGGAGAAAGTCTCAGTGTAGTCCAAGCCCTCTTGTTAGGTATAACCCTTGGCAACCAATCGTGCCTTGTACCTCTCTATGCTACCATCAGCCTTGTATTTAATTTTAAAGACCCACTTACAACCAACATCCCTCTTATTTGGTGGCAAAGGAACCACAGACCATGTATGATTCTGTTCCAATGCATCAATTTCAGCTGCCATAGTAGCTTCCCAGTTAGGATCACCAACAGCTTGATGATAGAATAGAGGTTCCTTAAGGGCAGAAATGCTATTGCAGAAGTGAGAATAGCTAGGTGACAAATGTTGAGAAGAAACAAAGTTAGAAATGGGATACCTAGTAGAAACTGTATTGCACTAGTAGGATTGGAGATATTGAGGAGGTTTAGACACTCTAGTAGACCTTCTAAGAGAGGGAATAGAAGCAGTAGGTGAGGCTGAAGGAATATGATCAGGTTGTAAAATAGCATTATCAACAATATCATTAGGTAAGTATATGGACAAATCTTCTGGAAGATCAGAAAAATGATCTTCAAGAATTTGAGAATCCGGACTAACAGTATGAGAGGGAACCTTAGGATCATCAATAGGTAAAGGAGGGGCATCAGGAGTACAAATCTGAGATAAAGGATCAGAGGGAGAAGACAAAGTTGAAGATGGAATAGAGTGAAAAGGAAAAATAGATTCATGAAAAGTAACATCCCTCGAAACAAAAATCCTTTTAGAATGTAAATCAAGTAATTTGTAACCTTTAACAGCAAAAGGATAACCCAAGAAAACACATTTGATGGCTCTAGGATCAAATTTAGACCTGTTATGAACCAATGTGGATGCAAAACAAAGACAACCAAACACCCTAAGAGAATGATAATCAAGGATCTTACCATAAAGCAACTCAAAAGGGGTTTTATGATGAAGAAGAGGGGATGGAAGCCTATTAATGAGATGCACTGCTGTGAGAATACAGTCACCCCAATAGGCAATAGGAATATTAGACTGAATTCTCAAAGCCCTTGCAACACACAAAATATGTTGATGTTTCCTCTCTACAACAGAATTTTGTTGTGGAGTGGCAACACAACTATGTTGGTGTATGATACCATGACTCTTGAAGAAATCAGTCATTTGAAACTCAAGACCATTATCTGTTCTAAAAACCTTAATGGATTTATTGAACTGAGTTTTGATCATGAAATAAAAGGATTGTAAAAGGGTCCTAGTATCAAACTTGGATTTCATGAGATAAACCCAAGTTGACCTAGTACAATCATCAACAATAGTAAGAAAGTATTTGTGGCCATCAATAGTAGGGACTGAATATGGACCCCAAATATCACAGTGTACAATGTCAAAAGGTAATTCTGAAATGTGATTAAGAAAAGGAAAAGGCAGTCTTTTGTGTTTTGCAAGTGGGCAAATCTCACAATCTTTATTAAAAGTACAAACAACATCAGAAAGTACATTCTTTAAGGAAGAAAATTTAGCATCAGAGGGATGTCCTAATCTGAGATGCCATAAAGAAGAAGATACAACATTATTGATTACTGGAGATTGTGATTTATTTAAAAAGGACTTGAAAACAGAATTGAAGAGAGATTGAAAGGATGAACCAGAGTTGATTGGAGAGGCACAAGCATCTGAAGGGTTTTGCTACAGCAAATACAACCCATCATGAACTTCACCCACACCAATCGTCCTCCAGCAAATAAGGTCCTGTATGAAACAAAGATTTGCTAAGAAAATAAGGCAACAGGAAGAAGATTTTGTAATTTGACTGACTGACAAAAGGTTAAAGGAGAAAGAAGGGACACAAAGAACATTATGAAGAACTAAAGTAGCTGAAAGGGAAATAGAACCTATATGGGTTACCATAGCTGTTTCACCATTTGGAAGCTCAACATTAGTGCTAATGGCTGTAAAATTAGTAAACAAATGAATAGAATGCACAATGTGATTAGTTGCCCCAGTTCAATAACCCAAGTATCTCCATTAAAGGCTGTCCTATTCACTAGTTGAGAAGAAAAAACAGAATGCCTCAAATTAATGCCTTCAAAAAGGGTCATACCTGACATATTGAGAACATTGCTAGATTGGGAAACACTTGGTTGGTGTGCTGCTTGAGATTCTGGATGAGTCTTGATCACATTACCAGCCATATGGACCTCCTTATTTCCCATGTTAAATTGAGCAGCTTGCATTTGATTGCCTAACATAGCCAAGAACTGTTGACATTGCTCCTTAGTAAAAGGGAATTGATTAGCATCGGTGATTGACTGATTGTTCTCTGCAAGATCTTCTTGAACACCCACTTGATTCACCATTGAAGTCTTTCCTTTAGGCTTGAAACCAAGAGGGAATCCATGTAGTTTGAAGCACTTCTCCACAATATGACCAAGTTTCCCATAATGATTACAGACAAGCCTATCCTTGCCCTTAGAATTCTTACCCCCAAAAAAAAAAAAAAAAAAAAAAATGTAGCATTTGAACCTTTCACGGCAAGAGCAGTTGACTCAATGTAAGTATTAGAACTTCCCACACGCCTCTGCCTCTCTTCTTGAATTAACAAAGAGTAGGCTTTGTTAATGGATGGAAGTGGTTCCATTAACAAAATCTGCCCTTTAATTTGAGAATATGAATCATTGAGTCCTATTAAAAATTGCATTACAGAATCTTGAAGATGAACATTCTCAATTCTTTGTGAAAGATTGCAAGTGCATTTTCCACAAGAACAAGTTAGTGCAGGCTTGAAATTCTTGAGTTGATCCCAATACAACTTCAGTTGAGTGAAATAAGTAGTGATTGAAGAATCACCTTGATCGATTGATGCAATATCCTTCTGCAACTCAAAAACCCTAGGTCCATTACCTTAGGAATGAGTGTCTCTGAGATCATTCCAAATCTCCAATGCCGTGTCTCTATAAGTGATGCTCACTCTGATCTGAGGTGAAATAGCTTTCATCAACCATGAACCAACCATGTTGTCACAACGAATCCAAGCATCAACCGCGGCTGGTGTTTTGATCAATGGAGAAGATAAAGTGATTGTGCCATCAACGAAGCCAAACTTATTTTTTGCAATCAAAGCCTTCTTCATAGATCGAACCGAAGCATGATAATTTTCACCAATCAAGACCTCTGATACGAGCATAGCTCCATGACTTT
Source organism: Quercus aquifolioides (assembly GCA_019022515.1). NCBI lineage: Eukaryota > Viridiplantae > Streptophyta > Magnoliopsida > Fagales > Fagaceae > Quercus > Quercus aquifolioides. The sequence goes on from CM032330.1 coordinate 62,263,623, forward strand.
CAGTATGATGAAGATACAAAGGATTACGGATATCCTCTACCAATGCTGGATCACGTTCAATCGAAGTAGAAGGAGAATCTGATGCAGAAGTTGTGGACGCCATTGAAGCAACTCCAAGCTCTCAAGAATGAAACCCTAGAATTTGGGAATTTTCTAGACCGAAACTCTAGTGCTTGAGAGAACCACGCTCTAATACCATATAAGATTTTGTTGAAATGAGAAATCTTATTCACTTAATGATTGATTACACAGCTGTGCTCTTTATATACAAAACCAGAGCATCAGTTACTAACTTAACAGATTAACAAACTCTTAACTGTTTAACTAACTCATTTAACACTAAACTAAACTCACGTGCTCTCTCACGTGCAACACTAAAAGCTATATACAATAGAGCTAAACTACCTTCAGTTTATACACAGTGAATTATACAAAACTACAGGTCGTTGCCTTCTTGTTCTAAGTCTGGCTTTTGCTCTGAGTCTAATTGTTGCTGCTGCTGCATACTCCGCTGCTGCTACTGCTTCAATCTTTGACAACCTCAGCTCTAGGTGTTATCGCTCGAAATCATAAAGGAGAAGTGATCAGTATTTGGGGGAGATGTCGATCCTTATGTCCCCCCCCCCCCCCCCCAAGCCGAAGCAGCAGCCTTGCTATGGGCAGTTGAGATTGCCAACCTAGAAAAATGGACCCATGTGATTTTCGAGGGTGATGCTAAAGCATGTTTTGATTGCTTATCAACCGAAGATGCCATACTAGACTAGTTGATCAGCACCTATATCAGCAATATCCATAGTTTTTCTTTTAGTTTTATCTCTGTTAAGTTTAGTTGGGTTAGGAGATTAGGCAACGCAGCAGCACATGAAGCTGTCGAATTTGCTCTAACCTTATGTCAATCCTTCTTTTTCAATAATGGTAATCTCTCTGCTGTTTTAGAGTCTGTTTGTAGGGCGGATTACGTACCTTGTTCTCTTTATTTGGTTTAATGTTATTGCAGATTATCAAAAAAAAAAAAAGTCAAACTTAAACTCAAACTCAAACTCAAACATTGATAATTTATCTCCAAATTTGCGAGGTTAATCATGAATATTATAAAAGCAGTGCAAACTCCAATATATATTTTTTTTAAGCTGAGTAGAAGTATGAGCTCTTCTTCTGTTATATATATATATATATATAATGGTTTTTTATGTATTTTTTAAAAAGTAACTTTCGTACATGAACCACCAAACTCTCTTTAGCCGTTTTTTACAAAATAAAAAAGCTTGCAATAATTGAAATTTAAGATTGCTGCTACTGCATGTCTTTGTTTTACCTCATGATATGAAAGTATATTAATTTCTTGGGCAAAAAGCTTATATACGATATATTAAGAGGAGGTATGACTTTCATTATTTCAACATGAGCTCTTGCTCAACATTTTTATCGTGAGCCAAATGCTGATAAGGTTCGTTTAAAGTTTAGACCCGTTAAAATTTAAAACTTACTGCTTTTTGGGGTTCGTGTACTTTTTTCTTTTTCTTATATTTCTCTTTTGAATAGTCATATATTTTTTGAATTGTTTCAATAACTTAATCTTTAATTTTATATATTTTTTGGCATTTTGGAAGTTTTAACATCTAAATTTGTGTTAGTTTTTGCAATATTTGAACATGTTTAGCATATTTTAATGACTATACCATGTATTTTTTTTTGAAGGTAATCAATTTTTCTTTTATATTTCTCTATTGTGTAATCATATATATTTTGTTTTGTTTTAAAAATTTAAAGGAAGTAAATCTTTTGATTCTTTGATATTTTTTGGCCTTTCAAAAGTTTTAACATCTAAATTATTCTTTTGATGGTAACATATCTTTCTCTTATATTTCTCTGTTGTGTAGTCATATATATATATATATATATATATATATATATATAATTTGTAGACTCTAAATCTTTTGATTCCTTTTAATAGTTATAGCCATAGATTATTCTTTTGAATGTAACCCATCTTTCTCTTATATTTCTCTATTGTTTAGTCATATATATTTTGTTTTGTTTCAATAATTTTTAAGCAGTGAATCATTTGATTTTTTAATATTTTTTAATCTTTCAAAAGTTTTAATATCTGAAATTTTGAGTTTTATAAGCCATTGCACGTTCAAGTAATGACTTCTTCATCAAATTATAACACAAATTGAAGTCATACAAGAGCAAATCAGGCAATGGTGTAGTTTCTTAATTAATTTAAGATTTTATTAAATTATTTTAGTTTACCTTACAAATAGGTAAGTTCCCATGCATAGCACAGGTTAGCGACTAATATATTATATAATTTCATATACAAATACAAACACAATAAATGCCTATAAATAAATATTGCAATTATCAAATTTCATATTTGAACAAAAATTTAAAAATAGAAAAATTCATATTATGTTAATTTTTTTTTGTGAATTGCATAGTTTGTCGACTAATATATATTTAAAGAGAAAGAAGAGAGAAAATCTAATTAGATTTTTATTTGGATTTCAATTTTTGTCTAATTTTGTGTCACATATCCCATCCAAAATTTTTATTTTTTGTATCAAGTGAGTTATTCAGTGCAAAATATGAGGAGTCTAATATAAATGAACCATAAAAAAACCCAATCATATATTTAATTCTAATTATATGGAAAATTTCCAATTTTGATTTTTTAAATTTTGGTACTGGTTTTCTCAACAAAAAAAAAAATGGTAGAGGAATTTTACACCACTGTAAAAACCAAGAGGTCCAAAGCCTTATTAAAACTTAAAAGTGAAAGACCAATAGAATCTAAATCTAATTCAAATTAATTTCTAATTCTAGTATAATTTTATGTCAAGTTTCCCTTTTAATCTATATATATGTGTGTGTGTGTGTGTATCTAAAGTTGAAGTGTAGTATTTGCCAAAGGCCTTGTAGCTGAATTAGCACCTCCCCATGCATAAAGTGCTTGGGGGTCTAGAGAGAAAAGGGTTTGAGCTGCGAGGTTAGCAGCATATTATAATTATTTCTCAAAAAAAAAAAAAGTTGAAGTGTAGTATTTATTGTTGCTACGCTTTTATTGAGCCACATCATCCACCATGTTGGGACATATATGTTTTAACTTATTTAAGAACATATGTCACTTAGTTATGTAAATTGGCTAATCCTTTGACAAAACGCACTCTACTTGTAATTGGGTAGTTCTAGGTGTTTTTAATACTTCAAGAAACAATGTTTCAAGGTCAAATGTTGAAGTCATCAAGTCTGTCCAAGAAAAAGCAAGTTGAAGTGCAGAATTTTTAAATCTCGACACCTCTCGATAGCTACCTCGACACCTGCTATCTGTCGAGAATTAAAAAGTCAGAATTCCAAATCTGATTTTCTTAGGATCCGTGAATATGTTTTTGGGACTTCTTTTCTTCTAACCCTAAACATATAAAAGGATTATTTTAAGAGCCGTTTTGGGTGACACAAGTTGTATTATCATTAAGCAATCTCTGTTTATGCAAATTGTGCTCAACAGACGAAGTTCTTGACCTAGTTCATCCTTCATCAAGAAGTTGTTGTGTCTTTGCACCATAGGGTTTTGTAACCAAGCATCTTCCTGCTATTCATCACGTGGATGAATTGAAGAACTTTGCAGCCAACCATTCTTCTTCAAGTTGGTGTTCTGAAGTCGCGTACTGGGATCTGCGCATTGGTTAGTCACGTACTTGGGAGCCGTGCATCAAAGGTGGAAATTGTCACTACAGATCAAGTCCAATTAGGTATTGGGGTAAGGGTTCAACTGTAGGTTGGTAAGGTACTTGGGATTCCTTTCTTGTAACCGCTTGATTTGATAATATTGGAGTTTCGGGAGTGGTGACCTGAAAATCACCTGGTGGGGTTTTTGCCGTTAGGGTTTTTCCCATTCGTAAACAAATCACCGTGTTATTTATTTTCCGCTGCATATTTAGTATTTGGTGATTTGTTTGTGCTTCCACGCAATTGCATGCTAAATTGATTAATTAACAACTTGGCTAATTAATTAATTAATTAGGGTTTATCACAAGGGGTCATTCGAAGTGTGACCTAACAAGTGGTATCAGAGCAGGCACACTCTGATTAGGTTTAATCTTTGCTGTGTTGATCCATTGACCCCTGTTTGTCATGGATAGAGGACAATCGTTAATTATACCACCTTTATTTGATGACACTAACTATGCATACTGGAAAGTACGCATGAGAGCTTTCTTGCAGTCTTTAGATGAAAAAGTGTGGCAAGCTGTAGAGATTGGCTGGACTAAGCCAACAGAACAACCGGCCGAGTGGGATGATGCTAAGATCAAGGCGGCCAACTTCAACAGCAGAGCGCTGAATGCCCTTTTTAGCGCAGTCACCAATGAGGAGTTCAAGAAGATATCCTCAACTGAAACTGCTAAGGAGGCTTGGACCATCCTCCAGACAACCTATGAAGGCACAAAGGCTGTCAAAGACTCAAAGCTTCAGAGGCTCACTACAAGCTTTGAAGAAATTAAGATGGAGGAGGATGAGTCGTTTGATGAGTTCTATGCCAAGCTCAAGGACATAGTGAACTCAGCCTTCAATCTTGGGGAAACCATCCCTGAACCCAAGATTGTAAGGAAAGTGCTCAGATCTCTACCTGAGAGATTTCATGCCAAGATTACGGCAATTGAGGAATCAAAGGATATAGACAAAATTCCTTTGACTGAGCTGGTTGGAAACTTGCAGACCTATGAGATAGGGTTATCCAGGATTGGCAAGTCAAATAAAGGCAAAAGCATGGCCTTGAAGGCGAAGAGCAGTGATACAGATGAGTCTTCCGATGATGAAGATTCTAAGATGAAGTCCTACATTACTCGGCAGTTCAGAAAGTTCATGAAGAATGCCAATGGAAGGAGCTTCGACAAGGACCGCAGGCAGTTCAGTTCTTCTCAATTTAAAAGCCTAGACAAAGGGAAGAAGGATGCTAAAGAGGGCGGTCAGTATACTGTTCCCGCAGGACCAAAGTGCTTTGGTTGTCATGGGTTCGGACACATGAAACATGAGTGTCCTACATATCTGAAGAGCATTGGGAAAAGCAAGGCCCTTGCTGTAACCCTAAGTGACACTGAGCCTGAAGATGATTCCGACAATGAGGATGACGGAATCCTAAATGCCTTCACTGCCACAGTCAATCCTACTGAAGGGATTGTTGAAGAAGTGGATGAAGAAGAATTGGTGGAGTCAAAATTTGAGAAGATGGATGATCAAGATGACATCCATTCAGCCTATGAGAAGCTTTACAAGCTATCTGAAAAGCATGAGAAATTATATAGGCTGGCCACCAAGAAGCTCAGTGAAGTGGAACTCGATCGTGAAGAGCTGTCCACAAAGTTTGATGAGGCGAATCAAACTATTGGAGCACTGAGATTTGAGAACAACTTTTTGGCTGAGAAGACCAAGAAGCTTGAAGCGGAGCTGTTTCAAGTCAGAGCTCAACTGGAGAGGACCTCAAGTGCAAGGCTTGATGAGATGCTTAGCAATCAAAAATCTGCTTCGGATCGAACAGGTTTGGGGTATGGTATTTCTTTCTCTAATACTGCTTCTACTAGCAATACTGTTTTTGTTCCTCCTGCTAATAACATTGAAATTGAGAACATTGATGTTAAAACTGAATTAGCTAGTGAGAACTTAGACAAGAATAAATCTATCTTAGGAGCACCCCCTAAGCAAGATAAGAAAGATGCTAAGAACCCCAGGGCTAAGAAGGCTAACTCTCAAAAGCCCAAACAAAAGAAGCAGCATCTCTGTCATTATTGTGGAGCTGCCGGTCACACTCGACCAGATTGCTATAAGTGGCTAGCCACTCAACAGAGCAATGGCATGATAGCATCTGGAAGCCAATCTCAGCTTCAATCCTCTCTTGCTCCTCTTGGAGATCTTCTGAAAGCCCTCATGTTCCTTTCGAACTTGAACGGTTTAAATTCTTCCCCCTCACCACCTGTTCAAGGATTCAATCAAAGGAAAGGTTCTTCCAAGGCGTGGAAGAAAAAGGACTCTAAGTGATTTTATCACTTTCTTCTCCCTTCTTATTTTTCTTGTTTGTTGCATTGCTTGTGTGTTTTTCTTTTCTGCTGAGTCAGTCTAGTTTTTGCTTTGCTTTGATAACATGTTTTTGCTTGTTTATTTTCAGTTTTGTTCATTTTGTTTTTAATAAAAAAAAAAAATTGAAAAATCAGAAAAATACAAAAACAGTGTGTGTTTTGTGTACTTTGGTACTTGTGTACCTTGGATGGCCAATGAAACAAAGTTTTCTAAACTTTGTATCTCTTGTAGCTTAGATGAGCATCTCTATGCACAACTAAGCAAGTGAGCTTTGTGGCTCTTGTTTGTGATGAGTAAGATTAGGTTATCTCTTAAAACTTAACACTCATATCACTCTTTTTGACGGGTAGGACTAGAAAATCCTAAGAGAAAGGCATAAATAACCATCTCACCACTGTTACCCGCCAATCATAGTATAACACCTGTATGCTTCGGCATAGCAAAAGTGCAGTGTCATAGACACCTGTATGCTTCGGCATAGCAAAAGTGCAGTGTCAAAGACATTCGTATGCTTCGGCATAGCAAAAATGCGATGTCAAATGCTTAACATCTTGGGTATTTCTTTTTCTCTCTTTATATGCCCATGCATGATATGCTTAAAAGAAAAATATGCAAAGAAAATATAAAGCAAAAAGATTAAAGATGCTTTAAATATGATTGCAAGCGTGTTTTCTAGGAGATGTGGGAGTTATAGGATGTACCTTGAAGGTGATAGTCCCCATCAAACAGTTATGATTGTGTGTGAGTTAAAAGTTATTTACTCATATCTCAGATCGTCATAACATCTATACACATATGCAATCTTGCGATGTTTTTCACACACAACACGCAACATTCTTTGCTACTTTTGATACATGTGCAGGTACAATGTGATTTGGCCATCACAAGTGTTTACATATGCTAATGTATGCTCACTAAACTGTCATAACTTGTTTTTGAAATATAAAATTGGTTAGACTTGTTTAGTGTGTGTGTGTGTTTTGCATGATCTTTGTGCTTAATTTCTTGTTGAGAGATGTTTTGAGAGGTTTATATGTTGAGTGGATCTTTGGTAGAGATGTGTGTTGGATTGCATTCATGTCTGTGTTTTTCCCTTCTCGAAAAACTGCCTTTTTCTGTGGCTCGACACCTTCCTCGACACCTCCTCGATACCTGGTCATCTGTCGAGCTTCTCAAGCTTTTCTTATCGCAATCTCGACACTTCCCTCGACACTTGGTGGATCGATCGAGAAAGTCTCTGTCCTCTCGATAGATTCTCGACACCTGTTGGATCGATCGAGATTCACTTATGCTGTTTGTGTCTTCACTCTCGACACCTTGTGGATCGATCGAGATTTCTTCTGTCCTCTCGACAGCTTCTCGATACCTTGTCGATCGATCGAGATTCATGTATCTGAAATTTGTCTTGCTTCTCGATACCTCTCGATACCTTCATCTGTCGAAGGCGTTTTCCTCGATACCATCCTCGACAGCATCCTCGATACCTCTCGACACCTCAGCTGTCGAGAATTACTGAGGTGCCTATTTATGTGCAGATCGCGATTTTTCTTCATTTCACTCGATCTCTCTCGATCTCTCCGTGGCTGTTCATCTCCCTTTCACTCTCCTTTCACTCAAATCCTCCAACCCTCTTGGATCTTGCTCATTTCTTGCTCAAATCCTTGGTAAGATCTCTTTTCTCTTCCTTTTTCATGCATTTCATGTTTTGAAAACCTAGTTTTTGGGATTTTTCATAAAAATTTGGGGTTTTTCAAAATTGTTGAGTTTTTATTCAAATTTTGGGTTGGGTTTGGTCTTAAATGATTTCAAAATGTCATACATTGCATTTCATGTGCATTATAATGATATTTTCATGCATTTAGATGTGAGTACTTTGTTTATATGCTGTTAGGAATGGATTGGGCTGAGCCCATGATGATATTTCTGTTTTGCATGTCACATGTTCATGCATTCCCATGCATACGTACTCTTTGTTCATATATCTGTCATATTTGAACTGATTTGGGACTTTTCTGCTTGTCTCCCTCTCTATCTCTTTCTCATTCTTTTACGTTAGTAGTGTCTATGGCACCCAAACGTAAATCTACTCCTGCTCGGAACCCTCTGCGTTCTAGAGCATCTTCATCTTCTGATTCTGCTCCTTTTAACATTCGGTTCCGTGATGGAGATGCCCAAAAGGCATTTACTGAGAACTTTTCTAGACGAGGTGTTCATTCGGAACGCCAAGTTCTGTACCTCATTTTACTACTTGCGTTCGAGATATGCTCATTCCTGTCACACCGCAGCTTGTTGCGGATGTGCTTAGGGTACCTAGGATAGAGTTTCCAGATTACCCCTCTTGTGAGCGTCTGAGGACTGTGTCCAAAGAAGAGCTCATCTCTGCCTTCTGTCAGCGTCCTGCTGATTGGGGTGAGCATCAGTTCACATCATGTAGGCCTTTTGCTAAAGGTCCTAGATTCATGAACATGGTGATGACTTTTGTTCTCCATCCTTTGTCTCACTGTAACTCTATCACAGAGCCTCGTGCTCGATTTTTGCTCTCTCTGCTTGAGCATCTTACCATAGATTTCCCTTCTCACTTTATCCGGTCTATCATAGATGTTTATCTTGATTCGGCATCTCGTGATAAGCTCATCTTTCCTTCTGCTATCACGCGGATTCTACGTCATTTTTTTGTTCCCTTTCCTGTGTCCGACCACTTCACACACATATCTGCCATAGATGCCGCTACCGTAAAACGTAGTGAGGCGCAGTTCAGGTCGAGACAGCCTGGTGCCACTCCTCCCTCCCGTTCAACACCATCCAGATCAGCTCCATCTACATCTGCTCCCTCTTCCTCTTCGAGCGATGTATCCCTTGGTGATATCATGGCGCAGCTGCAGCGCATGGACACTCGCCTTGATACACTCTCTGCTGAGTTGTATCAAATGAATGTTCGTGTGGGTCGTATTGCACGACGGCAGGCGACCATGGGTGGTTTTGCTCCAGAGGCTACTCCTTCACCACCTACTCCAGCAGCTTCAGTTTCTGAGGATGATGAGGATGATGAGGATGATGATGATGGGGATGCTAGCTCTGCCGATGAGATGTCTACATGACACTCTACCCTTTGTCACTCGTGACAAAAAGGGGGAGTAGTTTTGGGTTATGAGAGTAGTCATCTTAGGGGGAGAGTTAGTATAGGACATTTTTTGATAGGGGGAGCGTTATCATATTTTTGAGGGATGTAGTGAGGCTATGTGTATTTATTTCTTATCTTTTAGATACATTGGTCTTGTATATGAGGTCCTTTGACCATTCTTACATACATTGTACTTATCTTTTCTCTTATATATGTTGATGTATGTTTCTTTCACCTCTCTCTTCATGTGTTGTTTCTTTTCTATCTTTATACACATATTCTCTACTTGTACGCAATCTATTTATTTCTGTTTCACACAAGATGCCTTGATGAGTTTTGTTTAAAGTGTTTCAGAAATACAGGTTGTCAAAGTCTACTTATCATAAGCTCTCTTCTTGCAAAGTTTTTCAAGAGTTTGTGTTAGGATAGATTTTATTGTATTTAACAAGTGAATATGAGTTGAGTGATTTATGACTTCTCTCATATGCTCATTTGTTTGTTGTGGTTTTGTCACGGATTGCCAAAGGGGGAGATTGTTGGGACATATATGTTTTAACTTATTTAAGAACATATGTCACTTAGTTATGTAAATTGGCTAATCCTTTGACAAAACGCACTCTACTTGTAATTGGGTAGTTCTAGGTGTTTTTAATACTTCAAGAAACAATGTTTCAAGGTCAAGTGTTGAAGTCATCAAGTCTGTCCAAGAAAAAGCAAGTTGAAGTGCAGAATTTTTAAATCTCGACACCTCTCGATAGCTACCTCGACACCTGCTATCTGTCGAGAATTAAAAAGTCAGAATTCCAAATCTGATTTTCTTGGGATCCGTGAATATGTTTTTGGGACTTCTTTTCTTCTAACCCTAAACATATAAAAGGATTATTTTAAGAGCCGTTTTGGGTGACACAAGTTGTATTATCATTGAGCAATCTCTGTTTATGCAAATTGTGCTCAACAGACGAAGTTCTTGACCTAGTTCATCCTTCATCAAGAAGTTGCTGTGTCTTTGCACCATAGGGTTTTGTAACCAAGCATCTTCCTGCTATTCATCACGTGGATGAACTGAAGAACTTTGCAGCCAACCATTCTTCTTCAAGTTGGTGTTCTGAAGTCGCGTACTGGGATCCGCGCATTGGTTAGTCACGTACTTGGGAGCCGTGCATCAAAGGTGGAAATTGTCACTACAGATCAAGTCCAATTGGGTATTGGGGTAAGGGTTCAACTGTAGGTTGGTAAGGTACTTGGGATTCCTTTCTTGTAACCGCTTGATTTGATAATAGTGGAGTTTCGGGAGTGGTGACCTGAAAATCACCCGGTGGGGTTTTTGCCGTTAGGGTTTTTCCCCATTCGTAAACAAATCACCGTGTTATTTATTTTCCGCTGCATATTTAGTATTTGGTGATTTGTTTGTGCTTCCACGCAATTGCATGCTAAATTGATTAATTAACAACTTGGCTAATTAATTAATTAATTAGGGTTTATCACAAGGGGTCATTCGAAGTGTGACCTCACACACCAATTTCTAACATTTTCTCTCTCCTTTTTAACTATTTTTCTCATATTAATTTTTCACTTTACAATTACAATTCCTCCAACATTTCCTTCACATTTTCCTTTTTATCTCCCCACTACTGTATTACCTTAACCTTACAATTCCACCATCATTTCATCTTCTTTTTAGTTTGACTCTTCTTTTCCCTATTTCATTTGCTATAAAAATTTGATATTCTCCATTCCATTCAATTCATATTTTGTCCATCCAAAACGGTGAATACTCTCTCTCTCTCTCTCTCTCTGGATTATTTATTCTTTCTTGCAACTCTACTTTAGATTGATAATTTTTTGTACTTTTTGTATCTCTACTTTGAATTGATATATTTTGGTGATGTGTTTTTTGAGTTCCCCATCACATGTACTCTCTCTCCCTTTTATAGTTTTGATTTGAGTTAATTCTTATATATTTTGGAAGTGAAAATTTGAGTTTATATAAAAATACAATCTACATGATTATTGTGGGGCCCATGGGCCTGGTAGCCTGGGCCCATCTTGCATTTGGCCCAAGGCCCATGCCGAGGAGGGATGATCGTCCGAGGCTGGTGTATGAAGACCTATGCTTTTTTGGACCCACGCCGAGGACATCCCTGTCCTCGGCGTACCGAGGCTAATTTCAGGTGGGGGACAGGCCCAGAACAGGTTGTCACCTCCACACTAAATGCGCTCATCTAACCCCCCTGGCCGCATTAATGGGGATGTAACCCCTTGACAGGGTAACATTGATCATTGTGAACCACTCGAGTACTGATAAGGCCTCTTATGGGACGGACGGTCAGAGGGAAGCCAAATAGATGATCAATAGATGGAAGAATGAGATAGGAGGAAGAGGACTATATAAGAAGGGCGAGCAAAGCAGTTAAGGGGGGGGGGGAAAGGGAGAAGGAACCTCCTCGGACAAGTGCCGAGGAGCTACCCTTAGTCGTAAATTGGGTTCTCTCCCCTTCAATGGTGAAAAGTGGCTTGTATATTGTTGTTAGTCTGTTAGGGCCTAATCCTTCATCCCACTCTCTAGAAATGTATTGTTAGGGAACCTTTCTAAATTGAGTCCCTACAATTATGTATTTGAATGTGTATATCAATCAATTAAGTTATATCAATTGTAAATTTGTGATGAAGTTTGATTGTTCTAATAATCTCCTCAAGAGAATGAGAAATTTAAATAATTAATTTAAAACTTAAAAATGTTTAGCTGTAGGAGAAAAAAAAAAGTAAAACATAACACGCTATAACAAAAGTTTGATAAATATAGACCACTTGAAAAAATAATAATATCAATCAAACACACCCAAGTTTTTTTTTTTTGTTTTTTTAATTTTAAATAGAAATAATATAATGATATATTTATAAATATAGAGAGGTGGAAAATACTCTTAGAAATAATTCAATTTTTAAGTAGAACAAATTATCTTTAGTAAATTTATAAAGAATAAATCATACATTATATTACATTACAAAATAATTATATATTCTCACGCATCGCGCAGATCTGCGACTAGTAATATATAAAAGTTAAAGTATAGCATTTAACATTGTTACACTCTTGTTAAGCCACATCGCCATTTTTTTTACAATATTAATATATTCAATATTGCACCATGGCTTTACGTGTTTTCTATAACTCTTTTTTTTGGTAGAAGACATTCTCTATAGCCTAATTTTAATTAATAAATCCTAGTAACATAATCACTTTTCACATTCTCTAACATGATTGTAACTTCTCAATCATAATAATTGCTATTATAACTATTATTGAAAGAACACTCACGAAGAAAATACTAAAAAATACATCCATCAAGGAACTATGGAAAAAGATAAAAAGGATTAAAACAACTTTATTTTTTAACAATATTAATATATAACTATTAAAATATTCAATAGTGTAACATTACTTCACACATTTTCTAACCCGGTTGTAATTTATCGATCATTATAATTGTTACTATTCTAAGCCGGTTGTAATTTATCGATCATCATAATTGTTACTATTTACTATTTGGTTATAGCTATTATTGAAAACAAGAACTCATAATTTTCCTTTTTTTTTTTTAACAATAATAAATATACTGAGATGCAATCCAGCTACCATACATTTCAGTGGATGGATGTTAAGAGGCACTTTTTTTGGACAGCAAACCAGCAAAGCCATAACCCACAACCCATGCAAAGAAGGACCTGGAGTTGGGTGAAATTGGGCTCACAAAATCAGCACCAAGGCCCACTGGATCTTTCATTAAAATGATTCAATCTCCAGCTAATGGCTCATTGAAATTGAAGCCTTAAGGCTGGTCCAAGGTGGTCTTCAAAACTATACATGAAACCCACAATCCGAGGGACTATCTCATCTCATGTGGTTGGAGAGGTGAGTAGTTGACAATAAATTGACATGCTCTCGACTAAGCCCAAAAGGTCAAGCTATTACCAATACGAAAGAAACATAGACATGGCTCTTGGAACCAATAAATATATCACAGTCTTTAGTCCAAGCATTTAAAGCCACCACCAATTCCTTAAGATATTTCAAAATACTTGTACCAGGAATCAGACCAGCCTCTGTTTTACAACTCTCACTATCCTTTTAAAAGAAATATTACTAAATAAATATAATTCAATTTCCACAATGATTATTTCTCCCAAAAAAAAAATTCCACAATGATTGCAAATCCTTTTGATAAAATTTTAGAATGCAAATTCTTGTTGTACCAAAAAATGGATTTTGTTTAGAATCATGAGCAGAAATTATCAAATAATTTTGTTGATACATTCTACTATCTAGTAATTAAACGTTTTACAATTGGTTAACTAAATTTATTATCATAACCAATATTTTCTAGCAACATGTGTCTATTTAAACCATGATCATGAGCAAGTGCATAAATAAATTCCCAAAAGATAAGTGGGTATAGGAAGTCATGTTGCTGAAATCTATGAGTTCTAAATATCCTTGAAATTCCTCCATTTAAAATTAGATGGGAATAAATAATTTCTTTTGGGTTATTAAATGATACATAGTACGATACAGTCAAAACATGATATTATAGTAAGAAATGAATAGATATATATCCCGGAATTAGATAAGACTGATCAACTGACTCTTTAGCATCTTTTTTTCCATCTAATTTAATTAGTTTACACTAATAAAAAAAAATGTTTAATATTTACGACACATAGACTAGATGTTTTGTGTGATATTACCTTCTTAAACTAAACTCTAAATATATGCTTCCCAAAAGAAAATTGCATCTTTAACCCAAAAAAAAAAAAAAAAAAAATCACAGAGGCATAACAAAATGAAATGTGCAACCCAAACTAATTTCAGAAGCAATTCTGGTCCTGCCTGCTACCCAGCTGCATAATTCTTCCCCATAAACCAGTATTTGAATGAAACATAACTAGGAATCTTGGACACCTATGCCTGTTAATTTGGCATCAGTTTTTTATTTTAGTTTTTCAGCTTGTTTGTTTTTATATAGATTTGTAAAGACTCAATTTTTCTAGATACAGTTATACTTTAACCATCTTTCATCGAATAAGCAATCAACAAAAAGTTGCGTTCAAATGCACGCCATTTACTTTTATGTACCCTTCATATCTTTTAAAAAGAATGTTGCACACTCATTAAATTGGGGGCACACTTTTGAAACTAAATAACAGTCCATCACATTGCCTAATAGTCTAAGGAATTCCTATTGATTTTCTTGATATTTATAAGGTGACATCATATTGAGCAAGGGATCTTAATTCTGGCTCCACACAAGGTACATAACAAATAGTCAATTGTAATTTTAATAGCAACAAGTAAAAGGGTTGAATCATGCATACCATTTTGGATCTTAAAGCCTATTTTTTCTAGTTGTTCTTTCTCTTGGGTTAAAAGATACCTTAACCATGTGGCCCATAATCCATTAATCTTGCTATGTGTGGTTGTGATGTCAATAGTATGCTTTGTTGTAACTCTTCCTCACACCTCACTCCTGAGTCCTGCCTAATATGTGGGATGCTTGAAGGAAAGATTTTGCGTCTGTTTCTACGATTTAAGAAGGCGAAAATACCAAAGCTTCCGTTTATTTAACCAAAAAAAAAAAAAAAGGTCATGCATGGGTGTTGGCAAAGAAACTAGGGTAAAGTCAAAATGATATGAAACGAACTATAACCTAAGGACATATCCTAACGAAAGTGATGGTGACTATTTCATAATAGCATGGAGACGCGCACAGAGAGAGAGAGAGAGAGAGAGAGAGAGAGAAACAAAGAGTAAAGGCTTTTGCCTTCTCTTTGTTTCCCATTTTGACGGAGGTTTGGTTTGATCAGCAATGGTGGTGGTGGTAGTAGTGGTGGAGGGATTGCAAGAGTTTTGGCTGATATTGCTCCACAGCTCAAACAAGACCAGTGGTGCCTTTGCTCAGCCACTAGCCCTTCTTAGTACTCCACCTATTGGTCTTATTCCCAGTTCATGAATGCACAGTTCTTCTACCCTCACTCTCTCCACTGCATGCCTCACTCTCTTTAACACCTTATAGGCTCTAATAACCCCCCCTCACCCAACAATAAATGCTACAGGGAAATAATGACCCAAACCGATGGCCTGAACTGCGAAAGAATTTTAAATGAAAACTTAAATACGAAAGTAAAATATGTAAACTTAAAATGTAAACTGAAAGTAAAAGGAATGAACTGAAAGCTTTTATTGAAGAAATTACTGACTGAAAATACTTATAAATGTAGTTGGTTGGTTTAACTTGAAATACTTGTAATGAAAGTTTATAACTAAAATACATATTCTGGAATGAGACAAGTTTCAGAAATATAAATTGGACGTGATACAAGTCATGAAAAAAGCTCTGGGTTTTTTCTTGTCTAAAATTTGCTCTGCAGTTGGCTCTGCTAGACTTCAAGGCATAACTTGGCATATATAATTAATAATAGTTATAATAGCAACAAGGCTCTGAATTGCATACTGAAACACACTGAATTGTAGGGATAAGAAACAATTATGCTCCATAATGATACGGATCAATGACAGTAGGACCTTATAACGCACTATAAATTACAAATTAAACCAAAGAAGCCTTAAATAACAATATAAACTTGATGCATGCTATATAAATCCTAGTTTAAAGGAAACAGTAATAATTAAATTCCACAATAAAGAAAAATTACAGAGTCCATAGTGTAGAACTAAAAAAAATATGTACCTGGATCATTTCTAGATTATACTAGTAAATATACACAAAGTAATAGTAAAAGTCCATATATTACAAGCTGTATACATAATTACACTAGTCTAGGAGTAGCTAGACCTGACTTTCCGTAAATACACAAAACACTTAGATGAAGGGCAAGGCCAAATTACACATAAACCATCAACACATTTATCAGCTGTACATTATATGTGTTGGATTAAGGTCTGCAAAACTCTACACAAAATACATAGATGAAAGACAGGTTCAAAACACACATAATTAAACTATTAGTACATTTATTTGCTTTACATTATACATGCTGGATCAAAGCTTGCAAAGCTCTAGTGATCTGCTCCTGCAGTAAAAAAATAATAATAATGCATTAATATCTCAACTTGTTTTTCTAGTCATTTCTTTAACATTTTAATCTTTATAGTTTAAACAAAATTAATTAAAAAAATAGAAAAAAGCAGTGTTTTTCATAGGCCGTCCAATTATTTAAGTAACCTTGAAAAGGTCATCAAAACTCAAATTATATAGTATAATAAGCATCTTCCAGATGTAAAATAAATCCATAACTATTTTTCCTATTAATAGCAAAATACATATGGTAAATAAGAGTGTTTTTGTATAAGTGGTTGCAAAACTATGTTTTGAGTTTAAAATGAGTATTTATAAAAACGAGTACAGTTACGAAATGGAGTTTTTGGGTTTTGAAAACTCAAACGAAACGGACCCTTAATCAACTTGATGTCTTGCTCACCAAGGTATGCAAGTACTAGTTAGCAACTGTCCAGATCAGATGATTCTCGAAAACCCAGTGGCAAGCCCTGATCTGACCGGGACCTGATGCTATAGTCAATTCAGCATGATTCAGGTTTGAATTCGAGGTGTGCATGTGACAGCTGGCAACACCATGGTTGATCTTAGCCTTCGAATTCGGATCCAGTATATCCACTTCGTAGACTCGAACCTTTGGGACCGAATGGCAGGAATAGAGTAGATACGGGAACAAGGTTTGATGACAAGCAACTAATTGCATGACTTTGCCACCGTTGATCCCTTTGACTGATCCGATCATTATATTCTGCTTTGACCCTTTAACATTCTCAGTTGATCGAACAGCAATGTTTCGACCCAAGATCGAGATTGCAAAGTCAATCATATCCTCAGCTGAGTCCACGCACCGCTCAGTCTCGCCTGGGCTCGGAGCCTTCTCGCACTTATTCAACGCCTCCACTATCATAGTCTCCATAGTCGAATTATCTTCCGCGTGAAAAATCTTCTTCAACTCAGAAATCTTCGAGGTCGAAAATGGTATTTTTGACGAAATGGACCGAGGCAAAAACGACCTTTCAGGCATTTTGTCCTTAATATCCGGCATTGGCATCACCTTCCCTTTCTTTAACATCGATTCCCGAAAGAAAATGCCTTGCTGACGCCAAATTATTTTCAAGGCGTCAATGTTGGAATCGGATATGAGTTCTTGAAGAGTTGGGGATGAATCGAGGAAGCACAAAAGGTTGGCGGTGGGGCAGATGGCTGGGAACTGAGAGGAGAGAGCATTCTGGGCTGCAAGTTTGGAGAATCTTTCTGCGTCGACCGCGTTCAATGGGGACGCTTTGGATAGGAGAAAGGTTGGTTTGGCGTGGTTGTTTTTGACCTCTTTGTTCCAATACCGAATCAGATCGGCTTTCGGGGTGTATAAGTTTTCACCAGCGGAAGTGGAGGCGGACCCAACCTGCATTGACACAAAAGAAAAACATTGAGAATGTGAGAATAGGAGAATGTCAAAGATAGAGCAAGAGCGAGAGTGAAAGTGAGAGTGAGAGTGCTTACAGTGAGAGATGAGAAAATAAGTAAGAGAAGGAGAGGAGTCATGGGGCTGATTTTTTTTTTGTGTGCGCTACCATGTTTTTGTAAAGGGAAAGGGGAAAGTGAGATTAGTGTTGGCGAGTCTGTTGGGTTATAATGTCAAAGAACGAAGCAATTGATATCTAGGTGTCAACAAATGAAGAGTCCAGCAGCAGCAACATTGAACAAGCAAGTGGACACCTCATGGACAAGTGTCAATTAAAGACAAATGAAGCAAACTTCTGTAGTATTCTTGAAGCTTATAGTCATCCTAAACACCTAACACATCTATAAATAGATGTGAGTTGTAAATGAAGTTGTATCATCCGAAAAAGAAATAAAAATTGCAATGAAATAGAGTTTCAGTAATAGAGAGTTTCTACAATACTCTGTTTTTTTCATATCTACAATAACAGCAACTTAAATACTAAGGCTGTGTTTGTTTTGGGTGAAAACCACTTTCGGAAATTCTTTTCAGTTGACTGTGAGTCAAGGGTGAAATTCTTTTCCGTTTTTATTTTCCCTTCAAATATCATTTTTTGGAAAACATAGAGAGAGAGCACGAAGAGAGAGAGAGAGAGAGAGAGAGAGAGAGAGCACGAGCCGCGAGCTCGAACCGCCGCTCCAAGCCCGGAGCATTTGCACGAGCAACCGCCAGCGACCTTCGACCCACGAACCCAGAGCCTTCGACCTTCGACCCAAACCCATCGCCTTCGACCCAGACCCGGACCCATTGCCACGAACCCACGATCTCGTCGCCCTCTCGAGTTCGGTCTCTCTTCCTCGCTCTCTCTTCCTCGATCTCGTCGATCGCCTCCGCTCGATCTCGCCGCTTGATCACTCTCTCTTCCTTGCTCTCTCTTCCTCGATCGCTTAATTTTGTTTTTTTAAGTTTGATTTTTGTTGTTATTGTGGTGGTGTGGTGGTGATGTTTTGGTGGTTGTGGCTTTTGATTGCCGGAATTTGCTGCCGGAATTTGTTGTTGAATTGGATGTGATTTTGAAATTTTTTGTAATAAAATTTGTTTGGATGCTAAGAAAATAGCTGAGAAAATGTGAAAAAATTGTAGGAAAATAGCATTTTCAGAATAGAACCAAACACATGAAAATATTTTCTACAACAACTTTTATAATGCAACCAAACACTTGAAAATATTTTCCTTTCCTGAAAATAACATTTCCAAAAAATAGGCTATTTTTCCGAAAATATTTTATAAGAACCAAACACAGCCCAAATTCTACTCCGAGTCATATTGTTCTAAACTTGCACCCAACATATAATACGTGGATATTTATAGGAAAATCATACAAGAATGCCAGAACTATAAAAAATATGGTACATAAAAGTGATTATCCAAAAACAGTAGTACGTAAAAGAAGATATATGTTATGATAGAATAATAAAACAAGATCGATTCATGCATTATTGCCTAGTGGTGACAACGAGATTGTGATTAAGAATATCACAAGGGATAAGAGAAGGGTGTCACAAGGCGGACCTTTGCAAAAAGCTACCAGTACCAGCTATGCCGTACAACAGCAAAGGTAAATGTTATTTGTCGGGACACTACGTAAAATATCTTCTTTTATTTTTATCTGCTTCTTATTGTCCATTAACTATGCCATTGCTTCTTCTAAAAAGAAAAAAACAATGCCATTGTTAGTAAATTTGAGCTGCTATGTACATAATCAATCATGGAAGAGTTTTGTAATTCAATTAATTAGCATCTTTCCATGCAATAAATGCTTGTGTGTCTAAGAGAGAAAGGTTAAAGCTACCGGAATTACAGCATGTAATACTTTCTAACTAGGACAATGACTGTAAACATGGGGGAAAAAAAATTATGTATATATAAACTTTACCTTTCAATGGCCAGGGCCCTATTAAAAACTATAAATATCCTCAAAACATGATTACAGAAATGATTCGAATCTATTAAAATTATAATGTCTGCTTCATCTCAAATAAACTAAATACTAGGAAGAGTAATGCTACGGTCATAAACTATTTTACAACATTTTTACAAAATGTTGATGTGGCTAACCTCTTATTGGTTTTCATCAAGACTCATCATTAATATCACTTTTTTTATTTACCAATAATCACTCACCACATTAGCAATTTGCAAAAAAAAATTGTAAAATAGTTTATATCTCTAGCATTATTCATACTAGGAAATACATATAAACTTTTGTCAAGAATACTTACTGATGGGTAAGACTAAGTCTAGCTCGTCCTTGCATAGTCGTCCATATAATATGAACTCGTCCTGGAATAGTGGTTCATGGGATGAAAAATACCATGGTAATTATGCCGTCTCCTCACCCTCAGACATGGATCCTTAAGAGGAACCCATCCAGACCTAGTGAGGCTATCCAAACCTAGTGAGGTCCAGACATGGACGACCCTCAATATAGGTTCCATCTACATGAACCGATGTATTGAACCACATGGTGAGATCTTGATGTATCATTATAACTTCTTATTGAATATTTAACTTCCGATGGTAGTTATCCACTGATCTCCATAAATGTGGGAGAAGTTACCAGACAAATAACTGCCTCTATAGCACTATATATACACTTATCCTTGACAAAATAAGGTAAAGTTTTTTCCTTTATATAACTCCTAGAAATTTGGATATCTATATTCTGGAGGAGGGAAACTAATTTCTTCATCGGAGGGTATGTGGTCGGTCAACCCCAGTCTCCTTTGATTCCTTGTTTTTATCTTTTAGGTCTCAAAAATCATCAAGATCCAAAGCATTCAGCCTACTGATTTTTAGAACATTATCAGTTGGCGCTGTCTGTGGGAAGTCCAATTGTCTTACGATTTGTCTTTCTACGACAAAAGGCTGAATGGTTCGGACCAGATTAAGGGCTACCAGCTCAGGCCATCAGGAGAGTAGGGATGCTTCAAGCAATCCTCATCGCGATCGTCAATCAGCCCCAGTCATGCAACAATCCTCTGTTCAACACATGCAGTCCATGGCAGCCGCCATGGCGGAGTTAACCCGTCGGAATCAGGAGTTGACCAAGGAGATTAATTTGGAAGACAACGCTATGAGGGGTACACTGAAGGTCAAGCCTAGAATCAGGAAAATATAGGAAATGCTGAACCTGAAAGCCAGTCAAGGGGTACCACGTCAAGAAGGGTACCACATTTGGAGAAGGAAATGGACCATATGAGAAAGGTTATGGAGGAGATGAGGGAGAACATGAGAAGGGCAAATCCAGTAGAGGATTTAGTCCACCGAACAGACTCCCTTTTCACAGCTTCCATCAACGGTCACCCCTTGCCTCCGAAGTTCAAGATGCCTTCATTGGATTCGTACGATGGAACACGTGACCCATTTGATCATATTGCTACTTTCAAGACTACAATGCACTTTCAAGGGGTCCCAGATGAGATTATGTGTAAAGCCTTCCCTACCACTCTCAAAGGACCGACACAAGTGTGGTTCAGCAAAATACCCCCGAATACAGTGAGTTCTTTTGAAGAATTGAGTAAGTTATTTGTTAATAATTTCATTGGAGTGCAAAGGTACAAACATTCCTCATCCAGCCTGTTAACCATAGAACAATGAGAGAATGAAAGCCTGCGGTCCTTTATCACTCATTTCAACAGGGAAGCCCTGATAGTGGACGAGGTGGATGACAAGCTACTATTGGCAGCCTTCCATAATGGGGTTAATTGTGACTTATTCATCCACAAGCTTTCTGAGAAAGAACCTCAGTCCATGGCTGAACTCGTCCATTCGGCCCAAAACTCTATGAATGCAGAAAACGCAATCATAGCTAAGAAGAGGAAGAGAGCTGAGAGAATGGAAGCAAACCCCACATGCCACTCCAAGCAAGGTCCTCGTCCAAAGAAGGGATGAACGGAGGATAAGAAGGACCAGGATAACAAGAAGGCAGGCCCTTTAGTTCGGAATCAACAATACACACCATTGAACATGCCGCTTGAGCAAGTTCTCATGCAAATCAAGGACAATCCTTCCTTGAAGTGGCCGAAGAAAATGAAGGGAGATCCCAACAAGCACAACAGGAACAAGTATTGCTGCTTCCATAGGGACCATTGGCATGACACGGACGAGTGTTTCGATTTGAAACAGCAGATTGAAAATCTCATTAGACAAGGAAAATTGAGGAATTTCCTTAGAAGAGATAATAAGGACGAGAAGTTGAAAGGGAAAGTAGAAGAGTCATCACGACCCCCCCTCGGAGAAATAAGAGTTATCATAGGAGGAGGTTCAACGGGGCAATCGTTCAAGTCAAGGAAAACATACTTGAAGGTAGTGCAAAACATTCAACTCTTAGGATGATCGCCAAGGACAAGGAGCATAGACGAACAAGCCATCACATTCACGGACAAGGATGCTGAAAGAGTTCACCACCCCCATGATGACGCCATTGTCATCACTTTACTTATTGCTGACTATAAAACCAGAAGGGTGCTGGTGGACAATGGAAGTTCGGCAGGCATCTTGTGTTATCCTGCTTTTCAGCAACGAGATATACTTCATCCAGTGAATTCGCCCTTGGTAGGTTTCGAAAGAATGAAAATACAACCTGTAGGCACTATTACATTGCTTGTGGTGGTGGGAGCATACCCACAACAAGTAACCAAAGACGTGAATTTCCTTGTGGTAGATTGTTCATCCTCCTATAATACCATAATTGGAAGACCAACTTTAAATAGTTGGAAGGCAGTCACATCTACATATCACCTGTCAATCAAGTTCCCTAGGGACAATGGGTAGAACAAGTGCAAGAAGATCAGCTAGCAGTAAGAGAATGCTACCTGACCATGTTGGCCATGGATGAACAGGTTCAGACGATGAACATTGAGGAAAGGAAAGTTGTGGCAGAGCCCACCGAAGCATTGGAAGACATTCCCTTAGATAAGAATAACCCTGAGAGGTATACCAGGGTTGGAACGGATTTGGAAAAGAAGACAAAGCAGGATCTCGTCCAGTTCTTAAAGAAAAATATTGATGTGTTTGCTTGGAGTCATGAGGATATGCTAGGTATAAACCCTAACGTCATTACCCACTGTCTAAATGTATATCCTTCCTCAAAGCCTGTGTGACAGAAAAAGAGAGTGTTTGCCCTTGAGAGAGGCAATGCCATTAAAGAAGAGGTTCAGAAGTTAACTTCAGTGGAGTTTATTCGAGAGGTTTATTATCGAGATTGGTTGGCTAATGTAGTAATGGTCAAGAAGGCAAACGGCAAATGAAGGATGTGTGTGGATTTTACTGATCTAAACAAGGCTTGCCTCAAAGATAGCTATCCATTGCTGCGTATTGATCAATTGGTGGATTCTATTGCGGGTCATAAGTTACTAACTTTTATGGATGCTTTCTCCGGATACAACTAGATAAAGATGGATGAGGCAGACCAAGAGAAGACATCCTTTATCACCAGTCAAGGCTTGTTTTGTTACAAAGTAATGCCCTTCAGTCTGAAGAATGCAGGGGCAACATACCAAAGGTTGGTCAATCATATGTTTCGTCCACAGATTGGACGGAATGTAGAAGTCTATGTAGATGATATACTGGTGAAAAGCCTGGACGAGGAGAAACACTTGGACGACCTGCAAGAAACCTTTGACACACTAAGGCAATACAACATGAAGTTGAACCCCAGTAAATGCGCTTTCGGAGTTTCATTAGGAAAATTCCTCGGATTCATGGTTTTGCATAGAGAAATTGAGGCAAATCCTGATAAGATACAAGCGATACTAGATATGAAGCCTCCGTGAAGCATCAAGGAAGTCTAATCTCTTACCGGACGAGTTGCTGCCCTTAACAGGTTTGTTTCTAAAGCTACTGACAAATGTTTGCCATTTTTTAAGGTTCTTAAAAAGGCGTTTGAATGGACGGACGAGTGTCAGAGAGCTTTCCAAGACCTAAAGACATATCTCACTACGGCCCCCTTGCTGAGTCCGTCCGTGTTGGGAGAGGAATTGTACTTGTACTTGGCAATGACTCCACATGCTGTGTGTTTAGCGTTGATCAGAGAAGAAGGAATGGTGCAGAAACCAGTCTACTATACGAGCAGAGCGCTGAGAGGAGTGGAAGGACGATATCCACTAATAGAAAAATTGGCCTTTGCACTAATAACACCTTCCAGGAAGTTGATACATTACTTCCAAGCTCATGTCATCAATGTCATGACAGACCATCTGCTCAAGAAGGCGATGAACAAGTTGGAAGCTGGGGGACGACTAATCCAACGGGCTGTCGAGGTCAATGAATTCGACATCAGGTACCAACCCAAAAATGCAACCAAGAACCCAGCCCATGGGAAATTGGGACCTAATTGGGAAGGACCCTACAACGTTATCAATTGCAAAAGGCAAGGATCCTACTACTTGGAGACCCTGGACGGGAGGAAGTTGGAACATCCTTGGAATGTTGAACACCTAAGGAGGTATTATCAGTAAGATATCAGCCTGGACGAGTATTACCCTAAACGAGCCTGGAGTTTGTTCTGTTTGCGTATTGTTAAGTATGGTATATAGTGTAATATGTGTTGTGTTTACTCTTTAAAACTATATTAGTCTCTAAATTGTGTTGTATGGACGAAGTTATGTGGTATTTGTTTGTATTTATCAAGTTTTCTAAGGCATTAGCTTCTAAGCATATGCCTCGTCTATGAACAATATTTATGTTATGTACATAATGTTGTCTGAATTTCTAGCTTTCATATTGCTTTTATAATTTAAAACAATCCACAAAAAGGCTAAGGCCCAAAACGGAGTAAATTTTTTGGACGCAGGGATATAACATCTATAATCCTTTCTTAATAAAGATGAGGCAAAGAAAGCTCAAAGCGTACTCGTCCAAACAATGGACGAGCTTTAGCTCAAAACGTGTTAGTCCAACCCATGGATGAGGAAATGCGTAAATGAATGTTTGATCCATTGGATAAGGACACTAGCTAAAACAATCCTATCTTTGGACGAGTAAAAAGTTGGGCCTTAAAACTTTATGGACTACAAAATCAACTACCAAGTCTAAGGACGAATAAAAAAAAAATCATTGCCATTCACAAAGACGAGTTACACTTGCAAAAACTTAAAGAATGGTGAAAAATACTTAATGTGTACAAATCCTTATTATGGACGAGCCAAGGTTGATCAATATCTTGGATACAAAAAGAAAACATTCGTCCATGCAACATGTAAGTAAAAGAAAGTGAAGAAAACAAACGTTCATTCATCAATTAAAGGGTGGACGACCTACGTCCAAAGAACCCTTAAAAAAGTAAAGCTTAACAAATTGTTTGAAAGCTCGTCCTAAAACCATGGACGAAGTAAATATACTTGGGTTACATTAAAAGGTCCAAAACAACAGACCAAATAAAAACAAAAAGAAAAAGAAAGATACAAGAATAAGCAAAATATTGAAGTCTTGTCTTCAAGCAGGAGGGGCGTCAGCATTGGGGTTGTCCTAAGGTGGCTGGGTACTAGCATCGTCCTCTATATTGATGTCTTCTGAACTCGTCTGGAGGAGGGAGCTTGTAGCAGCACCACCAAGGTTGAGTTTGATGGAACTGAAGTCAATCTCAGGGAATTTCTCTACAGCGTCCATCCTGAAGTCTTCGAACTTGGCTGCATAGTTGGTATCCAACAAATCAGTGTATTGCTTGGACGCCTTGAATTCTGCAACCGCGTCTCCCTTTGCTTTTTCAAGAAGGGCACTTAACTCGTCGTTCCTCTTTTGGAGGTGGTCAAGACAAGTATCCTTCTCTACGATGTCAACCTTCAGTTCCTCAACATGGTTTAGCAACCCATTAGCTTCTTCCTTGGCCTTCACAGCCACCTCAACCCATTTCTTGCATTCTTCCTTCACCTCTTGAACCCTCGTCTCCAACAAAATCCTCATCTTGTCCAATTCTGTGGCCTGCCTAGACATCGCAATAAATTTTGACATTGCCTGTAAAAGGATAAATGACAAGAGATGATGGTTGGACGAGACAAAATTATATACTAACAAGACGAGACAAAAAGGTAGTCACATACCTTAAAAAGATCATGAACACCGGAATGTTCAAAGTCCTTCATGGACATATCATAACATGTAGTTATGTCCTCACTAGACACAGCCTTCTCAAAACGTTCCCAAGCCAGGTCTTCATTTTCAATAATATTTGTTGGGACCCTTTGAGGAGTCTTGGACAGGGTAGTCTCAACAAGAGTAGATGAGTCTACATCAAATACCTAGATGAATGATTGGGATGGAGGAAGAGTAGGCTTAACTATCTAAGACAACCTATGTTTAGCCTTTTTACCTCGACGACTGGGAAGATTTCCCAAGTCAAGTTTCTTGGACAAAGACTTCCTTTTGTCCCCAGCAGAGGGACGAGCTTGGGACTGGGTCTCAGGACGGCTCCCCTCGTCCACAGCTTCCTTCCCTTTGTTTTCTTTCATAGTCACCATCCCTGAAAGATGATTAAGTGAAAGTTAAAATTAAAAAAGAAAAAGTATACCGTATATAATATTTATGTTAAGTCTAAACTTACATCTACGAACTGTAACCTCGTGTGTGATAGCTTCGTCGGACAGTTCAGGACCA
The DNA here is from genome assembly GCA_019022515.1 of Quercus aquifolioides. NCBI lineage: Eukaryota > Viridiplantae > Streptophyta > Magnoliopsida > Fagales > Fagaceae > Quercus > Quercus aquifolioides. Next base: position 62,289,988 of record CM032330.1, read on the forward strand.
AGTCCCCACTTGGCAAGACGTCTGAGGGTGACTAACAAATGGAAATCCCTATCAACATGTAGACGAGCCCTATGGACGCGGTCACGATGGAACTTGCTCAAAGAAGGCCGTCTAATAGCTGTAAAATAATAAGTAGATAGAGGTTAGACACATACATATATAAAAATAATAATAAAATAAAGAAAAAAAGGGAGGGGCATACCTTCAGGACGAAAGTTCCCTAAGTCCCCAGTATAAGGGGCAAAAGTGTCCCTGCCAACGTCCACAGGGTTCCCAGCCTAGAAACCAGAGACAAAGAAAAATTTCGTCTTCCAGTTTCTGTCAAATGAGACTAGGGACTTGATTAACCTACAATCTCTGCCCCTAGCTGTGAACTGATAAAAGTCAAGGGATTGATTTATTTCTTAAGGTTTGTAGCAAAAAAGAAACTCGTCAACAGTGAGAGGACGGTCCCTTCCAAATACTTCCCTCCATAAAATTTGCATAGAGATAATCAATCTCCATGCATTCGGGTTGAACTGACACACTCCTAAACCTAATTTAACAAGTAACTCCCTGGCAAAAGCATTTAAAGGTAACCTAAGACCCCCCCAAAAAATAAGCCTCTTAGACGCCTATTCTAAGATGAGGGTTGCAACACCATTCTCCACGGATGGGTAACCTAGGGTTAAGTTCGCCAGGAATTTGGTACCACGACCTAAGGTTATTAAGCCTTTGTTCGTTTGTTTTGGAAGAAATGCCAACTGCACAACTATAAACAGTCTCTACCTCGTCTAAAGGACTAGATGAAGGGACGCTCAACGAGGTGCCAGCCTGTGGCGCAGAAGCTTTCCTAAGTTGTTCTTGAAGAACTTCTGAGGGAACTCCAGGGACACCAGAAGTGTATCCCTCGTCCGTCATACTCCCCCCACTACCACTATGACTAGTGCTACTGCTAGAACTATTATAGCTGGTGGTATCATGATACTCGTCTATATCTTTTTCTATACTATTGCTAGATGAGGAGGTAACAGTTTCAGACATTTTTGAAAAAAACATAAAGGAAAACCTAAAGACGAGAAAGGAGAGAATACCTGGCTTTAGACGGAAAAGGACTATGGACGCGGAGAAACTTCTAAACGAGGCTCTAGACGACAGAGGTCAAAGAGGAAAATTTTCGAAATGAGAAAGGCAGGAGAGAGATTCTACTATTTATAGGCAGCAAGGTTTAACATCCAAAGCGACAGGACCAACAAGGATGAGCCACGTGGCACCTGTCTTGAAAGACGAAAAGCCATAATTGAAACACGTTTGATTAGACCACGTGTCAAAACAAAAAAAATAAAAAATAAAAAATAAAAAATAAAAAGAAAGAGAAGAAGAAAAAGAAAATGAGAAAAATAAAAAGCATTCTTAGGATGAACAACACAAGGACAGGGGCAACTAATGGGTAAGACTAAGTTTAGCTCGTCCTTGCATAGTCGTCCACAAAATGTGAACTCATCCTGGAATAGTGGTTCATGAGATGAAAAATACCGTGGTAATTATGCCATCTCCTCACCCTCAGACACGGATCCTTAAGAGGAACCCGTCCAGATCTAGTGAGGTCCAGACATGGACGACCCTCAATATAGGTTCCGTCTACATGAACCGATGTATTGAACCACGTGGTGAGATCTTGATGTATCATTATGACTTCTTATTGAATATTTAACTTTCAATGGCAGTTATCCACTAATCTCCACAAATGTGGGAGAAGTTACCAGACAAATAACTGCCTCCATAGCACTATATATACACTCATCCTCGACAAAATAAGGTAAAGTTTTTTCCTTTATATAACTCCTAGAAGTTTGGATATCTATATTTTGGAGGAGGGAAACTAATTTCTTCATCGAAGGGTTTGTGGCCGGTCAACCCCGGTCTCCTTTGATTCCTTGCTTTTATCTTTCAGGTCTCAAAAATCATCAAGATCCGAAGCATCCAGCCTACTGATTTTTAGAACATTATCACTTACAACTAGTAAAAAGTCCACAAATACAAATTTCAAAGTCACTGAATTAAACATCCACACCTTATAGAAACATCATTGTTAACCAAAAAAAAAATTCGTAGGGTTGGAAACAATAATTAAGTTCATTTCAAATTAATAATAATTACATGTTTGAAATCAATTGACAATCGTATAATAATTTTTTCACTGGACCTTGGAAATAATACCAATGTTCTAAAAAATTACATATATTTACTAAAAAGTTAAGACTATATGCTACATCCCTACGATTAGGTCCAAGTCTCAGAGATTTCAAATTGGGTTTTAATTGTTGTCTAATTTTGTGTCACATATCCCATTCAAACTTTTTTATTTTTGTGCCAACTATCAAGTGAGTTATTCAGTACAAAATACAGGAAATCCAATAAAAAATCATAAAAAAACCCAATCATATATTTAATTCTAATTTTGTGGCAAATATCCAATTTTGATTGTTTGAATTTTGGTACTGGAATTTTACACCACTATGAAAACCAAGAGGTCCAAGGCGTTATTACAACTTTATTTTTTTTTAAGACTAAGAGAATTTAAATCTAATTCAAATTAATTTCTAATTTTAGTCTAATTTGATGCCAAGTGTCCGTTTTAATCTATTTCTATATATAATAATAAATCAAAGTTAAAACGTAGTATTTAACGTTGTTACCTTTTATTGAACCACATCATCAGTCATGTCACAATTTTTCTGTTTTTTTAGTTTGCTATCTTCTTCTTCTTCTTCTTCTTCCTTTTTGTTTTTTTGTTTTTTTTTTGTTTTTTGGTGTAGAAGATGTTCTCTATAACCTAATTGTAGCTTATCAATCAAAGTAACATAATCACTTTTCACATTCTCTAATAATTGCTATTATAACTATTATTGAAAGAACACTCATGAAGAAAATACTAGAAAATACATCCATCAAGGAACTATGGCAAGAGATAAAATGATTAGAACAACTTTTTTTTCTTAACAATATTAATATATATATATATATATATATATATTAAAATATTCAATAGTGCACCATTACTTCACACATTCTCTAAGCCAGTTGTAATTTATCAATCATAATAATTGTTACTGTTTACTATTTGATTTATAACTATTATTGAATAGATGAACTCATAATTTTCCCTTTTTTTACAATAATAATTATATTAAATATTAAAATATGGAATTTCTAATTGCCACTTAAGACTTAGTTATCACACTTTTTTTTTTTTTTGGCTAGTGTTTAACACCTCCACTTATTTTGTGGTAAATTTCAATAACCTATTCTGAGATTTGGGCTAATTCCAACCAGATCCAAGAAATTTCAAAATTGACCAACTTGGTCCCTAAACTCAACTTGGTTCTTAAACACCGTTAGGCCCATCTGTTAGTCATTTGAGCCCTGTATTCTCTCTTTTCTCTCCCTAATTCGCTTTTCTCTCTCATCTTTCTCTTTTCTCATCCCTTTCCCTAACCCTAAACTCTGATCCCTCAAAATGGCCAAAACCTCATGGCTATCACTAGCAAACCACAACCACCGTAAGCTACCACCACAGTGGTTCAACTGTCTTTTGGTTCTTTCTCTCTCAAGCTCAGCCATGGCCAAACTATACGAAACCCACTCCACCACTAATTAATGGCAGCAGAGCTAAACAGCACCACCACAACTGTTGGCCACCGCCTTCTCCTCTTCATTTCTCTTTTATTCTCTTCTTTATTTTTCTCATTTCTTTTCTCATTTTTTATGGCGAAAGCCCCCTTTTATGTTTGGTTTTGTGATTGGTTTTTGGTTTGGTTAATTTAGGGATTGGGTTCTCTATTGGCTGTAGAGATTTAGTAATTTTAATTTGTGTTTGTAAAATGGGATACTAGGTGTTTTGAGCTTGGCTATTAAGGCTTGTAGGGTTTGGAAAATGGGATTTTGGGGTTGATTTAAAAATGAGTTTGAATGTATAGTGTGTATGAAACTATGTATATATGCCTAAATCAATGATGTGAAAGATTTGTTTGTGGTGGTGAGCTTTTTAACATTGGTGGTGAGTTGGCGATTTTGTTTGGTTTTGTACAAGAGAAGATCAAATTTGATAGTTTCATCAATCAAAATCTGTGTATATATGCTTTATGTGTATGTATTGCTGAATTGCTATGGGTTTGGTGTACACACAGAGAGAGAAGAGATGGACAAGAGAGAGAATCAAAGAGAGGAGAGAGAGAGAGAGAGAGAGAGAAAGGGCTCAAATGACTATCTGCTCTAATGGTGTTCAAGGACTAAGTTGGTCAATTTTGAAATGTGTTGGACTTGGTTGGCATTAGCCCAAGTCTTAGGGTAGGTTATTGAAATTTACCTTCTTCTTTTCTTTTCTTTTTTTTTTTTTTTTAGCCCTTCCAGTCAATTATGCCCAATTTTACTACTCTCCCGCTTCATGCATTTTTGGTTTCTCTCTTCTTCAAAACCCAATTAGTTCTTTCAGATTCTTCGGTTATAAATCCACTGATTTTTTTTTTTTTTTAAGTTCCAAATCATTCCTCACCTTTATATATCTCAACTTTAAAACCTATTTCTTTGTCATTTTGGAGATTGTTATCCTAAGGCGGAGTTGGAACCGAATCTAAAATCACCTAGTGATAAGGGTATTTTTGGCCTATGAAAATTTCTTTAACTCTTTGATCCGTCGGGTAACACACCTCACTTAAGGTCAGTCAAGAGGGTGGCTCACCTGGTATCCATAAAGTTAAAGATCCGTCGGGACGAGTATCTCATGTAATTCCCTTAGGACCTGATGGTGCAAGTAAAAGACCCAGACGAGGACTCATCAGCCCTTTGGGTAGCATGTATTTAAGCCAGACGAGTGCTTTATTGGACCCTGACAGATGATTTGCACACTGATGGTTGAGTACGCTGAGTCCCATAAACTTTTACGTGTTCTCCACTCATGTATCCTTATATAGAAATAATTTGCACATCACATCCAAAGACCCTACTACAAGTTTGTATCTTCCCCGTATGGGAAGAGAAGCCTTAAAATCTCAGGGCATTAACTCCAAATCTTCTCTACAAGGAAAACTCCTACATTCAAGGGATCTTAGTTAGCTCTACACCACTATATAAGCACCAAACCTCCTCTTCCTTAAGGTACGTGAAATTTCCTAGCTCTTACACTATTGAGTTCTTAGAGATTCTTCTATCACTAACTTAACCTTCGGAGGGTCTTTGGCCGACATCCCACCGGTGCTCTCTACTGGGTCTTTGTTCCTTTGTTCTTCAGGTACCCTTCATTGATGCACATGTGAACGATCAACTCACTGACAATTTTGTGCATCATCACCTAAAATCCTTGATCTCTATTACTTAGTGAACGTTTTGCATGTAGCAATCTCTCTCTCTCTCTCTCTCTAGGATTTTCTTCATTTTTTAGGTGGATCCACAATGGTTTGTGGTTGATTTGCTCAATCTTGTGGGTGTCTTCGACTGTTTTGAAGAACGTATGATGATTTGCTAACTAAATATTTGATTTTTTTTGTCAAGATGTGTAAAGTTGTGATTTACAACTATGTGTTTTGTTGGCTTTCATTCCGTGCCAAATTTGATTGTATGTACTATCAATTATTTATACCCTGTATTTGTTGTGGGAATTGATGTAAGGGGTGTGTGATAGAGAGTGTGTGAAGACTCAAGCAAAGTGGAAGCTGATGGAATCTCGCGGGTATGTCGCGACTAAGCTTCCCGCGAAGTAAAGCATGTGCCTTGCACATGCTGGAATGCGAAGAGTCAGGACAGGTGGAGACAGCTGTCTCTCGCGAGTATCTCGCGGGTAAGGCCTTCCCGCGAGACACCCGCGAGACATGCTGTTCTGCCAGCCTGTACTGACTGACTCACACATTCTGCACCTATCCTATATAAACCCCTATTACCCACAAATGTTGAGGAATGCTTCAGAGAGAAAACCCTAGCCAAACACGTTTGCAATTAGAGATTGTCATCCCCACCTTTCTCTATACACTTGCTTGTGGTATCTCCTCAACCCTTCCCTCTCCATTTCCACACCATTGAGAGGTTGATAGCCCAAACACTTACCACACCTCTTGAGAGTGTTGAGTGACGTTTTGGTGCTGCTGGGAAGCATTGGAAGAAGCCAAGGATGGCAGATGCAACATGGAGCTTGTTGCGGGATCCGGAGAACTAGACAAGACACGGTTCCGAGAAGCCTTGTTGGAGTAGGAGCTTGGAGGGCTTAGGTGCATCGGGTAGATTTGGCTTGGAGGGTCTTTTGCTCACTCATGTATCCCAACTGATTGTCTAGTGGATCGATTTCCGCTTGGAGGGCGGCGGAGAGGTTTTTCGCCGAGTTCTTCGGTTTCCTCTTCGAGAACACGTCTTGGTGTTTTCTGAGTTTGCATCTTTCTTCCCTACTCTTGTTTTATTCCATTATACTGCTGTGTTGTTTAGTTTATGGATTAGAGTAGCTTATTGCTTATACGCTTGTGTTTACACGTTTCCGCACTTAGTATTAAGTTTGTGTAAAATCAACCAAGCCGTAATTTTAATTGGGGAGTCTAAACAGCTCTTGTGTTTTCAACACATTTTCGAGCTTTCAAGATGGACACCACAATAAACCTTAAGAACCAATAGTGTATTTTCTGATTTAGTTTTCTTGAGAAAAAATTGACATGACCTAGGATTTTAATCTCTACCGCATGTTTAATTAGTGGGTGAGAAGGCAGCTTCCTATCAGAATAAAAAGAGATGTCTTGTTAAAGTATTACTAGAGGCAAACCAGACCCATCTTTATCTATTACTCTTACTATTAAATAAATAGATAATTAATTAAAAAAATATGTGTGGGCCATATTAAATATCTTGATAAAGATAATCTCACAGTAAGAAAAAAGTTTGGCTACAACTCTTACTAAAAAATTAACCTGACTACCTATTTTGAAAATCCAACTATTAGATTGCATATATTTTATATTCTTAACACATATGTCATATTTCATGCTAATTAGATTTCATTTAATATTCGATCCACAAATAATTTTTTGTGCATAATTTGGACTACAAAACTTGAAATTTCAGCATTTGATTAATGAAATGGATATTAATTTTTGATTTTGAAATTTTGCAAGCATAGAAGATATAAGAAGAAATGTAATTCAATGGTATATTTGTCAAAATTCATATTCAACAAAAAGATATTTAGTAAAAGTTGTAACCATTGGCTACAAAATAGTTTATAATTAAACTTTGTTCTTACAATAATAAACTGGTATCTTATCTTAATTTCCTTATTTCTGGTAGCGGGAAAGACTCGTCTGATGGAGATGCAAAGAATTAATAGAACAAATAGTTGATTTCCAATACTGTTGCTTGTCCCCAAGTCAAAAAGAGAATATTTTAATAACAAAAGAAATCACCAATTTTAATCAAATGTTTGGTAAAGCATGCCTGCATACGTACTGAAACATAGATGGGATGGAAAGCTATTGAACTGTGGAAAAAATAAAGTTAAAAAGTAAGTAAGCGAAAAACACCATCTTGGTCTCTATATTTTGTAGTCATTAATTATTAATTTGATCTATATTATTTCTAACTTGCTGTTAATTTGGTTAATATATTTTGGTAGCGGCCAAATCAATCATTGTTATTTTTAACTTGCAATTAGTTTGGTCCTTGTTATTTTTAATTTGCAATCATTATTAGTTTACATCTGGATTTGTTTTAGTTGCTGAGTTGCTATTGTGTCTACTAGAATTGGAATTTGGTAAATTTGATTTGTGTTTTGTTGCCAAGAAAGTGAAAGAAAATGAAAGAAAATATGTGATTTGATGATAGGGACCAAATTGATTGCAAGTTGAAAACAACATAGACCGAATTGATTGCTACCAAAGAGTAAAAACCAAATTGGCAGTAACCCTAAAATGTAAAGATTAAAATAGTATTCTTCCTTCAATTATTAATAGTCAATGGGCTCACGAATCTTCCGCTTTTTTATGAGGTGGTAAATTATAAGAAAAAATCTAGGATCTTAACATTTTGTGTCATAATTTTGTTACAATTTTGATGTGGTAAGCTGTAAGTAGTAGAAAAAATTAGTAGATCTATATAAAAGCAAATGGCAACTAGTTAGAATTTGCCACATAAAATAATTGTGAGATAAAATATGGTAAAAAGTGTGGTCCTAGAATTAATCAAATTATAATCGATATATTTTCCTTATCTCTGGTAGGAAAAGCAGGAAAAGGCTGAACTGATGGAGATGCAAGGATTTATTAAAAATTTAAAACAAACAGTAGATTCCCAATACCATAAGTTGCCCCATGTTTTAAAATAGAATATTTTAATAACAAAAGATATCACCAATTATTGATAGATGGGATGATTATACTATCCAAAACATAGATGGGATGATTATCCAAAAAATAAAATAAAAAAAGAAAAAAATTTCAATTAAAAAAAAAAAAGTTAAAAAGTAACCCAACAATTCAATTATTGATAAGTTAATAAGAGCATGTATCTACTGCTCAGAGACGCAAAAGATTTCTTAATTTTTTTCATAGTATTTAGGTGTTAAATTATAATTGATGTAAGATCACTTTTAAATGGGCCACCATTTAAACTATTTTATTATACACCTATATATCACAATATATTTACTCAACATTTATAAGAAGACATTATAAAATTTTTTGTGCCACTGGGTCTAGAATTGTCTTTTTCATAATGGGATATTCCCTTCAATTACTAGCCTACTTGCCCGTAACAATGAAAAACAAATGTGATTGCCATTTGCCAATGCTATAAATTGAGTCTCCAACCGATTTTGGCTCATTAACTGAGAAATTAAATTAGTACATTATAAATGATTGTTGAATTTCTTCTCGGCCTGTTTTGAGGAAAATTCCTCCAACTTACTATATAGTGTTTCATAAAACTATCCACGTGTAATTTTGAGCATATGAAATATTTAATGAGTCATGTAACTTGTTTGAATAATATGCAAGAATGAATTTATGAGTTGGCACATAATGAGTTGGAAAAGATTCCTCCAAATCAATTTGGAGAAAAACTTCTTTTTTTTTTTCTTTTTTTGTTCTCCATGGGCAGAAGATAGTTTTGGACTGGTGCCCTAAAACCCAATTAAATAATCTATCTTTTAATAACAAAAGTGTTTTATTTTCTAAGAATGTATGTTTATAAAATATTAGACATTATGTGTTGTAGTTCTTGAGATACATTGTATATGATTTAGGTGTGTTGTGAATGAGATTCGCATATAGAAGTAAATAAACAGTTCCTTGTAAACTCAAAAATTATTAGTTCATAATCGATGATGAAATTGGGTACTTCATTTAAGAAAACTATAACATATCAATTATGATTATTTGTTTTTATCATGAAAGTGAAAGATTTCTGATTGATATATTATAAATAAGACTTAAATTTATTGGTATGTTATAAATAATTAATTTTTTTTAATTATATGAGAGTATTTGTTTATGAATTAATTGGATATTATCATATAATTCTTGAGATGCATTGTATGTGATTTAGTTACAGAATATATAAATCAAAAGTTCCTTGTAAACTAAAAAACGTAGTTCGTAGTTAGTGATGTAATTGGGCGTTTCATCTGCGAAGACTATAACATGACAACTAAGATGGTTTGCCTTCATCATGAAAGTGGAGACTTCTAGTTGAAGTGTTGATGTGCCTTAAGTGTGTAAGACACATTGAACTAGATCAGTATAAAATTAATTATTCAATTTTTAATTGAAAAATACAAAGTGGGAAAAAAAAAAGTAGATTAGAAAATTTGTGCCAAACATAAAATGAGTTGGAAATAGAAAATAAATACAAGATTTAAGAAAGAGAAAATGAATACACACCCAACACAAACCAAACAACACCTAAATTTTGAGCTCTTGTTTTGAAGATCCCCAAACCATCTTCCTTCTTAGTAATTAGGAATTTAGAATTAGTGACCAAGTGCATTTTCTCTTTATCTGGATAAAGGAGTAATTTAAGGATCTTTAACTATGTATTATTAATAGAGTTTAATCGAATGCTTGAATCAAATAAATTAAAATTAGAGAACTCAAATGAGCAAAAGTACATTCTCAAAAAAAAATGAACAAAAGTAAAATTAAAGACCTAAATTGAATTTTAGTCAAAGTTAGAGTCTAATTTACATCTCAACCTCATTTTTAATACACAACTCTTTATTTTATTTTAGGCAAAAACACTATTTTGGTCCCTATATTTTGAGATTATAGTCATTTTGGTCCCTACATTTTGATAACAGTTAATTTAGTCCATGTTATTTTCAATTTGTGGTTAATTTGGTCACTTTTAACGGAAAATGCTTACGTGGCAAACAGATTGCACAATTGACACATTTAATATTAAAAGATTAAATAAAATGCCAATATGTCTAAACTTTATTGGCCACGTCAATGATTAACAGACAAAAAACATACACTTCAGAAAAACAAAATTGAAAGGATAAATTTAAAGAATTAAGTTAATCAAACAAAATAAAAATTTATTAAATAAAATTTTAATTTTTTCTTGGACTTTCTTGACAACTAAACACCAACCCAGTACACAATTTTTCATCCCAATATAAGGAATTAGAACCTTACACAAAACAAATCCAAATCCTCCTAAAAAACCAGATTTAACAACACCAATTCATCAATAGATGGCACATTTGATTCAGATAATGATGGTTTTGCCAGTAGATCACTACAGTTCCATGAAAGATCTATGAAATTCCTAATTGGCTTCGTGCCATCAATCTTGATCTTTCGAACACGCAGTGTGCATATGCTAGAGCCAGAGATCGATGATCCTGTTTGAATCTGATCCAATCGAGGCTTGTGAGGATCCGATCGCTAATACAATAATAATGATCTTCTTGTGTGAAAATAAATAAATAATAATAATAATAATTAATAACAACAAGTCTTTGATATGTTTTCTAGAAAATTCAATACTAAAAACAAGTTTGTTTCCCAAGAAAATCAAACAAATATCATTTTTCTAAACATTACCAATCCAGAAATGAAAGCTTAGTTTTAGCAATGAAATTCATTCACTTCAATTAAAACAATATAAACTTACGAGGTGGTGGAGGTGGGAAGCGTGAGAATGAGAAATGAAGATGTAAGCTATTTTGATTATTTCAATTGGTTGTGTGTATCTGGGTTGCACTTTGGTTCTGAAGAAAGTAAAAGGAAATTGAATAATTATTTTAATTAATTTAATTCCTTAAATTCATCCTTTTAATTTTTTATTTTATTTTTTTGATGCGTATTTTTTTGCCAATTAATCACTGACATGGCCAATAAAATTTGGACATATCAGCATTTTATTTAATCTTTTAATCTTAAATGTTCCAATTGTACAATATGTTTGCCATGTAGGCATTTTCTGTTAAAAGTTAATGGTAAGGACCAAATTGACTACAAATCGAAAATAATAGAGACTAAATTGACTGTTACCAAAATGTAAGGACCAAATTGACCATGACCTTAAAATGTAAGGACCAAAATAATGTTTTTGCCTTTATTTTATTTTATAGAAACACTTACTCAGTTTTCAATTGATTATAGGGCTGTTTTAGCTATTATGAATCCTATGATGATTGACATGTCATTTTATAATAAGAAATCATCCAATCAATATTTTCTTTCCTTTTTTCTTTTTTTTTTTACCAAACTACCTTCAATCATTTTGTAATTTTAGCATTGCTTACAGTGCTGCCCACTCCGGAGGTAATCGTAGTAGTATCATACACAAATAAGCTATGACTAAAATTTAACCACTCATATGCATACCCAAAACTCTTACTAATAATTACACTGCATTCCTTATTAAAAAATAAAAATAAAAATAAAAGTTTACACTGCATTACAATACGGACAAAAAAGAAAACTAGTCATTAGCAAATCCCTAAAGCTTAACAAATTCAACTGAATCTATACAATATCTAAAAGTTTAAGCGTAGTATTAATTGTTGTCACACTTCTATTAAGAATCTATATAACATCTAAAAGTTCAAGTGTAATATATTAACTGTTGTCACACTTCTGTTAAGTCACATTAAAGTAGTATTTGGTCAATTTTGGTTCATTACGGTCTATTCCTTCTAGTTTGGTCCACTTCTGTCCCATTTGTAGCATTCAGTCCATTCCTTCCAATTCAGTCCATTTCGGTCTACTTGGGTCCAGTTAGTCCACTTGGGTCCCATCCAGTACATTTCGGTCTACTTTGTCTAGTAGGTCCAGTTAGGTCTATTTTGGTCTCATTCAGTCCACCTCAATCAATTTGGTCCATTTCAATTCAGTTCAGTCCTTTTTAATCCACTTCAGTCAATGTTGGTCCACTTGGATGATGATTTGGGAGGAAAGGTTTGTGTAGAAAAAGGAGATACTTCATTGACAATTATGTCACTTTCTCTACATAATGTTGGTAGATTCCTGATAAAATTATATTTTTCTTATGTTATTAATTTTTTTCTTTCAAATATAGGTAACGAATTTACTTATATATGCTTCATGTTTACGTCATTCAGATGTATAAAGGATGACAAAAGGAGCACTAGAAACAAATTCCAACCACACATTACATTATTTACAAAATATATCGCCATATATAATAATTGAATATAACATGCATTATGTTTCCTTTAAAAAAAAAATTACTAAATTTAAAACACTTTCAAATAACAAATATAGATAACTTAATTTAGAAAATGTAATATATTGTATCAAGAAAATAATCAAATTATTTTAAGAAGGATTTCATACTAACACTTATACATCTCATATACTATTTTCATTTTTCACTTAACAAAAAAATAAATTTTCAAATTTTTCTACGCATCACACAAGTTTGTGACTAGTTAGATAAAACAAAGAAGAGAGTACTAGTGCTCCAAATAAACTGGGAGACACATAATAGGAAAAGAAATATTACTGAGTAAATATATCACAATTGTTAGTGGCTTAGTGCAAGCATTTCAACATACTTGTACCAAAAACCACCCTCTGTTTTACGACTCTCAGTCTTAAAAGCTTATTCAGACCTCCAATTAAAAAATACGGCTAGATTGCTTTTACTCTAACTTAAAACTAAGTGCGAAACAAGAGTAAATAAGTGCAATGAACCGATAACTCTACCTTAAGCCATATTCATCCATCATTAACAATAAAATAAAAGCTTAAAGAGTAGGGAAGAGAGATGCAACACAAGATAACACTGAGTTATCGAAGAGGAAATCGAAAAACTCGGCGAAAAACCTCTCCGCGACCCTCCAAGTCAAAATCGATCCACTAGAGAATAAAGTTGGAGTACACGAATAACAAAAGACCCTCCAAGCCTAGTCTACCCCATGTACTTGAGCCCTCCAAGCTCCTGCTACCAACTGACTTCTCAGAGTCTTGTCTTCTCTAGCTTTCCGGATCCCGCAATTCAGCCCGATTGCATCCGCCAATGAATGGCTCCTTCCAATACTTCCCAGCAGCACCAAAATCTCACTTTACACTCAGAATGGGTGTGGTAAGTGTTTGGGCTAGCAACCTCTCAAAGATCTAGAGATGGAGAGGTAGGAGTTGAGGAAAACCACAAGGAAATGTGTAGATGATTGTGGGTATAACAATCTCTAACTCTCAAGTGTATTTTCTAGGGTTTTCTCTCTGAAAAGCACTCCTTACAATTTGTGGGTAATGAGGGTATATATAGTGTGGGTAAAGACTTGGTAAAGCAAAACACAACTTTTTGCCAAACAGAGACTTTCGCGGGTCCTTCGCAGGTTGGCCCTTCTCGCGAGACAGTCACGAAATTGACAACTTGGCATGACTCTTCATCTTCCAGTCATGTGCTCTACACGTGGCTCTTTTCGCAGGTTGCTTCTCACCAGAAACTCGCGAGCTAGTCGCGAAATCCACTTGTTCAACTTTTGAAGCTTGATTCTTCACCGATCTCTCACACTCATCCCTTACAATTAATCCCACATACATACAGGGAAAATGATTGAAGAAATTACAATCAAATTTGGCACGAAATTAAAGCCAACACAATATAGTTGGAAATCACAACTTTACAATCTCCCCCTTTGGTTATTCCATGACAAAACCCCTAAACAGATTGTAGACTTAAACGTGAGTTTGGGAACACAGGCAAAACTCACTCACACCTAACTCTAAAGGCCGTGAAGCACTTGAACCATATACACTTGTATCCTAAAACACTTGCACATAACAAATAAACTTCATTAAGTACGAGACAAGAAGAACACAAGGCATGTATAAAGAACAAGTAAAATGTGATCAAGATACCAAAAGAGATATATGACAATAAGCATAACTTGATCAAACATAAACGGTCATTAAGAAATGACTACAGTGAACATTTATCAAGTAATGATCATTCAGACACGCAATGCAATTAAGAGCAATGCTAAAATCAATTGCATGTCCAAAAAACCACTTGGTGCATTAAGGAAACTAAAGCTATAAGTAATAGAAACAATAAGCATCAAGACATGGCTATAAAAACCAAGATACAAACTAGTACTAAAGAAAACCATGTTTTAAACTAAAGTACTTGAAAGCTTTAAATAAAAGCACTGTAAATATCCAAAAACTATAAAAGCGTTAAATAAACTAGACTAGCCAAACAATGGTTAGACTATCCAAAAGTGTGTGTGGCTGTAGGTTAGCTTCCTCCTTTTGAGCCCACTGATCTCCCCCTTTCAATATGCACACCTCCTTTCTATGTGATGCTCTCCCCCTTACTATATGCTATGGTCAAAATATTCACATTAAGTGCTCTTTCCCTTTTTGGCACGAATAGCTAAAGGCTTTCCTGTAGCTTGTGTTAAATTTCATCCAACTGTGTCTCAATTGTGGTTAGATGAATCTGAACATGATTGTTGGTAGAGTATATGACATTAGCAAGCCTAAAAATGCGCCCATGCAGCCCTTCAATCAATGTCATCAACCTATCTGAATGAGAGCTAGATGGTCCCGGTTGAGTGCTAGCAGATTGAGGCTCGGGAATGTGAGGAAATGTTGTCTCGAGTTGCTCAGGGATAGTAGGAGCAGCTGATCTTTGTTTAGTAGGAGTGGCATGTTGGGAGGATTCACTTTTTGAAGGCCTAGGAGGACTCTTCTTCGCCTTTTTAGCAGATGAGTGACCCTTGCTAATTGGAAGAAAGACCAATGAAATTGGTCATTGACGAGTCAAGATAGTTCCTTTTTTCGGTGGAAAAATACTCTTAAGAACCATGATCTTCATGGCAAGACTGCAGAAAGGAAGACATATTCAAGTAGCCGATCTCCCCGCTGTTTTTCCCATGGTCTGAAATATGTGAGCACAAATGTCAATTTGAGTTGCTTTGATCAAATCACATAGGAATTGTGCCCTTCCGTGATTGATGAAACCTGTGTCGGATAGAGGGTATTGGTTGAAGAACATGATTAATGTGAAAATCTTCATCTTCAGTCCAAATTTTGCAATCCTAATGGAAGTGCATGTGGAGGAGACTTCATGATTAGCTCCTAAGATGTCAAGAATCTCTGTCACTGGGGCTAGTCTGTCACCATACGGGGAAGTGTCTACATTCTCCGGACTATTGATGTGAAGAATCTTCACTAGGTAATCCAGAGTGATGACAAAATCTTTTCCTCGAACTCAACACTTCAGTTCAACTCCGGTGAACCAAGCGTTCGAGTAGAATTCTTTAACCAATTCGTCAATGGGATCCTCAAAGTTACCAAACAAGCTTGCCCAATCCTTATCCGCAAATATCTTAGGGATAAAGGTGGATCCCAGGGTGTCAAATCTCACAACCCTTTCCACCACAATAGGTGCACTCTTGAAGTTGTTGGAGAAAAATCTAGAGTTTAATTTCTGCCTACACCAAAAATCGATTGGTGTCTTTGTCTGATGATAAAGAGCTATCATTATCAGGAGCGAATGTTATAGATTAAAACTCTCTCCAAAAAAAAAATGCAACCAAAAAAAAAAAAACAGGATATAATGTGTGTTGTAAAAGTGGTAATGTAAAATAAATAAAGTGGCTTTTAGTAATGCCAAAATACTTTTTCTTTTTTTTGGCATAAGCCGATGGAAATGCTCTAATACCCCTTCTCCGCAAAAAATGCTGCGGGAAAATAATGACCCAAACCAATGGCCAGAAATACATATGATAATGTGAAAGATATCAAATTGCAATTAAGAAGCACGAGAATAGTGATTGTGTGTGAAAATCAACAAGGCTCTGAATTGCATACCAAAAGGTCCAAAACACATAATGATCGAACATAAAAGAAAAGGCCCAATTTTGCTTCCCATTTTTTGGCTTTTTGGGCTTTTAATTGTATCCGTTCCCAACTCCTCACTTCTTGCCTCTGTTTTGTGTGGTAGATAGAGAGATGGTTTAGGACCCTTATCTTTCCTTTGCATCTCTTTTTGGCAATAAAGTTTTCACCAACACATACTTTTGGCAATCATTCTTTGAATAATACTCTAGCCGCTAGATCTAAATGAAAATCTTTTTTTTTCTTCATGATCTGCTAAATGAAAATCAATTCTATTGATCTAATAACTGCATCAGACCATCTATAGGAACACTCAGCCACAAGGCTACCTTTCCAAGACTCTATAGCCACAAAAAGTTAGTTGTTTGATAGAAACCTCAAAATTGAAGTTTATTTCTTTCTTACCAAATGAAAATTTTTAAACAATTATCAATTACCAACAACGTTATTTACCTTCATAATCCAGTCATCAATTAAAAAGAATAAATATGAACCATTTGCAGGGAGAAGAAACAATTATGCTCCATAAAATATGGGTCAATGACAATAGAATCTTATAACACATGAAAATCACAAACTAAACAAAAGAAGCCTGAAATAACAATATACACTTGTTCCATGCTATAAAAATATTAGCTTAGAATTAAAGGAAACCGTAATAAAATTCCACAATAAATAAAAATTACAAACAGTCCATAGTTTAGAACTAAAAAATATGTACCTATATCATTTCTACCTTATACTAGTATATAAACACAAATTAATAGAGAAAGCCCATATATTACTAACTTTATACATAATTAAACTAGTCTAGGAGTAGCTAGACCTTAAACTTTTAAATACATGAAACACATATATAGATGAAGGTCAAGTCCAAATTACACATAAACTATCAGCAGTTTAGCACATTTCAACTTTACATTATATACGCTGGATCGAGATCTACAAAGCTCTACACAAAATACTTAGATGAAAGGCAAATTCAAAATACGCATAAACTTTCAGCACATTTATTAGCTTTACATCATACGTGCTGAATCGAATCCTGCAATTAAAAAAAAAAA
The DNA here is from genome assembly GCA_019022515.1 of Quercus aquifolioides. NCBI lineage: Eukaryota > Viridiplantae > Streptophyta > Magnoliopsida > Fagales > Fagaceae > Quercus > Quercus aquifolioides. Next base: position 62,307,380 of record CM032330.1, read on the forward strand.
AAAAAAAACTCATTCAAACACATCATAAACTTGTTTTTCTAGTCATTTCTTTAACATGTTAATCTTTATTCTTTAAAAATTAAACAATGAAATAAACTCATTCAAACACACAATTACTTTTACAAAAAAAAAAAAACAAAAAACAAAAATAGTAAAAGCTGTGCTTTTCATTTGTCGTCCAATTATTTAAGATAAGGAAGTACGGATATTAACATGACACAACGTCACAAGTAATTTTTAAAAAACTATAATATGAAACAATAAATACAACACCAGTACAACACTCCTAAATAAAGTGTCCATACTCCCTAGTATTTAAGTAACCTTGAAGAGGGTCAACAAAACTCAAATTGCATCTTCCAGATGTAAAATAAACTAATAACCTATTTCTTAAGAGATTCATATAGTAGGTATCTTAACCAACTTCTTTTCTTGCCCACCTTGGTGCGTAAGGACTAGTCAGCAATTGTCCAAATAACTTTGATGATTCTCGAAAACCCAGTGACAAGCCTCGATCTGACCAGGACTTGATGCTATAGTCAATTCAGCTTGATTCGGGTTCGAATCCGACGTGTGCATGTGACAGCTGGCGACACCGTGATTGATCTTAGCTTTGGAATTTGGATCTACTATGTCCAATTCATAGACACGAACCTTTGGGACCAAATGGCAGGAATAGAGTAGGTATGGTAACAAGGTCTGATGACAAGAGACTATTTGCATGACTTTGCCACCGTTGATCCCTTTGACTGAGCCGACCATTATATTCTGCTTTGACCCTTTATCATTCTCAGTAGATCGAACAGCAATTTTTCGACCCAAGACCGAGATTGCAAAGTCAATCATATCCTCAGCTGAGCCCACACACCGCTTGGTCTCGCCTAGGCTCGGAGCCTGCTCGCACTCACTCAACGACTTCACTATCATAGTCTCCATAATGGAATTATCACCCGCGTGAAAAATCTTCTTCAACTCAGAAATCTTCGAGGTCGAAAACGGTAATTTCGATGATATCGACCGAGGCAAAAATGACCTTTCAGGCATTTTGTCCTTAATATCTGGCATTGGCATCACCTTCCCTTTCTTTAACATTGATTCCTGAAAGAAAATGCCTTTCCAAATTATTCTAAAGTCAACAATGTTGGGATGGGATATGAGTTCTTGAAGAGTCGTGGATGAATCGAGGAAGCATAGAAGGTTAGTGGTGGGGCAGATAGCTGGGAACTGAGAGGAGAGTGCATTCTGGGCTGCTAATTTGGTGAATCTTGCTGCGTCAACTGCGCTCAATGGGGACGCTTTGGATAGGAGAAAGGTTGGCTTGGCATGGTTGTTTTTGACCTCTTTGTTCCTGTTAGAGATATATTAGCTCATTAGTATAGGCCCAAACCTAATTCTACTTTATGTGCAAGCCAAGTCTCCTACTTGTACTAGAAGTCTATTAATTTAGGGTTTAGTCTACTATATATACACATGTTATGATTCATTGTAACACAGAATTTATACTACACTATAATATATTATTGATGTAACCCTTTAGGGTTTTCTTTGTGGATGTAGGCCGTTAGGCTGAACCACGTAACCCTCGTGTGTTATTGTGTTCTATACTTTATGCTTTCGGCATCCATACTAGTATATTCAACATGGTGTATCAATGCTAATATTTGACATGGTATCAGAGCCACCTTCTTGTGGCCATGGTTTTCTGTCCTTGCGGTACATTTAAGAGCAATCTTTGTCTTCCTCGGTATTTTTTTCGCTGCGTTCATCTTCTTTGCTTCCTACTGCTACCGTCAAAACTCTCTGGTATAGTCATGCTACCGTTAGAAGTCGCATCAACACTGCAAGACCATTGCCCGTAACAAAACCAAACTTCATTTAAGAGATCTTCTCAACCTTATCAAATCTCAAGATTTCATCAAATTTCCATCTTGAGTTTGAGAGTGGGTGTTAGAGATATATTAGCCCATTAGCATAGACCCAAGCCTAATTCTACTTTGTATGCAAGCCAAGTCTCCTACTTGTACTAGAAGTCTATTAGTCTAGGGTTTAGTCTACTATATATACACATGTTATGATTCATTGTAACACAAGATTTATACTGCACTATAATATATTATTGATGTAGTCTTTTAAGGTTTCCTCCGTGAATGTAGGCCGTTAGGCTGAACCATGTAACTCTCGTGTGTTATTATGTTCTATACTTTATGCTTTCGTTTCCGCATCCATACTAGTATATTCAACATGGTGTATCAATGCTAATATTTGACAGTTCCAATACCGAATCAGATTGGATTTTGGGGTGGACAAGTTTTCACCAGCGGAAGCAGAGGCAGACCCAACCTGCATTGACATAAAAGGAAAACATTAAGAATGTGAGAATAGGAGCATGTCAAAGATAGAGCAAGAGTGAGAGTGAGAGTGCTTACAGTGAGAGACCAGAAAAAAAAAAAAAAAGTAAGAGAAGGAAAGGAGTCATGGGGTTGAGTTTTTTTGTGTGCATTATTATGAGATTAGCATTGGCGAGTTTGTTGGGTTATAGTACGTGGATATTTATAGGAAAATCATAAAAGAATACCAGAACTATAAGTAATTAAGTAGTACATAAAATGGTGGGTTCAAGTTACTTCAACTAGTAAAGTCTCTAATAGTTGTATAAGAGATTTGGGGTTCAATCCCTGCTTACACCAAAAACTGATTGGTGACTTGGTCTGATGATAAGAGTTATCATCAGGAGCAAACACCATAAGTTGAAACTCTCTCTAAAAAAAAAAAAAAAAAGTAGTACATAAAAGTGATTATCAAAAAAACATATAGTACATAAAAGATGATATAAACTCAGGGGGTTAGTCGAGTTGGTTGGGCTCTCGGTCTCAAGGTGCTTGTACTGGCCTCGACTGGGTGTGCTCCCTAGTTCAAGTCATGCTACCTGCACTTTGAAAAGAATTTTCTGGGCCAGTGCTTTACTCCTTCATGTGCCTACCCGGCGCAAACAGTGATTAATTTCTAGTTGAAAGCCTTGAGGATACACTTTGCAAGAGCAAAAAATAAAAATAAATAAATAAAACAAGATATATGTTATGATGGATAATAAAACAAGATCGATTCATGCATTATTGCCTAGTGGTGACAACGAGATTGTGATTAAGAATATCACGGGACAAGAGAAGGATGCCACAAAGTGGAACTTTGCAAAAAGCTACCAGCTTTGCTGTACAACAACAAAAGTAAATGTTACTTGCGGGGACACAAATGTAATAATCCATATCTATCTTCTTGTATTCTCCCTTAACTATGCCATTGTTAGTAAATTTGAGCTACTAAGTACATAATCAATAGTCAAAAGTTTTGTAAGTTAATTAGTACTTTCTCATATAATAAGTGCTTGGTGCCCAAGGGGAAATTGTTCAAACTATGAGATTTACAATATGTAATATTTTATAACTACGACATAACGACAATGGCCACACATAGGAGTGTGCAGCCAACCCGCCAACTCATCAAAATTGACCCGATCCAACCCAACCCACTAGATAAGGTCGGTTTTTAAGGTTGGTGGGTTAGGTTGGGTTGTAAAATTTATTACAGTGGGGAGGATTGGATTCAGATCGTAAGATTCACAAATTCGTCTAACCCAACCCAACCCACCTATATTTAAAATATAAAAAATATATTTTTAAATTTTGTTATTTACTTTTTTACACCTCTTCCTAAATAAAACTTAAACTCTAAGTTCTCCTCGTTTAGTTTGTAATGGTTTAGTGTTATGTTCAGAATTATTTGGTAATAAATGTGCTCTTATTTTTGGTGGATTGGTGGTATTGTTCTAATTCTCAATTTAATATTAATAATAGTAATTAAAAATAAATTGTCCAACCCATGGGTCAAACCCAACCCAACCCAATCTGTGTGGATTGGGTTGGATTTTTTTAACCCACCATGGTGGGTTGGGTTGAAAAAACCCCCCAACCCGACCCATGCATACCCCTAACTATACACATGGAAAAAAAATGAAAATGAAAAAGGAAAAAAAAAAAATATATATATATATATATACACACACACACACACACACATTCTTTATCTTTCAATGTGCAAGGCCCTATCTTTATTTAATTACTCTTGTTATTTTATAAATAAATAAATAAAATCTAAGTAAATAAAATATATGTGGGTCATGTTAAATATCCTAAAAAATTAACAAAGCTATATATATTTTGAAAATTTAATCGTTAGACTATATACTCTTTATATTCTTAACACACATGTCAAATTTCGTACTAATTGGATGTTATTTACAATTTAATCTATAAACTTATTTTTTATGAATAATTTTAGACTACAAAAATTTGAAATTTAAACATTTGATTGATGAAATTGCTATTGATTTTTGATCTTGAAATTTTGCAAGCAAAGAAGGTATAAGAAGGAAATATATTCAATGGTGAATTTGTCAAAATTCACATCCAATAAAAAGATATTTAGTGGGAGTTGTAACCATTGACTAACTACAAATTAGTTTGTAGTTAAACTTTGTTCTTACACTAATAACTTGATATTTTATCTTTATTTCCTTATCTGTAGTAGTGGGACTCTAGGAGTAGCTAAATTTTATTCTTACAATAATAACTTGGAATTTTATCTTAATTTCATTATCTCTGGTAGTGGGAAAAGATTCATCTGATGGAGATGCAAAGAATTATCAGAACAAATAGTAGATTTCCTATATCTTGGCTTTCCCCAAGGTCAAAAAGAGGATTTTTTTTTTTTTTTTTAAATAATGAAAAAAGAGGATATTTTAATAACAAAAGAAATGATCACCAATTTAATCAAATGTTTGGTAAAGCATACGTACCCAAACATAGATGGGAGAGAAAGCTTATGAACTGTTGGAAAAAAAAAAAGAGTTAAGAAGTAAGTCAGTTTAAAACACCATTTTGATCTTTATATTTTGGGATTATTGTTAATTTGATACATATTATTTTCAATTTAATATTAATTTGTTTTATACATAAAAGTTCAAATAGCGTTGAAAACACTCTTGAACGTTTAGACCCCCAATTACAAATTACCAATTCAAGTTTATAATCAAACAATTAATGTGCGGAACATGAATATAAGCCAAACACAGAATTGATAAAAAATCTAAGCCAATTATAATCACATCCACAACAGAAAATAAAAGGCAAAGATAAAGGGAAGAGAGATGCAAACACAAGGACAACACGCGATGTGTTATCGAAGAGGAAACCGAAACCCTCGGCGTAAAACCTCCCCGCCGCCCTCCAAGCGGCCAATAATCCACTAGAAAATGTAGTTGGGATACATGAACAGCAATAAATCTTCCAAGCCTAATCTACCTAGGTACCTAAGCCCTCCAAGCTTCTTGCTCCAACGAGATTGCACCGAACCTTTTTCTTCTCTAACTTACCGGATTCCGTTATAGCCCATAGCATCAACCAATAACCATTGGTTCCTTCCAAACTGCTTCCCTTAGCACCAAAAGACCTTTTCACAGACGTGAGTGTGGTGAGAAAACGATTTGGTCAAGAACCTCTCAAGGATGTATCAATGGAGAGGAAGAGAGTAGAGGAATTTGAAGAGTCTCTTAGTGAAGATTAGGGATGAGGCAATCTTGTTTTTCTCTAGGGTTTCTCTCTCAAAATTCTTTCTAGAAGCTCTCTACATTTTGTGGGTATAAGGGTCTATATATAGTGGTGTGTGTTTGGAATACGAAGAGACATATTTTTCCAAACAGGGTAAGTTGGCGACTTGGCCTCGCGACTGGTCTAAGTCGCAAGTTCAAGCCGTGAGGTAACGGCCTAGCCAGCCTGGGACTTTTGTCCTGCAGTGCGACAGCTGGCGTGACCCTTCACCTCCCCGCATGCTTCTCACGTGTACTGCAGTTGGCGGCTTGCAAGTCGCGAGTCAGCCGCGAGTCCTAGTCGCAAGTCCCTGCTTCTTTGCACAAACTTGAGCATTTCTTCACACTTTCTCACACACTACCCTTACATGAATCCCACCTAAATACAGGGTTGCTAAGTGTTAAATTACAAGCAAATTGGCACGAAATAAAGCTAACAAGATAGTTGATAAAATTCAATCTTACAATACAGTTTGGTAGCAATAAAATTAGTCATTGTTATTTTCAATTTTAAATTAATTTGGTTATTATTATTTCTAATTTGCAGTCATTCTAGGTCAAAATTGAAATATATAGTAAATATGTGTGTGTGCATGCGATAAATTCTAATCATGTGAACATGTTATTGTGAGAAAAAATGTGGTAGAAAGCATAGTCCTAGAATTACTCAAATTATAATCGATATAATTTCCTTATCTCTACTGGGAAAAGTGGGAAAAGGTTGAACTGATGGAGATGCAAGGAACTATTTGAACAAACAGTAGATTCCAAATACCATTACCTGCCCCAAGGTCAAAAAGAGAATATTTGTGACAAAAGAAATCATCAATTATTGATAGATGGGATGATTAGCTTTTTTCTTTTTTCCTTTTTTTAGAAAAAAAAATGATTATCAATAGCTAGATTATCCGAATCATACGTACCAAAACATAGACGGGATGATTATCCAAAAATAAATAAAAAACTATAGAAAAAAAAAGTTAAAAAGTAACCCAGCAATTCAATTATTGATAGTTAATTAGCACATGAATCTACCGCTCTTCTCCATAGCAACAGAAACACAAAAGATTTCATAATTTAATTAGGCGTTAAATTATAATTGATATAAAATCACTTTTAAATGGGCAACCATCCATTTAGACTATTTTATTATACACGTATCACAAATCAATATATCACTTCAACATTTATAAAATAAAAACGTTATAAATTCATATTTGCCACACTAAAAAAAACAAACGTATCTCTCATCTTTTTCTCTTCCATTTGCACTCCTCTATCACTTTCACTCTTTGTTTTTTCCCTTTATCTCTTTATGTTGAGCTGTTATTGCATAGACTTGCTTGCTTACTCTTTAGTGCAGGAAATCGTAGCAATATAATTCTCAGAGTACCGAGGTCGAACCACAAGGAGCAGGGTAAATTCAAAGACAATATAATTAAACAATAATTTGGGTGAAGAAGAAAAGTAATTTTGCTTGATGATTGTTAACAAGAATAAAAATAAAACTGATTTAAATCAATAATATAAATACCAAGGCATCGGGGTGTTTTCCTATATCGATCTGAAATTCTTTGTGATCTAAGAAAATATATATTTCATAATTGATTGTTCTTATACAATTCAAAACGCATGATAACCTTGATTAATATTGTGGTTAGAATAGTTTTAAGAAAAAAACTCATTCACTTTAAAACGTGATTTCTATTTAAAACTATTAGAAATTCATCTAAACAATAAGAAAAATATGATTGAACTTATTCAAAGCATGGAAGAACTAATACATCAAAAGAAATCTAATTGAATAATCAAACATGTGGTTGTCTAAAATCTTAGAAAGAATCACATTCAATATTCATACCGTATAGAAGAAACATAAGCCCTAGCCCTCGCAAAGAGTTTAGGCTGCCATTAGAGAAAAGAAAATACATTTTTTTTTCTCTTCAAAATTCATTCTCTACAGCCTCCCTCCAAACCCTAACGTCAAAGTGTCTAAAAAAAATAAAACTTTTACTATTTTAATTTTCGTCCAGATTTACAGCAATAACTTGTGAGTTAATTTCGGCCTTCAAAAATTGTGAATTTCGGAAAAATTCAAAACTGGAAAGTTGTAGATATTTAAGTCATGGTTCCAACCCATCTGACCTTGTGTCAATTGGATTTTTGAGGAGAGAGACACGCACAAAGAGTAATGCTAGAGATATAAACTTTTTTACAAAAAAATTTACAAACTACTAATGTGGTTAGTGGTTATTGGTAAATGATAAAGTGATATTAATAGTGGAACTAAATGAAAACCAATAAGAAGTTGGTCACATCAACAGTTTGTAAAAATGTTGTAAAATAGTTTGTGATTGTAGCATTACTCTACGCACAAAATACTGATCAGTGCTCAAATCTGATTTTTCCTTTTCAGATTCTACCTCTTTAATTTCTTTCCTTATTTGAAGTTTCCAAACATGGTAGATGACCCAAGCACTCCAATTGCACCTCCTTAGATATTTAAGTATGGTCCTTTAGCTCTTCTTTAATTCTAGTTTGGTCCCCATTCTCTCACAAATTCCTGGAAACTCATTTTTTTCACATGATTTCTTGAAAGTAGAAAATTACACGCAATGAATGACATCTTATTCAAGAAATTATGTAAAGATAAATAATAGGGACTCCTGCAATTCATGGCTTAATTATACAAATTAAGTATAGTAATAAGGATATAATGCCCATATAAATATATAACAAGTATACATTTTAAGGCGTTATCACCCCCCCCCCAACTTAAATCTTGCTAGTCCCTAGCAATTCACAAAGCACCCATGTCTACTGAAAGTGAAAAATTAGAACTAAAATACAAGCCACTTTCGTAGGCTACATGACTGCACTTCCCATGTGCAGCAAGTCTTTGAACCCCTAGGTCAGCCCTAGTGGACGAGTTTACTCTCGTGAGGGTTTGCAATGACTCTACCCACAAAAGTCAAAGGTTTCCTGAAAATTTCTACAGCAAATGTTAGTTTGCTTTATTATTATATCATACAAATGAATTTTCAATTTTGAGTTGGGATACTATTCATCATATTAAAGAGTTTTCACTAGCTTCACTTTTGGAGTGCGTGTGTGCATAGCCCATCCAATCAAACTAGCTTTTCCAAAGATGCATAGACCAAGAATAATCTAGATCAGAGCCTCTACTCCAAAACCTCTCTTAAGTCATCAACACTCTAAAAGAACACACATAGAAGTAATGGCTTTTTTTTCCCCCTCTTCAAATCACATGTGAACAAAAAGGAAAGAAGAAGTTTTAAGAATATCACATGTGTATACAAAAACAGCCGCTAAAACAACAACAAAAATCTCTTGGAAAGGATGTTGAATTCCTGGAAACATGAGGTTAATACCATTTTCATCCCTAGTTTTTATACCAAACACATACCAGCCATGCACCTTTAGGATCAAGTAGGACTTTAAGCTCAATGGTAGTATAATCTTATGGCTAGGTAAAGGCAAACTGCTCTCTTTGAAATATGAGGTATATGAATCAAATGCAAAAAATTCAAGCCAAACTCAACTTATAACAGTAACAACCAACTTGAATCAAAATAACCTTTACTCAACCATATAACCCTTCTGAAATACATGGAAGATGTGTAGGACACCGATGATTTATTGATTGATTATGTATGTCTTCTCTTTTGTCTTCTTTTTCTTTTTCTTTTTTTCTTTTCCCTTTTTTTTTTTTTTTTATTCTTCTTCTTCTTCTTTTTTGATTTTTTTTGTTTGGAAGAAAAGAGAGACAATGGTGGTATCTAAATGCTTCAAAAGCTCAAAACTTGAACCCCAAAGAGAATGCCATAAATAAAAATGTTTTTTGGTATTGTGGAAATATTTCTCATGGCTCAAATGATGGTGGCAATGGTTAATGTCAAGGTGGGTTGAATATTTGTTTAGCTGGTGACAAAAAATTGATAGTCTTAGGCTTTCATCTCCTAAAATTCCACATAAACTAGCATGTCTAAAGACAAAAATAAGTAGGATCATGGTATATCTCCTCATAATGTTTCCAGTAGTCAACCAAAAAATATAAAGATTTTTTACAAAAATTGAAGCATATGAGAGAAATTTAAGAGTTCAAACAAAGATATACTCTCACAAAGAAAAGTAAGGCTCAAGAACTCTCTATATGAGTTAAGTTTCAGCTTATATCTAGCTTGTTCATGATCCATGCATATCCAACATCCTACCGTCCGCTAACCAGGCTATTATGCTCAAAAGTTTCCAATTGTGCTCTTCATGAAAAAGTCTTAATATAGCAAATATTAAGACCAACTTAGCATTATTTATTCCATCACATGATATAAAAATAAAACTTATAACTCTTATGCATTCAAATTCAAGGTTTTTTTTTTAGAATTGAAAAGTTGCAAACAAAAAGAAAGAAAAAAAAAATCATGCAAGGTGCAGCAAAAAGTTTAAACCTCTCCCCCCAACTAAAATATTGCATTGTTCTCAATGTATCAAAGCCAAAATAAATTCAAGTATAAAAGGGAAGAAGTTACCTTAAGCATTTAAATTGTTTTTTTTTTTGGAAATTTCTTTCACACCTATAAATGTTAGCTCACCAAAAAAAAACAAAAAAAACAAAAAAAAACAAAAAAACAAAAAACAAAAACAAAAACAAAAGGCAAAAGAAAAAGGAAACAAAGAAAAAAAATTAAAACAAATATGGTACAATTTCATAAGGCTCTTTTAGAGTTCACTTACCATCCCAATAGGCAGGGATCTCCAGTGACATAGTCTCCTCCTCTAGTATAACTCCCCTAAATATGGTTTTAACATTTGTCCATTTACTTTCAAAATCCCACCATCCCTAGGGTCCTTATCTACCACAGCTCCATGGTTAAACACTTCCCTTACAATGAAAGGGTCATCCCACTTAGGTTTTACCTTACCTGGGCCCAAATATGCATATTTAAGATCACCAGGCAGCAGCTTAAGCTCTAGCTGTAGTGCCTCTTCACTTGAATGCACGAGCTTTTTTTTATTCTCTAGTAGCTCCTCAAAGCAAGGTTTCCATCCTTCATTAATTGCCATCATCCGTTATTCTTCCAAAACCTGTGAGGAATCCAACAAAGAAAAATTTTCAGATACATGAATATCACATTCTACATCATAAGAACCAACAGAATTATTAAAAAAGTTTCAAGAGGATCCAAAAAATGATTCTTTTTAAACTCTTCTTGAACCACCGCCCCAATGAGGTTCACATAAGCACAGTCACCATCCTCATGTGGTTGTTTAGCCACATGAAATATGTTTAGCTCCAAAGTCATGGAACCAAAAGTGAGTTGCATCCTTCCATTCCTGCAATTAATTAAAGCATTAGCTGTGGCAAGAAAAGGTCTACCCAAAATAATAGGGGTATGAACACTAGAATGTAAATAGGTTGGTAATCTAGAACAATCAAATCAACTAGATAATAAAATTGTTCAATTTACACCAACACATCCTCAACAATCCCCCTCGGCTCCCTTACAAAGTGGTTAGCTAACTGTAAAGTTTCTTAAGTAGGTTTTAACTCACCAAGTCCTACTTTTTGATATACACTGAAAGTGATCAAATTAACACTTGACCCAAGATTTAGCAATGCATACTCCATGATGTAATCTCCAATAGTACAAGAGATCGTAGGACAACCTAGATCCTTATACTTTTGTGGGGTCTTATGTTGAATAACTGCACTTACTTGTTCTATTAGGAATGCGGTCTTCTTCACATGATGCTTTCTCTTGATGGTGCATAGGTCCTTAATTACCTTGGCATATGCAAGCACCTGCTTGATAACATGCAATAATGGCAAACTTATCTTGACTTGATGCAAACGCTCTAATATCTCAGATGTGGTGTCCAATTCCCTAGGTAATTTTAAGGCTTGTGGAAATGGTAGAGGGATGAGGCATTGTTCAATGTCATCAAGCCCAAGTAACCCAATTTTATCATTCTCTTTTTCAACTAGGGTCTCCTTAGATTTCTTAGTTACTAAAGGAGAACTTTTATCAATCTCTCTGCCACTCCTCAAAATGGTTACAGCTTTTACTTCCTCATGTTTATCCTTAGAGCCAATTTTTAGATTTTGATTTATGGGATTGGGTTGAGTTTGGGAAGGAAGCTTCCTCTCTCTATCTCACTCAATGAATTTGTAAGCCTAGTTATATGACTCTTGGTCTCTCTTACCTCTTCATCTAGCCTACTGAGCATGGATTCAAACTTTTGATTTTGCCCACTTTGCCTTTGAATGAAAGTACTAAGTGCATCCTCCAAGGAAGGTCTAGAGGATGATGATGCATGTGGTGAATTAAAATTCCTTGAAGCAGGAGGATTCAACACATTGCTTATAACTCAAATACGGATGCTTTCGTATATTTGGGTTATAATTGTTAGAATATGAAGAATTATTTGGCCAATATGAATTAAATGCATCTACTTGTTCTTCTGGCACATTTAAGAATGATGAAAGTGATGCATATTCATTTGTAGCATGGTTTATCTCATGACAGATTTTACACACCTCCATTAGGTCCTCTCTAAAGGTAGCACTAACACTCTTACTTCCTTTCATTTTGAGTGCCTCAATTTCTTTAGTTAACATGTTGATTTTTGCACTCATGTAATCATCTCCCCTTAACTTGAAAACACTTCCACTAGAAGTGGTAGTGTTAGTTCTAGTCCTATCAGTAGAGTCCATAGGGCTAGGTCTAGTCCATGTGTTAGAGTTTTTAGCTATCTCATCAAGATAATCCATTGCATCTTTGAGTTCTTTTTGTAAAAAGTCCCCTCCGCATGAGAGTTTAACAAACTGTCAGTCCCTAGGTGTAAGTCTTTCATAAAAATAGCTAACCAACCTCCAATCTTCATACCCATGAGTTGGGCAGAAATTGAAAAGATCTTTGTACCTTTCCCAAGCTTGGTATAAGGTCTCATTTTCTCCTTGGACAAAACTAGCTATCCTTCTTTTTATTTGCTGGACTTTGTGAGGAGGAAAATGTTTCTTAAAAAACTCTTAAGCCATCTCCCCCCAGTTACCTATAGACCTAGGTTTCAAGGTGCAAAACCAACTTTTTGCCTTATCCTTCAGAAAAAAAGGAAAGAAACATAACTTAGCAGTCTCAATAACATTTTGTGCATAGAAACTACTTATTACCTCTTCAAAAGCTCTAACATGGACATAAGGATTTTCATTTTCTTCCCTAAAGTCAAGAAGTATTGCTAATAAACCTTGTTTCACTTCTACATGTGGTGCATTAGGTGGAAACATGATGCATGAAGAAACATAATTTTATGTGAGATGCAACAATTCATACATAGTTCTTTTGTTCTCATCATAATTATTATGTGTTTCGTCACCCATGATTGATGAAGAAGGTGAAGGCAAAGGTGTGTCAAAAAGATTACCAAAGTAAGTTTCAAAATTTTCTAATCTACCTCTCTTGTTTCTAACCCAAATGCTCATGCAACAATAAATGCACAATAAAATAAAATAAATAAAAACAAATAGAAAAATAAAAACAAAATAAGAGAAAATGGAACGAAATTACCAATGGAAGAAATTCCACTAGTTATGCTCTGCTCCAAAAAGATTGCCTTTGAATACGCAATAGCTCCCCAGCAACGACGCCAAAATTGCTTGCTCACTCCCAAGTGTAGGAGATTGTAGCAATATAATTTTCGGAGTACCGAGGTCAAACGACAAGGAGCAAGGAAAATTCATAGATAATATAATTAAACAACAATTTGGGTGAAGAAGAAAAGTACTTTTGCTTGGTGATTGTTAACAAGAATAATAATAATAAAAGTTTATTTAAATCAATAATGTAAATATCAAGGCATCAGGGTGTTTCCCTATATCGATATGAAATTCTTTGTGATCTAAGAAAATATATATTTCATAATTGATTGTTCTTATACAATTAAAAACTTATGATTCGATTGAATTGAGACAATTCAAAAAAGCATGATAACCTTGATTAATAATGCGGTTAGAATAATTTTCAGAAAAAAACCCATTCACTTTAAAACGTGATTTCTATTTTTAACTATTAGAAATTCATCTAAACAATAATAAAAACATGATTGAACTTATTGAAAGCATGGAAGAACTAATACATCAAAAGAAATCTAATTGAACAATCAAATATGTTGTTGTCTAAATCTTAAAAAGAATCACATTGAATATTCATACCGTATAGAAGAAACATAACCCCTAGCCCTAGCAAAGAATTTAGGCTGCCATTAGAGAAAAGAAAATACAATTTTTTTCTCTCCAAAATTTGTTCTCTACAGCCTCCGTCCAAACCCTAACGTCAAAGTGTCCAAAGAAAATAAAACTTTTACCATTTTAATTTTCGTCCAGATTTACAACAGTAAATTGTGAGAAAATTCCGGCCTTCAAAAATTGTGAATTTCAAAAAACTCAAAACCGAAAAGTTGTAGATATTTAAGTCATGGTTCCAACTCATCTGACCTTGTGTCAATTGGATTTTGGAGGAGAGAGGTACGCACAAAATACTGATCAGTGCTCAAATCTGATTTTTCCTTTTCAGATTCTACCTCTTTGATTTCTTTCCTTAATTTGAAGCTTCCAAATATGGTAGATGACCCAAGCACTCCAGCTGCACCTCCTTAGATATTTAAGCATGGTCCTTTAGCTCCTCTTTAATTCTAGTTTGGCCTCCATTCTCTCACAAACTCCTTTAAACTCATCTTTTTCACATAATTTCCTGAAAGTAGAAAATTACATGCAATGAATGACATCTTATTCAAAACATTAGGTAAAGATAAATAATAGGGACTAATGCAAATCATGGCTTAATTATACAAATTAAGTATAGTAATAAGGAAATAACGCCCACATAAATATATAACAAGTACACATTTTAAGGCGTTATCAAGTCCCAGACTATACTCCATCCCTCTCACAGAGGGGTGGGTCCCACCTACCATGGGGCCCACCCCTTTGTGAGAGGGAGGGAATATAGTCCGGGACTATATAATAATTTTTCCCCTATGTTGCCTTGTAGCTCTTTGTCTCTCCCTCTTCTCTTGCTCTCTGTCTTTGTCTCTTTGAATTGCAGACCAAAACACATACTAATCACATAGAAAGAAAATGCCCAATTGCCTTTCCCATTTTAAGAGGGAAGAAAATTTTGCTCCACATTTTTTGGCCTTTTGGGCTTTTAATTGTAAATAGGAGGGGCTGTTCCCATTTCCTCACTTCTTGCCTCTGTTTTGTCAGTAGAAGATAGAGAGATGTTTAGGACCCTTATCTTTCCTTTGTATCACTTTTTTGAAAAAAAAAGTCTTCTTACAAAAAAAATAAAATAAAATAAAAATTGGCTTGCCCATATTGGTATCATCATAACCATAAACATCAATTCCAACAAAGTTTTGCAAAAGAGAGCTTAAGCCCTCAAATGATGTTTAAGAGTTCCAACATTAGCACAGTATTCTAAGCACTCTGAAATGACATGTGAAAACGTTCATATTTTAACACAATTGATAACTTAAAAATGAATCTAGACACTGAAGGAGAGGGCTACCCTTTGACTGCATATAGACAGCCTTCAATAGCACAATTTTTCAATAATTTTTATTTGGGCACATCGTTTACATTATTCTTTTACTTACCAATAACTACTCATTATGTCAGCAGTTTAAAAAAAAAAAGGTTTATAACTCTAACATTTTCCTTGAATAATACTCTAGCTTGTTAGACCTAAATGAAAATCAAGTCTATTGAACAAATAACTACATCAGACCATCTACAGGAACACCCGGCCACAAGGCTACCTTTCAGGACTCCTTAGAGCAACCAAAAAAAAAAAAGTTAATTGTTTGATAGAAACCTCAAAATTAAATCTTATTTCTTTCTTACCAAATGAAATTTTTTAAACAATTATCAATTATCAACCACAATATTTACCCTCATAATCTAGTCATCACTAAGAATAAATATGAACAATTTGGAAGAAGAAGAAACAATTATGCTCCATAAAAATATAGATCAATGACAGTAGGACCTTATAACACACTAAAAATTACAAACTAAACCAAAGAAGCCTGAAATAACAATATACACTTGATGCATGCTATATAAATCCTAGCTTAGTATTAAAGGAAACAATAATAATAAAATTTCACTGTAAAGAAAAATTACAAACAGTCCATAGTTTAGAATTTAAAAATATGTCTTGGTATGATGGTTACTCCACATGTTAAGTGCTTGTGAGGTGTGAGGGGCAAAGACCAAGGTTCAAATCTCCAAAAGAGAGTTTCACATACAAATACATTTAGATTGGGCTAGAGTGGAATTTCTATCTTGTACCAAAAAAAAAAAAAAATTAAAATATGTACCTGGATTGTTGATCGAGAAAGTCCATATATTACAAGCTTTACACATAATTAAACTAGTCTAGAAGTAGCTAGACCTTAGACTTTCCATAAATACACAAAATACATAGATGAAGGGCAAGTTCAAATTACACATAAACTATCAGTATATTTAATAGCTTTACATTATATGTGTTGGATTGATATCTACAAAGCTCTACACCAAACACATAGATGAAAGGCAAGTTCAAAACACACACAAACTATCAGCCATTTATTAGCTTCACATCATAATGATTATATGTGCCGAATCAAAACCAATAAAAGATCTAACAAGGATGCTCCTACAAAAAAATAAATAAATAATAACGCATTAAATTTTTTTTTTTTTTTTTTAAGCACTAGTTTTTCTAGTAATTTTGTTAACATTCTAATCTTTATTTCTACACTTATTCTTTAAACAAAATAAACCAATGAGATAAACTCATTCAAACACAATTTATTTTTTAGTGTTTTTCATTTGCCGTCCAATTATTTTGGTTAACCTTGAAAAATTCATCAAAACTCAAATTGTAATTAGCAGTATTAAGTATATTACGAATGAAAATAAATCAATAAATTTCTTAAGAGATTCATCTGACTTAAAAAAAGGGTAATTTTCATGATTTTAAAAACTAGAACGGCCAAAGAACTGAAAAAAGGAATCGGTTCTCTTATTATTATTATTATTATTGTGGGGGTGAAAAGCCCAACCTAACGTATTGGGCCCAAGGCCCTATTTGAGGACCACTGTTCGTCCGAAAAGATGAAAACACTCAATTAGAGGCCCATGTAAAAGGAGCATGTCTGGAGAGGAACACGTGCACGATCCGAGGAGATGTTCATTTATCCGAGGAATCCAATATCCTCGAATCCGAAGAAGCTTGGCCCGACAAGTGTATGGGAAGCTCAAGTGATCCTTCTGACAAATGTAAGGAGGGAAATGAACCTCAGACATGCATGAGGATAACAGGAACGAAGAAATATCAAGGAGACAGACTCCAACCACCGCATTAAATGCACTGCACCTACTTCCCTGGCCGCATTAATGTGGAGAAGAACAGTGCACTCTCAGCTACCACCACTCACACAAGGCTAAAGATGGTGCATGATGGGACATGCACTCAAGTGGGCGTCTAGATGATGAACAAGTGGATGGTGAAGATGTAGGAAGGGGGTACTATATAAGAGGATGATGCCTCTGATAGAGGGGGATCGAAAATGAGAAGTAGAAAAGGAGAAAGCTCCATTACTGTAGTTTCAAGAATTGTAACCCAACTTTATTAAATACAAACTCCTCTTCGGACATTACGTTTGCCTCTGTCCGAGCACGTCTGAATACAAATTTATCCACAAACACTGCTGTCTTATACTGTTAATTCATTGTTAGCCAAGCTCTTTCACCCACTCTCTACAAATTTATTGTCTTGGGTTCAGTGGGCTCAAAATCCATACCTTCTTGGGCTTGGGCTACAAAAATTGACCCTACAATTGGCGCCGTCTGTGGGAAGAGCTTGTGCAAGGGTGAAAACAACAGTTGATGATGGCAGGCCAAGGTGAACAACAAGCAGAGTCCAGGGCATCCTAACACGTGGACCCTTTTGTTAACTTAGAGAGAAGACAAAATCGTGAGGGCAGTGTACACACTGTGCGCCTTAGCCAGAGCCAGTCACAGGGTGGAAGTCACATGTCCCATGCAGAGAAGAACCGTGACTTACAACTTGAAGTTGAAAAACTAAAAAGGGAGTTGCGCCATGCAAAGAGGAAACGGGCTTCCTCATATTCTGATGAGGATCTTGATGACGAGTGGGATGTCACTTATCAGCATAAATCTAGGACACCAGCCAGCGAGTCCTACACCTATGAAGAAGAGTCCCATCGTAAGAGACAACGTAGAAGCCCATCACGTGGGGACATGGAGAACGACGCCATGAACAGGGCTCTGAATCAGATTTCTAGGTCACCCTTCACGCATAGGATTGAGGAGGCGAGACTTCCTCGGCGCTTTAACCAACCAACGTTCACCATCTACAATGGTAAAACTGACCCCATGGAACATGTGAGTCATTTTAACCAGATGATGGCTGTCTATTCCAGAGACGAAGCTCTGATGTTCAAGGTTTTCCCTTCCAGTCTTGAGCCTGTTGCCATGAGGTGGTTTGACGGTTTGAAGGCAGGCTCCATCAACTCCTTCAAGGAGCTCAGTCAGGCATTCGGCTCCCGTTTTGTCACATGCCAAAGAGTAGCCAGACCCTTCTCTTCATTGCTATCCTTGTCCATGCAGGAAGGCGAGTCCTTGAAGGCATATTCAGACAAATACTGGGAGATGTTCAATGATATGGAGGGCAACAATGATGCAATGGCCCTCAGCACGTTCAAGCTCGACCTCCCCACTGACCACGGTTTGAGGACATCTTTATCTGGCAAAAAGGTCACAAACGTGCGTCAACTAATGGACCGCATAGAAAAGTATAAGAGAGTTGAAGAAGATCAGCAGCAAGGCAAGGGAAAGGACAAGGTTATCTCCCAGGAGAGGAGGGATTTCAGGTCGGACCGTTACAACCACAGTAAACCGCGGAGGGATTTTGTTGGGCAATCAAGATCGATGAATCCTCAAGCGGTCAACACCGTGTTCAAAGAGCCAGTGCACCAGGTCTTGGAAAAGATCAAGAATGAATCATTCTTCAGGTGGCCGAACAAGATGGTAGGAAACCCCGAGAGGCGCAACCATAATCTCTACTGCCAGTACCATCAAGACCATGGGCATACCACGGAGGATTGTAGGAGCTTGTGGGATCACTTGGACCAACTGGTTCGCGATGGTAGACTGAAACACCTCTTGCACCCCTCCAGCGGCCGAGGAAGGCAGACGGGCTCAGGGCCACGAAGAGATGACCCCTCAAAGCCGCCGCTAGGGACTATAAACGTTGTCTTCGCCGCGCCGGGGAGAACAGGATCCTGGCCATTGAAAGTTATGTCGGTAGGCCGACCATCAGCAGGGGAGTCAAGCCGAGGTCCGAAGAGAATTAAGTCTGGTGCCCCGCTGGAGATAGGGTTCTCGGACGAAGACATGATTGGCACCATTCAACCCCATGATGATGCACTAGTCATCACCCTCAGAATAGGAGGGTACGATATGAAGAGGGTGATGGTGGACCAGGGCAGTGCTGTGGAGATAATGTACCCAGACCTCTACAAAGGGCTAGGCCTAAAACCCCAAGACCTGACGCCATACAATTCCCCCCTCATAAGCTTTGAAGGAAGGCCTGTCACCCCGAAAGGCCGGATACGTTTACCTGTGCAGGCCGGCTCCGAGGTGGTGGAGCTGGATTTTAAAGTTGTGGATGTATATTCACCCTACACGGCACTCGTAGGCAGACCCTGGATTCATGCACTTGGGGCTGTCCCCTCTACTTTGCACCAGAAGGTCAAATACCCATCTAAAGGGCAGATCCATGAGATCCGAGGAGACCAGTCTGTTGCCCGACAGTGCTTGGTGGCTGCCATTCAACATGAGACCCAAGCCGAGTCCTCGGCCATATCCGAAAGGGGTTTATAGCAGCTACAGTCTCGGGAACTGCCCGTCGAAGATTCAGATGAAGGCACTCGATGTGAGGATCTAACGAAAGTAGTTATTGGAGATGATCCCGATAGGTTCTTCCAAGTCGGATCTCAGCTGCCTCTTCAAGAGAGGGAAGAGCTAATAGAGTTCCTTAAGTGAAATCTCGATATGTTTGCCTGGAGTGCTTATGAAGCCCCAGGGGTAGATCCGGAGTTTATATGTCACCACTTGAAGGTGAATCCACTGGTCACCCCCAAGAAACAGCCTATTCGGCGCCCGTCCAAGGAACATGCTGACGCAGTGAGAGAGGAGGTAGCGAAACTCAAACAAGCTGGGGCTATCAAAGAAGTTTTTTATCCTGAATGGCTGGCAAATACCGTAGTGGTAAAGAAGAAGAGTGGGAAATGGCGAATGTGCGTAGACTTCACCGATTTGAATAGGGCTTGCCCCAAAGAGCCATTCCCTATGCCGAAAATTGATCAGCTGGTGGATGCCACTGTCAGCCACCCTCGGATGAGCTTCCTAAACGCCTTCCAAGGCTACCACCAGATACCATTAGCCCCGGATGACCAGAAGAAAACTTCTTTTGTCACTCCTATTGGTAACTACCACTATAAAGTGATGTCATTTGGCTTGAAGAACGTGGGTGCTACCTACCAGAGGATGATGACGAGGATGTTCGAGCCACAGCTGGGTAAAAATATCGAGGTCTACATAGATGACATGGTGGTGAAGAGTAAGGTTGTCGCCGAGCATGTGAAGGACCTTGAAAGTACCTTTGAGGTTCTAAGAAAGTACAAGCTGCGACTGAATGCTTCTAAGTGCTCATTTGGAGTGGGGTCCGGCAAGTTTTTAGGTTACATGGTGACTCACAGAGGGATTGAGGTTAACCCTGACCAAATAAAGGCCATCAACGATCAACGGGCTCCTCGGAATCCCAAGGAAGTTCAGAAACTAACCGGAATGACTGCTGCCCTCAATCGGTTCATCTCTAGATCAGCAGACAAGTGTCGGCCTTTCTTTTCTCTGCTCTACAAGTGGAAGGGATTCGAATGGACTGAAGAGTGTGCTTTGGCTTTCCAGCAACTCAAGGATTATCTAGCTCGGCCACCAATCATGTCCAGTCCTGAGCCAGATGAGGTACTGTTCGCCTACATTGCCGTAGCTCCCTGTGCGGTGAGCCTGGTGTTGATACGATCAGACTGTGGTGTACAAAGACCGGTTTATTACGTAAGTAAGGCGCTGCATGAGGCCGAGATCCGTTACTTGCCTCTGGAGAAGGCTATCCTAGCGGTAGTGCTCGGCACACGGAAACTACCTCACTACTTCCAGGCCCACACGGTCATTGTTCTCACTCAACTCCCACTCAAAGTTATACTCCGAAGCGCTGATTACACTGGTCGGATTGCCAAATGGGATACGATCTTAGGGGTTTTTGATATAAGATATATGCCCCGCACATCAATCAAGGGCCAGGTCCTTGTGGATTTGGTGGCTGAGTTCACAGAACCCCAACTAGAAGAAGTAAAGCCCACGCCAGACATGGATAACAAATCAGTTGGCATGATATCCCAACAAAATCCCTCCCATTGGGAAGTGTACGTTGATGGCGCGGCGAACCAAAAAGGTTCTGGAGTTGGCCTGGTGTTGATATCCCCCGAGAGGATCATTATCGAGAAGTCGCTAAGGCTGGACTTCTTGGCAACGAATAATGAGGCGGAGTACGAGGCCCTGCTGATGGGAATGGCTATGGTCCTAAGAATGGGGGGAAAGTCTGTGGAGTTGTTCTCGGACTCAAGGTTGGTCGTAGGTCAAGTACAAGGAGAGTTCGAGGTGAAGGACGAAAGAATGCAGGGGTACTTGAGCCGTGTCAAACATCTGCAATCAGAGTTTGACTCTTTCAGTTTGCTACACATCCCCAGAAGTGGTAACTCACATGCTGACTCCTTGGCCACGCTTGCTACCTCCTCGGACCAGGACCTACCGAGAGTCATCCTTGTCGAGGACTTGCACAGGCCTACAGAGGCGAAAGCAGAGGCAATCCAGGTTCACCAGGTCAGGGTCGTGCCCTGCTGGATGGATCCTATAATCAAATTCCTCAAGGAAGATATATTGCCAGAAGAGAAGGGAGAAGCTGACAAAGTCCGGAGGAAGGCGACTCGGTTCTGGTTATCCGAGGGCCATAAATTATACAGACGCTCCTATTCGGGACCATACTTGTTATGCATGCATCCTGAAGCGACTGAGCTATTACTGGAAGAGCTACACGAAGGAATTTGTGGGAGCCACACTGGAGGTAGATCCTTGGCTCACCGAGCCCTCACCCAAGGTTATTGGTGGCCTAACATGCAAAAGGAAGCCCACGAGTATGTCAAAAAGTGTGATCAATGCCAGCGCTTCGCTCCAAACATTCACCAGCCAGGGGGAACTCTTAATCCGCTATCTAGCCCATGGCCTTTCGCCCAATGGGGCTTGGATATCGTGGGACCCTTCCCTAAAGCTGCAGGAAACAAGAAGTACCTCCTGGTCGGCACAGACTATTCACCAAGTGGGTTGAAGCCGAGCCGTTGGCCAATATCAGAGATGTTGATGTGCAAAAGTTTGTGTGGAAGAATATTGTCACTCGGTTTGGAGTTCCTCACACTCTCGTCTCGGAAAATGGCCTACAGTTCGATAGCAAGGCATTTAGGAGTTATTGCAGCGAGCTGGGAATTATAAACAGATACTCCACTCCCGCCTATCCCCAAGGTAATGGACAAGCAGAAGTTGTCAACAAGGTCATACTGAATGGCTTGAAGAAGAGGCTGGACGATGCAAAGGGCAAATGGGTAGAAGAGTTGCCACATGTGCTTTGGGCTTACAGAACTACGCCTCGTAGGTCTACTGGTGAGACCCCCTTCTCAATGACCTATGGGGCTGAAGCTGTCATTCCTTTGGAAACCGGGTTCCCAACGTTGAAAACTAGCTCGTTCAGTCCAGCCGACAACGATGAGCAACTACAGAAGAGTTTGGACCTGATTGAGGAAATGAGGGAGAACGCAATGGTTCGGTTGGCACATTACCAACAAAAACTCAAGCAAGGCTATGATGTTAACGTAAAGCTAAGGCCTCTAAAGCCTGGTGATCTAGTGCTGAGGAAAGTTGTGGGCACCGCAAAAAATCCAGCTTGGGGAAAACTAGGACCCAATTGGGAAGGGTCATATCGCATCACTTCGGGAGCAGGCATTGGGGCATATTTCTTGGAGGACCTGGATGGTCATGTAATACCACGTCCTTGGAATGTAAATAACCTCAAGAGGTACTTTTATTAATCGAATCTTTTCTTCAGCCGATATGCCAATTCGCTACGTAAAGTTTTCTCTCAAGTGTTTAAACTTAAATCTGATCATGCCTGTAGTCCTCGGACCAGATGATTCGGGTTAGTTAACACTCATTCGCCATTTGCTCTCAAGTGTTTAAACTTAAATCCGATCATGCCTGTAGTCCTCGGACCAGATGATTCGGGTTAGTTAACACGCATTCGCCACTTGCTCTCAAATGTTTAAACTTAAATCCAATCATGCCTGTAGTCCTCGGACCAGATGATTAGGGTTAGTTAACACTCCGTTACAGTTCTATAGTGTTTAAACTTAAATCCAATCATGCCTGTAGTCCTCGAACCAGATGATTAGGGTTAGTTAACACTCTGTTACAGTTCTATAGTGTTTAAACTTAAATCCAATCATGCCTGTAGTCCTCGGACCAGATGATTAGGGTTAGTTAACACTCCGTTACAATTCTATAGTGTTTAAACTTAAATACAATCATGCCTGTAGTCCTCGGACCAGATGATTAGGATTAGTTAACATTCCGTTACAGTTCTATAGTGTTTAAACTTAAATCCAATCATGCCTGTAGTCCTCGGACCAGATGATTAGGGTTAGTTAACACTCCGTTACAGTTCTAAGTGTTTAAACTTAAATCCAATCATGCCTGTAGTCCTCGGACCAGATGATTAGGGTTAGTTAACACTCCGTTACAGTTCTAAGTGTTTAAACTTAAATCCAATCATGCCTGTAGTCCTCGGACCAGATGATTAGGGTTAGTTAACACTCCGGTGCAGTTCTAAGTGTTTAAACTTAAATTCAATCATGCCTATAGTCCTCGGACCAAATGATTAGGGTTAGTTAACACTCCGGTGCAGTTCTCTAAGTGTTTAAACTTAAATCCAATCATGCCTGTAGTCCTCGGACCAGATGATTAGGGTTAGTTAACACTCGAATACGTTCGTCCCCCGTGATCCTTGAATCAAATGACACAGGTTAGTCAATACCCCCACACAGCTATTGTCACTGGGGCTTAGTGCTAAAATTCCTGATTGTGTTTAAATTGATCCTAACTTATGACTGTCTTCCTTAGTTATGTTTAACTTAAAGCCGAGGGGTAGTAACACTTCACATATTTGGAAAGACATGTGAAACTTACCTAATTATTCGCTGCAATTATTACTTATTAATAGCTATTATTCGGACTGTTCTTTTCAATATCAGTCTCAATTACTCACACCATTAGTATGATGTATCAATCAAGTTTATTTGCATTATTTTATTATAATTGCAATGTACAGTCATATGCAACAGTAGTAAGTAATAAAACATGTATTAAAGACACCAGAGACGAATAGGAAGCTATTTCATTAATAAAAGAAAAGAGTTTACAATTCCTTAGATAAAAACAAAAGTAAATACAAGTGCAAAACAAAAGCCCTATGTATCTATTCTTTTGCTGGAGGGAGCACAGGGTCAGCAACTTGGCCTGTCCGAGCAGGTGCTTCAGGGGCTTGATCCTTGGGCTCAGCAGGAGTCTTCTCTTTGCCCGACCCTTGGCCTTTGTCTTTGGCTGGTTCAGCTGGTTTACCCTTGTCACCTGCCTGACCAGCCTCTTTGGGTGCATCAAGGGTGGATGGAGGAGCTTGACTGACCAGGTTTGGCTCCGAAGTCTCTGGAAGCTGTGGAGCAGGAGGATCATCCACCGGGAGCTCTCGGATCTCAGGATCGTAGTATACGCTCCCGGGCAGCCTCAGCTCAGAGTCTGCAGGCACTCCAGCGGCGTCCAGCGCCTTGCTCCAAGTTATGCCGCAGTAGTCTCGGCTAACCGAAGCAAATTGCTCCATAAGCTGGGACGAGGTCTGCTCCACCCCCAACTGGTATGCCACCTTCCTCTCAGCCTCAACCGCCTCCTTGGCCAGTTTGGCATTCTGCTCGGCCACTTGGGCGCTCGCCTTGGCCCTTAGCAGTTCAGCCTTGAGACCCTTTACCAGCTCCCTCTCGGTTGCCAGATTGATCTCTGCCACGTTTAGCAGTTTACGCTGTTCCTCAGCCTATTTTTCAACATTCTTGATCCCAGCGTCAAGGCTTTTCTTCTGGCTGGTCATCTCTTTGAGGTCCTCGGACAGACGGGCATAATCGTCCTTCAGTTGGCCCAGAGATTTCTCCGCCTCGTCTCGAGAGCAGAACGCTGCCTGGGTCTCAAGGTGGTTCTTCTTGTTCCATTCCTCGGCCACATAGATCTGCTGGGTGACCTGCATAATGGAAATTCCGAATGTCAAGCGCAGAAAAATAGGAAAAGCAAAAGTGTCAGTGATTCAGCTAATCGGACTGAGATCACTTACCATGGCTATATCCCTCTTAAGGGATTGAAAGAGCTCCTGCTGGTTGAAACGCCTGTAAGACTCTATGTCGTGGGGGAGGAGGAGTGGTTGCTGCAGAGCCTCAGCAACATAGCCTGCCCTCCCTCCATCATAATTCCTGAGGGAGGTCTCCCAGAGGATTGGAGCGCCCTCCAACTCCAACTTTGGAGACCAGATTCGTGGACCTCCCCCTCGGCGGACATTTGCCACCATGCCATCGTCTCGGCTTTCAGTGGACGAGGCCCTGTGGGTCCGGTGGTCTTTTACCACTCTCGGCTGCTTGGTCCCTTTGGCTGGCGGCACTTGCCTTTCCTCAGCATCAGGATGGGTCCTTTTCTTCCTCAGGTCAGGAACGGGCTTCAAGCTAGGGTCAGGTACCTAGGGTGGTGCTGGAGGCAGGTTCACCACCGGTTGGGAAGTCCCGGGACCTTTCTACTCGGCCCTTTTTCCCCTACTCTTCATCAAACTCCTCAAGTCCATATCGTCGTCCGAGGAGCCTTCGAAATGAGCAGCTAGCAGATTAAGGTGAATGCCTGATTGTCTGTCGGTCTCTCCCTCGGCGTCTGAGACCTCTATCACTCGATTTACTCCTGAAGCCTCTCCCCCGAACTGAAATCTGTCTATCTGCTCCTCTAGTGAGGAGGTGGAAGAGCCGACCCTCTCACCTTCAACCGCCTGTCCGAGGGGAACTTGCTGGAGTGGTTGGACAAGAGGGGGTATAGCCTGAGGACGTGGATGGGGTACGGGTTCAAGCTCGTACGGCGCCAAAAAACCCTTCCGACCGACGTCAATACGTGTAAGGCGATGGTCTCCTTGAACAATCGCGTTGCTGACTGGTTGGAAACCCTTTGGCTTTCCTGTGTATCCCAGAATAAGGGGAGCCGATCGGAGCTGTCCGTCCTCGCTCACGAAAATCTCCGATCTCAACAGAAAATTAAGGGCGGCGATGTTCGTAAGGCTGAGCCGAGGAGCAACGAAGTTTTTATCTGTTACAAGGCACAGCAAAGCTATGTTAGAGACTCAGAAATAGCAGCATAAGAAGAATAAAAAATCATTAAAAGACGAGGACCTTAGGCCTATGGTTAGTGTGCCTAAATCTAACATGTCCCACCTGGCTTTCCATGCTTGGTTGGGCAATGATGGCCGTCATGCCATGCGCCCGAGACGATCACATAGTCGTCTTTCATCCCTTTGTTGGATTTGGGGAGGCAGGAAATGAGCCTAACAACGTCGGACCGGGATTTTAAATAATATCCCGTATCTTGTTGGCTGTGGCACTCGTACATATGTACTAAGTTGAGCCAGGTGAGTCCCAATCCTAGGTGAAGGTTAAGGTCCTCAATGGCTCCTAGGATCCTAAACATGTTGGGCGCGCACTGCCAAGGAGTGAGCCTATGGTTTCGAAGATAGCTAATGGTGATGGGACCAATGGGGATTGTCATTCCCCCTTCTTTGAAGGCGATGAGAGGGATAACGACTTCTCCCGTCTTCCGATTTGTTTGTATTTTTTCTAGGGGGCAATACCTCACACCCACGTTTGGGGGTATGCGATACGCGGCCCTGAACGCCTCCATTTGCTCAGGGCTATCTACCAAGTACTGGAGTTTCCCCATGGTGCTTAAACAAAAATGCCTGGCCGAAGAGAAAACTAAAGGATTTGGCGGACGACGACTTACAGGGACTAGGTCGGAGAAAGGATCTCAGGCGCGTAGAAAGGTTCGTGAAGATTCTGGGGAAGACTGGAACCGGCGACTGAGAGATTTGGACGGAGTGGCACGCTTGTTCTTGCTGGAGTGTCTGAAGATTTGCAAAGTGAGAAAAAAATAACTTCCTCTGAGGTTTTATACGGGGTCAAACGAAGAGTCAGAGGCACTCCCGCCCAAATTCTGAAGAAAAAACCACAGCCGTTGGATCAATCATTCACCGTTGGATACGAAGGACAAGGCGCCACCTGGTGCAATTAATACAACGCCTTGGGAATATGGAAACTGCAACGGCATTAATGAAGCGTCTATTTCTATGCCTACACACGTGCCAGTTCAAATTTGCCTGTTCTCAAGCTTTTGCGCCGTGGCAAGTCAAAATCCTACTTTTTCTCTTCGGATGCGAGGGAAAAACTACAATTTTGAGGGGCTATTGTGGGGGGTGAAAAGCCCAACCTAACGTATTGGGCCCAAGGCCCTATTTGAGGATCACTGTTCGTCCGAAGAGATGAAAACACTCAGTTAGAGGCCCATGTAAAAGGAGCATGTCTGGAGAGGAACACGCGCACGATCCGAGGAGATGTTCATTTGTCCGTGGAGTCCAATATCCTCGGATCCGAAGAAGCTTGGCCCGACAGGTGTATGGGAAGCTCAAGTGATCCTTCTGACAAATGTAAGGAGGGAAATGAACCTCAGACATGCATGAGGATAACAGGAACGGAGAAATATCAAGGAGACAGACTCCAACCACCGCATTAAATGCACTGCACCTACTTCCCTGGCCGCATTAATGTGGAGAAGACACCTGAACAGTGCACTCTCAGCTACCACCACTCACACAAGGCTAAAGATGGTGCATGATGGGACATGCACTCAAGTGGGCGTCTAGATGATGAACAAGTGAACGGTGAAGATGTAGGAAGGGGGTATCATATAAGAGGAGGATGCCTCTAATAGAGGGGGATCGAAAATGAGAAGTAGAAAAGGAGAAAGCTCCATTACTGTAGTTCCAAGAATTCTAACCCAACTTTATTAAATACAAACTCCTCTTCGGACGTTACGTTTGCCTCTGTCCGAGCATGTCTGAATACAAATTTATCCACAAACACTGCTGTCTTATACTGTTAATTCATTGTTAGCCTAGCTCTTTCACCCACTCTCTACAAATTTATTATCTTGGGTTCAGTGGGCTCAAAATCCATACCTTCTTGGGCTTGGGCTACAAAAATTGACCCTACAATTATTATTATTATTATTTTGTGGTTCTTGACTAGTTTTTTGATACTAGTTCCAAGTCCTACTCCCGATTCCAAGTCCTACTCCCAATTCAGCTAGTTGAATCAATCTGGTCCAGTTCGGTTTTTTAAACAGTGGTAATTCTTATTGCACACAGTATGCACATAGACACACTGCATACAACAACCAAAATCATGATTTGAAGTTGCGATTATACATGTGTGCAATAATCACTACCCTTAAAATAAATCAACTTGGTGTCTAGTCGGTAGTTAAGCCTCATTCCACAAGAACAATACCCACCTTGGTTTGTAATGACTAGTCGGCAATTGTCCAGATCAGATGATTCTTGAAAACCCAGTGGCAAGCCTCGATCTAACCAGGACCTGACGCTATAGTTAATTTAGCTTGATTCGGGTTCGAATCAGACGTTTGCATGTGACAGCTAGCAACACCGTGATTGATCTATTTGTTTGTTTGATTTTTTAAAAAACAATATATCATACTTATCTTTGTAGTTTTTTCTTGCCCTACAGATCTTTTCTTTTCTTTTTTTGAAATCAAAATATCTTTGTATCTTTTACATACATACATATATATATATATATATATATATATATATATTTGGGAGGTTGACAACCTAATTTTTCAAGAGCATACTTAATGTCTATGTATAAAGAGTTTTTTTTTTTGGGAGATCATTGCCCCCTTCCCCTTGCTAGGGTTAATATCTGTTTCCCATAAATAATTCAAAAACCACATTTTTCCACAACTAGCATTTTCCTGGTAGAATGTGACCAGTTGTTTATTATTTTCATATAAATGCATCACTTTTCCTCCACCACTTTCAACTTGTCACATCAAAATTATAACAAATTTGTGACACAAAAAGTTATGGTTTTAGATTTTTTTTCTTTTCTTATGATGGAAAAGTTTAGAGTTTTACTTACTTTTTCACATCATTCCTCTGTAATTAGAATGTGACTAGCTGTTTATTATTTTCATATAAATGCATCACTTTTCCTCCACCGCTCTCAACTTGTCACATCAGAATTATAACAAGTTTGTGGCACAAAAAGTTATGGTTCTAGATTTTTTTTCTTTTCTTATGATGGAAAAGTTCAGAGTTTTACTTACTTTTTCACATCATTTCTCTGTAGTTAGAAAAAAAATCTAAAACTACATAAATTTTCACAACTTCTTGCCACAACTGTGATGTGGCAATGTGTACAGTTGTGGCAATGTGTAAGTGATAGAGAAAAATTAGTTAGTTCATTTGAAAGTGACAAACAGTCACATAAAATAATTACGGTAAAAATTATGACTTTGTATGTGGTACTAAAATTACTCGATTTTGTTATGCTTGTAATTGATTACTATCTTAAATGTTATGTAAAACGTGAAAATGACAACAACAAAAAAAAAAAAAATTCATAGCAAGTAGAATATATGATTGAAGAGTTGCTAACACGAGTAGCAATCGAATTTTTATTTATTTATTTATTGAAGAGCTCTAATTCCTCCCAAGAACACACAAAACAATGAAATAAATGGCTTACTCAGCAACAATGGTGATCAAATCCTTTCTGGAACTTGGAATTTAAATAGTTGAATATTTCACTAATTTTTAAAATAACTCTAGCTAACTTAAACAAGGAAAACACCTCAAATCCATGATCCAAACACTGCATAAAGGACTTCAGCCTTTTCATGACAGTCATGGTCATCGTAATAATGCAACAATAGGGGCTGGCCTATTTCAAATCTTACTGTTATGATGATAGTATTTACCTGGTATGGCGTTAAAACAAGCAACTGCTTGAAGCCCCAGGCTAGTGGAAATCACAGATAGAACCCTCATTCTCACCAAACCCAGCCCCACACTAGTAAGCGTTTCTGCTGTCTATCATTAATCATCATTATGATAACGCAAGGACCCAAAGACAATACTAGTTTAAACTTCCTTTACCTTATCGAGCTGATAGTTACTGATATGCAACCCAGCAAGCACACATTTGGGTAAGGGACAGCCACTTCTTCAGGCTCGATAAGCAGTGTAGTGAACTTATCTGCATTAGTTCAGTTGCATTTCTTGACAATGAAAGATATGTTCCCTTAAGAAACCAGCTCAAAAAATCAGCCAACTCTTCCAGACAATAAACGCCGTCCTACCACAACAGCACTGTGGGTACAGCTACTTCAAACAGCACTGTGGGTACAGCTACTTCAAACAGCACTGTGGGTACAACTACTTCAAACTCGCTAATGGTATTAATTATCAGCAGGACAAAACAGGCGAGCAGCATGCTCTCCATTCCCATATGAAACCAGGGAAATTTATCACATTTGTTTCATATAATACTGACTACAGATGGACAAATGCAGATATATAACTTGACGGCATGAGAACAAGAAAACAGAAACATTTTGCAAGCAAAATTATACTAGGTTATACAGAGTATAGAGATAGAGACACGGAGTTCATAATATCAATCTCAAATATATAATCTAATAGACAGAACATTTTACTCTCCAAAAGCAAATAGACAGTAAACAAATAAAAGCTAGTTGCTTTATCTTTATCAGGCTGCAGCCTTCACCAACTGCTTGGATGTCCAACCAATGGTTCCAGCGGATCTGCTGCAAAGGTAGAAACAACATGGGTAGTACTAGCTTCCAAATTTCCTCTGCCTAAAAGTGAACTTCAATGAGCATTTGGGAGAACGGGTGCCCCAAAGACTAGTAATTTTCTTTCTGCATTTCATTTTATTTTTGGGTCAGGATGTAATAGGAAAGTGAACACTGTCCAGAAAAGTCACTCTTCAACAACATTCACAAGCTCATATTCAATCAGTGACAGGTTATTATCTTCCTTCACAGTGAAATCAGCAGGTTCAGTGACTTCAACACGGCCCCACTTGTCCACAGCAAGCCTCATTGATCCCTTGAACATGTCAATTTTAGCATTGCGCAATATTACAGTGCTGCCCTCTTTCATCAAGTCCACTAAACAACATCCAAGATAAATAAAATCAATTAAAGGAGAAAAATTCAGACAAACTACACGATATGGTTAGTAGTTACAAAAGAACATGCCCACCCCAAAAGTACACACAAAAACAAGCTGTTCCTAAAATTTAACCACTCATATGCGTACACAAAACTCTTATTGATAATTAGACTGCATTACCGTATGGAGGAAAAAAAAAAAACCAGTCATTAGCAAATCCCACCAGGTAAAACAAATTCAACCAAGTTAGATAAATCAAATTTGAGAGTAAGAGTGCTCCCAGTAATCTGGGAGACAAACAGAGGAAAAGCATTTGAAACTAGACAACATAAAATGTATCATGTATACAGCAAAACAATCAGTTAATCTCAAGTACTGCACAAATGCAAATTATGGTATTTATCACTCCTTAGTACAAGAATTTAGAACCACCACCAATTCCTTAAGATATTTTGAAATACTTGTACCAGGAACCAGCCTGTGTCTTACAACCCCCATTGTTATTCAATCTCACTATCCCTTTGAAAGAAATATTACAAAATAAATATAATTCATGTTAATATCTGGGGGAGAAAAAAAAAAGTAACTAAACCCGAGAATACACACCAGTGATAATAATGTATAAGATTTACGACACCTAGATTAAATGTACCGTGTGATACTACCTTCTTAAACTAAACTCTAAACGTATGCTATCTGAAAGAATGTTGAATAAACTGCTGCATGTAAATGGGGATGGCTATAGCAAGACAGTTGAATAGGCCAAAAATATACCAGAGGCATAATAGACTAAAAATATATCAGAGGCATAAACCGAAACACCTCATCTCTAGTTGGACCTCCTTAACGTTAAATCTTGGACTTCCAAGTTGTGAGGTGCAATCCTCTGATGTTGACATATTGGGTCACCTAGGAAAAAAATGTTATCTAATTGTCATCACATTTTCAAAAATGAAACATAGCTTGGAAGCATCATTCTTTGCTTTAACCAGCAAATAAAGTTGTCTAATCACGCAACCTAGCATAAATGATTTTTTTTTTTTTTTGGCATAGGTGGGGGTGGTTGGGGGAGCCATAAGACAATATGGAAAAAAATCAAGAATTGTGCAATCCAAAATCATTTCCAGAAGCACCTTTAAGTGAGGCAACATAAAGGCACATGCCTGATTAAAGTGAGGCGACAATACTTACAAATAGAATGTAAATCATATGTACCTAGTGTATTATTATAATCAAGTGTTATTGAAATGTGTTGAATGAGGAAATTAGGTGTATTGATTGATTTCAAATGATAAATAATAATCAAATAATAAATTTTACAACAAGCTTCTAAAAAACATATAAACTAAGGCCCTCGCCTTAGTGCCTTTCTCATGGCTTAAGGTGGTTCCCTAGCTCACATAGCACTAAAGGTGAGCGCCTTGCCTTAGAGCCACCTAGGCAAGCAAGTGCCGGCTCACCTTTGACTACCATGCCCTGGCCCCACATAAGGTAAATAATAAACCAAAAAAATGCTGCAGGTTAATAATAACCCAAAGCAATAGCCTGAAATATATGATCATGTGAAAGATATTAAATTATAATAGCACAGTAACAATGATTGGATGTCAAGATCAACAAGGCCCTGAATTGCAAACCAAAACAAATAGAGGGTGTTTGGTTTGAGAAAAAAGTAGGTGTTTTCAGTATTCATTTTCAGTTTTTTTGTGGGACCCACCACTAAAAACTGGTTTGGCTTGAAGATTTGTACTTAGTTTTCATTTTCAGTATCCTAAAATTTGGATTTGAATACAAAAAATGAACACACATTTCCAGTGTTTTCATTTTCAGCGAAAACGAGTAGTGGCATTCTTGCTAATTTCTTGAAAACGACTGGGACCCCACCAACTGTTAAGACCCCTCAAGTCAGACCTGCACAGTAACTGAAGTGACCCGTGTAAGTGAAAAAAGGTGTTTTTTCCTAAAATAGAGAACAATAGCCAAACCGGAGAAGGGTGTATTTCGTACTCAAATTATGTATTCAAATCAAGTTCCCAAACAAACTCAAATGTGAAAATGGATCATTTTTTTCTATTCAGATTCTTAAAAAGAATACAGAAGAGTGAAAATGAAAAGTGAATACACTATTTTTTAGAACTAAACATCATCATAATGATCCAACAGAAAAGAAAGGTGCAATTGGCTTCCCATGTTGGTATCATCATAATTGTAAATAACAATTCCAATAAATATTTTCAAGAGAAAGCTTATGCCCTCAAATAAATGAATGTGAGAGAATTCCAACATTAGCACAGTATGCTAAGCACTCTGAAAAGACGTGTGAAAGCATTTATATTTTTACACAATTGATAACTTATGAAAGAGTCTAAATGAAGAACAAAGCAGCAACCCTTTGGCTGCATAAAGACAGCCTTCAACAGCACAAACTTTCAACACAAGAATTACTTGAATAATACTCTAATCCCTCAACCTAATTGAAAACCAATTCTATTTAATAAATAGCTGCATCAGTTCATCTATAGGAACACCCAGAAACATGTATACCTTTAAGGATTTCCTATTGCCAAAATAGTTAATTTTTTGACAGAAAACTCAAAATGAAAAAGTTTAATTTAATTGTCAATAATCATATCAACCACATTATTTACCCTCATAATCTGTGGTTCAAATGTATAACACCAACCAACATGTCCTGTCATCACTTAAAAAGAATAAGATGAAAAATTTTCTGGAAAAAGAAAGAATTATGCTCCATAAAAAAAAATGGATCCATAACAGTAGGATCTTATAACACAATGAAAATTACAAACTAAACCAACCTGAAATAACAATATACACTTGATCCATGCTATATAAATCTTAGCTTAGATTTAAAAGGAAAAGTGATAACAAAATGTCTAATGAAAGAAAAAACTATAAGCAGTCCATAGTTTAAAATTAAAAGAAATGTACCTTGATCATTTCTAGCCGTGAAAATAATCAACCCTGTCTCGTCACCCACCAAGCATTCAGCAATTCGCATTTGGCGTACTTGAGGACCATCAGCACGACCCTTCTGCAATACCATCTTGGTACTGACAACCTTCACGGTGAGAGTATGCCCGCTAGTGCCAGGACGAAGCTGGTCAACCTTAGTGAATGTGGGTTTCCTCAATCCTGGTTTTGATTCTGCCATTTTTGAAAAACCTAAAGAACCCCAAAACAACAAATTATTCAGCAAGACGACAATCAGAAACAACGCTGCCAAAAGCAAAGCGCCGAATAACCAAAATTGATTGCTTCAAACTGTGTTAAAGCTTGATTATTCAGATTTTTTGAGTGATAAGAACTACACTCATTTGATCCCAATTACCAATATATGGCTCATCTGGAAAAAAAAAAAAAAAAAAAAACTATTATGTTTATTCTAGATGCTAAGCAAATTTAGAAACTTTCATCAATTTGAAACCAATCCCCTTAAGCCTAACACATATTTGCCCAATGGATTCTCTTCTAAGACCAAAATTATAACAATAAGAACTAAAAAAATAAAAAATTAATACTGACATCTAATGCTTAATCTTTCACCCACATTTTCTCACCAACCAAGCAAATCATAAAAAAATATATACACCTACACAAACCATGTAATCAAATGCATGTACAACTTTTAGAACTCATGCTTTTCATCAATCTTCATATATAATACTCAATCAAATTATTAAAAAATTAAAAAAAAAAAAATCACTTCCAAAAATTGCAGATTTTGATGGTCGAAGTAACAGATCGAAGAGAAATAAAAGCAAATCATGAACTAAATATAGGAAATCGAAAACCCAATTGCTTTTTTTTCATTAATTTAGACACTAATAACGACATTAACAAAAAAAAAATTTTAACATGTTAATAAAAATTTGAAATTGAAAATAACGAAAAAAAAGTTAGAAATAATTGAAAATGAGATCGAAGAAATTAGGGTTTGAGTGATCATCACCTTGAATTGAATTTTTTTGCAGATGCGAAGAAAATTTGTGAGTTGGTGAGAGAGGGAGAGAGATCTGAGGAAAATGAGAAAACGTAGGCGTCTAGAAAAAGTTTTACAAACTAAAAGGGGACTTGGTGTTGTGAAATTAGTGGTGGACCCTTGATCTTTATCACGTGACGACTAATCTTGACCTTACACGTGCGTCTCCTAAAAGTTGCACTACTGCTATTTTGTACAACAATTTCTTATTAGGATTTAGGTCTACTTGAAAGTGAAAATTTTGTGGTCAGTTTAATTAGTAAAATTTTTTATTGTTGAATGATAGATCTAAGCTTCAATTCTTACCTACTTATACCATAAATTGATTGGTATTTTGGTTTGATAATAAATAGTTATAATTAGAAGTAAATCCCATCCGTTAAAATTCTCTTAAAAAAAATAAAAATAAAAATCAAAGAAAGTGAAAGTTTTTACAAACTACAAATAAAAAAAAATTTGTTGTTGTTTCAAACGAGGTTTTGATTTTTTGCATAGTTTTTTTTTCTTTGGATTAAAAAATCTTCTATAATTTTTTAAGTAACTTTTTTACATTTTCAATTCATTGACAAAAATTTTCAATGTTTTTTTTTTTTTTTTTTTTTTAACTCTTTGGAAAACAAGTCACGCAACACTATAAAAGATATTAATTCTTTACAATTCTTGTGGAGAGTACCAACAAATTTCCTCCGTGTAAATCTAATCCATAAGAAAGGAATCGTATTTGCTTATTATGAATGGGGCATTAGCCAAGCACATTAGGAGGGTCCAATATTGATCATCTATTTCTACAATACATCCTCCTCTCAAATCAAAAATTACTAATCCAAATAACATGTGCATGTTGAGTCTGTCGAAAAACTCTACATGAAGATGTTACTTAGGGTTTATGCATCCAACCACCGACCCAACCAAATCTACCCAACTCAACCTGGCGCCACAAGTTAATTTTTATGGATTGGTGGGCTGGGTTGGGTTCGGATTGATAGTTTTTTCAATCCACATGATCCAACCCAACCCATCCATATGTAAGTTTATTTTATTATATTTATTTTAGTTTTTTTTAGTTTGATTTTTTGAGAATTAGTTTTGATGAATTTGAAAATAATATGTGAATTGTAATAATTTATTAAAAATGTAATTAGAGCATTAGGATCAAATGTATTAAATGCTAAATTTTGTGCATTTTACACACCAAAAACCAAAAACAAACCTCCATCAAATGTGTCAAATGCCAAATAAATTTGGCATGAGCTACAGTGATGTTCTAATAATAGGAGGGTATGAGCCGTACAGCTAGATGTGCTAAACATATTTAGGTATTTTTTTATTATTCAATTCTCTCTCTCTCTCTCTCTCTCTCTCTCTCTCTCTCTCTCTCTCTCTCTCTCTCTCTCTCTCTCTCTCTCTCTCTCTCTCACATATTTCCCCACGTGCTAAATATATTTGTTTTTGTTAATTTGTTTTTTCATATAGATAATGTTTGTTTTAGATTATTTTAATGTATTGCTGTAATCTTAAAATAGAAAATGTAATTTAAGGTGTATTTTCAAATGATGTTTTAAATAGATAAAGTAATTTTTTAATGTATTAAAATAGCATTTGTTTTAAGTTTTAACACAACTAATATTGATTGCTCATAAATAGTAGTTTTTTTTTTTTTTTTTTTTTTTGATACCAGATAAGCATGCATTAATCAAAAGGAGATAGTACACAAAGAAACCACCAGGCTTATACAAAGTTTGATTTAGCCTGCAATGGTGTACAGGGAAGCAAGTTGTAATATAACCTAAATCTATTACATGTGAGATTACTTCCTTGGGCACAAAAAGGTAATTCGTAGTCAGTCCCTGTTGCTGAAGCTAATTTAAATCTGAGATGAGGGTTTGTTCCAGCCAAGATGGGTTTCTAGATCAATTGCAAACCTGTACAAGTCCCTTACTATTGCTGAGAATTAATATCCTGTAGTAGCCCAGCTCCATAGCCTTGAAAATTGCTAATCCCACAGCATCCTGGATTGCAAGGTGTTGAGGCTTCCTTCCACTGCTAGCTCCTCTTATGAATAGAATGTTTCCTTCTAGTGTTTTTGCCTCAAAAGCATATCCACTCCTCTTGGATCTTCTGTTTTTGTTTGCTGCCACTTTAAGCATAATCTGCCAATTCTGATTGGTGAGAATTTGATGAGGTTGTTTGAAAATAGGTCTCTGTTCCTGATTATCTTGGAATGCTTCATGGTACCTGCAAATGAGAGACTGTGATGTTAGAACAACCTCCATAGAGTTAGGTAGTTTTCCTTGATGGAGAACCGTATTCCTATGGTTCCTTATGGACTAGAGAATGGTAAAGATGGACTGCAGGAAACACATTTTGACATTCTCCGTGGGTTCATTTTGCAGAATACAAGCTTCCACCCACTGCTTTACTGAATTGTGACATAGTTTTATGTAAGAAACAAAGACTTTGCAGCAAAATATAAACAATCGGTTTTTCGGCATACCTCTTTTGGCCTAAACCGATGATCACATAGGAGCTTTGAGATTGTTCTACGCTGTCTAGAGCCAGCCTCCATGCAGACCAACTATTCAAACACGTTCTGAATTCCAGTTTGTATAACCCACGAACCAAAAACATTTCTCGACGGTGGTGGACACTACTAGAGTGATGCAAACATAACCCACAACCTAAGAGCCTCACAACACTCTGTAAACACTATGAGAAATGCAGAATTTGTTCACTGTACAATGGGTACCACTCTTAGTGTTTATATACACACAACTCCATTAATATTAAGTGGGATAGTGGACTTAGTGGGGTAAAGTAACAGTCCAAATCATTACTCCATAACTCTTGGATGTTACAATTATTCTGAGGTATACAGAGGGACATGCCCACTTTGGGTGTCTGTCCATATTTTTTTTCAGTTTCTAACATCTCCCACTCATCCACTGTGGGCATGGCCCTATTATTCATCTCTCAATGTGTTTCTCAATGCGTTCATATTGGCAAATAGGTTGTGTGATCGCCGAGCACACCTGAAAAACATATTTGGGAGCACTATACTAAATCTTATACCAAAACCAGCATAGCAACTTCCCTAAAGTGTCTCGTTATGCCCTAGACATATATTAACACATCGAATCAAGCATCTCTAACCCCTCTTGAGTTTGATACTCAGACTTATGCTTGATCCATCATAACTATCTAGATGTACTCACGATTATTTCGCTACCATAAGCGCTATAACTTGTCAACAGTGAGTACAAATATAAGGATGTGTTACAAAAATAGTATTCCCTTTGCACTCATGTCCTTTAACTTTGGTCCAATTGCTTTCCCAGCAATGTCCATCTAGACTGAATCCAACATGCCCATAGGTAACATGCCAAAGTAGCAAACATCAAAACCTCAGCTTTATGAAATAGTCAAAAGTAACAAGGGCATAAGTAGGATTTTAATGAAAGATCCATGGGACTCACACAGTGGAGAAGTAGGGATTTATTCTTTCACCTCCACTTTTGGTCGAGCAAGCACATGTAGTATAAAATACATGCTACGGTGGAGTTCTCTTAAGTAAGAGTATATGTCTTAACTCAATACATTGTACAAATCTTAGTCTAGTCGCTACTCAAGCGCCTAACTTGAGTCCTTTATTCGCTTGCCACCTCAGGCATCAAATTAATGTCTCGCATCTGGCTAACCACAGGCTACATGGATCATGGGTTATCCATGTACGGTCTAATTTTCCAACTAAGGCAACATTTGTTTGTGTCAATCATCTATATATGCTACATAAGCATTAAATGACACAATGTCTCATCTTTACTCACTACTCAAGTGCCAGAGGCGATCGCTCATGTGAGTGAGCCGACCTAAACTTGTCGACATACCTTTCATACCACAGAACTCATCATGTGGTATATGTGTGTGTAAACATACATATTATTAATTGAATAACATCATATGCATTTAAAACAAAATATCCCAAAAGAGTACAATAAATGGTAACTAAAAACAACATATCATCATATTCTACGTAGCCCTAAACTCCTAACATGAGCCTAAAAGGCATCCCTTCCTATAGGCTTTGTAAGAGGATCAGCAATCATGAGGCTTGTAGAAATGTGTTTTAGAACCACTTCATTGTGAGCAACCATGTCTCGAATGTAGTGATATCATATATCAATGTGTTTGGTCTTACCATGATACTTAGAGTTCTTAGCATAGGCAAGTGCTGCCATGCTATCACAATGTACCCTAACGGGATCTGAGGCATCCTTGACAACCTCAAGATTCTGAAAGAACCTTCTCAACCAAACTGCTTCCTGAACAGCTGCTGAACATGCTACATACTCAGCTTCCATAGTTGATAATGCTATACAAGAGTGTTTCTTGCTACTCCAAATGATGGCGCCATTATTTAGCAAGAAAGCATATTCAGATGTAGATTTGCATTCATCTAGGTCACTACCCCAATCAACATCACCATAGCCAATCATACGCAAATCTAAACCCTGATAACAAAGGATTTAGTTTGTTGTCCCTTTAAGATACCTTAATATCCTCTTAACAGCTTTCCAATGAGCAAGTCCTAGATTAGGCTGAAATCTACTAACTAATCCAATAGTATAACATATATCAAGCTGAGTACACATCATTGCATACATCAAGCTTCCAACTGCATTAGCATAAGGAACACGAGCCATCTTTTCTTTTTCATCTTAAGTCTTAGGACACATATCAAGGCTTAAGCTCTCATTTTTTGCAATTGGAGTATCTATGGGTTTGCATTTATGCATTTGGAAATGCTTAAGAACTTTCTTAATATAGGTTTGTTGTGATAAACCTAAAAGTTTCTTTAAGCGATCCCTAAGGATTTTAACCCCTAGAATATAATCTGTCTCACCTATGTCCTTCATCTCAAAGTTAGAGGACAACCACCATTTTGTGGCGATAATCATCTCCATGTCATTACCGGCCAATAATATGTCATTAACATACAATAACAAAATAATAAAACTTCCCTTGGATCGTTTTACGTAGACACAGTGATCTTCTTCAATCATCATAAACCCATTCGATAGAACGGCTCGATGAAATCTTAGATACCACTGTTTAGATGACTGCTTTAAACCATATATGGATCACTTAAGTTTGCACACTTTGTGCTCTTGACCTTTGGTCACAAAACCAATAGGTTGATCCATATAGATTTCTTCATCTAGTTCTCCATTGAGAAAAGCTGTCTTAACTTCCATTTGGTATAATTCCAAATTCAAGTTTGCAACAATGGCCATAATGAGTCGAACAGAGGCAAACCTCACAATCGGAGAAAAGGTTTCCTGATAGTCAACACCTTCCTTTTGAATGTATCCTTTTGCCACTAATCGAGCTTTATACCTTTCTATTGACCCATATGCCCTGCGTTTGATTTTAAGAACCCATTTGTTCCCAATTGCTTTTCGCCCTGACGGTAGGTCTACTAGAGCCCAGACCTAATTAGTCCTCATAGACTCCATTTCATCATTCATTGCTTTCATCCACTCATCACTAATAGAAGATGAGAGAGCCTCTTGCACAATTTTTGGCTCATCATCATCCTATGAAGCAATCATGAAAGCTTCCCCCTTAATCTCAAAACGACGACGAGAAACATTATCACGGTTACTTCTACGTGGCTGAGGTTGTTGTGGATCAACTTCTAGTGGTGTGCTCCCACTAGGTTGTGAGTCACTCCCACTGTCTCTAGGAGTTTCAGGAATTTCTTCCTTGTCCTCTACTAGTCTACTTGGGGCGCCTCCCTCTCGATCCATCATTTTATAAAGAGTCAAGTTCTTTTCAACCTCACCTTTGTTAGGGAATTCACTTTCAATTAAATCAACATCACGTGACTCCAATTCAGTCACACTTCCATCTGGTTGTTCACCTATCAACACAACCTTTGGAATGCTCAAAATATCTTATAAAGATACACTTCTTTCCTCTAGGCCCTAACTTCCCATATTTATGAGAAGTATTGTGAACATA
Source organism: Quercus aquifolioides (assembly GCA_019022515.1). Classification (NCBI taxonomy): domain Eukaryota; kingdom Viridiplantae; phylum Streptophyta; class Magnoliopsida; order Fagales; family Fagaceae; genus Quercus; species Quercus aquifolioides. The sequence goes on from CM032330.1 coordinate 62,348,640, forward strand.
ACATGTTGAACCCCATGGCCGTAAGTTATTCAAGTCAAGTTTCTTGCTAATCCATAGTTCATAAGGTGTGGAAGATACTAATTTAAAGGGCACTCAGTTAAGTATATAGGCTGCAGTCAAAATTGCATCTCCTAAATACAAAATCGGTAGGTTTGCTTGCGCCATCATTGACCTAACCATCTCTAGCAATGTTCAATTTCTCCTTTTCGCCACACCATTTTGTTGAGGTGTATAAGGCATCGTTAACTACCTTTCAATTCCCTTTTCATCATAGAGCTCCTTAAATTGCTCAGATAGATACTCACACCCACGATCAGTTCTAAGAGCCTTATGCTCTTGTCTAATTGATTCTCAACCAATCTCATGTATCGTTTAAAGCAATCTAAAGCCTCAGACTTATGAAAAATCAAATAGACATGACTGTAACATGTATAGTCATCTATAAATGTGATGAAGTAGAAACCTCCAAGCCTTGCCCTCACATTCATTGGACCACATATATCAGGGTGGATTAGTTGCAATGGAAAAGATGCCCTTGTGGCTTTTCCAAACGGTTTTCTTTTTGACTTTCCCACTAGATAATGTTCACACATGGACAAAGTGACCTTAGCGAGATTGCCCATAAGGTCTTCTCTAGCTAACCTAGTCATCATTTCTTGCCCTATATGGCCAAGCCTAGCATGCCATATAATTGAATTATCAAAAGCATTATCAGATGAAGTCAAAAAAACTAAACTATCATCATTATAATATTCAATATCAAAATTAAAAAACCATTTGAAATAAAACCACGGCCATAATAAATTGTTCCCAAATGCAATAAAACATAATTATTCTAAAAAATAAACCGGAAACCAAGTCTTAACAAAGTAACTACGGAAAGTAAGTTCCTCTGGATCTCAGGAGCATACAATACGTCATGGAGTAACAAAGTGCGACCACCTCGCAACTCTAGCTTGTAGGTACCAATTCTAAGTACCTCCACGCTAGCTCCATTTCCCACCTTGATGTCTCTACTCCCAATAGGAATCCGGTGGTACTCGACAAATCCCACTCTATCTCTCGCTACATGTTTTGTTGTTGCTAGTCTACAGTCCACATAGGAGCAGAATTAGCAACAAGGACATGACTAGTTACAAAAACATAGTGAGATGTAGGATTAGGTGTTACCTTTTTTGACTCAGTGCAATCACGAGCAAAATGTCCTTTCTTTCCGCAATTTTAACAAGTCAACTTAGACTTATCTTTCTTTGCACGCTTTCCTCTAGTATTGCACTTGACAAACTTAGCCTTCTTAGGCAGTGGCCCATTAGGTCTCTCTTGTCTAAGAGCGTAATCAGGTTGCTTGCATTTAGGCCTAAATGCCTTACGCAAGCTAGTCTTAGCCATGTGCACAAAACTAATCAGCTTGGCTGCTTCAAGGCACTCAGTTTCAAGTTCCAAGTGACGAACCACATCATCAAATGTTTTGATGTTCTCATTATGTGTCAAGTTTTGACACATCGTCTCCCATGAACTTGGTAGTGAACGAATCACTGCCTGGACTTGTTGTTCGTCAGTAAGATTGTTTCCAACTGATTTGAGCTCTCGAATCATGGAAGACATCGCCCTAAGATGTCACTTCATTGTATGTTCAGAGCGCATCTTATATGAATCAAATTTCATTATTAAGCCACGCAATCTAATGGCTGATGTCCCTCCATATCTTAGCTTTAGAGCTTTCCACATGTCTTGCGCAGTTGTATACTGCTTAAATTCACCAATCAAGTCATTATGCATGCTGCTTAATATTGTAAAGCGCACACACAAATCTTTCTTGCGCCAACTTTCATAGGCAGCAAGATCATGTTGGTGTTGCTCAATGCTTCCCTCATTGGGTTTACTCAACAAATGAGTCAAAGTCTCTAGGACTTCTTACTCATTCAGCACATACTAGATTTTACAGTGCCAAATATTGTAATTTTCACCATCCAGTTTCTCTCCTTTATTGAGATCAGCAACTATATCTTTGGAAGTCATTTCACTACAAAATTTCACAAATGGGACATTACACACACATTTCAAAAATTTTGATGTTCGATCTAAAATAAACTTAGATAATCAACACATGTCGCAAGATTGAAAATTCGCTAAGCTTCTTAATCATCTCTTGCGCCACTAGTGTTTATTACTAAGCTTAATTTTAATCTATTCGTGCAAAATTATGTATGGGAGATAACGCAACTCAACCATACTCTCACTATTCCATATTTCAATTCTAAACATATTTACAAAATATATGTATTGAAAATAATTCACCAATATTATCAATTAACTATTAAGCCAAATATGCTATCACAATTTAAACTCATGAGAAAAATTCATATAGGCATCTCATTATTTCACTAAGAAATAATTATTGTTTTGTCGCCTTAAATATAATATTTATCTTTTATACCATGTTTCACTAAAAAATAATAATGGAATTAAACAATTTACAAAATTAAATCAATTCCATATCATTGAAGCATATACCTTTTATGTTTCACGAGAAATAAATGCTAAGTTTGTATAGTATACGTTTCAATGAAATAATTGGATGGATTTAATACAGTTTTAATCCAAATAAATTATTGCAAATATATCAGTGACCATGATATAGAGTTGGTCATGTAATTACGTCTTTTTTAAATAATGGTGAAACAAATGCAATAGGCTTAATATGCATAAAACAAAAAAATCTTACAGGAAACAAGGATCCCAAATGTGGCACACAAATCCATTGTACAGTGCATGCTAAAAGTAACTGAGTAAATACAAACAATATTTAGGAAATAAACTGTTGTGGGACCCTTTCTTTTTTTTTTCTTTTTTTTTTTGCTATCACTCTAGCCCTTTTGGCAAGTGGCAGACACGTGATATGCTAAAAGCCTAAAACAGGTTGTCTTCTACCTTCATCCTTTCAATTTCTTTCAGCAAAAAAAAAAAAAAAAAAAACAAGTTTCAGACATGAACTTCAAAGTTTTATATCTTTTTCATTTCAAGTCCATTTTTAACGTACCATATACCGATTTAAAGCTTATAACATATAGATTCATAACATGAAATCATATTTTGTAAACAGAAATCATATAAGAGCGGTTTTGTCCTTAAATTTTGGTGTCCTAAGTTTTGTTAAAATATATTTCATGGCACACCTAGAGATTTGCTACGAAACTTAAGGAAGATATTAATACATGTAATATAAACAAAATATTTTAATTTCAAGGCACGAAATGCTCAGAATCAAAACTTTCCATTGAAGGCCATGTGAGGTGCATAGAAATTCATAACATATCTCAGAAGCATAAAACGCATTAAGAACTAATCATATATGCCTATGACATCGAGAACAATCTATAAACGCTCTGATACCAATGTAAGAAACAAAGACTTTGCAGTGGAATATAAACAATCGATTTTTCGGCATACCCCTCTTAGCCTAAACTGACGATCACACAGGAGCTTTGAGATTATTCTACGCTGTCTAGAGCCAGCCTCCACGCAGACCAGCTATTCAAACACGTTCTGAATTCTAGTTTGTATAGCCCACGAACCAAAAACATTTCTCGACGGTGGTGCACACTACTAGAGTGATGCAAACATAACCCACAACATAAGAGCCTCACAACACTCTATAAACACTATGAGAAATGCAGAATTCGTTCACTGTACAATGGGTACCACTCTTGGTGTTTATATACACACCACTCCATTAATATTGAGTGAGATAGTGGACTTAGTGGGGTAGAGTAACGGTCCAAACCATTACTCCATAACTCCTAGATGTTACAATTATTCTGAAGTATACAGAGGGACATGCCCACTTTGGGTGTCTATCCATATTCTTTTCAGTTTCTAACATTTTAAGGTTCTAATCTCCAAATTGGATCCATGCCAGATAGCTCGAGCAAAAGGACAATGCATGAATAGGTGATTTATGGATTCCTCATCTTCATTGCACATAAGACATTTGCTTGAAATTGTGATACCCCTGTTGTTTAGTACCTCAAAAACAAGCAAACTATCATGAAGTAATTTCCAGATAAAAGTAAGAATTTTCAACGGAAGTTTCACTTTCCAAATTAACCTCCATACAATGTGAGAAACACCATAGGGCCTCTGGTCTTGTAAATATAAAGGATATTGAATCTAATGGACCATATGGTATGCTTTGTTCACTTTATAGTCTCCAGAAGTCGAGTGTTTCCATAAAAGTCTATCTTCCATGCCAGTAGTCCTGGATAAAGGAAGATGCAAGATTTCCTCACAAACAAGGAATTGGTTTAGCTTCTTAACCAAATCAACTTTCCATAATCTTGATCTCTGGTCTATGAGGTCTGCAACAGTGCCATTAAGGAGATTGTTCTCTATTAGTGAAGGGTTTGAAGATTGGAACCAATCTAGGTGTGTGAGAGGAATTTGATGTCCACTTCCTATCAGCCAACGACCTTGATGTAAGGATGGTGATTGTGGCACAACAATGTTTTTCCAAGTCCATGAATGGTGGGGTTTTGGTCTATAATCTTGTATGGAAGTCCTAGTGAAGTATTTGGCTTTGTAGGTTCTAGCTAATTAAGAGTTGGGAGAATGTTGTATTCTCCAAAATTGTTTAGATATCATAGCTTGATTGATAATAGTGAACTTTTTCAGTCCAAGCTCACTCATGCACTTTGGTTGACAGATTTTATCCCAATTAACCAAATGTAACTTCCTAGTACCAAGGTCATGTCCCCACCAAAAGGCTCTAGTGATAGCAGCCAATTTGCTGCATACTATCTCAGGGATTCTAAAACAAGAGAAAGTATACAAGGGCATGGCTTGTACAACTGATGATATCAAAGTAGTTTTGCCAGCTTGGGAAAGTAGTTTGGCTTTCCATCCTTGAAGCTTTTTTTGCACCCTATCAATAATGTCTTGGAAGTCAGCCACCCTTCTTCCTCTAAGTTTGAAATTGATCCCTAGGTATTTACTAGGATTCTAAACAAGGTTCACCTGAAGGGAAAGGGCAAGGGATTCCTGAACATTCTGAGGGATATTTGGAGAGTAAAAGAGGTCAGATTTGTTGAAATTAATTCTTTGACCCGAGATTGAGCAATACCATTGGATTATTTTCCTAAGATTAGAAAGGGATGCTTATCATTCTGAAAAAATAATAAGGAATCATCAGGAAGAAAAAAGGTGGGTGAAGGATACACCATTCCTCCCTACCTGGATTCCTTTGATATTTTTATGTTCTTCTTCTTTTGAAAGGGGTAGAGAGAGAATGTTGGCACAGAACAGGAATAGATAAGGTGAGATAAGGTCTCCCTATCTTAAGCCTCTAGATGGGTTAAAGAGTTGAGTAGGACTACCATTAACCAGTAAAGAATATTGGACAAAAGTGACACATTCCATGATCCAAGTAACCTAGGTGTTGCTAAAGTTCATAGAGAGTAAAACAGCTTTGAGAAAATTCCTATTAACCTTATCATAAGCTCTACGCATATCTATTTTCAAGACTCCAAAACTTTTTTCCAGTGGCGACGCCACGTTGAAGTCAGGGTGTTCCCAGGAACACCCTGACTTGAAAAAAAAAATTTATATATAATAATTAAATTTTTTTTTATCTATTAACCCTTAAAAAATAAAATAAGAACACCTTCAAGCAAAATCAGGAACACTCTCAAAAAATTTTATGCCAAACAAATTTTGAACTAAAATCTAAAAAAAAAATCTTATGCCGGCCAAATCCAAACGTATAGCTTTCAGCCCAAAAAAAAAAAAAAAAATTGTAAAACCTTATGATTTTACCGAACAAATTTGTTTGGCTCAAGCTTCCTTTCCTCCGCCGACTGCCCTTTTTTTTTTTTCGCTGCTGCCGCCAGTGTCGTGCTGCGTTTTGATTCTGGCTGGGACGCTGGGTAATGGGTTTTGTCGTTTTGACTTTTGACTTTTGACCTTCACTGCTTCAGGTATAAGTGTATAACTAATAGGCTTATAAGGCTTGGCTTGCTTTCTATTCTACTTTATATTTGTTAAGAGGGCTGGGCCATGCCTGTGCTGCCTTTTTTTTTTTTTTTTTTTTGGTTATACGTGTAAATGTAATAGGATATTAGGATTTGTTTTTATGTTTTTTGTGGTGAGTGGGTCTTGGCAGGTTCTTGGCTGGGCTGGGCTTTTTTTGTTATGGCTGTGATTAATTTTTTTTCTTTTTTTTAATCTTGTGTTATATATATATATATTTTAGTGATCGGTAATATAATGAATAAATCTTTATTTATGTAGATTGAGATTGTTAAAAATTTGGTATTATTTGGTGAAATTACAACAATACTTTTTATATAAATCAGGTTCTATTTCTTATTTGCTCTACACTTTAAAATTTTATTTATTTATTTTAGTCTTTATAAATATATTGTTTGATTAGAAATGTCTACTAGAAAATATGCATCTGGATATGAAAAACTTAAAAAAAAAAAAAATTAATTGAATCTCAAAACATGATGTTTATGATGATATTGATGGTTTAGATTTATTTTTGGCCGGTATTTATCGAAACGACCTGAAACACTCGAAATAGACCGAAATGACCTGAAATTTTTTCAAAGTGGAACAAGAACACCCTGGACAAAATTCCTGAAGTCGCCACTGCTTTTTTCCTACCTTTTTTTTTTTCTAAGAATGTCAAAAATCTTGTGAACAAGCAGAATATTGTCAGTGATGTTCTACCCATGTTTCATGAAACAATGTAAGCACAATCTATGATTCTCATAAATAAAATAAATTTTTTTAAAAAAAAAAGAGAAAAAGAAAAGTGGGGAATTTATAAACGGGCAACCCGGTCCATTACTCATTGCTGATATGTCAAGGAACCATTGGAGGAAATTTTTGTGCGTGTAGTAGTAGCGATCAAAGAAGCGCCATATGTAAGTCAGGAATTCGAGGTAGGGAAGGCCAAAGGTTTGAGAAAGAGATAAGCCGTTAAAAACTCTCTACTTTCAGTTTAGAGTGACAGTTGAAAACACAGTCATAGGAAACCATGTTCACATCCACACCTTCTCAACTCACAGCCTTTCACTCTCTCTCCCTACTGCCAACATTATCACCACCACAACCAAATCCATTCCGAGAAACCAGCAAGAGAACCATCCCCACTACAACTATATCTGTTTCAGTCAGAAAACTTGGCCTTTCTCCATTTCGTCTCAGAGTTTCTGCTAATTCACAAGCTGCTCCTGCCTCTGCTGAAGCTTCTAAACTGTCCTCTATACCATCTGAGATGAAGGCTTGGGTGTATGGAGAATATGGGGGTGTTGATGTTTTGAAGTTTGACTCCAAGGTTTCTGTGCCGGAAGTGAAGGAGGACCAGGTTCTGGTCAAGGTTGTTGCTGCTGCGCTTAACCCTGTGGATTTCAAGAGGAGGCAGGGAAAGTTCAAGGCCACTGATTCACCTCTTCCGGTAATTTTCCTTTTTGGTTTTCTTTTGGGGATGTTTTGTTTATGAGAAAATGTGAAGAAGTGGTGGAATTTAGATTTTTTATGGAACATGCTTGTTAGTTTTGAACCCAAGAAGTCGTACTTGATTAAAGAAGGAATAGAGAACTTGAGATTTAAATTTTTGTATATATATTTTTTAAGTAATCAAGTGTAATATTAGCAAAATTGTGGAATTCTAAGATGAATTATCATGTGCCAAAATTTAAGCTATTAGAAAATTGTGAATTTAATCATATAACTTTTAGTCTAACACTCTATTTCATATGTGGACGTATATTTTCCTTACTTTTTAGATGTAAGGTAGAATGGATATTACAAATTACTACTTATCCCAAAAGAAAAGTTTTAAGTTGTTTGGAAAGACGACTTTGATCATTTAACCATTATATTACGTTATCTCTTTTGTTTGCTTGAATATTGTTAGGATTGCAATGTTTGTTGAGTTTTTTACATGAATAATGAAAAGGTTTGAGAAATTTATGCTGCGGGGAACAATTAGAAATGGTTACTTTTTGGGGGAGAAATTGCCAATTACTAAGGAAGACTCATAAGGGATGCCTTTGTCTTGAAGTGATTTTGTAGAAAAGGGTTGTTTATATTCTGAAGCAAACTTGAAATTAAATTGGTAAAAAATACAAAGTATGAATATTTTGTAACATGGTCCTGTTTTTGCAAAGCTGAAATTGTTCAATGTAAAATTGAAAGGTTAAAAAGAGGAAGAGTCTGTGAATAATGTATTAATTTAATTTTAATTATTTTTGATAGGTTTTCTTATGTCTATCACATATCATATTAGTGGTGTTGGGTTCATTTGGATCGTTAACTAAGGGGTTCTTCTTCACTTTGTTTGCTGCTAGACTGTTCCAGGCTATGATGTTGCGGGTGTGGTAGTAAAAGTGGGCAGTCAAGTAAAGGATCTAAAAGTGGGGGATGAAGTATATGGAGATATAAATGAGAAAGCATTGGACGGGCCTGAGCAATTTGGTTCTCTTGCAGAGTACACAGCTGTCCAGGAAAAATTATTGGCTCCGAAGCCGAAGAATCTGGATTTTGTTCAGGCTGCTGGGCTACCACTTGCAATTGAGACTGCCTATGAGGGTCTAGAAAGAACTGGGTTTTCTGCTGGTAAATCTATTCTTGTTTTGAATGGTGCGGGTGGAGTTGGAAGCCTAGTAATTCAGGTACACGTCTTTCTAACTAATTATATTTTTTTTGCCAATGCTGCTGCAAACAAAGAATCAAATGCTTGACAAAGAGTTGATAACTTAGGTGTATTTTGTAAATATCGAAGTTCATTTGCAGGATGCCAAGAACTATACCTCAATTAGATGAGGTAGAGCTCTTCAATCTGCTTATCTGATGAACTCCAGAATTCAGCTAACTCATGTCATCTCTTGTACCTTTACAATTTTATATCCTCTCATTTTTTATAGTCTCAAATTCTTACATGGATGTGATCAATCTTGGGCAATTTAAATTTTTTTTTTTTGGTCATCTACGTACTAATTGCATGGACATGTTTACATAACTTTGCCAATTCACTTCTGCCTTTGATTTCTGGATTCCCTATATTATTCATCAGCATTGTTTCAGTTGTTAGTCAGATCCTACAAGTAATATTAAGCACAATTGGAAAAAGAGGCAAGTCACATGCATTACTAAAGATAAAACCTTTCAACTGGGCAAAGGAGTGAAAGCTATGCTGGATCTTAAAATAATAGAATGGGGGAATGCTCTAATGACTTTTGAATGTCATATAACGGCAAATCCTACTTTCAATTTTCTTTATTTTTTCCTTCTTTTAATTTTTCTTTTGCTGCAGCTAGCCAAGCAAGTATTCGGTGCCTCTAAAGTTGCGGCAACTTCAAGCACTGGAAAATTGGAGTTGTTGAAGAGCTTGGGTGTTGATTTGGCTATTGATTACACAAAGGAGAACTTTGAAGATTTGCCAGAAAAATTTGATGTTGTTTATGATGCTATTGGTAAGACTTTGTAGAACTTTCATATACAGTTGTATTTGCATGTCTTCCAGGTCTTTGATGGTCACAAAGTAAGTCATGATAGATGAAAACATTATGCTTTTCTTTTGAAATGACAGGGCAGTGTGATAAGGCAGTGAAAGTAGTGAAAGAAGGGGGCAGTGTGGTAGCTCTAACTGGCGCGGTCACGCCTCCTGGCTTCAGATTTGTAGTCACTTCCAACGGAGCTGTTCTGAGGAAACTGAACCCCTATTTAGAGAGTGGGAAGGTGAAGCCTGTAATAGACCCCAAGGGGCCATTCCCATTCACCAAGGTTGTTGAGGCTTTCTCATACATTGAGACAAACCGAGCAACTGGAAAGGTTGTTGTACATCCAATTCCATGAGAAGAATGAAAAGTGCAATTTTGCATTGTATTAGTTAAATGTATACTAATTTAAGTTATAGCACATGAACATTTTGTGTTGGAGTGCTGAGTGATCTTTGTCATTCTCATTCGACTTGTTCATGGCCAATAAAGGAATTCCCTTATAATGATATGCCATCCTATGCAAAAAGGAATACTCACGGTTACCAAACAATTGTCACCCATAATAACTGTATGGACCATGGACTTGGATTTACCTGGATTTAATATGGTGTTTCCCTTAGAAAAATGCCCTCTACAATAGTCAGAAACTCAAAATATCAAAATGCCCATGACTTCGCAAATTTTCAATGCTCTCCACTAAGCAAAAGACGCTTGGCAAGCTAGTGAATATGGGCAATTAATACAGAGAACACTAACATGAAGTACGACACGCCAAATCATGGCCTGGTTAAACTAGGCAAGTCTATCAGCCAAAGAGGCCAAGGAAGAAAAAGCCCAACCTAGAGTGTCTATGGCAAACAACATAAACGACTTGGACTTACGGCTGGCCCAAGCATCAAATTTTGAAATTAGAAATACCATTATCAAAGCCTACGGTTACACTGAGAATTATGACTATACTGGAGCAATTATAAAACCCATTACAGCCATAACATGTAATGGCTAAAAAAATATGGGATACGTCCTAAGAGAGTCTATAAATTAAGAAATCTTAGCGGAAGGTGGTTAAAATGTAACTTGATTCTACACAGGGACGGAGATAAACAAAAAAAAATTATTATGAAACTTTAAATAAGCATCTATTTAATATTAACAAATTGTCAACAAAGAAAAAGATACAAAATCATTGTTTCTTATTATAATACAATGCAATAATTTATGAAAATGGAACTCGGTTGTTTTTAAACTTTCAAAATTATTTATGATTGAATTCATACTAATTGTCACAACAATGTTCCTTTCAATGAATAACATCATGGCGTTCATCAAAAACTTATCTTGCATTTTATTGCGAAAATTTGTTTTGGTGACATTTATAGTTGAAAATGCTAGTTCCGTAGTTGTAGTAGAAACTAGAAGAGTAAACACAAGTGTGTAGGGGTGTGCAAAAAACCGACGAACCAAAAAAATCGCTTCAAACTGACCGAACCGATGCAAAAATTTCGGTTTGGTTCGGTTTCGGTTTTATTATATAAAAAACTGAAAATTTCGGTTCGATTTTCGGTTTCAGATTTGAATGCACCGAACCAACCGAACCGAACCGAAATATATTATTATATTATATTTTATATTAATATATAATATGAAGTCTGTACACGTGGGCTTGGCCTGGCCAACATTAGTCAAGCCCACTGCCTTTTTTATTTTTTGAAAGAAGCCCAGCCCATTAGATAAGTTAGATTAACTAACTAAAATTAAACTAATAACTTAAATTAATTAAGTTAAACAGAAACTAATTAAAAATAAAGAAAATAAAAACCCTAACTACCCCATTTTAACTTACACGCCTCCATCTCCCTCATCTCCCTCACCTCATGCCTCCATCTCCCTCATTTGTCATCTCACCTCACGCCTCCATCACTCTCTCTCACACAAAGCCTCCATCACTCCTAATCACTCACACCAGCCTCCATCAGTCGACATCTGCCACCGGCCTGCACACTCCGGCCTCCACACGCCGCCCTCCACGGCTACTCCACATACCCCACAACCCATACGTATTCACTGTCACGCCTCACAGCCTCCACTCCACAGAGTCCACACGAATCTGCCTCTGCTGCCACCTCCACATGCCGGCCTTCACACGCTAGCCTCCCCACGCCGTCCTCCCCACACGGCTTGATCTTTTCATTCTCACGGTGACTTTCTCTCTTTTTAATTTCTCCTCTCTCTTTTTTGTATTTTGAGTTTTGTTTAATACTGAATCAGTGCTATTTTTTGTGAATCTGTGACTGTAATGTTGAGTTGTTATTTTCTTATTGAAAAATCGATAAACCAATGTGATGTTTTTTTTTTTTTGATACCGAACCAATGTGATGTTGAGTTGTTATTTTCTATTGAGTTGTTATTTTCTTTTTGTGACTGTGATGTTGACTTAGAGTTTTGAAAAAATTGATAGCTCCACGTGCTTAACCGAAAACTGACCGAAATCGACGGAACCGAAATACCACCGAAACCGATGGTTTTCCAATTATTTCGGTCGGTTTCGGTTGAGAATTTCACAAACCGAAAATTTCGGTTTCGGTTGGCCAAAACTTAGAAAACTGACCGAAACCGAACCAACACACCCCTACAAGTGTGACCACTCTACAAACAAGCAAGTAGTATTCTAATTTTTTAGTTCTCACTAGTCCATTCAACAAGTATGACCATTGTAGTTTTATTTAAATTTTTGGGTAAATTGCAAATTACACCCCTAAAGTTTGGGGATGTTTGGATTTTACACCCTGAAATTTCGGAATTTGGATTTTACCCCCTAAAGTTTGGAGTGTTTGAATTTTACACCCTAATATTTTAGAATTTGGATTTTACCTCATAAAGTTTGGAAGTGTTTAGATTTTACACCCCAAAATTCTGAAATTTTAGGGTGTAAAATCCAAACACTCTCAAACTTTAGAAAGTAAAATCTAAACACTCCTAAATTTTATGGGGTAAAATCCAAATTCTAAAACGTCAGGGTGTAAAATCCAAACACCCCAAACTTTATGAGGTAAAATCTAAATTCTGAAACTTCAGGGTGTAAAATTCAAACACCTCTAAACTTTAGGGGTGTGATTTGCAATTTACCTTAAATTGCTAAAATTAATACTTATATATACTAAGGATCTGCTTGGAATCTGCTTATTTTGCTAAAACTGAAAACTTTTTTACTGAAAGTACTATAGATAAAGGTAAAAGTTAGCTGAAATAGTACAGTAGGACCTATAAATAGTACCAAAAAGTGCAGTGGGGCCCGTAAATAGTAGCAAAAATAAGCCGAATAGTAAAATAAGCTGACAACTTTCATCCATGCCAAACGCACACTAATATTTATAAAAATAAATAAATAAATAAGGGGGCCATTGCCCCCCAAAGCCTAGGAAAAGCTCCGTCCCTGATTCTACATCCTCTCACATTCATGATAATTACTCATTCAAGGTATTCATATCTTCTTTAAGTATCGAAGTTATTAGGTTGATACCACACTAGTGTCACTTCAAGCTCTTTCTATTTTTAGGAGTCCATCTGATTTGTCCACCATTTAATTTAATCAATTGCTTCACTGCTTATGATTATTTTTAGGAGAAATTACACTTTGCCTACCTGTTATTTAAAAATTTGCACTTTACCCACCTAGGTAAGTTCTGTTTATTTCCCGTTACCCACCTCTATTAAAACACTTTGCCTACCTGTGGTTTGGCCGAAAAACACTTTACCCACTTGTGGTTTAGCCGAAAAACTTTTTGCCTACCTATGGTTTAAAAATTTGCACTTTACCCACCTAGGTAAGCTCTGTTTGTCTCCCGTTACCCACCTCTATTAAAAGCATGTGTAAATTTGTATTTTTGTTACCCTTTGATGAATTTCCTCTCAAAACATAAAAAAAAAAAAAAACTAAAAAATCAAGAAAGAAGAAGATCTAAAAGCTAGGTTTTGTAAAAATTAAAACCTAAATTTTAGATCTTCTTTGTTTTAATAATAACTTTTGACTATAGCTCTGAATGTGAACGTGAACGTAAATGTGAGTGTGAAATGGCTACAACTTTCAGATTTTAACAGAGGTTATGTGAAAAAATCTATCTTTTCACATAAACCACCACCTTACCTCCTCTTCCTAAATTCTAATCCTTTTTGCCTTTGGCACCAGATTTTTCCTCACCAACCCTCTTTGATTATCCTTGGGTTTCGCGCTCCTCTTCAGGTACAATAGCAAACAATGGTTTCCTTTTTCCAAAGTTCCTTGCTTTTAGGTAGAGTTAGTCCATGCTTGACTTTTCCGACTGGGTCTTTGCTCATAAGCATTCTGCCTAGTTGACACCCTTGACTCACTCATTGCAGTGAAATGTTGCTTCTTCTTCTTTTTTCATGTTTTGGCTTTTTGAGTTTTCTTCAATCTTGGTTTTAAGGCTTTGTACAAGAGGGGGTTATTGTGTTTAGAGAATTGGGTTTGTCTTTACTTTAACAACTCCAAAAAAGGTGGTAGGTTGGTGGGGTTGACTTTGGTTTATAAGGTCATAGATTAGGAAATCCTCTCAAAGAAATCTTTTGGTGTTTGTTTTGGTTTCCTTAAATTCTAATCCCATGTCTTATGATGAGTGTTTTAGGTGTTTGGGGTGGCATTTTTTTGTTTTTGGTTTTCTTGAACTTCTTTTATTATTTTTGGGTTTGAAGCTTTGTTACCCTCCTACTAACTTGTAATTGATACCAACTTCAGAATTTTGGAAATTGATAATTTTTATAAGATAACACAAAACCTATAAATTAGTCTTCCTTTAAGTTAAGTTTTAATTTTTACAAAACCTTGCTTTTAGATCCTTTTTTTCTCTTGATTTTTTTAGTTTTTTATGTTTTGAGAGGAGAGAGACATAAAGGAGTAGCAAAAATACAAATTTACCCATGTTTTTAACAAATGTGGGTAATTGGAGACAAACATAGCTTACCTCAAGTGGGTAAAGTACTAATTTTTAAACTACAGGTATGCAAAGTGTTTTTCGGGCAAACCATAGATGGGCAAATTGTAATTTTCCTTTATTTTTATTTGAAAAAACATCGAGTTAGACCTCCCAATTATAACTAATTCCAATTTAAAGCCAATTATTCAATTAAGCCCAATTAATGAATTAACCAATTGATTGATACATGGATAAACACAATAGAGCATCAAATCCGAACAAAACAATCACCCAAACACTGTGAAGTGTTTACAAAGAGAAAAATCTAATTTGGGAAAAAAAAAACTCTACAAGTCCTATAACACCAACCAATCCACTAGTAAGAATAGTTTCAATACATAACACTTACAAACCAGCGCCAAGCAACATAAATGAAAATGTATTCAAGCTCCCCGCTCCTACTCACTATCAATTGCACCAATCCTTTCTCTTTAGAAGCTACCAATTTCGCAAGTTAAGCCACCCCCCACAAGATCAAGTCTCCTTGGCAACTTCAAGGCCTCTTAAAGATTTTGGGATTGCTCTTGTGATTCCCATCACCAAGCTTTAAAAAATATCATTTCGAGGTATCTCTAGTGTGCATAGCTTGGGTCTCCTATCTAAGGATATGTCAATTGGAGAGGATGAAGGTGTAGACTACAATGGGTTTTTCTCCTAAGAAAAATGGGTAGCTCTCTCACTCTTAATCTATAGGAATTCTTATGGCCTTTTTATGGGTATTGTGAGATATATAAGAGGGCTAATTGGATTGGAAATGTTGGGAAGGAAAGTAACAACTTTCTCTCAAGTTGTGATTTTCACTTGACTGAATTATTCGTGAGTTTCTCATATGACTCTCTGTTGAACTAATTTTTAAAAGTTGTACTTTCGTGTGAAATTCGCTTGATATACCCTGATTCGCTTTACCAAAATTATTCAATCAGCAACTCCACGTTTTAGCACTTGGTCCTCTAATCTAATGTGCAATACAACTTGATTGATAAGGATAATTCCAGATGGATGTTAAACTCGTTCATGTAAGATGAAGCCGACAGTCCCAATGAACTCGTCAGCCTTACTTGTGCATTTAGAGATATAGAGGACATCACCTCAAGGCCGAAAACTCCACCTTAAGATCAACAACACCTGTATGAGACGACCAAAATGCTTAAACGGGATAAGAAGCTGACAGAAGGAAGCTGACGGGGATAAAGAAACCTTTGACGAGTCTGACAAGGCCTTACTTGGCCTCTACGCATGAGTATATAAGGAAACATCTTGCGTCCCACAGTTAACCCTAATCAAGAGGATTCCCACAAGGAAAAGATCCCGCAAAATACGCGTTTTAATGAGGATCTTTCCTACAAAGAAAGACTCTCTCCACCAAGGAACGAATGTCAACTCTACACTACTATAAAAACCTCAAAACTCTCACAAATCAAGGAACGCAAAACTTACCTCGGCTCTGGTACTCTAGAGTTATGAAGAAAGTTCTCTAACTTAACTTTTGGAGGGTCTTTGTCCGGTACCACACCGGTACTCTCTTGAGATCCTCTTTTTCTATGTTGTGCAAATGTTGTCTTGAGCACGTGAGAATTGTGTGATTTACTGACGATTTTTGGTATCATCATTGATAAAAACAAATATAAGTAATGGTCTGTTTGGATAGATGGGAGAAGGAAGAGGAGGAGTAAAGGGGAGTTGAGTTGAGTTGACTAAAAATAAACTAATTTTGTATTAAATCTACTCTACTTTACTCTCACTCATTCCTACTCAATCCAAACAAACTATAAATGGTTGCAAAAACAATAAAATATGCCAACACTAGAAAATTCTAATAATATTGTTTATTTTTTGTTGTTTTATTTCATTATCTTCTATCTATTATTGATAATGTTTTTTTTTCATTTGTATTTAAATTTTATATACGTAGACTCATGAATTTGTATGTAACATAATTGACACAACTTAGGATCCGTTTGGATAGCACTTATTGTTGCTGAAAGTTGCTAAAAATTGATTGTTGCTGAAAACACTGTAGCAAAATAATTTTTAAATGTGTGAATAGTATCGTGGGATCCACTTTTAATATTAAATATTGCGTGAACAGTGCATGAACAGTACACGCACAATACATGCACAGTGTTTTTTGTCTCCTAAAAGTCAATAAGTCCGGCTACTTAAAAAAAATAAAAAATAAAAACTGAAAACCCAACTTTACTTTGAGTGAAAAATAGTGCTATCTAAACCGGGCCTTAAAATATAAAGACACAGTGTGAATTGTATTTTGGCTTTAGATTAATTCATCTACCGTTACGAAGTATATCGTGTCCCCATCATGCACCTGCAGCCTGCAGGCCTTCTTTAATTCACTCCCAAGTCCCTACAACTGTCGTTAGACAGTTGGCCGTTGAATGTAATTATACCATGTACGATGCTAGGTGTACGTTTCACATTGAATGTGATACAGACAATTATTTTGCATTACTAATTTTCTATTGCCGACAAGAGCTTTATAACTAATTACCACTATTTCAACAAACAATAACTATTTCAAGAATAAAGTGGTTAGGAGTTCAAGGGAATAAGAAATTGAGTTGATAGTATATTATAATTATTTTAACAAATAAACAAAATTTACTACCCCTTCCGATGTACTTAGAGTTGAGAACCTTCAATATTTATATAACTTCCTTTGATTAATTGTTGATTAATTATTTGAAAACAGCTTATTTAGTTTTTTGTTAAAATTTTTTTGCTAAAAATATATTTATATTTTAAAAAAGTAAAGTTTTAAAAAACTATAACCACACATAAAAGTAAAAAGCTAGCTTATAATTTAATCCCAAACACATATAATTGTGATTTATAATTTATTTTAAAACAAATGAATATAATTTCCATTCACCGTAAAGAAAAACTAGTCTCATCACATATACTTTGCGCGCGCGATGATGGTTGTTGTTGTTTTTTCTTTTCTTTTTTTTTCTTTTTTTTTTTTTTTTTTTTTTTTTGTCGAGTGTCATAAATTTTTTTTTTTTTAATTTTGATAAATTTGTTTTGAAGACATGGATTAGTGTATTTTATTTTATTAGCAATTTAAATAGAGTTGAAGATATATTTTTACCGAGAATCCTCTATATAAAGAAAAATATATACTCAAAGCTGCATGTGGTAACATATGAATGAACCTAATCCTTTGAGGAGTAAAAAAAAACCTAATCCGACCAAAAACAAATAATGAACCCACGGTTGACACTTGAAACCGTCCTTCTGAAAGAAGCAAAATTGTACAGTACAATAATTCAATTAACCTGCGGAGGAGAAAGGAATAACTCAATGATGCCCTAGATTTACTAGCAATTGCTGTGATCAGTTTCGTACAAAAGTGAATTTCATAACCGCACGTGAAGTGATGGGGAATCTCCAAAAATAAACAATGCCGAATGCTCGATCTTCTCCTTTCACAATAACTCAAATGGTCATGTACTGATCAGTAATCATAGTTCTATAAATTTTCCAAAAATTATATAAAAGTTATTACAAATCGTGACTTGAAGTGACTATTATTTTTAGGGTATAAGTAAAACGGTGTAAAATAATTTGTGTAAAAAACATCACTTTCTATATATAATATATAACTAAGCAAAAGTAAACATCGTTGAGCAGGTATCAAAAAGTATCTTCCCTTCCTGTTGATCATTTTCTACAGCAGCCAACCTGTCTGTAAGGTCGCAAATCCACTAGCTTCTCGGAATATGTGTTTAATTAAGATCTGCTAAAGTCTCTCTGGCAATTGCCTGCAATCAATAATCAAATTAGTTAAATCATGTGGATATGTTAAATACAAATTTCTTAACCATTGGGCTG
The DNA here is from genome assembly GCA_019022515.1 of Quercus aquifolioides. Lineage (NCBI taxonomy): Eukaryota > Viridiplantae > Streptophyta > Magnoliopsida > Fagales > Fagaceae > Quercus > Quercus aquifolioides. The sequence continues at coordinate 62,366,986 of CM032330.1, forward strand.
CTAGCATTGAGCGATTCTATTTTTAGATGATAAATGTTAAGTTTTGTAGAGTCTAGTTGTATTTAATCTAAATTATAGTTTTTGGACTCCAAGAAAAAATTTTGGTCTATTTTTTAGTCTATTGTGAATTTGTGCGCATGATAAAAAAAACTTTTGTTTGGAGATTAGGGTTTGGCGTGTTGTTTTAAGAGAGAAAATTGTACTACCGCATTTTGTATTTTTCTCTACAAATAGAGAAATCACTACAATTCCATAAACATAGGCAAATTACTGAACTACGTAAATATTGTCTTGTGTGATTATTTTTTTTGGTGCATTTTTTTTTTCTATTTTTACATCTTACAGATGTAGGAATTTTGTGTATATTCCCTACAACGAATGCATATAATCTAATTGCTAAGTTATAACAAAATTCCATATTATATATCTCATTATCCATACTTTTGTCAAGAGATTTGTAGCTTAAATGATACCTCTTAGTATTTTTAATAGAAACGTTAGGGTTCAAATTTCTCATCTCAACTATTGATTTATCAAAAAAAAAAAAAAAATTTATTGTCCTTAAATCTGATTTCTGCATGGATGCTCCTGGATATGTGCAAAGTGCATATCTCTAAAGAAGCACGGACATAAATACGACATGGTGACACGAGTAATTTTTTAAAATTATAATATAAAACGACCGGTATAAATGACACGGATATGAGCATATCCCTTCACCCATAGTCCATTATCATCTCTTAGGATACCTTGGTGTTCCTTTGACACTGTCATCAGTACTGTTAAGTTTTATCGAGTTTGGTGGCGTAGAATCCAACCTATTTCAATAGTCCTGTATAGTTTTGTCTATGTCAAAGTTGTGTGTTTGAGGCAGAAGAATTCTGTTGCATGCATGTGCTATACTAGTACGTCTTACTTGTTGTGGTCATTTTTGCTCATTCCTAAAAACAATGTCTAACAAGCCAACTGGTGCAGATAACGTAAGGGAAACATTGCTACCCAGCTGAGCAATATTTCTCGTGACTTGATATATATCTATCAGTTTGCCAAAAATAAAAGAGGCATATTTCTCAACAATATTTTATGATTGATTTCTGTCTCTCACTAGCAATACTTCCCGTGACATCTTAGACCTAATTTTGAATCATATGCACCCTAAGTCCAAAGACTCCAAACCGGCCATGAAAAGAAAGTACTGTGGAAATTTTTATTTTTAGAGGAAGAAATCCATGATGGGATACGTCAACACGTCTCAAATCAAGAACCCATTCGTCTCTATATATATGTAAAGACAAAGTGAAAGAAAAATCAGCTTTTATTATTGGAAGAAAGATGGCAATGCAGAGGTAACAAGTGGGGACTAGGATAGGGTTGAGGACAAGAGAGAAGTTAAAACTCATCAAAACGTGGACATGTACAGCACGGCATTAGGGCCCGATAATTATGACTATTTGTTTGATTTGAGTATGTTATCTGGTTGAAAAATGTTGCCACCAAACAAGTATACTGAATGGAATTCCAATGATTTTGACACACAGACTGAATTGAACTACATGTTTGGGTTCATTTAACTAATCAAAATATGAATATGGATGGGTTCTTTCACATTTTGTTTGACCAACAGTCCAAGTTTTTGATGTTCATGAGCTCCATTGGAATGCTCTAACTCGTTAGCAAAAGAAACAAATATTGTAGTATTGGTAAGAGGAGAATTTAATTTATTCTCCATACTATATAGGGTATAGACTATAGTTCTAAGGTTTTCAGTTGTGGGTTGTGTGATTTGTTCTTTTTCAAGTTCAAAACAAAGTGTTCAAGATTTAATTCAACCCTCAAGTTCTCCCCAATTTTTATTTTTTTTAAAATAAAAAATTTTCAGTTGATAATTTGATAGTTACAATGTTTAGATGAATTCTAAATATCTCTATTAAAAATATTAAAAAATATCAATCAATTAAACTATAAGACTGTGATTATCATTTCAATTATGATAGGGACTCTTGTAAACAAATTTGACTAATAGTACAAAATGGCTGTTGGGACCAATAGATTATTTGGTTTTGTGCCTTCTTTGGTACCAGTTTTGTTTGTATAGTCTTGATGTACCTACCCAAAAATTAAAAAATTATATAACAAAGAATAGAAAAAATAGTGTAGTTGGTTTAGTGTCTTACATGATTTTCTCTGCTTGATTTAATTTTATAATCAAATGAAATGAAATCTATGCCCTCTTACTATAAAATAACCAGAAAGTACAAGGGACTTCGTTGACAAAACTTGCCCATGTGCATCACCCACTGCCCAACACAGGAAAAAGGCCAATGCATAGTGACATAGAAGGCCTTTCCAGGAGTCCAAGCTTACTTCACTGGTCTCCATCTCTCACATCTCTTTATCTTTAACACACAAAAAAAAAAAAATGGAAGCAGAGAATCAGTACAAGAAAGGGCTATGGACAGAAGAGGAGGACCAGATTCTACTAGAACACATAAGGGTGCATGGGAGAGGAAAGTGGAACCGCATACCTAAAGTGACAGGTAAATTTTCTCTAAGTATTAATATCTTAGGAATGAGCTAGCTAAGCTTGCTTCACATTTTCTAGTTATTTGCTTCACTTTGAAGCAAAGAGAAGTAGGGTTTCATTGCTTGTTGTGTGAATGACTTTTAGGTTTAAAGAGATGTGGGAAAAGCTGTAGGTTAAGGTGGCTTAATTACCTAAGCCCCAATGTGAAACGAGGTGGATTTTCTGAGGAAGAAGAAGATCTCATTATTAGACTCCATAATCTCCTTGGAAACAGGTTCTGCTACCTCTTCTCCTTCAAATTTTTTTTTTTTTGGTTCTGTTTTCTTTCTTTATTTCTTTATTTTGTTTTTTCCTGTAACTTTTTACATAAGGTTGCTATCTTGATAGACTACAAGCTAGCTTGTGTCGGTCATTTGTTTGAGCCATATCATGTTTGAATGGTAGATTAATTCACAGTCAAAATTATATATCCTCCTAGCATAATTGGAGGAGTGTTTTTTTAACAGCTAGAGGGATATGGGAGATTCAAATCTATAGATTCTTCTCACATGAAGAACATAACAACTCTTAGGCTTGTAATAATTGAACTAGCTTTCTCAAAGGCATTGCCTTTGCTAAAAACACACATTTTAGACGCTTTTATTCTTCTCTTTTGGGGCTAAGAATGCACTTTGGATTTGTACATTTAAGTGTTCATATTATGTTAATTAGAAGTTCATTTTATCCACATTATTGCTTCACTTATATTATATCACATTATTTCTCTTTTTAATTTATTGAATGTGTGAAACATAGAATTTATATCCAAATAATTGAATAGGGATAAGAAAGAAAAGAAGTGCCATTAATAAGGTAGTAAATGCTAGCTGATGCTGATACCTATTGAATTTGTGTAGGTGGTCACTAATTGCGGGTCGAGTGCCAGGTAGAACTGACAACCAAGTAAAGAATCACTGGAACACTCATTTGTGCAAAAAGCTAGGCCTCAAAAAGCAAAATAGAAAAGTTGTGGGTACCTCCAAAAAACATTTTACTCAGCCGGAACAGACTAATAACACACTTTCCAGCAACAGTGATGCCAAAGCTATGGAAGTAAGTCAAAATGAAAACCCTTTATTGGTTGCTGATGGTGAGGCATCTAATGGAGAAGCACAATGGATGAGCAATAATTTTGCAGAATCATTGCCTTTATTTCAGGAGGATAGTCCAGGCTTACTAGATTTTCTAGATGATTACCATTTTGACTTGGCATGGCAAAGCTTCTGACTTTTTTTACCTCCTTTAATTAACTAATAAATAATATTTCTTTGCCATGAGTCATTCAATTATATTACATCATATCAAGGTGACGAGTTCTTTATATCCTCTTGTATAATCTATCTTCAATTAATTTATATATTTGGAAACAGCTTATGCCTGATGAGCTATTAACAGCCAATTTAGGTGAGAGGAAAGCGAGGGGGTTTGATGGAATGAAAATAATTTTTAAACTATACTACCCCATTCCTTGCCCGTTAGGATTGTTTAGAGCTTTTAGCATAACCCCAATGCATGAAATTCTTAATTTCTTTTTGTCCATTTTTGAAATGAGTAGGTAGGATTTTCTCAAAACAATGTTATAACTATTTAAAAACATTGTTAGGAATGAGAAACTTCGTAGGGAGGATCTAGAAAACTTGATGGATAGGGAAGAAATCAAGTGGGCTCATAAAGTTAGAAGCAATTGGATTATTCAAGGTGATAGGAATACTAAGTATTTCCAGACTATTGTGAATCAGAGGAAAGCAAGAAACATGATTACACTACTTAGAAGAGAGGATGGGAGTAACACCAATAATATTGGGGAAATTGAAGATTTGTTGGTAAAGCACTTTAAGGATAGATTTTATGAATCAAACTCCAATTCCTTTGAATCCATTTGAAAATCTAAGTACCTTACCTATTCCTAAATTGAGCCAACAGCAAGTCCATCAATTGGATAGCCCAATTTCAAATGATGAAATAGAAATGGTTGTATTCCAATTAGGAGCTCATAAAGCCCCTGGCCCAAATGGCATTCCAGCCTTTTTCTTCCAAGAGTATTGGGCAGTAGTGAAACAATATATATTTAACTCAACCCAAGCTTTCTTCCATTCAGGCTCCTTGCTTAAATCCGTAAATAAAACCTTCATTACCCTCATTCCTAAGGTGGTTCCTGAGGAGGTGACTTAGTTTAGACCCATCAGTCTTTGTAATGTCACTTATAAAATCATTACAAAGATTATGGTTATTAGACTAAAGCCACTTATGAATTCCCTCATCTCACCCTTCCAAAATGCCTTTATACAAGGTAGAAACACCTCTGATAATGTCCTTTTAGCTCATGAAATTATGGATACTATGAGGAAAAAAAAGGGCAGGAAAAAAGGGTATGGGGCTCTAAAAGTTGACATGTGCAAGACCTATGATAGAGTGAGTTGGAACTTTCTTAGAGCTGTGTTAACCTCAATGAACTTTAGTAGTATTTGGATTAACTGGATCATGGAATGCATTTCTTCGGTCCAGTATGCTATATTACTCAATGGTAGTCCCACACAATCCTTTCACCCCTCTAGAGGATTAAGACAAGGAAACCCTATTTACTCTTACTTATTCCTGTTGTGTACCAATATGCTGTCCATAGCTCTCACTCAAGTTGAAAGTCAGAAGCAAATCAGGGGTATCACAGTAGGAAGGAAAGGTGTTACTTTTACACACCTCTTATTTGCAGATGATTCTATCTTCTTCTTTGAGAATGATAAGCAATCCTTATCAAAGTTAAAAGAGATTATCATGTGGTATTGCTCTTTATCTAATCAGTGCATTAATTTTGCAAAATCTGATCTGTTTTGCACCCCTAATATACCTCCTAACATTCAATAGTCCTTAGCTGAAAATCTGCAAGTTAACCTTGTCCTTATGCCTAGCAAGTATTTGGGAACAAAATTCAAGTTGAGAGGCAGAAGAGGGATGGACTTTCAAGACTTAGTAGATAAGATGCAGGCTAAACTTCAAGGTTGGAAAGCAAGAATTTTGTCTCAAGCAAGTAGAACCACCCTCATAACATCAGTCTTGCAATCAATGCCTCTTATACCTTCCAATGCTTTAAGGTTTTAGAAACTATTTGTAGCAAATTAGATGCAATAGTAAGGGCTTTTTGGTGGGGGCATGATTTGGGTACTAGGAAATTACATTTGATTGGGTGGGATAAAATCTGTCAAACAAAAAGCAATGGTGGCCTTGGTTTTAGGAAGTTTAGCACTTTTAATCAGGCTATGCTGACAAAACAATTTTGGAGGATCCAAAACTCCCCAGACTCACTCCTTGCTAGAACCTTTAAAGCAAAATACTTTCTGTGTGAGTCCTTTTTTTTGGACAGTACCCAGGCCCAAATAGAAACAAAGATCCTGAGCCCTTTACTTGTTGTTTGGTGGACTAGGCTTAGTTCCCCGCAACTAAATGAGGCTGATTACAAACCAAGTTGTGCGCAAGTCACATAAATCTCCTCAAGGCAAAAATGTGATTCCTCCTAAGCAATAAAATACCATTATAAGTGTTTTAGTGTCATAAAATGGCCTTTTACTCTTACGAAATAAGTAAAATAAGTATTCATAATATTCACAATGAGAAGGAGATTGAAATAGAGTATTTGAGGCTTATCTTTTATTGTGTGAACATTTAAAAGAATTCCTTCACTTGGTACCCCGAGCGTAATATCGTGGTACCCCGGACGTGATGTCGTGGTTCCTAGGGGTACTAGGCCTGTAAAAACCCAGAATGCTGATTCTCTAAATTATATGATCTTTCTACATGCTTATTATCCAATAGAGTTTTGTCATTTCCCTTTACCTCTATAGGTCCTGCATAAGGACACACTATACAATACCCATATCTTCAAATAATTGTTAGTTTCTTAGATTAGGATATACATTTTAATACATATACATATATGTAAATAAATTTCATGAGAATGATTCAGCCCCGAGGATCTTGACCCCAATTCTCACAGACTTAGGGCTTTTGCACAAGACTTATGGGATTTAGAACTCAAGTCCAAGTGGCTTTGCTTGGGCATTGCCTTTCAAGATAGTTAGGTGAGGAGGATTTTTGTGGGAGAGAGTGATATTTGATGTGTGCATGTTTTTGGCATTTGTTTCTTTGGAGGATAAGTGATATTTTGAATGATCTCAAGGATATGGGACAAATTCCTCCACATTGGCTCTCTTATTTTGTTTCTTTCTTTCTCTTCCTTTCTGGGCTATTAAAGCTTTAAGAATATATCTTTTGAACCTCTAAACTATCCCTCTGAATCCCCATTACCCCCCCCCCCCCCCTTCTGCTATGCCTTAGTGTTCCTTTTATAGTGGACATGGTCTGGTATCTCGGGCGAGGACGTCCCTGGTCTGCTAGGTAAAACCATGTCCTCTGGGACTTAAAAATGTGTATTGGGCAGAGGTTTAGCTTATTTAGGCAATTATAACTCAAAAGGGGCATTTGGCTTTAGCTATAAATGAAAGATTCCTTATTGGAAAGTCAAAAGAGTGGGTGGGCTGCTCAATGTACTTGATGATAGCTTTAGTTGAAAATGACAATTGAGAGGAAATTGTGGGAATGTGTAATGCACTTGGGGGAACTGAGTTTTCCACTGGTTCATGCATTCCAAGCAAATATATGAACCAAGGGAAACCTTCGGGGTCCTCCTTTCACCAGAAATCACTCTCATACCGACTAAACCACTTCTCCCTTACTATTCACCGGAATCCCACGAGCTTGGACCATGGGTTACAAAGAAAATACCTATTTTGCTGGATTTTTAATGGTTTTTTTTGCTGGAAATTTGAACATACATCTTGGTTTTCCCATGTGCTAACCAAGGTCCTCTTCTAAAGGTTTAAAAGGACACAGCAAGGTCCTAGGGCCTTGATACTCTTTTTACTGCATATCCTCTAACCGAGATCCTTGCTGCATGTACTCTGACCGAGATCCTTTACTTTTTTCTTTATTATTATTATTATTTCTTTCTTTTTTCTTCTTTTTGGGATTTTAGGCCTTCATGGTCCTTCTTAGCTTCAAGAATTGGGCCTTCTTTTATTAAGGCCCATGGTCTTTCCTTACTTTTCATGGAATGTGCTTTCTTGTGAAATTTTGGTTCTCAACACTTTCCTAAAACTCAACTGCAAGGATACATACCTAAACCCAATCACTCATGGACTTGGAAAAATATTGCAAAACCTCAATATGCAGAACTGGGAAAAGGCAGGTGGTTAGTTGGATCAGGTCATCAAATCCCACTCAACCATCCTAATTGGTTTAACATCACAGACCATATCCTAAGAGACCACAATCTCCTTAGAGATACAGTGGCTGACCTTATTCATCCTAACACAAAAACTTGGAATTGGGATTTACTTGTGAGGTTATATGACCATAACACTTGTGTAGAAATCAGCAAAATTCTTGTTGCTAAAACGAATAAAGTTCCTGACACACTAACATGGAAGTACTCTGATTCAGGGGAATATAATGTTGCCAAAGCTTATTCTTTGATTCAACAAATCCATAATGCAAACACAAGAACAAACCACATCACAGAAGATATCCCTAAATCTCTTTGGAAAGCTTTGTGGAAAGTGAAGCTACCTATGAAAATTATTACCTTTATCTGGAAGTTATTGTATGATAGTCTACTAGTGTTGACCAACCTGATCAGAAGAGGCATTCAAACAACCAATAGATGCCTTACGTGTGAAGAAGGGGAGGAAAAAATGTCTCACCTGTTTCTTCAATGCCCTTTTGCTAAGGCTGTCTGGTATGGCTCATCACTTGGCATCAGAAATTCGGATCTAAACCAACTTTCTGTAAAACAATGGCTTCTCAGTCATATCAATGCCACCAACATGCCAACTCAAACAAAGCAAAGTTCTCTTCAATCAATCTTCACTATCCCATGGACAATCTAGACCCACAGGAACTCGGTTCTTCACAATGGGAAAACTCCTAATCCTGTAGAAGTAATTCTCACATCTCAATCTTTTATTTGCAGGTACAAGGAGGCTTTTAATCTGTATCATGAGGTACAATCATAGTCAAAGGAGCAGGAATAGAACAAGGGAGTGCAAACAGAATTGGCAACTTCTGATAAAGGTGGCAGCTACCAAGAACAAAAGAACCAGAAGGAGTGGATTTGCTGTTGAAGCTAGGAGCTTGGATGGATCAATTTTGTTCAGGGGGGGAGCAAGCAGTGGAGAAAAAACACAACATCAAGCAACTCAGGAAGCTCTTTTGTTGGCCCTAATGAAAGCAAGGGATGTAGGATATCAGAGACTGTATGTAATTAGTAATGATAAATATTTGGTTCAGATATGCAACAATGTCAAGAAGGCAGGGTGGCTGAACAGAACTTTCCTTTTAGACCTTAACAATCTGCACCAACAAGGACTGATCACTAAAATTTTGTTTATTCCTAAGATAGTGATCAATTTTGTTTTAGACCCTGCAGTCAAAACTACTAGATTTCTTGTTCACTGTATAAATTAACTATCTGGACTTCTCTGTAATGTTTTATTTGTGTTAATATATGTTTTCCTTATTTACCAAAAAAAAAAAAAAAATGAAGTGCATTGGCTAGTAAACCACATGGTTATGTTTCAATGGTGAACAAAACACATTTTTGAATTTGTTGGGGACATATTTTTATGTAATTGGCATATCCTTTGACAAAACGCACTTTACTTGTATTTGGGTAAATCTAAGTAGGTTCAAGATGATCATCACAAGTGGTTAAATTGAAGACATGAAGATTACTCAAGAACTGCTCAAGAAAAGTGCAATTTGTAGGTCTCGATACCTGCTCGATAGAATCTCGATCTGTCGAGGTTCATTAAATCTCGACAGCTGGTCGATCGATCGAGCTTACGGATTTTCAAATTATAGCCACAATGTTTTTATTCTAAAAGGCTATTTGTTTATGGGTTTGTATAATCCTTATTGGACTAGGAAAGCCCAAGGTTTGTGTAAACCTATTTGGAATAGGAGAGCCCATTAAGCTCCTATTTAAAGGAGGTGGGAAAAAGAAAAACCTAACCCTAGAGAGCTTCATAAGGTTTTCTTTTTGAAACCCTAGCCTCCTCCTACAGAAAAAAAGAGTTCTTGCTACGTTTCTTGTACGCCTTTGGGTTTTGTAACCAAGCAAAGTCTCTTGCACCAACATTGAAGATCTTATTGGCGTTTCTATGTGAAGCTGCTGCAAATCAATTACAACAATCAAAAGGTTGCTGTGGAGTTAGTTATGTACTCGGATTCGTGCAAAGGAGTAAGCCGCGTACTAGGATCCGCGCATCAAATTGGTTAGTCACGTACTTGGGAGCCGTGCATCAAAAGGGGGAACTGTCACTACAGATCAAGTCCAATTGGGTATTGGGGTAAGGGTTCAACTGTAGGTTGGTAAGGTACTTGGGATTCCTTTACTAGTAACCGCTTGATTTGATAATAGTGGAGTTTCGGGAGTGGTGACCTGAAAATCACCCGGTGGGGTTTTTGCCGTTAGGGTTTTCCCCATTCGTAAACAAATCACCGTGTTATTTAATTTCCGCTGCATATTTAGTTTTTGGTGATTTGTTTGTGCTTCCACGCAATTGCATGATTAATTGATTAATTAATAACTTGGCTAATTAATTAATTGGTATAATCACAAGGGGTCATTCAGATTGTGGCCTATCAGAATTTAAGGTATAAAGCTTAAAAGAATTGTACCTAAACTTTGCCCTCTTAGTATTTTACAAATTGCAAACTTATTTGTGAGCATTATAAAATTAATGAATTTTTTCTACTAAGTCATACGCGATAATATGAGCTGCCTCAAAGCAAGAAGGTAATAAACTAATAATTCATCAACTGCAGAGTTAAAAATTGTAAATTGATTGTTCAATAGAAAATAAGTGTGCACAAAGTAGGTTGAGTTGGATTTGAGGTATTTTTCAATCCAAATTAATTTCATTGGGTTGAGAAATCTTCAACACAACCAACCAACGGTGGCTATAAAAACCAACTCAATCAAGTTTGAAGGGTTTGGGTTGGGTTGGATTGATGTCATTTTGTCATACGCCTTGGGTTGGTGTCGTTTTGTCATTTTCTTACCAAAAATACAATTGGGTTTTTATTAAACTATTTAAGTCCATCATATGATAAATCCTTACAATTTATACAGATGGGCTTTTTTTTTTTCTTTTTTTTTTCTAATTTTATAAAAACAAAGTCTCAAATTGTCAAAATAAATCAATCTAACAAATTTAAATAAAATTTCAAATTCATTGACTCCGGTTACGATGATGGGGATTTAATCGAAACAATTAACATTTGTAAACTGTAGCTTGTCAAGAGTCTTATAGTTCAATAATATTGTCTATTATGAGGAAAATTAATATTTGCATTTCTCATCATTAATACTATAATTTATTAGTATTAAATTATTAAAAAAAAAACCAGTGGCTTTATATATATTGGTATTTTTTTTTTTTTAAAACCCAAGACATGCAAGGAAAATAAAAATGATGACAGTAATGGTGATTTAATCGAAGCAATTAGCATTTGTATTTTTTTTTACAGTAGCTTGCCAAGAGTCTTATAGTTCAATAATATTGTCTACTCTCTTTTACGAGGAAAATTAGTATTTGCATTTCTAATCCTTAATACTATAATTTGTCACTATATTAAATTTAAAAGTAAAAAATAAAAACACAGTGGCTTTTCACGAAACAAAATTTGTTAATGGCTATTATTATGACCATGAGTTATAGGAGTAATCTTTTATACACAAAAATTTTTATAACATTTTTCATACCTATTGAATTGATAAGTTTATATTGGTTCACATTTGGGTCTACCATTAACAACAATTTCTAAATTACTACTAACAATTTAACAGGTTAAGAAGTGTCATTTTTTTTTTTTTTTTGGAGTATTTCTAGACATTCTCTAGGTTATAGGTGTTCCCAAGTAATTATTGTCCTAGAAAATTTAACTGGAAACACAATTGCTTTACGTGGGTTAACCTCAATCTTGATAGACTAAAAGCTAGCTAGTGTCGGTCATTTGTTTGAGCCATATCATGTTTGAATGGCAAGTTAATTCACAGTCAAAATTATATATCCCCCTAGCATAATTGGAGGAGTTATTTTTTTTTAACAGCTAGTGGGATATATATTATAGACCTGGCAGTATCCTCGTCCAAAAGAAGAGGTAGTGGACGAAGGTAACCTCAATCTCTGTCCAATATAATGTCCGTCAGACGAAGAAAATGCCATCCACCAACAATCAATGGAGAAATGTAACAATAATAAATCTCCTTCCTGTTGGAGAGACAAAAATCCTATCATTAACACCTCACAGAGGCGTTACGAATACCACATTGAAACCACCATTAAAATACCTCCAACGGCTAGGAAGGAGAAGCAGGTGTATATATACCAACACCCCAAGACCTGAGAAGGTACGGATTCTATACAAAATATATTCTCACATCTTGCTACCAAGTTTTCCTTTCTCTATCCCTGTTATCTAATTTTATCATCAGAGGTTTTGTGGCAGGCACCACACTGGTGACCCATACACCTTTCAACTTTTATTCGCTATTGCAGGATCTCTGGCAGTCCTAGACGATTCTCTCTGGATGATCATTCTGACTGACGATTTCAGCATCATCAGTTTGGCGCTGTTTGTGGGGAACGACTTTCTTCGCACCTAGGTTCGAGAGTATAGTTCCATTTAACTCACAAGTCCAGATGGAGTCCAATGCTAACCAAGATCCTGTAGCATTAGCTCTGCAGATTCAGACACTCACAGCCAACGTGGAGGAGCTTACCAGACAAAACCAAGAGATGAGGTTGCTGCTGCAACAAGAAGATAATCACTTAGAGACCAATCGGGACGATGATGGAGACAGCTAAAAAAGACGACTAGGTACCCTAGAAGGGGCGAGCTTAGACCTTCTCAGAGAAATGAGAAAGGAGATGGACGAGCTGAGGAATGCATTCAAGGAGAAAATAGACCGGAGTCTAGATAGAATGGTCAGAAGGACAGATTCACCCTTCACCACGGCGGTCCTGAAATGCCCGATACCCTCAAAGGTTCTTTTACCACATCTCGAGCCATTTGACGGATTGAAGGATCCCTTGGATCACCTCAACACTTTTAAGATGACTTTGGGTCTCCAATGGCCCCCTAACGAGATACTATGTCGTTCTTTCCCCACCACTCTCAAAGGAGCAACCAAGGAGTGGTTCACTAAGCTACCAATGTCGTCCATCAACAACTTCAAGCAGCTAGGCAGTTCCTTCCTTCAACACTTCGTCGGTGGGCAATGCCCAAAAAGGCCAGCAGACCATTTGCTTACCATCAGGCAAGGAGAGAAGGAGACCCTGAGGTCGTATGTAACTTGTTTCACTCGAGAAACTTTGGAGGTGGACAAGGCAGATGATAAAGTACAGCTGACGACCTTCAAAGCTGGACTGAAGTCCAAGGAGTTCGTGGTCTTTCTAGCAAAGAATCCTTCTAAGACGATGGTAGAAATGCTCTTGAAGGTGCAGAAGTATATGAATGTTGAAGACGCCTTGGCAGCAATAGAAGGGGTAGAGAAGCCCAAGGAGAAGAAGAAAGAGAAGGAGGACGACCAAAGAGGATGAAAAAGGGATTAGGCAGATCACCAGAATATTGAAGGGAACAAACAGAGAGATGACAAAAACCCTTGTACGGTAAAGTTCACTCCCTTAGTTATGCTCGTTGACCAGATTTTGGCGCAGATTGAAGACAAACACTACCTTAAATGGCCTAGGCCATTACACTCATCTCCTAACATGCGTGACAACAGAAAATACTACCGTTTCCACAAAGATCACGGACATTACACAGAGGACTGCAGAGACCTGAAGGAGTAGATAGAAGAGCTTATACGAAAAGGGAAGTTGCAAAAGTTCATGAAGAAGGGAGATTCTAGCAGATCCAAGGATGATAACAAGGGTCAACACGAAGTATCTCAGAGGGACGAATACCACATGGCCCTTCGTCCACAAAGTGCCATAGGGGAGATAAAGACAATCACAAGAGGACTGTCTATAGGGGGATCATTTAAATCCCTCAAGAAATCATACTAGAGGCAGGTGAACAACGTTCATGGGATGCCACCTCTAAAGCAAAGGCGGACGGACCAAGATATTCTATTCTCAGAGGCAAATGTCAGAGGGGTGAAATAGCCTCATAACGACTCGTTGGTGATTATGCTCATGATTGAGGGATTCAATACCAGAATGGTTTTGGTAGACAATGGAAGCTTGGTAGACATCATTTATCTTTCTACCTTCCAGCAGTTAAAAGTAGACCCGAAGAGACTTCGTCCATTCGAATCCCCCCTCGTCAGTTTCAGTGGAGACAAGGTGTATCCACGGGGAATAGTAATGTTGACGGTCACAGCTGGCTCATACCCCCTTCAGGTAACCAATTAACACAACATTTTGGTAGTAGACTCACCTTCGTCCTACAATGTGATCATTGGAAGGCCTACCCTCAATCGTTGGAAAGCAGCAACTTCCACGTATTGCCTGAAGGTGAAGTTCCCAATAAAACGGGGAATTGAGGAGATAAGAGGAGATCAAGTGCTGGCACGGGAATGCTACCAGGCAGTCTTGGGGTCAAAAGAAAACCATACATGGGTAATTGAAGAAAAGACGTCGGAAATTGCCGAGAAACTAGAGACGATTGAGTTGGTCGAGGGAGATCCTACAAAGACAAACCAAGTAGGGACGAGTCTGAACCTCCAGATGAAGAAAGAAATCATCAGCTTTCTGAGGAATAATCTGGATGTATTCGTTTGGAGTCATGAAGATATGCTTGGCATACCAGAAGACATCATTCAACACTGCCTAAATGTGGATCCTTAGAAGAAACCTGTCCAGCAAAGAAGAAAAGTTTTCGCTCCTGAACGGAACAAAGCAGTCATGGACGAGGTGAACAAACTACTCACTGCTAACTTCATCAGAGAAGTATACTATCCTGAGTGGTTGGCCAACGTCGTCATGGTAAAAGAGGCAAACAAGAAATGGAGAATATGCGTCAACTTCACGGATTTGAATAGTGCCTGCCCGAAGGACAGCTTCCCTTTGCGCAAGATTGACCAGCTTGTGGACTCGACAGCCGGGCATAAGCTTCTTACCTTTATGGACGCCTTCTCCGGATACAACCAAATACAAATGGCAGAGGAGGATCAAGAGAAGACTGCCTTCATCACCAGCCAGGGTCTCTATTGCTGTAGGGTCATGCCTTTCGGCTTGAAGAACGTGGGAGCCACGTACCAGAGACTGGTAAACCAAATGTTCAGCAAGCAGATTGGAAGGAACGTAGAAGTATATGTGGACAACATGCTCGTCAAAAGCAAGGAAGAGGAGGATTATCTAGATGACCTCAAGGAGACGTTCAACACACTCAAGCAATATAGTATGAAGCTAAACCCGGCCAAATGCGCCTTTGGGGTTTTCTCTAGAAAGTTCCTCGATTTCATGGTATCATAGAGAGGAATAGAAGCAAATCCAGAAAAGGTGAAAGCCATCCTCGAGATGTCCTCCCCAAAGACGATCAAATAAGTACAATCCCTCAACAGGTTCGTCTGTAAAGTAACAGACAAATGTCTTCCTTTCTTTAAGACTTTGAAGCAAGCTTTCATTTGGACAAACAAGTGTGAAGCAACATTCCAGGAGCTAAAGCGTTACTTGAGCAACCCCCCACTCCTGAGTCCATCCAAGAAAGGAGAAGACCTGTTCTTGTACTTAGCAGTGTCCACAACTGCGGTGAGCGCAGCCTTAATCAGGAAAGAAAATAGGATGCAGCGCCCGGTGTATTACATCAGCCAGGCTTTCCAAGGAGCTGAAGCCCAATACCCGCAAATAGAGAAGGTCACCTTTGCCCTGATAGTGGCCTCCAGAAAGCTTTATCCGTACTTCTAGTCTAACCCGATCATAGTAATGACGAACCATCCCATTAAGAAAGCAATGAATAAACCTGAGGCCGCTGGATGAATGGTACAGTGGGCCATCGAGCTCAGTCAGTTCGACATAGAATATCGACCCCGTACAGCCATAAAAGCCCAAGCGCTGGCAGATTTCATAGAAGAATTCACCTCCCTCAAACACGAAGACAACCAGGAAGACCTTTGGACAATCCATATAGATGGGTCATCCACGCAAAAGAGAGGTGAATACAATCAGGCGTCGTCATCACCTCCCCTGAGGGGAATATTTTGAAGTATGGAGTTCAACTTAAGTTCCCCGTGACCAACAACGAAGCGAAGTACGAGGCTATACTAACGGGGCTGAGGATCGCCCAAGCACTTGGAGCTAAAACAACCTTGCTAAGAAATGATTCACAGCTCGTCATAGGGCAAGTCAAGGGAGACTTCAAAGCAAAGGAGACAAGGATGCAGAGATACCTCAAATTGACGAACCAATTGGTTAGCAAGTTTGATCGGGTAAAGTTTGCTCAAATCCCACAAGATTAAAATGCAGAAGCTGACGAAGTGGCTAGGAGTGTGTCAATAGATAATCAAGCAAAGGAGACATATTAGAGATTGAAAGAACAGAACTCTCCCAGCATTGAAGAATTTCAGACTTTTCCGGTGCACACCTGCACTGGATGGATGAGCCAAATCTTGTCCTACCTTAAAGATAGACAATTACCACCAGATTCTAATGAAGCCAAGAAGATCAAGAAACGGGCTGCTAGATTCACGATACTAAATGATGAGCTGTACAAAAGAGGTTTCTCACAGCCTTACTTGAGATGTGTTGAAGAAGAAGAAGCCAAGTACGATATGGAAGAAGTTCATGGGGGCATTTGTGGTGACCACATGGGAGCAAAGTCCCTCGTAAGAAAGATCATGAAGGCAGGCTACTTTTGGCCCATAATGCAACAAGACACAGCGAATTTCGTCAAGAAATGTGACAACTGCCAAAGGTATGGGAACGTCCAGCGAGTCCTAGGAGAGAAAATGACGACCATCTCTTCGCCTTGGCCATTTGCACAATAGGGAATTGACATTATGAGGCCTCTGCCACAAGGAAAGAAGCAAATAAAGTTCTTACTCGTTGCTATCGATTACTTCACGAAGTGGGTAGAGGCAGAGGCACTAGCCACGATCACAGAAGCAAAGGTACGAAGTTTTGTATGAAAAAATATTGTATGCAGGTTCAAGATCCCACAAACGATCATCTCGGATAATGGTCGTCAGTTTGACAGTCAGGGATTCCAAATCATTTTGTTCAAGCCTTGGCATCAAGAACAAATATTCATCCCCGGGACATCATCAAGCAAATGGACAGACAGAAGTAACGAATCGAACATTGCTGAAGATCATCAAGGCCCGATTAGTAGGGGCAAAGGGAGCATGGCCCGAGGAATTACTGAGCGTTTTATGGGCTTACAAAGCCACAACAAGAACCCCAACAAGAGAGATACCCTTCAACCTGACATATGGTATAGAGGTAGTCATCCCCATCAAAATAGGGCTCACCAGCCTCAAGAAGGAGTTCTTTGATGAACGCAGCAATGACGACCAATTGAAGTTGAACCTAGATTGTTTGGACAAAGTCAGAGACCAAGCCTCTCAAAGAATGGCCAAATACCAACAGAAGATGGCCGAGTACTACAACCAAAGGGTAAAGCTCAAAAGGTTCAACACCGGAGACCTCGTCCTGCAAAAAATGACACCTGCAACGAAGGATCCAGCACAAGATAAATTAGGGCCAACATGGGAAGGACCATATAAAGTTGTCCACTACTTTCGACGTGGAAGTTATCACCTAAAAGATCTGGATGGGAACAAGTTGCCTTGTCCATGGAATGTTGAACATCTGAAAAGGTATTACAAGTAGAAATTGTAGCCCGTTTGTAAGCAATCAGTGATACCTAATGTTCCTTTTTTTTTTTCAAGAAGATCAATAAATTCATTATCCAGTGTTTAACACATTCTACCTAACTTTTCCCCTTATGTCTGAACTAAATCGCCAACGGGATACAAAAACTCCCTAACAAGTTAAAATGATAAGATTCCTCAAGAGGATGTAAATCATTTTTACTAAAAAAAAAAGACGATAAGATTCCTTAAATGGATGTACATCGTCTACACAAAAAAAAGGACGATAAGATTCCTTAAATGGATGTACATCGTCCACACAAAAAAAAAGACGATAAGATTCCTTAATTGGATGTACGTCGTCCACACAAGGAAAAGATGACAAGATTGCTTTAATGGATGTAGGTCGTCCCAAACCAAGTTAAAACAATAAAATTTCTCAAGAGGATGTCAATCATTTTAAAAAATTCCTTAAATGGATGTACATCGTCCACAAAAGGATGTAAATGATTTCTAAGTCCTAAGAATGGACGAAAAGCATGCTCCAACAAAAATTTTTTTCTAAGTCCTGAGAAAGACGAAGAACATGCCTCAGCAAAGCAAAGCAAGGCAAGAAATATAAACCATTCACAAATCATACGAAGGAAATAAACACACACATACACACACACACACACATATATAGAGAAAGGTTGTAAATTGTTCAATAGCCCTAAAACATGCAGGGCATCCAAAAGGTGTAAATTGTTCAACAGCCCCAAAACATGCAGGGCAAAAAAAAAAAAAAAAAAAAAAAAGAAGAAGCTAGGCTGAAGGAGCGTCATCCCCTTTTTCAGATGCTGGAGGGTCTTCACCAATAGCAGCCAGGACAGCCTACGCCACCTCGTCCGCTTCATTCTCTTTGTCTATGGCCTCAAAATCCAAGTCCTCCAAATCTGTCCCAGGACCATGCTTCACTAAGTATCTCCTCAACAGTTTGAAACCTTTAAAGTACCAGCCAAACAAAACTGCATTATACTCGTCCGTGAGTTGAAAAGCATGGACGGCCTTGGCAACCGCACTCTTCATTTTCTGGTTAACTGCGGCGATCTGCTTGTCCTTCTGCTTCACCAGCAGCTTCTCTGCATTCAGTTGCTCAGTCAGAGCCTGGATCTTTTCTTTGGATGAGTTGTTGGTATCCATGGCCGCTATCAGATCCTTCCTCAGAACAGAAGCTTCTACCTCCAATGCTTCCGCCTTGGAAGTGGCCACCATAGCTTTCTCCTCGTTCATTAGGTTCAGGGAAGTAATGTGCATCGTCTCTCCCAACACCTGGCAATCACAATCATGCAAAAAATCAAGATCAGTTGAGACAATCTACGCCTAAGGACAAAAGAAAGAAGAAAAAAGAAAAGAAAAAAAGAAACGATAAACTACCTGGACGAGCTTATGCATGTGACGATTTACCATCTCGTGGGAGAGCACGGCAAAGATATTCTTTAACTCCTTAAGCATCACGACCTCATTTGCCTGAGCCACAGCCATCCCAGCATCTGCCCAGATGTTGGCCCCCACTTTCTTTTTCCCTTTATCCCCAGTCTTGTGCTTCTCGGTACGGGGAATGACTTCCTTGATAGAAACGCCAGGGGAAATGGCACGCCCTTCGTCCAGGGTAGGAGTGGATGATCCTTTCTTTGTCACTTCCTTTTCTTTTTCCTTCTCTACAACCCTCAACCTCCATGTACCGATGTTGGAGGGCTCTTTCTTCTTTGCCTTGATTTTGGCATATAACTCCTGGTTAAACTTAGTCGTCATCTCTGTAAAAAGGAAAAACCAAGTAAGAATTAGACGAAAGAAGGAAAAGACGATCCATATTTCGGATCGGGATGACTAACTCTTCTTCTCTTCCCGCTTGAGGGCACGAAGGACGTAGTAAGAAGGCTCTAGTCCCAAACAGTGACGAGCCAAAGTCCTTAGATCAACCAACTCGTCAAAATCTTCAATAGTACTAACGTACTTAATAGCCTTTTGAACACGCTCCTCGAACCTGCTATCAAGCTCAGGATGATCTTTCACTGCAAAATAGAAGAACACACAAGGTTAGAATGAACGATCAATACAAGTAGTAGATTGAAAGAAAAACATCTCATGGGAGGCAAACGCACCAAGCTGAGAGGTCTCCCACTAATGCAGCAGCCTAGGGACGTCCCCCTAAAAGTCGTCAGAAAGGGTCACCCAACCATCACCCGACACAAAGAAATAGCTAGACTTCCAATAACAGAAGGACGATGGGAGGTTGACAATGAGACGAGACTTTTTATCCCATGGCACGAGCTCATAATTCCCAAACTCTTTGGACTCTTTCAAACAGTAAAGGTGGACGAACTCATTGAGCGTGATCATATCCCCGTCAGCTATGGTCATCCAAATTACCATGCAGCTTATGACAATTCTCCAAGAATTCGACATAAGCTGCCCCGACGCTATGTTCAGGTGATGGAGAAGTTCCATTATAAATGGGTGGACGGGAAATCTGAGGCCACACAAAAACGCAACCTCATAGAAACAAACCTTACCATAAGCAAAGGCACAAGATTTTTCGCCCTTCCTGGGAAGATGAACCCTGGTCTCCACAGGAAACTGAAACCTATCCTTGAACCTACTAAAGGTATCTACTTTCAGGGAGCACTTTTCTTTAAGGGCATGAAATGGTTGAGGTGCAGCAAGAACAGAGGGACGAGAGGGTGAAGGTACAGAAGAGGGCACAGAAGTAGCTGTATCCGTCTCAGCCTCAGCCATGCCAACACTGGACGACAAGTCAGTCTCCAAGTCATTCGATCTAACTTCGGAATCCATACTCTCCCTCCTTAAAACCTCACGCACAGACTTGAACCAAGCTAAATATTGGCACAACAGTGGGTACAGATTGCCCAACACCAGACCTAGGGTATTATCACCTAGAACAAAATCCATAATCCGTGGGCGGTGGGCGGTGGTCACTAGAACAGTTTAAAAGCACACCTAAATGGTCACTAGAGGAGTCTAAAAACACACCTAAATGAGCAAAAAATAAGGCAATAGAGGGAGAAGTGCGCCTAATTTCAAAATAATCAACCATTAAGGGGAGCAATACAACTTTAAAAGGAAACAGGAGCACAAAGAAAGGAAAGTAATAAAACTCCAAAAGAGCAAAATGCAAAAGGAAAATGGAGAAAGGAAAAGGGAAAGACAGGGGTTAAAAAGGGTGCCTCGAAAAACGCGGAAAAACTGAAAGGCCTCATCCGAAACGAGACCCCTCAACTAGTCCCAACGCGACACGTGGCCACATCGCACAACATGCCGCCACTAAGCAATTAACGTGGAAGGGTGGAACCCCAAGCGCCATAACCGCCAAAAAAAAAAAAAAAAAAAACTTTTCATATTCCCATGGTCATCCCAAAAAATGACAGCCTCAGAATAGAGGGGTAGCTGATAGACCCGACAGTATCCTCGTCCAAAAGAAGAGGTAGTGGACGAAGGTAACCTCAATCTCCTTCCAGTATAATTTCCGTTAGACGAAGAAAAGGCCGTCTACCAACAATCAATGGAGAAACGTAACAATAATAAATCTCCTTCCCGTTGGAGAGACAAAAATCCTATCATTAACACCTCACAGAGGCGTTACGGATACTACATTGAAACCACCATTAAAATACCTCCAACGGCTAGGAAGGAGAAGTAGGTGTACATATACCAACACCCCAGGACCTGAGAAGGTACGGATTCTATTCAGAATATATTCTCACATCTTGCTACCAAGTTTTCCTTTCTCTATCCCTATTATCTGACTTTATCATCAGAGGCTTTGTGGCAGGCACCACACTAGTGACCCATACACCTTTTAACTTTTATTCGCTCTTACAGGATCTCTGGCAGTCCTGGACGATCATTCTGACTGACGATTTCAGCATCATCAATATATATGGGTGATTCAAATCTATAGATTCTTCTCACATGAAGAACATAGTAACTCTTAGGCTTGTAATGCTTGAAGTAGCTTTCTCAAAGGCATTGCCTTTGCTAAGAACATACTTCAGATGTTTTTATTCTTCTCTTTTGAGAATGCACTTTGGATGTGTGCATTAATTGTTCATATTATGTTAGATGTTCTTCATTTTATATCACATTATTTCTCTTATTTACTTATTTATTGAACATGTGAAATAGAGAATATATATCCAAATAATTGAAAAGGGATAAGAAAGAAAAGAAGTGCCATCAATAAGGTAGGAAATGCATGCTGATGCTAATACCTACTAAGTTTGTGTAGGTGGTCACTGATTGCGGGTCGAGTACCAGGTAGAACCGACAACGAGGTAAAGAACCACCATAACACTCATTTGCGCAAAAAGCTAGTCCTTAAAAGGCAAAATAGAAAAGTTGTGGGTACCTCCCAAAAAAACATTTTATTCAGCTGGAACAGGCTAACACACTTCTGGCAATACTGATGCCAAAATTATGGAAGTCAAAATGAAAACCCTTCATTGGTTGTTCATGGTGAAGCATCTAATGGAGAAGCACAATGGATGAGCAATCATTTTGCAATCAAAATAGCTAAATACCACTATTTTTCAAAATATTTTGCAATTTCCCACTGTTTCTGAAATATGTAAGGATCTACATCTACCACTAATTGGGAACTCGAGTTTGGAGAACTTAAGTTTTTTATGGTACTCGAGTTCCATAAAAAATAGCACGGCAAATTTAAAAGCTATTTTTTCAAAGAACTGGGCAATGTTTTTGGAACTCGAGTTTCAAAAAGGTGGTAGATTGCTAATTTCGCAAACAATGATAGATCCATACATATTTTCCCAAACAGTGATATATGACCATTTTAGCCATCATTTTGCAGAATCATTGCCTTTATTACAAGATGATCATCCAATTGTTAATAGTCTAGGCTTACTAGATTTTCTAGATGGTTACCATTTTGACTTAGCATGGCAAAGCTTCTAACTTTTTTTTTTTCCCCTCAATAAATAATATTTCTTTGTCATGAGTCATTCAATTATATTATATCATGTCAAGGTATAACAAGAGTTCTTTATATCCTTTGGTATAATTTATCTACAATTAACTTATATCTTTGGAAACAGCTTATGCCTGATGAGCTATTAACAACCAATTTAGGAGAGAGGAAAGCGCGGGGGGGGGGGGGGGGGGGGTTGATGGAATGAAAATAAATTTTAAACTATACTACCCCACTCCTTACCATTAGGATTGTTTAGAGTTTTTCGCATAACCCCTATGCAAGGTAGAATTCTTAATTTCTTTTAGTCCATTTTGAAATGAGTAGGTTGAATTTTCTCAAAAACAATGTTATAACTTAAAAAAAAAAAATTAATTGGCCAGTAAACCACCTGGTTATGTTGCAATGATCAGCAAAACACATTTTTGAATTTAAGGTAGAAAGCTGTTGAGGGGGAAATTGATGCCTCTATCTAAGATGTTGGGAAGTCAAGTCGAAACTCGACTATGGGCTCTTGAGATGGTACCCAAAGGCTTCCGGTGTGATGACAAAGCCTATCCAAGCAAGAAACAAAGGTTGCACATGACAAAACAGCAACAAAAGCCCAATGAAAAACATGTTACAATACTTAATTAATACATTAATGATTCTGGTCCGATAGTTCAAATCAATCCTCTAGTGGTACGGTATTATCTCCAGCGATAGGGTAATTTCAGGTTAGTAAGTGTGTTTACATGGTAAAAATCATATTTTTTTTTTCCTTATTATTATTAAGTCAACATAAGGGAAAACTTCCATAGTTTCCAAAACATTATGGCCTTCATCATAATAATACTAAACAAGGATTAAAAGTTTCATAGTTACAAATAAAAGAGGAAAAATAGGATGGAATGAAGGGAGAGAGAGATCCCATCTCAGTGCAGCAAGTAGTAAACTAAGATTTTGATGAGTATGTGTGCATAAGGCATGAATGAGGTAATATGGGCTATTCTGAGTGAGTGGGATAGGATTAACACTGAGGTTAAGGCTTTAGTAAGTATTGGGCTACAGGGGAATGGGTTGTAAGCTTGAGGAGAGTTGAATTGCAAGCAAAATGACCAATCAATTAGAAAGTTTCAGAGGGAGTTGTTGTAGGTTTGTGGGCTGAGATGCTTATGCTTTTATAATGGAGTTTAGAGAAGCATTAATTAACAAAAAACCTAGGTCTGATTCAGATAGCTGAATTAATAACTTGGATTTGGCCTAAAAACAGAAGATTTGCTTTTAGGGCTGTTTTGCTTCTTTGGGCAATGTCACACATGGATAGTATTTGGGGTAATCTTACATTAAATGCTAAGATTGCTGAGATTGTGTTCAGCCAATGGGATTAAGGCAAGTATTAAGGAAGAATTCTAGTGCTACAACTAAGATTTAGACCCTAGGAAGTAGGATTCAACACCCCAAGCTAGGTGTCAAAGTTTAAGCCCACTTTAGAGGGTTCCGTTGGAGATCCCTTTTTGCCCTCGAAACCACATGTTCCCAATTTTTCCCCTTTAGGATTCATGGGCTTGGGACATGAATCATGTCTTGAACGTTTTTAACATTTATAGCATCAATTTGTTGAAGTTTGGATGATTTGGTTTCAGCTCCCCTTCCGCTGGAGGTGCAGTCTTGAGGAAGATGATGGAGTCCCATCATCCTTTAGACTTCAGCTGATATGACAGCCCTTGGGCACTGTTCACGTCAGGCAGAGGATGGCAGAAAACTAATGGGACAACCCCTAGTTCGTCCTCAAAGGCTTGGTTCTCTTGTAGGGGTCTCTAGTTGTTTCTTTGGTTAGGGATGAGCAAGGGCTGGTTGCCCACTTTCAAGCCTCTTGCTGGGGCCTTTTTGGGCTGGAACTTTGCTCCATTTCAGCACTTTTAGTTGGGCCACATGACCCTTTCTTTGCTTGGGCTTGTTCCCTACTCCATGAGATTCTTGGGCCTACAAAATGGGCATTAAAGACATCCTTTGCCATGAGTTTTTTTACTCCTTATGGCTTTAGTTGTTAGTAGAAATAAAATGAATCCATGAGCTTTATTAAATATTTATGATAAATTTTGGGTATTAATTTCCATGGGCTTTAAATAACAACTTGT
The DNA here is from genome assembly GCA_019022515.1 of Quercus aquifolioides. NCBI lineage: Eukaryota > Viridiplantae > Streptophyta > Magnoliopsida > Fagales > Fagaceae > Quercus > Quercus aquifolioides. Next base: position 62,391,528 of record CM032330.1, read on the forward strand.
ATATTTTCTCATAATTTTTGCCATGGATTGCTTTGTAAATGATATTTTCTTTGGGGCTTTTTACATAATAACCTCCAATATTTTTCTTGAGAATAATATTTACCATAGGTTTTAAATAAATATGGTAACAACCACTATAATGGAATAATGTAATGTTCTCATGAGTTTCTCTATAGATAATCATAATAGACATTGTAGAGAGGGAAAATTCCCGACCTATCACAAGCTGACACGTCACACTACCAAGTCTACAAAATACAACCAATTACAAAACTCCATGTATTGCTGCTAGGTTTTGCTATTACTACTCAGAAACCAATAGAAATTTGTCAAGTGTCATGCAAAAACCAATCACGCATTAGTGCACGTGTAAGCGATGACATAATCAGCCTCACACATGTAAGCGATGACATAAGCGGACCAATCAGGCTGTGACATGTGTCACCAATCAGGCTCCGCCACGTGTCGCTCATCCACCCCCAAACTCCTATAAATAGAAGCCTTCCTAAGACACTAAGGAGGACACCAAGCCATCTGAAGCACAAGCAGCATCAGAGAAGACATCTTAAGTTCAGAAGTCCAGAAGCTCTGCTGGAATCAAGCCCCGGAGCCTCCAGCAACTTCAAGAACTTCAACCTTCAAATACGAAGAACATTCAAAGCAGGATCATCCAAACTACCTGCCTAGATCTCAAAGTTCACTGGAATCAAGCTCAAAAGCCTCCAGAAACCTCAACGAACCACAAATCAGCGAAGCTCTACGGATTCAAGCCTCTAAAGCACCAAAGAACTTCCACCACAAACCTTCAAATACGAAGAACACACAAAGAACACGAAGAACATGAAGAACAAAGAATTTCTAACAAGCTCATAGACAGAGATTCATTGTAATTCTGTTTCAAAGATCTTCGATCCATTCTTCAGCCAAATTGAAGTATATTTGGTGTTCGAATCAAAATCACATTACCACAATTCCAATCAACAAATCTTTCAAGGAGATCGAATCAGAGGATCACTCTTTTGTAATCACAAAGAATTGTACCACACATTCATCAATACAAATTCGCATTTGTGAACTATTTTACTTGTTTGACTTATTTCGAACCGAGAAATTTAGTCGTCCACATATTCTGGTACGCCCAGTGGGACCTCTCTGCCTCTCATCTCATTCTCCTTCAAAGAAAGAAATCTTCATCATCTTGCCACCAGCTCAAATGGCCTCTAGCAAGAACATTCAAGCTTCAACAATAGCTACTTCAACTAAACTTGGTACGGCTACCACCAACAACTACATTGGTGCAATCAATTGTAGCCAACCTAAAGCTCATAATCAACTTCAATCTCAATCAACCAAGGAAGTCAAGGTCTAGACAATCATCTCCTTAGACCCTCTTGCAAGAAACAAGGTCTTCAACAAAGACGTCTCCACCTTGGAACACCTCAAGTATGGGGGCAAATCCCCTTCTTCCTTCACAAGAAGTTGTTCGCACGATTTCTCTCCCACCGAAGGGAACCCAAAAGATGAGATTTCACGTGATTACTTCAAATCACTTTATTCTCCATCATCTTGGGAAATTGTGTCAGTCATGATGACTAACACCTCTACCATGGAAGAAAAGATGGCTAAAATGGAGCAAAGGGTTGTTCTTCTCACAAAAACACTTAATGATAAGGACCTCCAAATTGCAACTTTAATGAACAAACTCGAAGTACAAGATCTTGGTGAATCAAGCCATGGTCATAAATTCACATCTGCAAAGGATGACGAAGGGAGAGAAATTGAAAACACTCCTCGACAAGAACAATCTACTTCGGTTGCTTTGTTGTCAGTCCAACAATTACAAGACATGATAACAAATACCATTCGAGCACAATATGGAGGTTCTTCTACAAGTTCTCTCACATATTCAAAACCCTACACAAAGCGCATCGACAACATAAGGATGCCAAATGGGTATCAACCCCCTAAGTTCTTGCAGTTTTATGGCAATGGAAATCCTAAGCAACACATTACTCACTTTGTAGAAACTTGTGAGAACGCAGGGACTCAAGGAGGCCTCCTTGTAAAGCAATTTATTCGTTCGCTCAAAGGGAATGCGTTTGACTGGTATACAGACTTAAAACCCGAGTCAATCGACAGTTGGTAACAACTCGAAATAGAGTTTCTTGACCAATTCTATAGCACACGTCGCACGGTGAGCATGATGGAGCTTACTAATACTAAGCAATGGGAAAATGAGCCAGTGGTCAATTATATCAATCGATGGCGTTCTTTGAGCTTGGATTGCAAGGATAGACTTTCTGAAATTTCTGCTGTAGAGATGTGCATCCAAGGCATGCATTGGGGACTTCTTTACATCCTTCAAGGGATAAAGCCTCGAACATTTGAAGAGTTAGCAACTCGTGCGCATGACATGGAGCTGAGCATTGCTAGCCGCAGAAATACAAAACCTCCCATACTTGAGGAAAGCGTAAGGGAAGTAAGGAGGAATGATAGGAATGCAAAAGTCAGCCTCAAAGACCCAATGGTTGTTAGCACTGCCGAAGTCAAGGTTCCAAGAAGAGAAGCGAAGGCAAATGAAAAACAGCTTGAAGGATGGCAAAAGAACGAAGTGTGTCGCCTGACTTTTAAAGAACGTGAGCAAAAAGCATATCTGTTCCCTGATAAAGATGTGCCAAACATCTTAGAATAACTATTGCAATTGAAGCTGATTGAATTGCCAGAATGCAAGCGGTCAGAAGACATAGGGAAAGTTGATGACCCTAACTACTGCAAATATCATCGCATCATTGCCCACCCAATCCAAAAATGCTTCGTCTTCAAAGAACAAATCATGAAGCTTGCCAAAGAAAACAAGATTGATCTTGACTTTGATGAAGTTGTTGGGTCAAACCATGTGACCGTTGCTTGTGATGTACTTCCAACTCTTAGGCAGGGGGCAAACACCATTGGAGCTTACAAATTGATTGACAATAATGGCATAAGGATCAACCCCATCAATGAGAAGTTCCTTAAACACTTCTACGCTTGAACATCGAGGATTGCTCCTTGGTAAGAGTTTAAACTGCCCACTGTAGTGCTGCAAGAGTATATGATGTCTTCCCAGTACCTTTGAAAGCGTACCAATAAGGAGAAATTAATCCCACTCTATGTCACCAATTGCTAGTGTGGCGTAGTGGTTGGATGCCCGTGTCGCCCTTGAGGGCTCTCGGGTTCGATTAATGGTGATACCTACTATTACATACTGAGCCCTCCTTTTTGCAAAAAAAAAAAAACAACAACAACAACAACAACAAATATATATATATATATATATATATATATATATAAATCTTTTGAACTAAATGATGACTTGATCCCTTTCAAGGGTACGTAGGCAACTTAGTATCTTTTGCTGAGTTCAGTCACGCACTAAAAAAAAAATTATGAAATTATGAATAAAACAAAAACAAAAACAAAAAAAAAACACAAAAAAAACAAAAAAAAAATCATCAAAAAAGAAAATATCAAAAAAAAAAAAAAATCATCAAAAGAAAAATTATCAAAAGAAAAAAAAAAAATCTGTTGAACTACGTGATGACTTGATCCCTCTCTGGGGTACGTAGGCAGCTTAGTACTTGTCGCTAAGTTCAGTCACATGAAAAGAAGGATTGTCAGTCTGGTTTGAAGAGTTTTGCAACGGTTGTCAATATGCTTTTAAGGTCCCTTTGATTGGCAAGGCATTGCTTAATAGGATCATCGAAGATTGTTGTAGTCGAAGATGAAGACTGCAAGGAGTTGACGTGGCTTAGCTTTCCTTGAAATGATGATAAACATAAGTTGATTCTTGGTTGTGGAGCAAAATAAAATCTTCAACCTCTTTTGCAAGAAATGAAGTCTGCATGGCATTGCCCATCTTCTATGGACATTCTCCCACGTTTCTAAAGTATGCTTTGCATCACTTCTCTCCTGGGGGCATCTTCTTGTACCTTGCAAGTCTGAACTGCATTGTCTCTCTTCTAGGTTGTGCCACTTCATAGCTCTGAAATTTGAACCACGTCATCTCCCTTCTGAGTGGTGTCGTTTTACATCGTGTCTCTGAAATCTGGACGACGTCAACTTCCTCCAGAATGATGATAGATTATATAGCCGAAGTCGGGATTGCATCATCTCTCCTCTATGGGCAAGTTCGTGCAATTTCGAATTCTTGGTGGCATGTTCTGACATCTTCAAAGTATTGGCATCATTCTTTCCCTCATCTTCAAGGTTTTGTTGGTCTTTCCTTGCATCTTCAAAGTCTTGATAGGGACTCCTTGCATCTTCAACGTCTTGTTGGCATCTTTGAAATCCTGATGTCTAGCTACAGTGCTACGCACCTCGATGTCTAAGCTATGTTGCCTCTGAAAATTGATGTTGTTGTAGCTTTATTATAAAGGTCAATATTGGTACAACTTCAATGCAAGTACAAGTGCTAATGTGAAGTGTTGATGTGGCTTCATGACAAAGATGAGCGTTGGCATGGCTTCGATGCGAATGAAGTATTGACATTGCTTCATGGCAAAGATGAGTGTTGGCACGGCTTCGGTATGAATGAAGTGTTGACGTGGCTTCATGACAAAGATGAGCGTTGGCACGGCTTCGATGCGAATGAAGTATTGACATTGCTTCATGGCAAAGATGGATATTGGCACGACTTCAATTCGAATGAAGTGTTGACATGGCTGCATGGCAAAGATGAATGTTGGCATCTCTGAAATTTTGATGTTTGGCTACAGTGTTATGCACCCTCGATGTCTGAGCTACGTTGCCTCTGAATATTGGTGCAAATTCAATGCGAGTGCAAGTGCTAATGTGAAGTGTTGATGTGGCTTCATGGCAAAGATGAGTGTTGGCACGGCTTCGGTATGAATGAAGTGTTGACATTGCTTCGTGGTAAAGATGAATGATGACACGACTTCAATATGAATAAAGTGTTGACGTTGCTTCATGGTAAAGACTCTTGATGTGGCTACATTACAAAGACTCTTGAGATGGCTGCATTGAAAAGACAAGTGTTGGTGCAGCTTAATTGCCAAGGAAAGCATGCTGCATAACAAAAACAAGCAACAACAAAGAACTTGTCAGAAGAAAATCTCATGGCACGTATAAAAAAAAAAGGTTAGTACAAACCAAGCATGTGAAAAAAAAGGGAAAAAAATAAATAAATAAATAAAAAGAAAAGAAAAAATAGCATAATTTCTCTACGTATCGTGCTACCCATGGAGACTGCTTGTACAAATTAGTGCATGCCCCGAGTGGCTTTATATAGGGATATTCAGAAGCTAACAGACAAAAGGAAGAACAGGTGTAGATATTTAAAATATCATATTTTCAAAAGATACTGCACCAACCTTGAAAAAAAGGGTAAGTGCCCATAAATGCATCATGCTGTCAGAAGGAAAATACTGCACTAGATCTCAGAAAAATGCTTATAGGCCTGCAAAAAAAAGTACACATGTCAAGAAATTACTGCACTATGCCTGGGATGAAGTTCTAGGCCGCATGTTGTGCAAAGCTACTTGTGCAGCCGACCTTGAAAGCAGAAACAATTGCGGATTAACCAATGTCAAACACTGTCAGGGCCGCCGAAGACCATAAATCCATGAAACTGACATCACAGGAGACTTCTACGGCCTTCGATTCACCAAACCTGAAAATGCCAGACCCAGATGACCAGCCAGGCGTGGCCACAAATTCCCAAACGTCCCACGGATTTCTCATTCAAATCTGCGCGAATCTGAGAAAAAGTATACAAAACTAATGCAACCACTCGATCCAGCGGCCCTCGATGTATAAAATGCATAAAGATCATCAACAACGGAGCTGTGACGCGCCCCCACGCGCCTCCACAATCTCGCGATGACCTGCGGCCTAGTCCGTAAAATATGTGCAAATATGCCCATAATTTTAGAAAACTGACAATACCACGGTCTTCTACAGCCATAGATCGACAAAACCCAAAAATTTCGGGACCAAAAGAGTTCCCACGCGCCGTCACGCACCTTTAGAAGCTCCGACAAACGCTGCTTCAATGAACATGCGCCTCCATCATTACTCACGCGCATACACGCGTCGATGCTTCTAGCCCATGCGCCACGCGCTGACACGCGCCTAGTTGTATGATGTCATGAATGACGTCAGCTCACCCGGTTTGACCGACCTGCAAATTTGACCCGGTCCGAACCGCCGTAAAAAAAAAAAAAAAAAGAGAGAGAAAGAAAATGCTTTGACCAAGTTGAACTTTGACTTTGACCAAAAAGTCAAAATTTTCAAAACAAACCTGTCCCACTCAGCTTTTCGAGTACATTCTGATTTTAGGATCCGTTTCTTCATTCGAAACTCAAAAATTGCGCAAACGTCCAATTTCCAAAAAGTTGACTTTTGCGTAAATGTTGACCAAAAGTCAAAATTTTTAAGATGGACCTATCTTTCTCAATTTTTCGCATACATTCCAATTTTGGAGTCCGTTCCGTCATCTGAGACTCAGAAATTGCACAAATAACTCAATTCCAAGATTGTCTTTTGTGTTGAAATCAACCCAAAGTCAAGATTTTCAAGCCAGACTTGTCTTGCTCAGTTTTTTTTTGCGACTTGGAAATCACCAATCTGACTCACATCACCGAAGTACTAATAGTGTCCAAAACTTAAGCTCCCAAGATCAAAATTTGAGATTCATCCATTTAGTTTGGATCCCCTCAGGGTTATTCTCCAGACTTCATCAGGGCTTCTCTTCCAAAGTACAAATGAACTCTCACAAGTGTGTTCTGAACTTGAAATTACACTAGGTCACTAGTTCAACCTACCATTCTCGTTCGATGCCTACCGGTCTCTCACCTACCATTCTCATTCCCTACTAGTCTCCGACCTACCATTCTCATCCACTGGTCTCACCAAAAATTCACATCCGCCATTCTCAACTACCCAACTACCATTCTTCGTCTCTCCACTATAAATAGAAGGGTCGGATTCATCAAAAACTCATCAAGAAAAACACACTGAGTCATGAAATGAAGATTTGCTTCTTTCAAATTTTCAAGTCCTCGTTCTCACAGCCATTTCTCACTATAGCTTCACCATCCTCAATACCTAGCAACCAATATTGCTTCGTAACCATCTTGAACTCAACCTTCTCATGGTTCAGTAAAAAACCGCCTCACAACATCATTGTAGTTTTGAGATCCAAACAAACTTTGTTTCTCCACTTAACGACTACATTTGTCCATAAAATTTCTCATAACATAGCCCGTATCATTGTTCCTTGTAGTCTCAGATCTACCTGATCAGGAGATCTAAGGCCAACTGAATCTCTTGTACCCTAGCTCAAGGAGCTTCTTAACTGCTTTGAGAACTCCATAGTCCTTCTCAAGTTGTTTTGTCTTACAACAAAGGTAGAGGTTCGGAACAAACAGCAACTTGTCTGGTTTCCAAACCAGGTTCACAAGTTAGCTCCATCTTTCATTTTTCTGTGCTTTTCCAACAAGAAGCAGTAAATGAAGATGGTAAAAAGTGTTGGGGTATCCTACAAATTGTCTTTCATCCAACACTTGGAACAACCTCCAAGGCACCAGCTCATCAGAATTCAGCCTTTGGAGTCGGTAAATGGTGACCAGAGCCTTATTCCATGTCCCCACCACAGTGGGACTCAAAGGTCATCGTTGCTGGTACCTCAAAACACACTTTTTGGAATTACTCCAACTTAAAATCAGCTTGAAGAATTTCAGAAAATACTCTTCTGAAATTACTTCAACTTAACGTCTGTCGACATGGTCCCATCACGCATGCACATTCTACGACTTGCTGTCAGACCCAATGCAACATACAGTTAATCCCATATTCAAAGGTGTACTTCCCAGAAACACCTACACCAGAGAGTCCCCAACATACAGGGCCAGTACCATGGTGGCGTATGTTCCAACCAACATCTCCACCTCTTCCCCATCTTCTACACCCTGTGATTGCCGCCAATGATCCAAAATACTCTTCTGAAATTACCTCAGCTTAACCTTTGCTGAAATGATTCAATCTTGCAAGTACATTCAACTTCTTGCAAATAACTTTCAACCTCACCAACCCACTCCAAGTACCAAAACACTCTTCTGAAATTACTTCAACTTAACCTCTGCTGAGAAGGCTCGGTCACGCAAGTACATTCAAATACTTGCTGACCCCTTTTCGGTCTTACCAAATCCTTTCATATGGGTGGGTCTACTCCTCGAAAATTATCTCATCCTGCTGAAAGCTCCACCACCTTCTTCACTTAACGAGTCAAGTGCAAAAATCTGTTTTCGAAACTCATTCCCACACCACACTTTGAAACTGTGTGCGTGAACGAGTCTCGAGGGGGCATTTGTAGAGAGGAAAAATTCCCGACCTATCACAAGCTGACACATCACACTACCAAGTCTACAAAATACAACCAATTACAAAACTCTATGTATTGCTGCTAGGTTTTGCTATCACTACTCAGAAACCAACAGAAATTTGCCAAGTGTCATGCAAAAACCAATCACGCATCAGTGCACGTGTAAGCAATGACATAATCAGCCTCGCACGTGTAAGTGATGACATAATCAGCCTCACACGTGTAAGCGATGACATAAGCGGACCAATCAGGCTGTGACATGTGTCACCAATCAGGCTCCGCCACGTGTCGCTCATCCACCCCCAAACTCCTATAAATAGAAGCCTTCCTAAGACATTAAGGAGGACACCAAGCCATCTGAAGCACAAGCAGCATCAGAGAAGACATCTTGAGTTCAGAAGTCCAAAAGCTCTGCTGGAATCAAGCCCCGAAGCCTCCAGCAATTTCAAGAACTTCAACCTTCAAATACGAAGAACATTCAAAGCAGGATCATCCAAACTACCTGCCTAGATCTCAAAGTTCACTGGAATCAAGCTCAAAAGCCTCCAGAAACCTCAACGAACCACAAATCAGTGAAGCTCTAAGGATTCAAGCCTCTAAAGCACCAAATAACTTCCACCACAAACCTTCAAATACGAAGAACACACGAAAAACACGAAGAACATGAAGAACAAAGAATTTCTAACAAGCTCATAACCAGAGATTCATTGTAATTCTGTTTCAAAGATCTTCGATCCATTCTTCAGCCAAATTGAAGTATATTTGGTGTTCGAATCAAAATCACATTACCACAATTTCAATCAACAAATCTTTCAAGGAGATCGAATCAGAGGATCACTCTTTTGTAATCACAAAGAATTGTACCACACATTCATCAATACAAATTCGCATTTGTGAACTATTTTACTTGTTTGACTTATTTCGAATCGAGAAATTTAGTCGTCCACAGACATGTAGGATGAATATTTACCATGAGTTTTGGTAATAAATATTATGAATGTTGTGATGTAAGATAAATAGTGAACATGAGTTTATAATATGAAATAAATAAATGTCATGGGTCTAATAATCATGTCTTTCCATGGGCTTTTATGAGATGATCGCCATGGGTTTTGAGAGTAGATAATTCATAAATTTCATGAGCTTGTAATATTATAGTAATAGGTTGAAGGATTCTAAAGTATTGTTCATTATTGGACTTTTAAGTAAAATAATTATGATATAGTATTTTGCCAAGTATGATATAGTATTTTGCCAAGTATTGATAACCTTGGGTTTTCGATAAATAATGCCAAGTAGTTAGCTTGGGCTTTTAATAGTACCAATGTAAGTTGGGCTTTTGATGTTGCCAATGAGAATTGGGCTTTGATGTTGCCAACGAGAATTGGGCTTTGGATAAATAAATCGCCATGGGTTCAAACCATGGGCTTTTATCATGGATTTGAATTTCATTGATAAAATTGTTTTGCCATGGATTTGAATCATGAGCTCTTCAAATATTGTCAAGCATAAGTATTCTTGGGCTTTAAATAGAATAAGATGTATGTATTGGGCTCATAGAGCCGATTTTGGACTTAGCTAAATAATAATAATAAAATTGGATAAAATAGGAGTTTTTTGGGCTTTTTGTGATAGTTTATATCATGACCCAATTTAGATAATGAGATATGAAATATTTGTGATTAACATGATAATAGAGCCAAAAAAATGTTTGGGAAAACCCAATAACTTATAGTGGTATAAATAGATGGTACTCAAATAAAGTTAGGTGTAAAAAAAAAAGTACCCTAACAAAAGCTTAAAGTTTAGAAATTGCAAACTTATTTGTGAGCATTAGAAAAATCAATGAATTTTTGTTAATATGTAGTACATGATAATATGAGCTGCCTCGAAGCAAGAGGTAATAAACTAACAATTCATCAACTGCGGAGGATATAAAAATTGTAAATTGATTGTTCAACAAAAAATAAGTGTGCACAAAGTAAGTTGAGTTGGATTTAAGGTATTTTTCAATCCACTCTAATTTCATCGGGTTGAGAAAATCTTCAACCCAACCAACCCATGATAGCTATAAAAACCAACTCAACCAAGTTTGTAGGGGTCAAGTCAGGTTGGATTGACGTCCTTGTTAATGGCTATCATTATGACCATGAGTTATAGTAGTAATCTTATATACACAAAAAAAAATTGACACCAATTGAGTTGGCAAGTTTGTATTAGTTCACATCTGGGACTATTGCTGACATTATTTTTTAAATTATTATTAACAATTTGTCATGTCAACAGGTTGTTAATTTTTTTTTTTTTAATTTCTAGACATTCTCTGGGTTACAGGTGTTCCCAAGTAATTATTATCCTAGAAAATTTTACTGGAAACACAATTGCTTTAGGGGGTTACTCTAGCTAGAAGAAGATATAAAAGAACCTCAATCAGGTAGCAACTGGGGTCATTTGGTCAGTGTAAGACAATAATTTGGAACTATGATGAGCCATTGACTTGGAGAGAAAGATGGACCCTTATCCAGGCGTTGTCTCATTTCATGTGCACGATGACATTCACCATGTGCTATTGAAGTTTGTTTGTTTTTTTTTTTTGTTTATGTTTATATATATATATATATATATATATATATATATATATATATATGTATATATATAGAAGATGCTATTGAAAGTTTGTATGGTTCTAAATTCTAATAAGACATGACATAATGGGTCCAAATTAGGTTTGAGTTCGATTCAATCATATCATATTCAGATATGATCCATATTTTTTCACATTAAAAAATAATATAAAATAAAAATTAACTTAATCGCATTGTCTTTATTTTTCTTTTCAATACAAATAAACTTCATACATAACATACAATATTATTTACATTAATTGAGCCTCATACTTATAAATTAGTTAACAATCACGTTATTAATTATTATATTTGAGCTCGACTTCTTTAATAGTCAACTTACGTCTTAGTTTAGCTCATTTGTTAAATAAAAATACATAAACAAGCTTTTTTTTTTCCTAAAACGAGTTCAAATTGTTCATAAACAATTTGATTCATTTACAATAGCAGCAAAACCTCTTTGTGATAAGAATTAGAAAGCTCAAATTGGGATAGGCTGAATCTATGTCGTTTATTATTGGGGCAGTACATTAAATCCACTAATTAATGAACTCAACCCAATCCAACTCTTTTGGTTTTTCGTTGATGTTGGGTCTCAATTTTTGTTTGAAGAGCAGGGTTGGAAGAGATTGGCAAACTTTTAAACCCGAGCAACCTGACACAACTCACATTATTATAATTAGCTAAAACAATATATTTATATATGTATTTTGCATATTTTGAGACCTAGTTTAAATTTGTTAGTTTAATTTAGTTTTGTTGAACTTTCAATATTAGGTCTAATTGTATATATTAAAATTATTTATTGAGTGCGGATTTTGTTTAGCTCAACTAGTAAAATCTAACTTTCTAATTTCTTTAATTAGGCCTTGCAAAAGGCCCAAACCTGATTCTTAGGTTTTGAGTTGGATTAGTTTTTGAAATTGTTATAACTTGGGTTGGTTTCTCAACTTTAGAAGCTTGGACTGACTTAAAATTACCCTCCAACAAAGCCCAATTTAATCCATGAACACCCCAACTCGGTACCAAATTGGGCCAAACATTGCTGAAGTTTGAAATCTGAGGATATACAGTAAAGTGACATGAAAAATGATAATCTCTTGTAAGACGGTTTCGTTTGGTACAAATTTGAAAATCGCTATATGCATTGTCCGAAAACTAGTTGAAAAGGAAGATGAGTATTAAAAAAAGTTAGATTTGTGGGATTATAAGAGATAACTATATTATTCAAACAAGAGACAACCATCCACATAGAATACTTTATTATTTTACAAAATGTTGCTTATAACATAGTATACAACATGCACTGTAGGAAAAAAAAAAAAAAAAAAACTTTGAGATATGAGCTAGTTAGGCTTCATGACAATTGACAGTACCAAATGCTCATACAGATATAGAGGGTGAAATTTTGAAGCCCAGATCCCAGAGATCAAAGGTTCCCTTAACAAAATCATAGTGGGCACCCTTCAAAGCTAGTGTTTTCTTCACCAAACCATCTCTCACAAATGGATATGTCAATAGGTTTCCCAGTGATACATTCACAGCCTCCTGCATTAGGGTCACACACATATGCCATACAATGTCAAGATCAATTTAACGAAGCCTTTTTTGGACTTCTACTCTTACAATATAATTCACCATTTATGACTGTTAAATTACTGATTATTCCAAAAGCTTGAGTTATTGGGATATGATAAATTTAATCATTTAACTGCATACTTCTAACACTCCTCATTACATGTGAACCCAAATTCTTTTTTAATAGATAAAACCCAACACGTGGAATTTTAAATATGAGGAAGAGTGAAAGAAACAGAGATCGAACTTAAAATTGTCCCAAACCATGTTAAATTACAAATTGTCACAAAATTATAAATTATTGGAATATGGTAAATTTAATCATTTAACCACATATTTTTAACAACTATGCATTGAAGAAATAGGAATAGGAGCAATGCCATTTATATATAACAATGTGCAGCTGTGTAAGGAGCAGATTTTAGAGTGTTTAATTAGTATAAACAGTACTAACTAGTGAATCACAGTTATTTAGTTCTTCATTACACATGCATTTCTGGTTTGATGCTGATGAATTTGATCCTAGTGCTATGTGCTACATGTCTAAAAAGTACCAAACCATCAAGTTGCTTAATTAGCATTGGTAGCGTTTGGACTTGAGATTAGAGCATTAAAAAAGAAGTGCCATCTCCAATGAACCTTCTTGTACTCTATATCACTTTTCAAGGATAATTGGATCTTGTTAATGGCTGTGATGTACTATATTTGAATTTTACTTTCCCCTAAGAATTAAGTATAGAAAGGAAAGTACAAGTATAAAACCATCTTGAATTTGTGTGCACGATATTGTATAATTTACCTTCTCGCAGTTGGTGCACTGCTCCGAGAAACTTAACCCACTGTATTCTGCCTTAACCTTGGCCTTTGCAGGTGAGCAGATTTGGACCCAATGCTCTATGAAATCACTGAAAGTTCAATACACAGAAAAGAAGACCGTTAAGTACAGCACACAATCTTCTGCTCCCCACCTGTTTTTTATTTTTATTTTTAACTTCTAGTTCTAGGTAGCAATGCACATAGAGGGAATTCTAAGAACTCAACAGAAGATGATTCTCTCCTTTTAAATTGAATAAATTTCAAGGTGTAGATTAAATATTACGTGGGAATACTAAGAATTGAATAGAAGGTTATTTTCTTTAGATGAAATTTATCTATATAATGGTTTAGATTAAACATTACAAATCTAAAAGTATAGTAAATACTAAATATCATGTTCTTTATAGTATTTTTAAATAACTTGACACTCAAAATATATTGTTAAATTCATGAAATAAAATCATAATTAGAAACAGACTCTCTTCAATTTTAAAGTAAGAAATGGAGAGGATCTTGTTTCGAACTTTCCTTACAGGGTCATCTAAGTCAGTATCAACTGAATTTAATTAATTTGTGAGAAAAAAGCAATATAAATTTAATTGGAGAGAAGAAATTAAGCAATAACATTAGCAAGGGGGTTCAACTACACCAATACATAGTAGATATGGTCCATCTTAAGCATAACCAATTCACATATACTTGCTAAAGAGATAAGCCTATCTAGAATAATTAACCAAAAATATTGTCATGTTCTCCTTGATAAAATAAAGATTAAGACCCAATTATCGAACCTGATTCCTTTGAATTTTTAAATTGACTTAGGAAGACATAATGGATCAAAGAAACTAGATTCGTATATCGGTATATGCCAAAGCCCAAAGGTAATTAAAGTATGACGGTTGTCCTTCTTGCTTTATTAGACCTTTAGGATGCCTCCAAGAATATGGCACTACTGGAAAATTAAGGATAAAATATATCCTATTCCTTATTATCAGTTTTAGAGATGAAAGCGATTTGGTTGATAGTTTACACGCTTAATATATTATTATAAAGTCACCATGAGTGCAAAACTTTAATTTAGAAGTTTTGGAAAAGAAAACTTAACCAAGTGCTTTCTGAATATGTTAAACATTCCAGCATCTATTTGCAAATATTCGTGCTTACAAAAGTAGGGAAAGAATATTGATGTCATCACGATAAAAGACTTACCTAGCAGTGGTCCCATCATCGGGGATAGACATGAGCCCCTTTATACCACCACAACAGCTGTGTCCAATGACCACAATATGTTCCACCTGAGACACATTCTTTCTAGTTAAGTTTCCCATGAATTATGTTTCTCAAAAAAAAAAAAGAAAAAAAAAAGTTTCCCATGAATTACGGGGGGAACATTAAGGCATGAAGTAACCTATAAGCATTTATTTTCTGCCATATATTTTAAATGTATGGTGCTAAATAAAGTGTAGGAGATAGATAGCCGAAGTGGAAGCATAACATAGGGTAAGGCTTGGGTATTTGTATTTCTATGAGTGAAGTAGAATTTTTTTTGTGTTACAATGAATCTAATTTAGAAATTTATAAGAGGTAAAACTCTAACCTAATTATATATTAAGTCATTAATTGTGGTTCAAAAATGGTTGGACTTGATATATTTCTAACATAGGGTAAGGCTTGGGTTCAGTACTCTTGTACACTGGACTCAATAGCATGAAAATACATAACAAATGTTGGATGTATATTGAGCACACTATACTTATTGTTTGTTTGGAGTGAGGGGGAGAGAGGAAAAGTAGTGTAGAGTTGGCCAGAAATAAGCCTAATTTTCAGTCAACTCTACTCTACTCATTTTTCCCTTCCTCTCCCCTCAATCCATACAAGCCATTAAAGGCGTATCCATAAATGTGAATTGGTCTAATAAAAATTGTGCAAACTCATAAATGTGAATTGGACTAATAAAAATGGTGGAAACTGGGAAAGCAAACCCATCTCTTTGACTAATAATAAGGGCTTTGATTTGGACTGGGTAGACATTGAAATTTAAAAAGCAAAGCATCTCTTTGGGGGGTCTGGTGGGCACGTGAATTACTTGGCGTCAACTTTGGGGGCTACACGGGAGGGAGTGGGTGGGGAGCCCTCAATGAATGGTTGATATCACATTTTGACACCACTACAGTCTCCTCTACCAAAAGAGCCAAACCAGTACCGCTAAACAACTCATTGACGTGTGAGAATAAAGTTGGGACATTAAAAAAGAGTGGCTATTATATTCACCTTCAGATGCAGTACTGCATATTCGATGGCCGCCCCCACTCCTGAATATTTTGTCTGCGTAAGCAAAGGCCAGTCAACCAACCAAATAGTATAATTCAAATGTACAACAACAACAACAACAACAACAAAAAAGTAAACAAATAAATAATGAACATAAAAAATAAAGCTTTTGAGAAATTGATTAAGAGTTAGTTAATGGAATATTGTAGATGTGTAATGATATAGATAATTGCATTTTATATTTCATGCAATGATGAAGCATTGGCTAGCTGCACCATCAAGGCATTTTTCTTTTCATTCTATTCAATAATTTGATAGTTATAAATCTTAACAAGAAGATTTAAATCTCAAGCTTGTTTATTGAAAACGTAAGAAAGTGTCAATTGAAACTTTAGATCAAGGTTCATATGAATACAAAAACCATGAAAATCACAAGCCCACCAAAGGTGACTGCTAAGAGCATTCACATTGGCAAATGCTAATTCTACTCTATTTTACCATTCCAAAAACCTACTTTATCATTATACCATACCATTTTACAATACTTCTAACATCCCAAAACTCTATTTTTATTAAAATATTATTTTTTTAAACATTCTTTATTATTTCTTTCAATTGTCAAACTTTTTTTCAGATTTTGGCATGATTCCAAGTTTTAAAATATATTATTTCTTATACAATAGTTGCTACAGTGCAATTCTATGTTTAGAATTGCACTGTAGCACTATTGCAAAAAAATTTGCAATAGTGTCATTTACAATTCACTGATGCAACTAGTTTTAAGACTTAAAATGCTATATTTCTCTTAGATTTAGCTTTAGCATTTGCCAATGTGAATACTCTAATGCTAGTAGACTTTCAACTCTTGAATTCCTAGACATTCTATTTCTGGATGAAATGTGAACAAAACAATTGTTAACTTAGTGACGGTTTGTAAAAGCAAACCTTGTCAAATGGTGGGACCATGTTGGCGATATTTCGTATCATAAAGGCCTCCCCAGGTTGGAAATTCAGGATATGTGAGGGGCAAACCCGAGAGTCTGAGCATGCAAATACCATAAACTGCATAGATACAAAGATATACAACATGTTAAATTGGCCTCATTCACAAGCTAAGTTAATTAGGAAGAATAAAATGTACTTTGGTTTTGAGTCTTTTGACCCCTTGCACTGGTTATTGATTACGACTCTTTCGAATGGGCAAATGCAAGTGTGGAACAAACAAAATCCCAAAAGGACTACGAAAGATTACAACTTTTTCAAGCACTTCCAGCAATTAAAAAAAAAAGGGCAATCATTATAGTTCCACTAACAAGGGTGCCCTTTTTATCCGAAACACTGATTTATGACTAATAAGTAATAAGTATAAAGTAACGGGTTTTATATTAACTTATGCTCCTATATATATTAATAAATAATTTTAAGAAATAATTTATGAAAAAATTTTAAAAAAAAATGGCTAAACTTTTTTTATAATTTTATTTTAGTTTTTCATAAAAATTTTCTTAGAATGAATGATTAATGTAAATACTCTAAAAGTACACATTAATCAAACCCGTAACGTAAGTAATAACAAGTCAAATACCATTAATTTTCTGCTTTATTTTTCAAAAATAATAAAAATGCAGTTTCTAAAATAGTTCATAAATAAATAAAATCTTTTACATCGGAAATGGGATTACAAACCTTGGGCTTTTGGCCTTTGGCAAGTTCACCGTACAACTCAGGATTCTTCCTGAAAAAAGGCATGCCTCCAATCAGTGTATAGAAAAGTAAATACGGACAATCCACTGCACCTCTGATACTAATATGCTTAATTAAATAATTTTGTCCCCAAAACAAAGGTAAGTACCTAGATTTTCTGCTACTAATAATACAACTGTTTGTTAAAATCTTTGGAGCTTTTTTGAGCTCCAACAATCCTGTCCAAATTATTTAGACCATGTCCCTTTTATTACTATTATTTGGGATAAGACTATTTCAAAATTTTTTTTTTTCAACGAGACATAAATGTCCACATCATAAACAATAATAAAAAATTAAAAAAAAAGTGGACCGCAGACCTACTCTATTTTTATATGCATATTGGTGTATAGATACAATCATTAATGGATTTGAAATTGCATCACCCACCATTATTTATGAAAATCTCTGTACCCTAACCCTGAATGCGTTTTGTGTTACCAAACGACTGGAAGTTTTTAAAGTGAAAAGGTCCTAAAACCAAATCCGAATCCACTAGTTAATGTTCATCTAATAACGCCTTTGTTTGACACTTCTATGAGGAGGTATGAGGTATCTTCTCCTTGATAATACCATTCTCTAATGTTACGTGGGATCCATCGATGTGAGAGACTCATAATTACGTCGATTTCAATTATTGTGAGAAAGTGATTTTAGAATTCACTCACAAGATAATTTTTTCTTTCAAAAACTGTAAGGCAAATCACAAGACATATTTAATGGCATTTAATAGTTTAAAAAAAAAAAAAAAACCCCAAACAAATTGGAGCAAATTTCTAATGTTTTATAAAATAAAAAATAAGTGTAACTCACCTAATTTTGAGTCCAGCAACAAGTAGGAGTTCGTTAGTGGGTATCTACATGGGTTAGCCCATGAGTTTTAACCTTAGCGTCCTTCCCGGGGGCTGGCATTACCTAACTAACCCCTATTTTGTTTACCAAAAATATATATATATATATATATATATATATAATAAAAAACAAACTGAAACTATTTTTGTATGCCAGATGTCACTAAGGGTGGACTGGACATGTGAATCTTAACATGAAACCTAAATTTCTTTGACAATGAGATGTAAGGAATAATTTCAAACAAGCAAACAACCCTAGTAAATGAATTGTCAAATGGTAATTTTATGTTTGTTACAGGTATCTTTTAATATTCTTGATTGTTAATATTTAAGGGAAAGTTAGGATCCAATTCATCGCTACACTGTACCATCAAAGGTCTATCAGCATGATGACATGCAATTTTTGAAGATCCACAGTACTGAGCACTGAACCGTCTAATTTTTAAGATATAATTTTAATAATCGACAATTTCAATATATAAGGAATATACATTTAGGTCAGTTTGGATACAACTTATTTTGTTGAAAACTGAAAACACTGCAGTAAAATAATTTTTAAATGTTTGAATAATACTATGGGACTCATTTTTAATATTTTTTTTGAATAAAGTGGTTGTGGGTTTCGTGAACATGCGTGAATAGTACATAAACAGTATGTAAACAGTATTGTGAACGGTGTGTAAACAATAAAATTTGTCTCCCTGCAACGCGTGAAAAAAAAAAAAAAAAAAAACACACAAAACTGAAAATGCAGACGCAATAAATGTGTTATCCAAACCGTCACTTAGGGGAAAAAATTACTAATTTTAATGGTAACGCAAATGGAAAGATCGCAAATTCCCATGTAACATGTACACGGCATATTCCATTTCCAGAAAATGAGGAAATGGACTTTTGAGTTATTTGAGAGAAAACATACTCAAATTTCTCTTTCTTGAAGTGGATGAACCCGGTTTTGATCCTATCAACCGCGTCAAACTGGTTCGAACCGGCCTTCTCCAACTCCGCCGTTATCTGCTTGATCTTGGCGGCGGCGACAGCCCCGAGATCAGCTTTGTCACTGCAACATAAAAAATTAGTTTGAAGCCACCGTCAGATTTTTTTTCAGGACAGTGAGTGAGTCAGTTACAACGTGGGACCCGATGTGACATAAGCTGATCTAAAATCTAATAACGTCGTTTCATTACCGGGTCCCACGTGGTAACAATCACCTAAACCGCGTAAGCATTGTCTGAAATTACTGATAATGCTAGGGGAGTTATGAAAGGGATTTGAAATGACATTAAAGGACAGTAAGTTATTGTCTATTTACGAGAACAAAAGACAAGACAGAAACTGAACCTGAGAAGCTTCGTGAGTCCTGCTATGGCCTCCTCGTATGACTCAGTAGTTGCCATGTCTTCTTGTTTCTGATAATTCCAAAACAAATTTAACATAGAAAACAGCTCAAAAAACCAGTTCGATGATTGAACAATATCATAATTCATAAAGAATATAACAAATTGTATTTATTTTGATATGAGAAATTCAACCGTTTGGCTTATTATTTAAAAAACAAAACAAATCAAAGAATTTACACAAGCTTGGAATCAAAATGGATTTTTTATTTTCCTTACAGAATATACGATTCTGTGAACAGAAATCAGGTAAAAATTAGACATATTATTTGTGAGACTAAAGTCTCATATTTATTAGAATTCATCAGCTAAAATGATCAGAGCAGGATCGCATATCTTTTCACCTTCCCTTGTTTGGATTGACTTAGAATTCATCGAAGTTACCAATAAAAAACGTTGAGAGAGAATTGGAAACGAGCCAAACAGATCTAAAGCAAGCCTTATAACTCGCTCAAATTCAAAAACAAAAAGAATTGGAGAAAATTTTAAAAATAAAAAATAAATAAAGAAGAAGAAGAAGGAGGAGGAAAAGACAGAATTGTGAGCGTGAATTACATAGAAAGAAATCAAATTCTCTGAGGAAACAGTAGTACTATATATGATCCGAATCTAGATATACGTAAAAACAGCAGTACTAAGAAAGTGTGATCAGTAGCTAAGTTGCAGAGAGAAATAAAGAGCATCTGCACGGACCTTTATCTGAGATTCTTTCCTGGGTGCTGTGTTTTTTTTCAGAGAAAGAGAACTTTAACAACAACGTAAGCCACTCTATCACACACCTTCACTTTATAGAAAGTCTGTCTCTCTCTCTCTCTCTCTCTAAAACTACCAATCATGGTACCGTTCATTGCTAGAACTAGTAAAAATCCCCGTGATTAAATCCCAAACAAGGATAAAAATAGATAATTTATCTGTACTATTTATAAAATGATTCTTTTTTAGGATTGGACAATATGTTAAAAATATATCTTCATTTCTATTTAAAATACTATTAAGATAGACATACTTTTACTAATTTATGTATTCAAAACAAACTTATCTAAAAAAAATTTCAAAAAAGGAAAATTATGACACTAGAAAAAAAAAATGAAACATGAAAGTTGGGACGCATTTTGTTTTTGTTTATATTTGATGGTGATTTGGTTTATAAACGATTTTAAAAAAAATTTATCCTAAAAGAAAAAGTAATAAAAATTTTAGTAGTTTTTTTATATTCTCAAAAAATTGATATTAAATTTTTTTTTTCTAAATTAACAAATGAGAAATCTTATGTCTATAACATTTTCACAATATTTTTACAACAAATCCTAAGTAGCAGGTTGTTACAGGTTGTTATTGGTGAGGCAAAAAATTAATTTTAATGATAGATTTAAATTATAACCAATAATAAAAAATCATCTATGATTTGTTATGAAAATGTTGTGGATGTAGTACTTCTCATTAACAAATCTCTAAACCCACCCGATGACTGACTCTGTTTGCATATGTAAGTTAATGCTTTTTTTTTTTTTTTTTTTTTGGGACAAATCTCTAAACCCATCCAGTGATTGACTCTATTTGTATATGTAACTAAATGCTTTTTTTTTTAGAACTAGTTTCAACCTATGGCGTCCATTCCTAATAATAGCTCTTTATCATTAAACCAAGACATCAATCTGTTTTTTGTGTAGGTATGAATTGAACCACAGATTTCTTATTCAATCATCAGAAATTTTATAAGTTAAGCTAATCAAAAATCACATTAAATAGTAATGTTAATTAGTAAAACTTGTCCATTTTTAGAGAGTAATGATGTTGCGTATATTAATTTGTTGTTTCATGTTTGTTGGGAATTACCATATTTATAGATATTAGTTAAGATAGAGATTAGTGTGAGTAGGAAGTTGTTAGTATTTTAGTTGTATTTGGATTGTATTGTTAGTGTTAGTGCCTTAGTGGTGTCCTAGTTTTAGAAGCACGGCTATTGTGGCCATAAGTTTATGAGACGCGCTCCATTGTTTTAGGTCTTTACATTACTTTGTTATATTTAAATAGCTGAAATTATTGTCAATAAAATATATCAAATAAGTTTAATCAAATTGAATCCTAATTGGTTTCCAGAGGTCGAGATTTCTTCAATCAAATCCAAAAAGTTCACAAAGATCAAGATTTCCTCAATCAAATCCAAATTTCATCACTTTTTGTTATCTTTTGTTCTTATTAGGTATCAAGTGTTTCAATATAATCAACCAAAATTCTATCTCATTTTCTTTAAATATTTCTATTTTTCCTCTCCAAAAAATTGTGTACGTATCAAATGATTCCGTGTAGGCAAGTGTAATTTAAAACAAAGATATTACAAGCGATCTTATCCGTTAATGGATCAGAGAGCTATAAAATTGATGGTTATGATTGGCTTTTGGTCTGTGGGTGCTAAATTTATTTTTATTTTTATTTTATGATATGATGGATTGAATCTTTTTGGGTCTGACATATAAGTTCGATCAAGGACAAAGAGGAAGGAAAAAGAAAGATTGACGCCTTAAAATTTACAGAGATTTTGCTAGTGTGTGCTCTTAAGGTACACATTAAACTATCTATTTTTAAAAATATTTTCTCAAAAATTGAAAAAGTATTGATAACTTTTATAATTTTCGAAAAAATATTTTCAAAAATAGATAAACCGGACCCAATTTACAGTATCATTTGTAGAGAGCCCGTGAGAATAATAAGTCAGCTAAAGATGACAAATTATGGGTGCCACGTGTCCTGTAGATGAGCTTGATGAAGTCCAGCAAATAAGGCACTTATAAAAATAAATAAATAAACTAAAATATAAAAATTGGAGAATAGAAAATTGATGGCCATGAATTTATGATTAGAAAGCAGAGTGGGCGAGCGCGTGATAGGAAGGATTAGTATAATTATGCATGATGGCAGCAAGAGTTTTCTATTTTGATGAATTGTTGGCATGAAATGATCCTCCTCCTCGTCTTCCTCCACCTCCTCCTTTTCTTTTTAAACAAAATTAAAAATTTGGAAATGAATCCTAAATATTTTTATTTGAAGAGAAGTGATTCGTTCATAACATTTTCACAATAATTTTATAATAAATTCTAGGTGACAGGTTATTATATGTTTTTAATTTAAAATCACTACTAAAATTACTTTTTTGTCCACTAATAATAGTAAATAACAACCTAAAACTTAAGATTTCTTGTGAAAATATTATGAATATAATATTTTTCTTATTGAAACATAAAAAAGTGTTGGTTGAGGAGAGATAAAGGCTAAGGACAAAATGAACACAATAAGGGGATATTTTGTTTTGATTCTATTTTGTCTCTAGCCCAATTCCAATAGACAATTGGACATTCCATGTGATCAAGGGCCATTTCAGAGTCTTCTCGACCAAAAAAAAAGGGGGGGGGGGGGGGGGGGGGGGAGGGATTTAGGGGTTTTTGGCTTCTTAAAAGCCACAACATTATTGAGAAATCAAATTACAGCTATTTTAGCAGAAGCTTTCAATTTGCTTCTTAAAAATTCTAAAAAATTAAACCATATTCACATGATTAACAAAAAGCAAATGCAACCTTACCATATATTTGGATGAAAGAAATTGAAATTTGAAGAGAAAATCTCAAATGGCGAGATTTTTTATAAGTTCATTATTTAAAATTTTAATAATTACAAATCTTATTGTTTAGAAAAATAATGAGGGCACTTCCTAATGTTTTCAATTGAAACATTTAGGGCTCAAATTCTATTATTGTAACTATCAAATTATATAAAAAAATTAAAAATTAAAAATTAAAAAAAAAAAAGGCGGAGAAGGAAATTTATAGACTTATCATCCATGACCATCAAGAAACACTTTAATACCTTGCTCTATTCCAATCCCTTAGATGGTGCTAATGAATTTCAATCCCTCAAATTTTAGCTAATTTTCCCCCTTATTAAATTTGGAATTTCTTTATTACCAGACATGACACACCAGAACAAATCATTTTAGATTTTATCATATGCCCAAATTCTACCTACAATTATTTCAATCAAATTACTAGACAACCCACGACTGACTTTTGTTTTCAAAAAATTTAAACACCCTCAAAGAAGAACCCCACAAAACAAAAGTCTAAATCCATTAAAGAAGTTCGTTGTATTAGACTTACACAGGCAAATGGTCTAACACGTCATGACTCATTAAACACCTTCACTCATTTATATCCCCAAATATGATTTAATCACTCATGACTAATGGGGTTTCCCCCAATTCGTTCTTTCCTGTGTAAATTGGAATTGAGGCACAAAAGTCTATGACTCTATGGGTCCATGGGTCAAGTAACATGCCATCAAATCTCACAAACAAAAACCCAACTCAGACAATGAATTTGATCATTAGCTTGATTGGATGATTGAGATTTCTCGCCAGTAAAAACAAATTCGTTCTTTCCTGTGTAAATTGGAATTGAGGCTCAAAAGTCTATGACTCTATGGTAACATGCCATCAAATCTCACAAACAAAAACCCAACTTAGACAATGAATTTGATCATTTGCTTGATTGGATGATTAAGATTTCTCGTCCACATACTTGCCTAAAAGATAAAAGAAATCAATGGGATTTCTTTTCAACACGGTGTTGGATACAACCGGGCTAGAACTTGATCACCTAGGTTATTCAATAATGCAGACTTAACGACAGATTTTTGGGACCTTGTGAAGACCAATTAAAAATATTATATAGGCTTTCTAGAGAGGGCTATTTTTTGTTTTTTATTTTTGAGAATCTAACAGAGGACTTTCTTGTTTCATCATCACGTTAGGCAATTAATTTTCTGTCTGAAGATAAAACATTTAAAAAACAAGTTGGCTCGGGTTTTATATTTGTATTTTACTTTGCTATTGCTGATGACCAAGAAACCGAGTGCTAAGACTGTTGAATTTGATTTAATTAAACTAATTTGACTATTTGACTTGAAGATATTTTGGAACATAGGGAAACGAAGAAGAGGAAAAAAGAAGGGGCAAAGAGCCAAAAATATCATCTTCCCATATCTTCTCCCATCCCAATAAAGGAAGTCTAATGAACAAAATTGTGGTCCAATTGCGGTGGATCGAATATTAGACATTTTCTTTGGGAGAGGTTAGATGGTACCGCTCGATTATTAAGCTTGTTCATACGAGTTATGTTAATTGTTTATTTGAACAATTGGAATCTTAAGTCTAATGACTAAGGATAGCACTATTAAAATATTCTTCTTTTGTAATGAATTGTGCTAACTGTTCAAACTAAATAGTACAAATTCAAAGTATATTAAATTTCATGTTATTTAAAAATTAAAAATGATGCTGTCTAACCCAAGAAATAAAATTTTAACTTTGTTAAAAAAAAAATTTGTTAAAAAAAGAAATAAAATTTTAACCATAAAATATAGTCTCTAAACTCGCTACAATTTAAGTGAAATTGACATGTGATGAATATTAAACTAATAAAAAAAAATGCCTATTTGCTTTAATGTAACAGTCAATACTCAATAGAACTTACCACGGAGACCTTGCTTGTACAACATAACATCATGCACTTTTTAAGAGTCCCAGCCATGGTTCTTTTGGGGAAACCCTCTCTCTACCTATTTAAGAACAGAAAAACTAAACAAATCATAAGTCTTGAAGTTTGCAATTTCATTTTGTTAAATTGAACCCAAAAAAAGGTTACATTGAGACAATAAATTATGGGCTTAAAAATTGAGCAAAATAATCCAAGTGACTTTTCACGACTTCAACTTTTACAATCTAGAACAGTTCATGCTCATGTTCATAGACTTTTGGACAAAAAGCCCTTTAAAGCACTCCATAATTAAATTGACCACAGTTTGTGTGTGTGTGTGAATAATTGAACCTTTTCTTTAATACTAAAGACAAAAAAGTCCAAGGTTTTACCTTTTGAGAGAGAGAGAGAGTACCAGAGTATGAACTAGAATAGCTTTTCAGACTCTGAAAATACCCTCCTTTCGACCAAGTCCAATTTGAAGAATGGTTCAACTGAAACTGAAAATCTGTGACTGTGTCTTTGTGTGTTTGGATGGGTCTACCTGGGAAAACATAAAAGGTGTGGCAGAAAATTCAAGTTGTGGCCATTGTTGTTGTGGACAAAATGTAAGACTTGGAAGTGGTCTCTCTACACTCTATGGATAAAATGAAAGCGAGAGGTGAACCAACAGGAGCTCGCTACCATTCTAAAGATGAGAATCCCACGTTGGACTAAGACATTCCTTTAATCATCTGAAGCCAGTAGTGGTGAACAAGTTAAAAAATGTCTTTGTGTGACAAACAAGTAAGCAATGAGACTGAGAATATACCAATACTAACAGTTTTTACAATAAATTTAACTACTTGCCATCTTAGATAATTGTGCATTTTGTTCTGTCTCTAGACTTATTAACTATCACAAGACCATCACGCACCCTTAGCGTAATAGTCATTTTACAAGTACAAAGTTCTTATGGAGTGAGGGACAAGAGTTAGAATTCAAGTTTCCAGCAGGAAGCTTCACACACATATATAATTAGATTAGACCAGATTAGAATTTCTATATTTATATATATACTAGTGAAAGGCCCATGCTTTACACGGTTTTATCATAAACTTATAGAATATATATTTTATAAGAGAAACAATAACCAAATAAATAATTATTATAATAACAAAAGGAATAAATTTTATTGGTATAACAACCTTCAAATTTAAAATGATAATACTTCAATAGAAAATTGTTAGCTTGTAACTTACAAATTGTGCTCTAATGAGACTTGTAGTTACATGTATCAAATTGTTTTTATCTAAATTTTGTATATAGTGAATCTGTAATATTATTAGCTACAATAATATTAATGAGAAAAAAAAAATGTTAGAAGTTGTTTTACATTTGGGAGATTGTTGAATACCTCTTTGTACACTATATTTTCAGTGTATCCTTGTTCTTATTTGTTATTGTTCTTTATTAAGATCTTTAGTCAATGCAATTGGCCGTGGTTGAACACTGGACTTGGCAAGTCCTTGATTTTTGTTGATTGTCATAGCATAACAAATTGTTTTCTTAATCTTAAAAAAATATTAATTATGATATATTTTTTTAACTATAATTAACATGTAATCATATGCAAAGATTATCATTTTGAATGCTTTTTATTTGATAAAATCATATATGTTTAACCATATTAATCATATATGTGTAACAACAACGTATCACCATTGAATATCTCTTTGACTACCAAGTCAAAAAGTAAAGTGGTGTGTAATTCATGTATGGTATACAAAATAATAACAAAATCATGTCTAACTATATATATATATATATATATATATTTTTTTTTTTTTTTTTTTTTTTGAGAAACATGTCTAAGCATATTTAATGATTGATTCTCAAACCATAACCATATAAATTGAATAAAACTTAAGAAAATTAGCTTAAACAAAAGACAAAAAATACACAAAACCTATTAAAAAAAAATTAGAGTAAACAAATATATAGTTGTAGGTAGAAGAACAAAATTCGATGGAAACCAAAATTCATCCACACTCATCAAATTTTTTTTTTTTTTTGAGAAAGATCCACACTCATCAATTAAGTTTGGATATACATTCTCAAAAAAAAAAAAAAAAAAAAAATTGGATATAACTGTTTCTTTTGTATATGTTTGTTGCAATGATTAATGACATAATAGAGCAATTAAACCATTTTTAGTAACCACTAAAAAAAAACAAAAGAAATCATCAGACTTCCATATTCCAAATAGGACCCATGTATTTTTATTTTATTTTATTTTTTTTGTAAACTTACAAAGATTCAAATAATTTTAACCACATAAAATTGAAACTACATCCATCAATTTGAATATAAAATTGCTTGTGAATTCATAAAATTCGTACCTTAAATGTTCAATCATGAAGGTGACTTTTAATGCATCTACAATACAAAAGAAGTATCACTGTCTCACCAACGAACATTATTCTTTTCTTTTTTTTTTGAGGGTGAACGAACATTTATTCTTGGTTAAAAAAAAATGAACATGATTCTTGCTTTCTCCAAACTGGCCCAAACAAAAGAAATTATATATATATATATATATATATATATATATATATATATATATATATAAACCATCTTCTCTCACTGGCTCACTGCATTTCTGTTTCTTTTATTCTTCATTATTCCTGCGGCACTCTTTGGCTGCTCTCTCTCTCTAATTACCTCACACGCATGTCTCTATTTATTACTTCTCTCTATTTATATAACAAATAAAAGCAACCATTTATCAACAAAAAATTAAAAAAAATTAAAAAAAAAAAAAAAAAGCAACCGCTTTATCTTTACGTCCCTTATAAATTCACTTGGGACTCCTATCCCTTTTTGAAATAGAATACTAAATAAGTGGGCCTCTATGTGTTTGTTTTCTTATCTATTTCACCATTTGGTCTAGAAAAAGAGTTTATAAGATACACCACTAAAATTTCAACAAAAATGATTTGTTTTGTTCATAAACATATAAAATATATAATTTTATAAGCTCATGCATTATACGGATTTGTTTTGTTCATAAACATATAAAATATATAATTTTATGAAGAAATAAATAATTATTACATAATTTATATGAATTATCTGATATATGTGAAAGTTCAATATGGGTACAAAACACCCATGAACGTTTAGACCCCAAATTACAAAATTACCAATTCAAGCTTTATATCAAACAATTAATGTACGGAACATGATAACAAGCTTATAACAGAATTGATAACCAATCTAAGTCAAATATAAACACATCCACAGCAGTAAATATAAGGCAAAGATAAAGGGAAGGAAGATGCAAACACACGGACAACACACGATGTGTTATCGAAGAGAAAACCGAAGTCCTCGGCGTAAAACCTCTTCGCCGCCCTCCAAGCGGTCAAATAATCCACTAAAAAATGTAGTTGGGATACATGAACAGCAGAAGACCCTCCAAGCCTAATCTACCCAAGTACCTAAGCCCTCCAAGCTTCTTACTCCAACGAGGTTACGCCGAACCTATTTCTTCTTTAGCTTCCCGGATTCCGCTACTAGACCATAGCATTAACCAATGTAGATTGGTTCCATCCAAACTGCTTCCCTTAGGACCAAATGAACATTCTCACAGACGTGGGTATGGTGAGATAAAGATTTGGTAAAGAACCTCTCAAGGGTATGACAATGGAGAGGAAGAGAGTAAAGGAATTTGTAGAGTCTCTTAGATGAAGATTGGGGATGAGGCAATCTTGTTTTTCTCTAGGGTTTTCTCTCACAAAATTCTCTCTAGAAGCTCTTTCAATATCGTGGGTATAAGGGTCTATATATAGTGGGGTGAGAAAAGAATACGAAGAGACAGTTTTTGCCAAACAGGGTAAATTGGCGGCTTGGTCTCGCGGCTTGTCCAAGTCGCGATGTAACGGCCTAGCCAGCCTGGGACTTTTGTCCTGTAGTGCGACAGCTGGCGCGACCCTTCAGCTTCCCTGTGTGCATCTCACGTGCCTGCATTTGGCGGCTTGCCAGTCGCGAGCCACCCGCGAGTCCTAGTCGCGAAGCTCTGCTTCTTTGCACATACTTGAGCTTTTCTTCACATCTTCTCACACACTACCCTTACAATAATCCCACCTAATTACAGGGTTACTAAATGCTAAATTATAAGCAAATTGGCACGGAATAAAGCCAACAAGATGGTTGATAAATTTCAACCTTACAATCTCCCCCTTTGGCTATTCCGTGACAAAACCCTAAAACAAACTCTAGACTTAACGCGTGAGTTGGGAACAGTTGGAAAACTCACTCACACTTAACTCTAGAATCTGCGAAGCTTTAGAACCATAAGAACAAGTAACTCCTGAAACACAACAACACAATAAGTTCATTGTATGCGGAAAACTTGTAATGCAAATGGAGCAAGCATAAAACGATCAAGCACAATGGAGTAAAGCAATAAACCATGGCAAGACCAAAACAGGTAATCACTATAACCAAGTGATCACAATGCTCATTCACACTTAGAATGAACATCCAGACATTCAAGATGACAAACACAAGGCAAATCACTTGAATGACCAACACTCAACCAATGCACAGTACAAGAAGTATGTGCATCTAGGAAAAATCCTACAAGGGCACAAGAGTGACAGTACTTAAAAAGGAATTCATAGCATTAGGTTAGAAGTACTGATTAAACAACGCACAAAGGCTGCATAAAGCATGACACAAACCACAAAGGCCTACAAGCGTGCATAGAAACAAACCCTTAAAACTTACAAAAGCAACATGGGTACAAGCAAACAAAATTCTAAAAAAAATCATATTATATAAACTGAATAACTTAAAGAAGTACCAGTTAACCACACAATTTCCAAAAGTGTTAGAACCATATCTACACAAGAGTTCATAATAACTAGTGAACAGATTAACAAGTAAGTGTGTCAGTGTATGTCAACTATATCAGTTTCCTCCCTTTTTGAGCACACAACTCCCCCTTTCAATATGCACACTCCTTTTCATTCTTGTGCTTCTCTCCCCCTTACTGTGTGCTGCTCTCCCCCTTTTTGGCACGAATAGCTAAAGACTATCTTCTAGCTTCTGCTGTATGTTATCTAATTGTAACTCAATAGTTCCAAGACGCATTTGAGTTTGACTGTGAAAGGAGTTCAGAAGCCGTTCCAAATCAGAAATCCGATGAAACACATTTTCGATGAAGTAACTTTGCTTCGGCATTTGGAAATCAGGAGGAATAGATGAGGTGCCGGCTGATTGTGCAAGAGTAACTATAGTAGGAGCAGATGGGGATGCCTGTGTGGATGGCTCAGTCTTAGGTTTCTTGGAGGAGTGACTCTTGCTTGCTTGGAGAGTGTACAGTGATATTGGACGTGAGCGAGGCAGGATTGTCTCATTTGATGAAGGACTAACACCTTCACGAAGTACAATCTTCATGATTAAACTGCAGAATGGTAGAATTGTTCGTGTTGCTGAACGAGCCGCTGTTTTCCAAATGATCTGGAATATGTGAGCACAGATGTCAATCGGAGCACCGGTAATGAGGTCACACAGAAATTTAGCCCTTCCAAGATTGATGAAGGCAGTATTTGATAGTGGGTAGAGATTGGAGAACATGATCAGCTTCAAGGTTGTCAGTTCAGGTGAAAACAATGCAGTGCTTATAGATGATCCCTTGCTTCCCACTTCATGTTCACTCCCAAGAACATGAAGGATGTCTTGTGCCTGAAGTTCTCGGTCATCGTATGGAGTTCGATCCACATCTTTTGGTCTGGTGATGCGAAGAACTTTAGCAATGGAGTCTGCATTTATCGAAAATTTTGTTCCACGTACCTAGCATTTTAACTCGATTCCTGTGTATCTGGCATTTGAGAAGAATTCCTTGACTAATTATTCAGTTGGATCCTCAAAGTTTCCAAATAAGTCAGCCCAATCTCTTTCTTCAAAGATCTTAGGGATAAATGTTGTCCCTAGAGTATCAAACTTGACAACTCTTTCCACAATGGGAGTAGACTCTTTGAAGATGTCTGTGTAGGTCTTTGAGTCAGTAGGAGTCCTGAATCTCTCTAAGGAGGAGTCCCTAGATAACTTAGATGACCGTCGTGTTCGTTTAGCAACCGGGGTTGACGAGTCGTCGGGTACAATGTCTTTGCCCTTGGAAGAACAACGGGTCAACTGAAAAAAAAAACATCAAACACAAAGCAGAGAACCAAATGCAATGCCACAGGATACACACATTAGTATGATTAGATTCAGACATAAGAGTGTGAAAAAAATTTCACAAAATCACAGAAACATGAACAAGTTTTAATACCAAGGAGACATAGGCAACACAGACAAAAGACTTAGGCACACAGATATGATGAATAACAGTAACAACTCAGAGTCAAAAGTGCAATGTGAATCACAAATTCACAAATGACAAAATGCCAAGAGCATGATATGAATGATGCAACACATTCATGAACCACAACATATAGCACAGTCTCTCAATACACAAACACATGAAAGCACACATGAAGAATGAGAGACAAAGCGCAGGCAAGACAAGAACATCAAACCTCAAAACTCACAAACCCTCAAACAAAGTTCGAACCCATTAAAACTCAACAAAACAGAACCACATCACACAACAAAAAAATACATGAACCAAGTCCAATGAAGTAAGATAGAAATAACCCATACCTTTTTCTTGGTGTTTGATGAAGACATGATGCAAAAATTGAAGCTTTTTCAAGTGAGACACCAAGTGTTTGAGAGAGAGAAATTGGGAAGACAATGAACAGTCACTAAAGTTCGAGGGAAAACTGAAAAACAATTTTAAAAACTGTTTTTAAAACGCAAAACACGCGTTTTTCGCGACTGGATCAAGTCGCCAATAAGTCGCTAGGGTAAGCCGCGAAACACTGTGAAGGTAAGAAACTTGAAAAATTTCTCGAATTGTTTTTTGCGACTGGAAGATGTACCCACGAGAGAGTCGCGAGCTGAGCCGCGAAAATCTCTGTGTACCCTTCGCGACTAGACCTTCCACCCGCGAACAAATCACCATACTGAGTTGCGAAATATGCAGAAACACAAATTTTGGAAAAATTTCTAAGTCTTTTTCGCGACTGGGATGCTGACCTGCCAGTGACCCGTGAAAATCTCTGAAAGAGGTTTGCGACTGGAGCATGCGACTAGACCTACCCGCGACTTAGTCGCCAAAACAGGGCAACACTGTTTTTGAAATTTTTTACATTTTTGTAAAAACAAAACACTTTCCAAAAACAAACTAAAACACTCAAAAATATTTTTGTGTTTGATCAACAAAGATTGAGCTTGTGAAAACACATTTAATCAAGTACAATCACACAAATGAATATGACATTCATTGAACATAGACTTGTGTGTTGTGTATGGATATCGAAAATGAGATAGTCCTTAGTCCAATGTGAAGCTTCAATGATCAATTCAATCAAGACATACACAACTAGCACTAGATAATGTGACCTATCTCAATTATAGAAACATGCATATATGACCTCCCACAAGCACTTGATAACAATTCTTTGAAACTTTTCATTTGGCTCCATATTCAACATATCATTTGCACTTTTTGAGCAAAGAAAATCTCATTGAGAGATAGATGCTTGAAATTTTTTATATTTCAATTGATGAGTTAGCCTTTGGCTTTTTGGGCATCATACATTTTATTTTGGTCGCTTTCCCTTTTTCCTAGTCAAATACTAGTATGTGCGACAGGCTTTTGCAGCTTTATATCTCTTTTCATTTGGAGATTTACATTTAGAGAGCTCTTTTTAAGCATAAAAATAAAAAGTGGGAAGATATATAGGCATGAGTCTATGCATGTCTCAAGATCAACAAAACCATTCACTAATTATTCATGACAAGGTTGAAGATCTATTTACAACAGTCACATAGATTTCAGAATTTCTTCCACAATGATATGAGTGCATGAGAGACAAGCTAAGCTCGTTAAATGCACAAAGCCATAAGTACAAAGGTACAAGGCAAAACATGCTTTGAGACAAAACTCAACAAAGTGATCAAACTTTTTGGATTTTCTACTTTTTATGTGTGTTTTTTTGGATTTTTGACACAAAAACTGTAAAAGAATGATAAAAAAACATAACATAAAGAACAATGTAAAAACATTTGAACCAAAGACAAACACACACAGACAATAACAACCTAAATACTAGCAAGAAGCACACAACCAAGCATATTCACAAATATGGGAAGTATTGATGCATGGACATGTTGTAATGCTTATGCGTGGGTACCCTTTGTCACCCACACGTCACGTGCGTTTGGGGTGATATCCTTGGCGGATCGGGTACGAGAGTTAGGACTGTCAAACCTTCGTGTGAAGCTTTCCAAGCAATTGGTGAACGCACCGATCATCTTCATCACGTCC
The DNA here is from genome assembly GCA_019022515.1 of Quercus aquifolioides. Lineage (NCBI taxonomy): Eukaryota > Viridiplantae > Streptophyta > Magnoliopsida > Fagales > Fagaceae > Quercus > Quercus aquifolioides. The sequence continues at coordinate 62,425,141 of CM032330.1, forward strand.
ATCATTCCTGGATCACAGTTTTGACTACTTGGTTGCTCACCACCCCAAGACCTCATATCATTTCTTCTTCCTCGTGACCGAGGTACACTTGCATTGTTGTCTGCTCTCAGCTTTTGACAGTTGGGTCTGGTATGTCCTTACAATCCACAATAGTGACAAACATAAACCGTTCTAGGACCCTGCTGCTGTCTTGGGAGTGATCTTCCTCTAGCTCCAAATCTGGCTTCTGATTGATTACAGGACTTGTTAAGCACCCGTTGATTAGCCACATTCTTCTTCTTCTCAGCTTCAACTATCTCAGGAGTAGGCTTATCAACAGCCGTCTCTTTGGTCTTCACAAACTTTACTTCTTTGGCGACATTGGCTGATAAGCTACTTCCTCCGGTATATCCCAACCCGGACTTGTCTGAGGCACGTTTTTGAGATGAAATAACATCATCTAGCTTCTTGGAGGAGACCCTATCTACCTTGGCATGAGCTTGCACAACTTCTTGCTCAAGAAACCTTACTTTTGTGTAAGCTTCTGATAGCTCACCATTAAGTGTTTCAATTTCACACTTTGCCTCCTTGTATCGTGCCAGAAGACTTTTGTAATCTTCCTCAGCTTTCTTCATCTTCTTCACAGCCGCCTTTGCCACTCTTGCATACTCACCCGATTTCTCCAGAAGTGAGGCGTAATTCTTTTGAAGATCAGTTGAATCTTCCTCCTCTTCAGCTTCCGATTCTTCAACAATCCCAATAGACTCCAAATCAGAACACTCACCCAGCTCATTCACAAGAGTACTCAAGTCATCTGAAGATCCCACATGTGCAATGGTCATAAATGCGGAGTAATTTCCTTCTCCGTCACAGCTCTCTTCAGAGTCAGATTTTGATGAGTCTGAATCACTTAAAGTAGTGGCATAGACCTTTCCTTTTGACTTCAAATAGTTGGGACATTCCTTTTTGAAGTGTCCATGTCCATTACACTCAAAACATGTGATTCCTTGAGATGATTGGGAATCTCTATCATCCTTCCTTCGGAATTCTTTCTTCTCCCTCCCGGAACTCTGAAATTTTCCTTTGTCACCAAATTTCCCACCATTCTTGAGTTTCAAGAATTTTCGGAAGTTCTTTACAAGATACACCACATCTTTATCTACTGCATCTTCTTCCGAAGGGTCATGAGATGCCACTCTCTCATCAATTGTTTTAAGAGCAAGTGATTTGCTCTTCTTCTGAGAAGGCAGGGACAACTCATATGTCTGCAGAGAACCAACCAGCTCTTGAACCTTGATATCCTCAAGATCTTTGCTCTCTTCAATGGCTGTAACTTTGGCATGAAAATTTTTTGGTAGTGACCGAAGGATTTTCCTTACAACTTTAGACTCCTCCGTCTTTTCCCCCAAATTAAATTTGCCGACAACCACCTCATTTAGCTTACTGTAAAAAGAGTCAAAGGACTCATCCTCACCCATCTTTAGCTGCTCAAAGCGAGTGGTCAACATCTGAAGTTTGGTATCTTTCACCTTCTTGTTTCCTTCATAAGTCGTCTCCAGAATCTCCCATGCTTCCTTAGCAACGGTAATATGTGAAATCCTGTGAAATTCTTCTGGAGAGACACCACAAAAAATAGCATTCAATGCTTTACAGTTTGCATTAGCCGCCGCAAGAGCTGCCTTGTCCCAAGTAGATTTAGCAGCCTCCGGCTTAGTCCAACCTATTTCAACCGCATCCCACACAACCTCATCCATAGAACATAGGAATGCCCTCATTCTAACTTTCCAGAAAGCATAATTATTACCATAAAAAAATGGTGGAACATTTAAGGATTGAGACCTATCCATCTCAACAAGGGTCAAGGATCACACTCAGGTATTTAAACCACAGCGAGTGTACCCGCTCTGATACCAATTGAAAGTTCAATATGGGTATAAAACACCCTTGAACGTTTAGACCCCAAATTACAAAATTACTAATTCAAGTTTTATATCAAACAATTAATGTGCGGAACATGATAACAAGCTTATAACAAAATTAATAAACAATCTAAGCCAAATATAAACACATCCACAGCAGTAAATATAAGGCGAAGATAAAGGGAAGGAAGATACAAACACACGAACAACACACGATGTGTTATCGAAGAGGAAACCGAAGTCCTCGGCGTAAAACCTCTCCGCCGCCCTCCAAGCGGTCAAATAATCCACTAAAGAATGTAGTTGGGATACATGAACAGCAGAAGACCCTCCAAGCCTAATCTACCCAAGTACCTAAGCCTTCCAAGCTTCTTGCTCCAACGAGGTTACGCCGAACCTATTTCTTCTTTAGCTTCCCGGATTCCGCTACTAGACCATAGCATCAACCAATGTAGATTGGTTCCTTCCAAACTGCTTCCCTTAGGACCAAATGAACCTTCTCACAGACGTGGGTATGGTGAGATAAGGATTTGGTAAAGAACCTCTCAAGGGTATGACAATGGAGAGGAAGAGAGTAGAGGAATTTGTAGAGTCTCTTAGATGAAGATTGGGGATGAGGCAATCTTGTTTTTCTCTAGAGTTTTCTCTCACAAAATTCTCTCTAGAAGCTCTCTCAATATCGTGGGTATAAGGGTCTATATATAGTGGGGTGAGAAAAGAATACGAAGAGACAGTTTTTGCCAAACAGGGTAAATTGGCGGCTTGGTCTCGCGGCTTGTCCAAGTCGCAAGTTCAAGTCGCGACGTAACGGCCTGGCCAGCCTGGGACTTTTGTCCTGTAGTGCGATAGCTGGCGCGACCCTTCAGCTTCCTTGTGTGCATCTCACGTGCCTGCATTTGGCGGCTTGCCAGTCGCGAGTCCTAGCCGCGAAGCTCTGCTTCTTTGCACATACTTGAGCTTTTCTTCACATCTTCTCACACACTACCCTTACAATAATCCCACCTAATTACAGGGTTACTAAATGCTAAATTACAAGCAAATTGGCATGGAATAAAGCCAACAAGATGGTTGATAAATTTCAACCTTACAATATGTATACACACTCCACATTGAAGAAGTTGATAAAAACAAAAATTCTAATGCTAGTATAATTTATGGATGTGTGAAGCTGAATTCTAAATCTAAAAAATAAGTGTTACGATTTTTTTATCAACTTAAAAATTATAGGAGAAGAAGATAAGAACAAAAAATAAATTATATCTTTTTTTAAAAAAATCTGAAAAAAAATAGAATTTGGATTGTAATCAAATTAAGAGTTGAGACTTTTATCAACTTTGAAATTATAGACGAAAAAGATAAGAACATAATAATAATAATAATAATAATAATAATATATTTAAAAATTTATAAAAATTTCTGTAATTTGGTGAAACCACTTGGCGCAACCATAGCTTTTAAGCCCAACTTTTATTATATAGTATATGATATATATATATATATATATATATATGTCACTCCAAATTTTGTTTAGGTGTCTACTAATTACAAAGCCAAAAGGCCTTGTAGTTGAATTGACACCTTGTGCATGGGGGTCTAGAAGGGAAAGAATTCGAGCTGCGGAGTTAGCAGCATGTTGTAATTATCTCTAAAAAAAAATACTAATTACAAATAAGAGCTAGAAAATTGGATTAATTATTATTATTTTCTTTGAACTATGGGGCAAGTTCAACCCCTCCACTAATATAAAATCGAGTAATAAAATGACCATTGATTAATTGTTACTTGGTAAATGTCTAATGCCTATAAAACTTTTTGTCAAATTCAAAAGATGTAACAGAAAATCTTTTATATATATATATATATATATATAGTGTGCATTATTTTATTTAAGTACTTAGGGGGGGATTTGGGCCTGTTGGTTTGTTGTGAAAAAGAGGATGTGAGTAGGGGGTAGGATGGGCAAACTAACGATGACATCACCACCCTAAAGGGCCTAAACTATCAACCACCCACCTCTATCGTCCAAAGCACCCCGAATATCAACTACATTTATTGACCCATCATACACCAACACCCAAAGTTTCAACCCAACATAAATCAATTAACTCATAGCCCCAATCAAACCTACCTCTAACTCGTGCCCCTAGTAATGGTTGTCGCCACTCATGGCAATGCAAGTGACCATGGAGCAATAATCAATTGTGGGTCGGGTCAATCCGGTACAACCCATTTTATTTCATGAGCCAAAAAAAAAGACAAAATGAAAACAATTTGATTATATTGTTTTTTGACTTTCTTCCTTTCAACTAATAAGACAACAAATAAACAAAAATGCTTAAAAAAATACATACATTTTAAGTTTACACCGTCCAAGGTTCACTAAATTGAAGTCTTCAAGCCTCAACCTTATTAAGAAAATATATATAAGTGTTTGTGAGGGGAAAAAAAAAACTTAGAAAATAATGAAATAAAGAAAAGAGTAGGAAGTAAAAGTGTAAAACACATTGACATGAAGTCAAAAAGCCATAAAAAGAAAAAAATAAAGGGGGAAAAAACTTGTTGTAATGGGTGAAAAAAAAAAAAGAAAAGAAAAGAAAAGAATAATACATGAATAAGGGTGGGTAGTGGGATGTTGTCCCTCCATCTATGGTTAGTGATAGTAGTAGGTCTACACGATTGCTGTATTTTTTAGGAAGTTCATTCAACATTTAATGCTGAATGAATGTTGATAGGTAAAGATAATTAATGCAAAAGTAACTATTGCTTCTCTCACACGCCTCTTCTTAACCCGACTGAGCCTTTCTCCTCAATTACTTCCCAATCTCCATCCTTTCCTAGCACAAAGGCCATGCCGAGGATTCCTCCTCCTCCTATCAACTGTTGATATCATTCCTCGCTTAGTGTCTTGGGCCTGATTTTAAATGGACTTTTCCTGTTCCTAAAAAAAAAGGGACTTTTCCTAAGTTATCATACTGGGGCTCTGACAGAAAGGTCTGCAGGTCAGGCCCATTTGGAAGAGGCCCTATCTCATCCCTCTACACTTTCTTTGAAAAAAAAGATTAACCCATGTGGCCCACGAGTTAACCCACCCCAGCCATTTCAAGAGGTTCAATAATATGACAGAAAAATACGAGTTCAAAAATCCCAACCCAGACCAATACGTTTTCCTTCAATTTGTACGAGTTATGGGGTTCAAGTTCAACTGTTCAATTCTAGTTTTGTCAAGTGTCGTATGTGGGAAAACATCAAGAAGAGAGAGAAACGACAGAAAAATGCGACAGAACTTGCCCTCAAACAAATGAACGACAATGGAAAATGTTGTCGTAAAAGAAATACCAACAGGAAACGGCAAGTAAAGATGCTAGTAGTTTCCGGATATAATAGCATCCACAATAGTGATGCTATTTTTTTAAGCTATTCGGGCACACAAAAAATTATTTTATTTATTTTACCTACTCATTTTACAAAACATCTAGCATCAATGGATTTATTTTAATTTTTTACACAATAAAATAACATAAACATCACAATAAAATAATATATTTATTACAAAAAATAATAATCATAATCATCGCGACCGCTACCACTACCGCTGCCACACATGATAGCAAATAATTGTAAATAGATAAATATTATTTATATTTATTTATATTTCTCAAAACCCAATAAGTAAATAAATATTCTCAAAACCCAATATATATTATTTATATTTCTCATAAATAAATACGAGTTCGATCTCTTAAGTCTCGATTGGGAGGAGGGAATAGAATGGAATGAAAAACTCATTCCTTTGTTTGGAAATTTAAGTGAGAGGAAATGGAATGAATAGAAAAAAACACTTATTCCTCTCTATTATTTTAAAACCTCAAATTTTCGTTCCCTAAAATTAAGAAGAATATGAGAGAATGGAATTAAATTTAATAATTTTTTTATTAAAACTCTCAAAATGCCCCTATATATTTAACTCTTTATTTTAAAATAGGGATCTAATAATAATATTGTCATAAAATGATTTCATTCAATTCCCTTCGTGTTACTTCCAAATAAGATTACTTACATTTTATTTATTTTTATTTATTTTTATTCTTTTATTTTAACACATCCTATCAACATTACTTAATTTCATTCAAATTTATTATTTTTCATTTATTTTCTTTACTTAAATAAGTTCCATTTCTTCTCATTTCATACCCTTATGATTATTTTATTCCATTCCTTGTGATTACTCTGTTACATTCCATTTCATTCCAGCCTTAACGTAGGAGTTGTACCGCTTAAACAAGGACAACCCTGTTACACCCAAGAGAGCAAATTAACAAATCCAAGTCCACAATCTGATCAGAGAAAGGAGAGAACTAGGAAGAAGCTACATCACTCTCTCTATCTCTCTCTTTGCACACTTAAGGAAAGCACAAATCTTTAATACCCTCTTCAATTTTTCACTTCTTTTGTTGAATTCCTTATTGGTTTAGACTTTATTCCCTGTTATCTAATCTGGGTCTTCATTGTTTTCTGATATAGAAGCCGTTTCCTCATCTGGGTCTTTCTTGTTTTGTGATTTACGCTTATTTTGTGTTTTGGGCTATGAGGAAGAGGGCGAGAGAGAGAGAGAACCCTTGTGGGGTTTGTGGGCACTATCACAAATACGAAGAAGGAGAGGTATGGGGGATATGTGGCCACCGGATTCAGGCTTCGGCCGAGAAAACTTCGATTCAAGTCAGCGCCTTTTCATCGGAGATCTTGCCTGAGTGGGTCGGCTTAGGACTTCGACGGAGTGGGTCAGCGGGTGGGCCGGCGGTGGTGAGACAGAGGTGAGAGTTTCAGAGAGTTGAGAGTCTTGACTCTTGAGACACAAACGGGTTGGGGAAAAAAAAAAATATTTTAAACGGATGGAGAATAAAAAAGTAAAATTAAGGCATACATTAATTTTTATTTTTGAAAAAAAAAAAATCGATTCTCGAAAAAATATTTTCAAAATTAGAAAACTTAATGGGTGCTCTTTGGCGCACGTTAACCGGATTTTTTTTTTTTTAACTTCCTGCTACCGTGGACGGCTACACTGTCCTATACCATCACTGTTGTAACACTCTTTTTATATAGTTTTTTAGCGCCACGTGGATGCATAAAACTGAATAGGAGCCTAGTTTCGAAGCTCATATCGAATTCTATCTCACACTGTTTAGTACTTTATATTGAAAGGCTGAAAGAAATTGCAGGTATGAGTTTTTCAAACCTTTCCCTTTCCAATTCACTTGTAAATAATTTGTGGGGTCACAAAAAATAGTTAATTATTCTCTGAATTGAAGGGTGAGTTTAATTTATTATAGGGGTTCTTAGGAAAAGTCAGAGAGCTTTTGTTGTGTAAAACCCAGTTGTTGTCTTTGGTACTTAGAATGTTTAAGAAGTATGGTGGTGTCTTTCTTTGCTTTGAACTATGGCTTTTTTAACTCGGGTTTCTTTTAGATATTAGTTTAAGGTGAGGAATTTGTGCCTCTAGCTCTCTTCATAAAATAGCTTCTTAAAGTTGAAGATAATATGACGAAGGGATGGATGTTGATAAATATGTTTTGAGTTTGAGATGAACTATGGGATCAGTTCCAACTTGCATTGTTTCCCTTCTAGTAAAATTTCTCCAGTTTCTTCTATGCTTAAAGCTTAAAATTCATGTGCTTATCACATTATTATATGATCATGTGATAAGCATGTGGAAATCAAGGCCTAATATAGCAGGAATATGGGGAAATTTTTCTAGTGGGGACATTGCAACTAATCACATGATTTAGAAGGTTGGTTGTGCAGTTTTTAAAGTTCAGGGGACATTACAAATTGCCCATTAGAGTGGTAAAGGGAAATTTACCCTATGTTTTATTTGGATTCAGAATCACAAACTCTCTGATGTTAATAACTCAGCATCAGAGTTACTAGACCCATTCAGCAAAAGAAAAGCTTCATCATAACAAGGTACAGAAACCCCTGCACTTTGCTTTTTTTGATGGTATCCATCATATGTAGAAATGAGAGAATGATAATTTATGAATGAAACATGTGATAGATGTAGAAATGACTTGCAAGTTCCACCATGTTATTGCTAGGTCTTGCATGAGTATATGTGTGCCTGAATGGGAACTAAAAGTGCTGGTTCTAGGTTGTGTTTGCTATTTATGGTCTCGAGTCTGGACAGCACATGAGATGTGAATTTTAACATTAATTGTTTTTTTGGGTGTATGTTTCTTTGAAAATTCCCAAGAATCAGCCTCTCCCTAGAAAAAAATGGGGGTATAGGTGCCTACCAATCACCTCTCCCAGATCCTGCAAAAGTGTGAACTTTGTGCATTGGGTACAACATTTTTATGTTTCTTTGAAAGTTCAAGTGAAATTAGAATATGTTTCCAATACTTTTTCCCATATTTACAAGGAGTCCAAGAAAGGCCAAATTGAAACTGCAAGTGGTTTGTAGTTCACTTATTCATGAAGGGTATGCCTTTTTATGTATGTAAGTAAAGATGACACTAGAAGTGTCCTTGGAGGCATTTCTCTTACTTTAATTATGGGTTACTAAGGCAATAAATTTTAAGATTTTGAGATTTACTGCCAAGAACAAAAAAGAATTGGTTACAAAAGGTAAGTGGAACTTGTGCCATGTGTGAACTGTTATGCTATTTTCTGACTACCATGCATGACTGTTTACAATGTGTTATTCCATTGTGGAGCTTATTTCTTCTAGAGGGTATTCCCCTGTATTTGGAATTCATGAATGATTCAAAAATATCTTATAGAGGAGCTACTTATCTATTAAAGGGGATGGAATTTCCATGGATAATATTAGCAAATTTGAATGGAATATTTGAAGCTATGGTGCTGAAGTCAAAGATTATAATGAGTTCAGAACTCTCAGGGAGAATAGTCTTTCTTCTTTAATATTTTCTGAGATCCAACTGGGCCTGTTTCTCATTGTTTGTAGTTCCTTTGACAGGATTAAAATTTTTGCCTAACAGAAACAAGAGACCAAAGGTTACCATTTCTGTGCAGACTCTCCAGTGCAGAGCATATATATATCTGTGTTCAACTTGCTATAATATAGCTCGAGGATGATTAATGAAGAAAAAGCTGGAATGGAATTTATATATTCCATGGATTCTAGAACTAGTTGCTCCCCATTTAAATTCCATCATCCAACCATTAACACAGCCAGCAAATGTTGCCATATTACAGTTCATACTGTCACTCAGTCTTCTCCTTCTCCTGTAATCTCTTGTGTAGAGGACGTGCCTCAAGGTGCACGTGTTTCACATATTACAGTTACTGATTCAGAACAAGGACATTCAACATCAAGTAATGAGTCAACCACGTCTAAGGTCTTGCAAGATGTACATATAGTAAGAACTGCACATATTTTTCTTTTTTTAATTACTATTTAATAATTCTTTGTTATCTTTGTTTTGTGGTAGGTGCAGCATTCTTGTGCAAAATTGTTTATTTTTAAGCTTACTTGAAAATTATCTTCTTTTTATGTTTTCAAGTTCCATGTGTAGTTTAAAACGCATGAATACTTTATAGTTATGTCTTTCACTTGGAAAATAGATGGCTAATAAGTCATTATTATATTCATAGTCGACGCGGTTGATGGAGGATTTTCTTGAGCTTGCTAAAGACAACACAGACAATGATCTGGAAACCTGTGGGATTCTTGGTGCCTTTCTTGTAAGATTCATGCTTTTTCTATACATTTTAGAGCCTCAATTTATTGCCTATCCTATTGGTGCTGCATATTGCATGATTTGTCGCAATTATGTTTAGGAATTTGTTTTCTTTTGACACAAAAACAATCATTATAGTCAGTAAGCTTCCACAATATTTCTGGAGGCCTCTTCTCACATCAGCATCACTTATTTCTTTGAGCCTCTCAATTTCTTAAAACATACTCTCCTCTTCTGCTTAGAGCATCTCTCTCTCTCTCTCTCTCTCTCTCTCTCTCTCTCCCCTTTTAATTTCTACTCCTACTTAAAGCTGTCACTGCACCTATTCAAATTTCTGTTCATCTTCATCATTTAGAAGAAAAAAATATGGTTCCTTATAAAGTGACAGTCTAATTGAGATTAGCCTAGCTGGCTATGTTTGGCCAGCCTCACATGGTGCCCTCCTCTCTAGGAGCCATGTGACCCAAAGCCTTTGACTGAAAGTGGCAGGCCAGTGAGAAGCCAACACCAAACCCGACCAGCTGACTCACTGGGCCAAACTAAGGTCCCATTACTTTCATGTGCCTACTCAGGTCACAAGCTTACATTATTGAGCCCAGCGTTGATCCTCGTCTTTTTAAAATGATTTCAAAAAAGTATTTATATTTCTTACAATTTTCACCAGACATGATGTATAACTTTTTCAAACAGTTCAGCAAGTTCTTGTGGCCTTGGTAGAGAGAATATTTTTGTCTCTTTTCCAAATTTTCCATTGGCTTAACCTTTCTTTCTTAACTCTGCCCGTGTTTGTGCTTAATGTCATATATTTGTTCACAACCAATCCCAAGCCCCAAAAAAGGAGGGTTCCAATAGGTTGATGGCCAGCATAAAATTTAGTCACTCATTTATGAATGGATCCACTACAAACACCCTTAACTGATATATTGAGGATCCATAACCGACTCCAAAATTTTGTGATTAAGGTTTCTTATTGTGGTTGTTGTAACCTTTCTTTCTTCCATGCATTTTCCCTTCAATGTTTCGGAAGTAGGGATTGATTTCATGGGAGAATTTTGCTAACCTGAAGCTAATATGTGTTTGTTTCCTTCATGTGTCCAGGAGAAAGGAACCTTTTACGCAACTACTTTGATCATACCCAAGCAGGAATCAACTTCCGGTTCTGTTAGTCTCGAGGGCCTTTTTCTTCCTCTTGATTTTGTTTTTCCATAATGTTTTATTCATGTATTGCTTGCTGCTGACTTAAATTCTGCATGACAGTGTCAGGCTATAAATGAGGAGGAAGTTTTTGCCATTCAAAATGAGCATTCCCTTTATCCTGTGGGTTGGATCCATGTATGCATTCCCACCCATGTTTTTCTTTATTTTGAACTTCTTCCATTCTCTGTGAACATCTTTTATTGGAGCCCCAAGCCTTCTTATGTTTACAGTGGCTGCCTTCATATTTTCTTTTCTTTTGTGATTTCCCACCCCCAAAATTGATCACTCCTTTTGTTTGGATATTTTCTTGTTCCTCTACTGCACCATGAAAGACTACATGCTCGAACATTTCTTGAATTTTGGCATCAATGATGCTACAAGGTTTGTCAATACATTCAGCAGTTATTAGCATGTAGTATATACTGTGTTTTTCTGTAGTCTGTACTCATTTTTATGGCTTTTGTATCAGCCAGAATGCTTTTAACATCTGCTAAGATTACCAACTATTTCTCCTGCTTATGCTTCATGTTTGATCAGCTAGCTTGTTTATTCCTCATTTTCGCCTATATCTAGATTATCCAGTTTCATCGGGGTGGGAATTAACAGTAGTTGTCCACTTTTTCACCTAATCTGTATATTCATTTTCAGACACATCCTTCTCAAAGCTGTTTTATGTCATCAGTAGATTTGCACACTCAGTATTCATATCAGGTAACTGACTTGGTTAAGGCTGAGTGCCCTTTGTCTTTGATTGAGGAATGGCATTTGTTTATTAATGTTATTTTATTTTGAGGTGCCCACATGAGACATATTGTGCATTGAATTTTTGAATGCCAAATCTTTTGCAGAATATTTTAATTAGAGTAATATATAAAATGCAGGTTGGTCTCCATTAGGTAGTTGTAATTTAGAAATAGCATTTTTAATAAAGGGCATTCCACAGCAAGGTTGGTGGCACCATTATATTGTTTTATGTGATGAGCAGGAGTAGGCATTTGAAACATGCCTTTTAAAGTATTAGTTTTCCTCACAATGTGGTGGAAGATTACCTTGATCTGTTGTGCAGGGGTTTAGCATAACTCCTGCCAAGTTATTCCCAATGAGCTCTAGCACTTCCTCCCCCTGTAAGAAGAGTGTGTTTGTGGGTTCAAAACTCACAGGGTGTATTGTAACTTACCAATCAAAATAATCCCCTACCTAGTTATCATGTTGGGAAAGAATACAATGAGATACTGTATTTCAAATATATATATATATATATATATACTTATTTATTAGATTGTGAATTTAAAGTGGAAAGATATCCAAAATATTTTAAACAAATTTCTTGCCCAAAAGAAAAGGAACTGAAAAGAGATTGGCTAATTTGTCTACTAATCAGCCTGAATTTAGGATAGAGATATAACCTGCAAGCTTGAATGTTTTGGGTCTATAAGCTTTTCTTCAAAAATTGTTAATGCTTATTTTTAGCTTTGGCACTTTTGTTTGATTTAAAATACTGAAAGGCATTTATTTGTCAATAATTTTCCCTTACTTTCAACTCATACTCTTGCTTATTCTCATGCTTATAAATCACTCCCGTAATATTGCTTGCATAGACTGGGAATAATACATGCAATAGTTTGCCTGGTTCCCTCTTCACTAATGAAAAGACTAACATTGAAACTCTTCTTTTTCATTTTATTTTTTCAGGCAATGTTACCTGAGGCTTTTGCTATTGTCATGGCTCCAACTGATACATCAAGGTGTGCAACTTTTAAAAATGTAGTTTAATGGTCGCCAACTTGAGCAGAGGGACTAATAATGCTTGTCATTTTAGAAATGAGATTGGCAATGCCTTCATCTTAGTGCTCTGGGTTAGACATATATACTTCTTCCATTTTAATCTTTATTTAGTAGATTGTGTTTTCCCTCACAACCTCAACCCATGTCCTTGGTCTCCATGCAGTGCCTTTGACTTGAGAGAGTTTACCTTTAGTTAAAATGATAGCACTCCACCAGTGCAGTATTTAGTCATTATTACGCACAGCTGTACTGATTCTCCTTTTTTTCCCCCTCCTTATTATTGGTGCTGCCTTTAGCTCACATTTGCATTCTTGTCCAATTAATCCTGTTTTGCTTCCAGATCAGCACCTGTATCACTCGTAGTAAATTTTGTTCAAGCAAAAAAGAAAAATATTGCTATCATTTGTGAGCATATTTTCTTTGCTTAGCCTGTGAAGACCATGAAGCATTGCTGGTTGAGAAGGGTGTTTTGAATCTGATCAGTAAGTTGAGCACAATATGATAGTGAAGCATTTAAGTGCAAAGCTCCTGATGAGAAGTCTATCCATTGACATGGCAATTTATTTTGAAACACACTGTAGCCCTATTTTGTACTTCTCATTTATAATGAATTATTATAATATTAAATTAAAAAATAAAATAAAATACTGCTTCAGAAGCACAAGTAAACAGACACCGGTCAGGATCCTTTCTTTCTCAGAATTTAAAAATTAATTATTAACTGCTGCCGTGCAGGCAATGAGGCAGATTCATCTTTTGACAGCTGATTGTGTAAATTATCTATTTATAAAAAATGCTATTCAATAACTTATGAAAGGAATTTCCTCCAGGAGCTATGGAATGTTTCGGCTATCTGACCCTGGTGGGATGAGTGTTCTGAAAGAGTGCCAAGAGACAGAATTTCATACTCACAAAGAACTAGCAGATGGGAATCCCATTTACGAGCATTGCTCTAACGTCTATACAAATTCAAATTTGAGGTTTGAAATCTTTGACTTGCGCTGATATGCTTACATCTAAGAATGCAGGTCTGTATGTATCATCCCTAGTTGACAGGCTTGCAGGTATTAGAAAACATGGCCGTGACCCCAGTTACACCACACAAAAAAACTTGGCTGTGGCGTTTGATCCCTATAGTGCTGATATGTACAATTGTGATACACATGTTATTTTCCTAATAAGTGTGTGAGCATATATAGGGTGAATAAAAATTTGTAACAATAGTGAAGATGAGCCCTGAAATTTTGTTTTAGGAAACAACAGGTGAATTACACTTTTCTTGCATGGCTGTGATTGCATTAGATTCTGCCTTGTAATAAAGTCTTTTTAAGAAGTGAAAGTTGTTTTGCATTGCAGATAATCAAATACTCTAATTTGGAGTGAGTTGAATAGAATTTTGGTTTTGTAAAGCTTGCTTTGAGTAAAATATTTGTTCTTTCTATAAGTGGGGGGAAAAAAGATGGGACTGATTCATATTTTGATTTTTATACTTAGCAAAAAAGAAAGGATTTGTATTTAAGAAATCAATGGCAACTCATTCTTTCAAGACTCCTAATGACTGCATGGTTTAGATTTTTTATTTTAATACCCTACCTGGAGAGAAGACAATGGTTTGGCTTAGTAAGCTTTGTGATAAATGAAATACCCCAACCACATCCCAGCCCCATTTATATAAAGAGAATCCCCTCTAATTCACTTCAGGTTCCCTTTTCGTGTTTGCTTCTCACTGATTGTACCCCTCTAGTGCTAGGACAGCATGTGCATGATCAGGAAAACCTCTACCTTGTGGTGAAAGACTACATAAAGTTGATGCATGTGAACAACGTGACTGATATCCGGTGCAACCTCAGGGATCTGGCGATCTGCCATAAACCATTAGGCATGTTAAGCAGTATTTCAAGATTAGATTATTATGTCTTCAGACAGTGAACCCTGTCTGTTAGATGCATTAATGGCTGTTGCCATCTATGCAGGGTGAAAGGATCCAGGCGAGAAGTTTCATAGAGATGTTGGAACTGAAACATGGATTTAACAGCTCAATTTCCATATTTTCTGGGCTAGTTTAGGTGGGGTTCACAGTTCACTGCTTTCATCTTTCGGGTCTTTCTTGGAGTTTTACCGCTTGCCATTTCATCACTGCATATACGTAGCACTTAGCACCTAAGTATTTTCTAGTCTCCAACCAAATTGACAGCGGGCTTATCCTCTCCAAACTTTTAGAATAGGATTGGTCCACAACCACCTTCATTTAGCTCCTAACAGGGGGAGTTGGGAAACCTTGACAGAACAGGCAAGGTTCACGATTTTGTATTCTATTCTCAAATCACAGCATGCTTCACTTCATATAGTGTGAAATATGAACCAACCACACTGAATTTACTTGCAACTAGAAAGAGGTTTCTATACTTACGTGTGTGAAAGAAAATAATAACAACAATCATGAATCTTGCAACAACACAACTCATCTTATATTACAAAGATAATTTGGCATTGCCTGACAATGCATTACGTAGGGAATATGATGAGTTCATCCTGTAAAAAAAAACTTCCTTCTCACTTCCTCTAACAGGATAAAAAGAGCCATTTGGACTCGCCGCTCGCGTAAAACCTACGTCAACTAACCTCATCCATCAGAACCCATTTGTTGTAGTTTTTTGAAGTGGTTCTCCATCCCAGTTTCTTCTCATCAGCGAAAGACAAATTATTACTCTCTCATGAAAAATCCAAACAGTTGTCACATGTAGAGAGCAGACCCATCAACTTGAGTTTTGCTCCAATGCAAAAGCATGCTCAACGCTTATTCACCCTAAAAATTGATTGCTCACATTTCACCCATGTCCCTCCAATCTCTCTTGTGGTACTAGCAAAGGCCATAAAAGAAAAATATGGATAGGAGAGTGCTCTCTTAAAAATAAAATACAACTAAGGTCTAAAATATGCAACGTTAACTCTACAAATTAAAGATGTATTTTCTTCTCTCTCCTACCATAAAAGAAAATTATGGATAGGAGAGTGTTCTCCTTGAAAGATGAAATACAAACAATGTTTAAAATATGCCATGTTCTCATCAATATATATATATATATATATGCCATGTTAACTTTACTAATCAAAGATTGCTTTCCCTCTCCCTTGTGTGTGTGTTTGTTTCTCAAAAAAAAAAAAAAAAAAAAAAGATTGCTTTCATGTACATGTGTTTTTAGTCACAATCAAAGCCTCTTATTAGTGTAATAATGGATCTCATACAGTGAAGATTTGAACTTTCTAATGGACCCTTATGTAGTGAAGTTTTGGGGGCCTTGTTGAGCCCAAAGAAGGTAGGCCCATGGTTTAATTTTAGGCTCGTGTTTGGCTAATGGACTATGTACCAAGGACTTATATTTGTGAAGTGACCATCGCACCACCGGTGTGTAGTAGTAAAAAAAAAAAAAACTGTTTTTTTTTTTTTTTTTTAAAGCTCAACTATGAACTGACCCTGATATATATATATATATATATATATATATATATATATATATTGGTGATAGGCTAACCCTGATATTTTCAATCAAAACCTTTGAGGTTCAAATCTTTTATTCACTATCCAATTAATATTTTTTTTTTTTTAAGTTTTTCGATCTTTTTTATATATGCGGATAGGTCCCAACACATGATATCATTATTAAGTTTGTCATTTAAGAAATCAGAATACTTGTAAAATCTCAAATTTCTTGCTTAAACAAATATCCAATCAAAAGGATGACTACATTTCGCTCCTCTCCAAAACGACAATACCTTTTGCTAATGAGAAGTGCTACGTCCACAATATTTTTATAACAAATTATAAGTGGTTAGTTGTTATTAGTTTTAATTTGAATCTACCACTGAAATTACTTTTCTACCCTATCAATAACAACACGTAACAACCTGCCACATAGAATTTGTTATGAAAATGCTGTAAACATAGCATTTCTTTTTACTAATAATAATATATTAATATTGTGCTAGCACACAGAATTTATTAGTTTTAAACAAGAATAATATTATTTTTGTCTACCAAAAATTATATATATATATATATTAATTTTCTCATTTTTCCATAATTCATCCACAATGTGTCATCTCCATCTTCTTGTTGCATCACTGTTGTTTAATTAGTAATTGATTTTAAAAATCAACAACGAAAGTGAATGAATTAGGAATACAATAAAAATTACGAAAAAAATAATATTATTATTTACACAAAGTCACAAATCATGTACTACATAATAAAATTGGGGTCCTAAAAATTGTGATTGTATCAAGTGTCCATCATCATTGTATGACAAGTAGTTGTACTTTTTGTACATCTAATTACTATCCTTTTATTAAAGATTTAAAAAATTACACTGTTTCCTTATAATTTAGAATAATTTTATATTAAACTGTAAATTTTAAAAGTTTTTAATTAAACCACTAGCCTTTTACATTGACTCACACATTCAATAAGTCTATTAATTAAAGTAACAAATTCACAAAAGTTTTTTTTTTTTTTTTTTGAGGGAAAATTCACAAAAGTTGTGACTATAATATATCAAAATATAAAAACTCATTTCTTGTGATCATAAGACGTTTAGTACACCATATAGGGTCTTGTGAAATTATATAATAATTGATCATTTACTATTATTACCAAATATTCACAATGAAATTACATGTTAAATAAATTCAAGTTGAGGTTCACCAAGAAGTTGGTCTCGTTTTTTTATTAGTTTTTCCAATTTCCTTCTTTTATGTTTGACAAATTATAAGCATATTGCAAGAAATAGTTAATATATTTTCTTTAAGTGAAAACCTATTTGCCAAATTTCCATAAAGTCAAAAAAAAAAAAAAAAAACCTACTCCAATAAAAATTATACTGATGCAAGGTTATAGAAATTTAAAAGAAGCTTCATCAATTCATTTTTTTATATTATTTTAATATTGACCAAAATTTATTCAGTTACAAAAATTGGGATGTATAAATCATACTATATAAGTCAATGTAAATATTAAAATTTGTATGACCTTTTTTTTTAAGAATGCAAATTTGTATGACATAATTTCATCATTGACATAAAATATAACTTTAATTAAAAGTCAATTATTTAAAGTTTTAATATATTTAGAAGAAGTCTCATTATTTATATAATCTATAATAATATTTGGGAATCGATCAAACTTAGGCCTACTCGATTCGCATATATAATATAATTTAAAAATAATTCTTATTCTTTTATTTTTACTATAGATTTCATTTTTAATTTAATTATACATTCTATAATAATAGTTGGTTTTAATAAAAATCTTTGACCTATCTAATGTGCATTTTTCATGTAACTTAATGGGAGGAAGATAACATCTCGGGAGCCTCCAATTGATAGTTAATATAAATCATACTTGTGGGGCCTAAGAATCTGGCAACCCCAGCTCACTTTATATTAAGTCTAGGGCCCACGCCGAGGATGAACATAGAAAGCCCAAGTTGCCAAGAAACATCGTCGAGGACGACTTTGTCCTCGGCCAGCCGAGATCATAGAAGGGAAGAGCAGCACGCCACCAAAGGCAGCCTCCTTAAGCATCCCAAGAAAAAGACAAGTACAATGGGTCAGCCATGGAAGCATGGTGGAGGAGCAATTCAATGAGAGACTGTCATCTCCACATTAAATGCCCACAACTAACATTCTAACCGCATTAATGAGGAAATGACCCCTGAATAGAGTTGTCTAGGTTGTTGCAGCTCACAGAAAGCTAAGGAATGTGGCTAATGGGACACGCACTCAAGTAGTAACCTAAATGATCAACAAATGGAGGGCCAAGATCAACTAAGAGGGAGTATATAATGGAAGAAATCCCCCAGAGTGAGGGGGAGAGAAAGGGGGAAGCATAAACATTGTAGCAATTCGTATCATCTTAGAAACCTTTGTAACCAAGCACTTGAGAAAATAATAAGAACTATAAGCTCCTTGGGAGATTGCCGATGACGGAATTTTACACTTTGAATCTATTTCCTTGTTATTTAACCCACTCGCAACCATGTTTAGTTGTTGTAATCCTTATTAAGGCCTAGTTCTTGAACCCATTCTTTACAAATTTATTGTATTGGGCTAGTTGGGTCTGAGTCCACTCATCCAAAAGCAAAAGTGCTCAAACCCAGTCCCTACAATTGACGTTGTCTGTGGGAAGAACTTGTGTGTTAGTGAGGGCAACGGTCAATCATGGTAGGATCGAGCTCCCATCAGCAAGAGTCCCTGAAGAAGGTCATTTTGGCAATGATGCATGCTAAACGAAAGCTTCCCCTTTATTCCCAAGAACATACACGCAGTTGTTGCCATAACTCAGCTTCCGCTCAAGTATACGCTTCGAAGTACTGACTACGCGGGGAGGATTGCCAAATTGGGCACAGTTCTGGGGGCTTCTGACATCAAGTATACGCCCCGTACCTCTGCCATAGGGCTGGTTCTCGCGGGTCTAGTAGCCCGATTCGCTGAGTCCCCAATGGAGGAAGAGGCCGAGAATCAAGGCATGGATGGAAAATCGGTCGGCGCAATCTCCCTGCCAAAACTTCTATTCCGGAAGGAATATATTGATATCCTAGAATCTTTTGATGCGGTTAAACAGAACCTTAACCAGGCCGAGTCCTCAAACCTCCTGCTTTGGGAAAATCAACGCGCACTAGCGACATTCTTTGATGATTGCGCAGCCTACGGTATAGAGCACATGGTTATGTTCCTGATTGTTCCTACGTTATTAGCTTATTTAAAGTTAGCAGCCGGGAGCTATTGTCGGTTTTGTTAAAGTCAGGGTGACGACTTTTTATTACCATCGCCAACACCAGTTCCAAGTCCCATTGGAGGGAAAAATAACAACGCACACATTGAATAATTACTGCAGAAAAAGGAAAAATTCATAAGGTAAAAAGTGCAACCCTTTTTTATTAAATAAAGGAAAGGTACATCATACACCAAATGGCTTAGGCAGGCTTGTTTTAAAGCTAACTATAAAAAGAGAGGCTAAGGCAGGCTTGTTTTAAGGCTAACTATAAAAAGAGAAAGCCCATGAGAATGGTAGATTCGCCACCTTGTCCTAGCAGCAATCGAGCCAGAGTGCGTGGTATTGGCGATGGGAAAGAAGAAGAGGCGAAAGCGCCTGATAGGCCCCCCTCTTCTCCTAACGACGAGATGTCTTACCATCAAAGTGAGACCCAAACTTTGTCGCACCGAAAGTCTGATGCAATCTACGCTTGCTTCGGTTCTTGGCTGAAGGAGGAGGGTCTTCTTCCTTGCTCGGTTGAAAGGTAGGAACATCTTTGGCCTTTGCTTCCTTTGCCTCAACTGTGCCATCCAGGATCCGGGCGGCATTCTTGGTTCCTAAAAGGGGCTCAACTTCCTTGCCCTGCCTTTATCCAGGGCCATCTCATTCTCTAGGCCTTGATCACAATCTTGGCAAGGTCCTTGGAAATGCCTGAAGGGTTGAGAGCTTAAGACTCCTGCAGAATTCAAGGATTTGTAGATGAGGAACAACGATTCCCCCGGGGCGCCTTATATAGAAGGCGAAGGCTAGTGGAAATTAATCCACATGAAATTCAAAGGAAGAGTTATAAGCGAGATAAATCCCGCCCAATTTCCAAAGAAATCGCCAGCCGTTGGATCTGCGTCAATTCATAAAGACATTAATGAAGGCGCGCCTTGCGTACCGAAACATCAGGAATGCAACTCGAATAGTTAAAGGATGCCTCGTAATCAGAAGTGGCGAAAAATTGGCGTGATGGAGCCACTATCACACGTGAGGAAGAACCCCTCCCCGACAAAGCAAGGCCGAGGCCGTATCACTCTAGAGGCAAACTTCCCAACGCTAAGGATAAGTTCCTTCACTCCAAGCAGTAATGATGAAGTACTAGACAAAACCAAGGTCTTGCATGGTCCTCAGACTCAAACCTGTGGGGAAACTAGTCACTTCAAAAGACTCTAAGTACTAGACAGAACCAAGGTCTTGCATGGTCCTCGGACTCAAACCTGTAGGAAAACTAGTTGCTTCAAAAGACTCTAAGTACTAGACAGAACCAAGGTCTTGCATGGTCCTCGGACTCAAACCTGTGGGGAAACTAGTTGCTTCAAAAGACTCTAAGTACTAGACAGAACCAAGGTCTTGCATGGTCCTCGGACTCAAACCTGTGGGGAAACTAGTCACTTCAAAAGACTCTAAGTACTAGACAGAACCAAGGTCTTGCATGGTCCTCGGATTCAAACCTCTGGGGAAACTAGTTGCTTCAAAAGACTCTAAGTACTAGACAGAACCAAGGTCTTGCATGGTCCTCGCACTCAAACCTGTGGGGAAACTAGTCACTTTGGACGCCTATCTAAGCGGCAAACAGGATCCAGAATGGGACCTGGCTCCTTCGATCACCTGCCCTACCCATCCATGATCATCACTCAAGGCACTTTAAGGCTTGAATTATAAGCTGCATGGTGAATTTAACATCCCTAATTGTCCAATTAATAAAGGATGGAGCACACTCCTAAGGATACTCAAGTATTGGTAAAAGCACGAAGACATGATAAATAACTGGGCATTATCCTTGAAAGAAATGAGCACATTCCATTACCAAAAGGGTCAGTTACATTACAAAAGTTTAGGTACACCAAAAAAAAAAAAAAAAAAAAAGAGAGAAGAAGTCTATTTCTTCAACTTTGTGGCCACTTTGTCCTTAGAAGGTTGTTGAGAAGCTGTGTCAGAGGTTGGAGGATCCTGGCTTGGGAGAATGGCTTCAGGGGGCGCGGCAGGGAGGACCCGGGTTGACGCCATTTCAGCAAGAGGAGCTTGAGGGTCGGCTGGGGGCTTCGCCACCTCCTAGGGTGCTTTTTGGTTGCTGGTTATCTCTCTCTCTAACACACCAGAGTGCTCGGCCTCCTGGCCAGACTGGCCAAGGGGAGCAGGAACATCGCTGACTCCCCTTTGGCCAGCCTCGGCCGCTTTAGGGACAATATTAGCTTCAGGGTCAGCAGAAGCGGACTCTCGAATGGCAGGAGGTAAGTACACATTCTCCACCTTACACAGATTGGATGAAGCCTCAACCCCAGCTTGCTTAAGGGCTTCATTCCAAGTCTGGGAATAGTAGAGTCTGCATACCCTAGGTACTTGAGCCTTAAGAGTAGCCTCGGTCTTAGCCACTCCTGAGGCAAAAGCCTCTTCCTGGGCTTCCTCCTTAGAACTTTCAGCCTCTGTTCTGGCAAACTCTGCCTCTGTTTTAGCCCTCAAGGCTTCATCCCTGGCCCACTCTGCAACGTTCTTGACCCCCTCTGCCTTGGCCAACTTCTTCTTCAAATCAGCGATGTGCTCCTTGGCAATCTTCAACTGATCCTCAGTTTCGTGCAGGCGCCTCGTTTGGTCTTTGGCCTATTTTTGAGCGATGGCCAGGCCTGATTCAGCGCTATCTCTGGCCCTTGTCATCTCCTTCAGATCTTCCCTCGCCTTCACGAGATCGGCTTCGGAGTTTTTAAGGGTCTGAGCAGCATCCCAGCGCTTGTCACGCTCGAAATTCAAGGCCCTGCTTTGTTCGTTGGCTATCTCTTCCAACCTGTAAGTGGCCTGGACAGCCTGCCGATTAAAACAAGCACACGATTAGTTAGAAACCAAAGAACGAAAATCAGTGGAGTTAGATATCTTACCATGCCCAGATACCTTTTAAGGCTGTGGAAGACCTCCTGCCACTTCAAAATCCCCAACTCGGCCATATTGCCGGGGAGTAGCAGGGCCCTCTCCAGCGCATCGGCCACGAAAGCACCTTCACCCCCTCGAAAATTCCTGATGGAGGCGCTGTCCATCAAGGGCTCCCCATGAAGCATTGGGGCGGGGAGCCAGGCCTGGGGCTCGAATGGTGTGGCGATTTCTTTTTCTTGGCCTTAGTGCCCAATTTTTAATTGCTTTGAAGCTCGTCGGGCCTCACCTTCCTCCTGAGAGGAGCAAGACCTCCCCCCATCCATTGGATCCTTACCCTTAGAAGCCCTTTTTCTTTTTGGGTCAGCGGGCTCGGACCCAGGAGGTAGGGTCGGCTGAAGAGGAGAAGGAAGTCCAGATTGCGCGGAAGATGGCCTAGTCTGAACTGGCTGACGCGTAAATGGAGGAGGAGGAAGCTTGAATTGTGGCTTCTCCGGCGCGTCCTTTCCCGATTGGCCCTCAATTAGATCTAGCAGGCTGGTTGGAGGCTTTCTCTTAAAACCCATCTCGGCCTGAAAGCAAGTTCCTACTGATGAAAGATTCGCTTCACTCAAGTTGGGGTCGCCCAAGTCGCCAGAAGGATCCTCGAACGAATTGACTTGTTCAAAAACGCTAAATTCGTCCTTAGACGAACCCAGATCAGCAACCTCCCCTTCTTTTTCTGCTCTTCCTCCTTCGACCTCTGCAGCTTGATAAGATGAAGAAGGGCCTATTAACAGAATGCCTTCAGGAACGGGTGATCCTTCAGGAATCAAGAACCCGTGCTCTGCTACGGTGATTCTGTGAAGTCGAGGATCTTTGGCTCTGATCACGTACTTCGGAGCCGAGAATGACTTTTGGAGGGGATCGTACTCGAGAATCTTGTGCGCTGCTCTGATTTGGTTGTTAGCTTCGTTCACAAAAACCTCTGCCCTGAGGACTGTTTCCAGATCTTCTCGGTTGACCAAGTGAAAGTGTTGTCTAAAGGCGTGCAGATCTGCAAAAAGAAGGCAAATTCGTATTGGCAACCAAGCACTACAAACTTTGACATCACAAAAGATCAACCCTATACTATCCTAAATGCCCCACCTGGTACCCCCTCCTCTGTCGGACAGTGAATGCTGTCATGCCACTCCCCGGACACAATGAGAAAGTCATTAGTTAACCCCTTGCTGGATTCAGGGAGGCACTGAATAAGCCGAACCTTATCATCCTGCGTCTTCATATAGTAAGATTTACCCTTTAAGTGTTGGAGGTTATAACAACAGTTTACATCATGATGGGTTAACCTCAACCCCATCTTCTCGTTTAAGGCATCCACACAACCCAGGATCCTGAACACATTGGTAGCGCACTGGGTGGGAGCTAATCTAAAATGCCTAAGGTAGTCCCTCATTACCGACCCCATAGGGATTCTCATACCACCTTCAAGGAAAACGATTATGGGAATCACCACTTCATCCTCCTTCCTCCTGATATGCCACTCCCCTTCTTCACAGTATCTCAAACCTACATTACTGGGTATCCTATAATCGGCAATAAATTTCTCCATTGCCTCTTTAGACTCAACCAACTTCTTAAACCTAGCCATCCCTAGGAACGGCTAAAAGACTTAGGAAAATGGGTGAAAGAAAGAGAGAAAACGTGAATTAGAGGGAGAAGAAGACTTACAGAAATGAGGAAAAGGCCCTCGAAAAGGATTTTTATGCTGAAAAGAGACGTACATCTGGTTGAAGACTTGACCGAATTCAGGGTATGTGCGCAAGAACTCTTGAATGCGAAAGTAAAGAGGCAAATCGGTTCAAATGGGTATTTATACCCCCAGTTAAAGAGGACTGTGCGGGTTTTCTGCCCATAAAGGCAAAAAAACCCCTCGCCGACTGATTACCATCACACCGTTGAACGTGGGAAGCATAAAGCCGCCAGAATTTAATGAGGGCGCACTCTGTATACCGAAGCACCAGGAACGTGCCCTGGACAAGTGAAGAGACTCTGGCACTAACAGAAGGCAAGACTTGACAAGCCATGACAAAGGCCCGAGGACATTCAAAATCCTCCTCCCCGTCCGAGGATCTGGACAGCAGGATTTTGAGGGGCTATTGTGGGGCCTAAGAATCTGGCAACCCCAACCCACTTAATATTAAGCCCAGCGCCCACGCCGAGGATGAAGAAACGTCTGAGGATGAACGTAGAAAGCCCAAGTTGTCAAGAAACATCGCTGAGGACGACCTTGTCCTCGGCCAGCCGAGATTATAGAAGGGAAGAGCAGCACGCCACCAAAGGCAGCCTCCTTAAGCATCCCAAGAAAAAGACAAGTACAATGGGTCAGCCATGGAAGCATGATGGAGGAGCAATTCAAGGAGAGACTGTCACCTCCACATTAAATGCCCACAACTAACATTCTGGCCGCATTAATGAGGAAATGACCCTTGAACAGAGTTGTCTAGGTTGTTGCAACTCACAGAAAGCTGAGGAAGGTGGCTGATGGGACAAGCACTCAAGTAGTAACCTACATGATCAACAGATGGAGGGCCAAGATCAACTAAGAGGGAGTATATAATGGAAGAAATCCCCCAGAGTGAGGGGGAGAGAGAGGGGGAAGCATAAACATTGTAGCAATTCGTATCATCTTAGAAACCTTTGTAACCAAGCACTTGAGAAAATAATAAGAACTATAAGCTCCTCGGGAGATTGCCGATGACGGAATTTTACACTTTGAATCTATTTCCTTGTTATTTAACCCACTCGCAACTATGTTTAGTTGTTGTAATCCTTATTAAGGCCTAGTTCTTGAACCCATTCTCTATAAATTTATTGTATTGAGCTAGTTGGGTTTGAGTCCACTCATCCAACAGCAGAAGTGCTCAAACCCAATCTCTACAATACTATATCAGTCAATGTAAATATTAAAATTTGTAGGACATAATTTCATCATGTGACATAAAATATTTAGAAGAAGTCTCATTATTTTATAATCTATAATAATATTTGGTTATCGAATAAACATAGGCCTACTCGGTTCGCATTTATAATATAATTTAAAAAGTTTATCAAAAAAAATAATATAATTTAAAAATAATTCTTATTCTTTTATTTTTACTATAGATATTATTATTAAATTTAATTATATATTCTATAATAATAGTTGATTTTAATAAAATCTTTGACTTATCTTATGTGCATTTTTCATGTAACTTAATGGGAAGGAGATAGATAATGACTTGGGGAGCCTCCAATTGATAGTTTTTTGAGGAAAAAAAAAAAGATTTGGAGGACAATATTTAATTCAAAAGACTTAAAACCTATGAATTTGTCAATTTATTATTTTTTTTATAATGGCATTTTTTATGAACGTCACTAAAAAAAAAAAAAAAAAAAAGGCCATAAAAAAAAATGCCACTATAAGCAGCATTTTTTTTGTAGTGTTTGGAGGCCCTTCCAGGCATGCTAGCTTTTTGAGGAAGAAAAAAGACTTGGAGGACAATATTTAATTCAAAAGACTTAAAACCTATGAATTTGTCAATTTATTATTTTTTTTATAATGGCATTTTTTATGAACGTCACTAAAAAAAAAAAAAAAAAAAAAAAAGGCCATAAAAAAAAAATGCCACTATAAGCAGCATTTTTTTTGTAGTGTTTCTTCCAGGCATGCTAGCTTTTTGAGGAAGAAAATGACTTCAAAATGATGTCATATTTTGCAACATTTTCCTTCCATTTTCTTAATTTGGTAATAACTTCCAATCTATATATATATATATATATATAATAGGTGAACCTGAGATTAAAAGTTCAAATTAAAGTTCTAATTTTGTGCCATATGTCTTAAATTATTTATTTTTAAAAAGTTTTATTTATTAATTTTAGAATGAAATGTGGGAACACATCATATATATTCATCTAAGTAAGTTATTAAGTACAAAAACCAAAGAGTCTAGAATAAATGAATCATAAAAATAAAAAAATAAAAAAAAGTGATTCACAATAATTTTTTTTTTTAAATGGACAATTTATATTTTATACCTAATAATATCCTTACAAAATTTATTATAGAGTTAACAAAATATAAAAATGACTATCAATAATATTTAAATTATATATATAAGAATTATGTTATACATTTTATTGCATATCTTTAATGCTAAGATTACAAGCTAGTCTTTTTAATGCGTTAACTCTTTGATGTACCTCTCCCTCAAAAAAAAAAAAAAAAAACTCTTTGATGTGCCATTATTGCGATATATCATGCTTCATGTGTTGGCTCCATCATGTGCTGTTATTAAATGCAGGGCGTAAAAGTTGCAAAGGACCATAAAAAAATATTGCGAGGAGTGAAATATTATGGCGTCCTCTCCTGATGATATCTCTTATATATCAGACCAAGACACCAATCAGTTTTTGGTGTAGGCGGGGATTGAACCTCAGATCTCTTATACAACCATCAGAGGCTTTATCATTTAAGCTAACTAGAACCCACAGATGAGGTCATAGGTTAAAACATATCATGTTTATCCAAAAATAAAAATAAAAAGGGGGTAAAACACTCTCTTCCTTTAAGGTTTGAAGAAATTAACACTCTCTATTTTATATTAGTAATCAAATATTCAAAATTTTTATAAAAATAATTTACAAAAACTTAACGATGGTTAGCGAAAAAATAATTTATAAATTTAGAATAAAAATGCAAAATTTAGCAAGCACTAAAACACTTGTAATGACAAATCTCTCCATAACCTGTAATACTAAGCAAAATTCACACTTAATATTTTAAAATGCATTTTAATTAAATTTTAAAACAATGAATTTTAATTATGAAATAAAATAATATTGGAAACATGCCCTTAAGGCTTAACCAAATGGCGTGTTAATACATAATGTAGGGACTCAATTTAGAAAGGCCTTAACAATACATTTCTAGAGAGTGGGATGAAGAATTAGGCCCTAACAGACTAACAACAGTGCACCAGGTCCTCTTCACCATTGAAGGGGAATGAACCCCTCTTATTGAAGGGGAATGAATCCAACTTATTCCTAAGGGTAGCTCCTCGGCGCTCGTCCGAGGAGGTTCTTTTCCCCTTCTCCCTCCCTCACTACTTTTCTCGCCCTTCTTATATATCCCCTCCTTCCTATCTCTTTCTTCAATTTGTTGATCATCCACTTGCCTTCCCTCTGACTGTCCGTCCCATCAGAGGCCTTATTAGTACTCAAGTGGTTCACAATGACCAATGTTACCCTACCCAGGGGTTACATCCCCATTAATGCGGCCAGGGGGTTAGATGAGTGCATTTAGTGTGGAGGTGACAACCTGTTCTGGGCCTGTTCCCCCACTTAGAATCAGCCTCAGTACGCCGAGGACAGGGATGTCCTTGGCGTGGATCCAAAAAAGCATAGGTCTTCATACACCATCCTCGGACGATCATCCTCCCTCGGCATGGGCCTTGGGCCAAATGCAAGATGGGTCGAGGCTACCAGGCCCACGGGCTCTATAATAGCCCCACAAAATCCTGCTGCCCGTTCCCTTGGACGGGAAGGAGGGTTTTGATACCCACGGGCCCTCTAGATGATTCACCCCACCTTGGCCCATGTCAGGGCTGGTGACTTTTCGCCTGCCCAATGTACGTTTTGGCGTTTCGAGACTCAGTGTGCGCCCGCATTAACTTTTGGGCGGCTCTATGTTTCCCACTTGCAACGGTGTGATGGTAATCGTTCGGTGGGGACTTCCTGCTTTTATGGGCGGGAGGTTACGCTTGGTGAACTTAAATTAGGGATATAAATACTTGTTTGAACCGCTTGGCTTCTTTATTTGCGCGCTCACGAACTTTTGGTGCATATACCTTGAATCTGGTTCAACTCCCACACTGCCCGAGGAGGATCTCCATATTTCTGTAAGTCTTCTTCTCTCAGTAACACAAAATTTTCTTTGATTCTGCTATTTCTTTCCTTCTTTCGGATCCTTTAGTCGTTGCTAGGAATGGGTAAGTTTAAGAAGTTGGTTGAGTCCGACGAGATGATGAAGAAATTCATTGCTGATTATGGGATACCCAGTAATGTGAGTTTGAGGTATTGTGAGGAAGGGGAGTGGTATATTAAGAGAAACGAGAGTGAAGTTGTGATCCCCATAGTCGCCTTCGTAGAGGGAGGGATGAGAATCCCTATGAGGTCAGTGACGAGCGGATACCTTAGGCATTTTCGGCTGGCTCCTACCTAGTGTGCTGTTAATGTATTTAGGATATTAGGGTGTGTAGATACCTTGAATGAGAAGATGGGGTTGAGATTAACTCACCATGACGTAAACTGGTGCTACAACCTTCAGCACTTGAGGGGTAAGACGTATTATATGAAGACGAGGGACGATAGGGTCCGACTTATCCAGTGCCTTCCCGATTCTAATAAGTGGTTGACTCAAGATTTCCTCATTGTCTCGGGGGAATGGCACGACGGTCTCCACTGCTCGACAGTAGAGGGAGAGCCAGGTAGGGTACTCGAAATAGGAGGCGGTTCAGATTCTTGTATTTTTTCTCCGTTGCGTATCTGCTTTGATTGATTGATCACAGGAGCTTTGTTTCTGTTTCTGCAAATCCGCACGCCTTCGCACGTCATTTTCACCTGGTCAACAAGGAGGATTTGGAAGCCGTTCTTAGGGTGGAACTCTTTTTAAACGAGGTTGATAACCAGGTTAGAGCCGCCCACCAGATCCTCGGATGCGACCCAGCCCAAAAGTCGTTCCCGGTCCCAAAGCACGTTATTAGGGCTCGTGATCCTCGGCTTAGGCAAATCACTGTGGTGGAGGACGGTTTTGCATTTTCTGAGGGATCTCATACTCCGGAAGGCATTCCGTTGGCAGGCTCTTCCTCATCCCATCAAGCAACAGAGACCGAGGAAGGGAAACCTAAGAGGACAGGGGAGGTGGTCGAACTGAGCTCGTCTGAGGACGAATTTAGTGTGTTTAACCTAGCTGATCAGTCCGAGGATCCCTTTGGTGATCTGGGGGGCCCCCATTTGTCCGAAGCCGATCTTCAGTCCCCAAGGGTTGGTATTCAGGCCGAGATGGGTTTAAAGAGATAACCCCAAACCAGCCTTCTTGACATGCTTGAGGGCAACTCCAAGAAAGGTGTGCCAAGAGAGTTACAGCCTAAGCCCCCACCACCTCTACCCCAGCCTTTGTCTGTGCGCACCAGGTCGTTCTCTATCCCTCCAGTCTCAGCCCTCAGTCTGAGTCTTCCGACCCAAAAAGGAAAAGATCTTCTAAGGGCAAGGACCCAATGGATGGGGGCAAATCCCATTCTTCGCCAGAGGAAGGTGGAATCCACCGGCCATCCAAACAACTGAGGCTCGGTGGTCAACTTAAAGGAAAGGAGACTGTCCAGCAGTCTGAGGCCCAGGCCTGGCTGCCCGCTGCCATGCTCCATGGTCAACCCTTGATGGATGACGCAACGATTCGGGAATCCCGGGGAGGCAAGGGGGCTCTCGTAGCTGACGCCCTGGAGAAGTCTCTTCTCCTTCCCGCCGACATGGCTGAGCTTAGGAGCATGA
Source organism: Quercus aquifolioides (assembly GCA_019022515.1). Classification (NCBI taxonomy): domain Eukaryota; kingdom Viridiplantae; phylum Streptophyta; class Magnoliopsida; order Fagales; family Fagaceae; genus Quercus; species Quercus aquifolioides. The sequence continues at coordinate 62,454,942 of CM032330.1, forward strand.
ATGGGCCAGAGGTTGCCCTTAACCTTAAGAGATATCTAGGCATGGTGGGTCCCCTGGTACTTATTTATTCTACTTAAATTTTGTTGCTTAGCACCTTCCCTTCTCTTTACGGCATACCTGTTTTTGTTGGCAGGCTGTCCAAGCCCTTTTCAGGCTGGATGAGGAGGTCGATGGCCAGAGTAACGTTTTAGCGCAGGAGCGTGACAAGTTCTTGAAAGCTACAAGTACCCTTAAGAGATCTGAGGCAGATCTAAAAAAGGCGATCCAAAATCTAGAGGAGATGACAAAGGCCAGAGATAACACGGCCTCTGATTTAGCCGCAGCTACAAAGCAGGGCGAGGATCATATGAAGCGACTGTAAGAGGTTGAGGGCCGACTACGATCCGCTGAAGAGAACATCACCGACCTGAAGAAAAAGCTGGCCGAGGCGATTTGGACGAAGGGTGTTGCCGAATATGCCAGGGATGAGGCCGTGAGGGCCAAAGAAGAGGTTGTGTTTGCGAAGACAGACGCTGAGCGTTCCTTAGAACAAGCGGAAGAGGAGGCTTTTGCCGAAGGGGTGGCTAAGACTGAAGCTACCTTCAAGGACCAAATCCCTGAAGTATGCAGACACTTTTGCTCATAGACCTGGACCGAAGCGCTCAACCAAGCGGGAGTTGATGCCTCGTCTTACCTTAGAAGGGCAGAAAGAGTATACTACCCCCCGGCACTACGCGAGGTTATCCCCATTACTTCCGAGGAAAAGACTACATTACCGGTGGCAGGTGAAAGTCAGACCAAAGCAGCCGAGGACACACCATCAGCTGACAGACCTATTGAGGAGGCTGGGCCCCATGGAGCGTTGGAGGGGGCTAGAACTGAGGGTCAAGAAGTGCCCCAAGATGTGGTGAGGCTTCCTGCTAACTCCCCAGCCACACTCACGGTTCCTCCGATTTCTCCTACCGTGGAAGGGTCCTCTGAAATAGCCCCTCCGAGACAAGGTCTCTAGGTGTTGGTTGAAGCCTTTTGACAAGTTCTTCAAGACAATTTGCCTACTGAGTTTGGGGGAAATGGCAAATGGCATAGGACACTGTTATTTGCTTTCTTTTTCATTTCATTTTGTTTCTTGCCTCGGGGGCATTGTAATGAAACTATACACTTTCTATTTGAAATGAATATTCAATATTTTGCTTCTAGTTATTGATGCTTCCTTTTACCTGCCGTACTCTAATATTTTGCTCAATACCTTGGTTCTGTTTTGGACTTAGTCTCATGAGACCATCAGCTATCCTTCAGGCATGAATCCGAGGACCGTATCACAATTCGGTTCTAGCTAATGCTTTGGCTCTTCTGCAAATAGTTAGTTTAACCCTTCGGTTCTTCTGTAAGTAGCTAGTTTCCCATAGGTTTAAGTCTTTGGACCATGCAATACCTTGGTTCTGTCTAGTACCCAGGTATAGCTGTGTGTTAGTTTTCCCATAGGCTTAAGTCCGAGGACCATGCAATGCCTTGGTTCTGTCTAACACTTCTATTCTTCTGTAAGTATCTAGTTTCCCCATAGGTTTGAGTCCTTGGACCATGCAATACCTTGGTTCTGTCTAGTACCCAGGTATAGCTGTGTGGTTAGTTTTCCCATAGGCTTGAGTCCGAGGACCATGCAATGCCTTGGTTCTGTTTAACACTTCTATTCTTCTGTAAGTATCTAGTTTCCCTATAGGTTTGAGTCCTTGGACCATGCAATACCTTGGTTCTGTCTAGTACCTAGGTATAGCTGTGTGGTTAGTTTTCCCATAGGCTTGAGTCCGAGGACCATGCAATGCCTTGGTTCTGTCTAACACTTCTATTCTTCTGTAAGTATCTAGTTTCCCCATAGATTTGAGTCCTTGGACCATGCAATACCTTGGTTCTGTCTAGTACCCAGGTATAGCTGTGTGGTTAGTTTTCCATAGGCTTGAGTCCGAGGACCATGCAATGCCTTGGTTTTGTCTAACACTTCTATTCTTCTGTAAGTATCTAGTTTTCCCATAGGTTTGAGTCCTTGGACCATGCAATACTTTGGTTCTGTCTAGTACCCAGGTATAGCTGTGTGGTTAGTTTTCTCATAGGCTTGAGTCCGAGGACCATGCAATGCCTTGGTTCTGTCTAACACTTCTATTCTTCTGTAAGTATCTAGTTTCCCCATAGGTTTAAGTCTTTGGACCATGCAATACCTTGGTTCTGTCTAGTACCCAGGTATAGCTGTGTGGTTAGTTTTCCCATAGGCTTGAGTCCGAGAACCATGCAATGCCTTGGTTCTGTCTAACACTTCTATTCTTTTGTAAGTATATAGTTTTCCCATAGGTTTGAGTTCTTGGACCATGCAATACCTTGGTTCTGTCTAGTACCCAGTTATAGCTGAGGTGAAGGAATTTGTCCTCGGCGCAGGAAATATCATTTTCAGCGTGATGATAGCCTCGGCCCTGCTTTGTCGGACGTGTTTCATCCTGCGAATTGGACCCTTGACTCCGCGGTGCACTGGGCAAGAATGGCTTAGAATCCTAACCCTACGCGTGTTGGTAACCCCGCCTTCAGTTCAAGCTTCTGCCCTCTTCAATTACGAGGCGCCTCCTGATTGTTCGCGTTCCGTGCTTGACGTTTCGACACGCGAGGCACACTCGCATTAATATCCTCGTGGATTGATACAAATCGAACGGTTGACAACCGCCTTGAAATATGGTCAGAATTAATGTCACCGAAAATCCTTCTCTCAAATCCAGTGTAGATCATTTCTCACCAATCTCCCTCCTCTATAAAAGGCTATACGGGGGAAATGCCCTTCTATGCCCCACGAATCCTCTAACAAAGCAAGAAACATGTCCCATCAACCTTCAAAGCCCCCTCAATAACCTTACCAGAATTGTGATAAGAGTTTGGAGAAATGAGACGGCCTTGGATGGGAGTGAGGGCACACAGGCTGAAGGTCCTCCTTCCTCGACCGAGAACCGTTGTGGATATGGATCGCGCCAGACCTCCGGCGCGGCAAAGTTTGAGCGTCATCTTGATGGTGCCGTGCATAGCGGCCAAGAGGGGGGTCCCTGAAGTACGTAACGCCCCTCTCTAGGGTGCGCTTACGTTGGTGGAGATGTATGAGATTACGTCATGTCTGGTGCCCGAGTGTTGCCGTCTCCAACGGCCAACCACCGTGGGGCTGGAAGAGAATCAAGGGAACATCATGGGGAAGGGCCATCAGGCGCCCTTGCATCTGCTCCTCTCTTTGTGCCAGCACCACCGCACTGGCGCGAGAGTTATTGGTAGCCTTGAAAGAGGCCAGCCTCAGCCCCCCTCCCCTTAGTTAGCTTTAAAACAGGCCCATCTGGGCCTCTGTTTGTAAAATTGGCTTTAAAACAAGCCTGTCTGAGCCTCTGTTTGTATCTTGTACGTTTTCTTTTCATTTAATAAAATAATGCGATGTTTCTTTTCTTTTCCTTCGAATCTTCTTACTTTTGTGCAATGGTTTTTTTTTTTTTTTTTTTTGCCAAAGCTTTGTCGTTAACCTTCCGCAAGCTAGTTACTTAGGAACGATGGTCCGTTGCGTTTGTTGGTGCACAAATTCTTCCCACAGACGGCGCCAATTGTAGGGACTCAATTTAGAAAGGCCCTAACAATACATTTCTAGAGAGTGGGATGAAGAATTAGGCCCTAACAAACTAACAACAGTGCACCAGGTCCTCTTCACCATTGAAGGGGAATGAACCCCTCTTATTGAAGGGGAATGAATCCAACTTATTCCTAAGGGTAGCTCCTCGGCGCTCGTCCGAGGAGGTTCTTTTCCCCTTCTCCCTCCCTCACTGCTTTTCTCGCCCTTCTTATATATCCCTTCCTTCTATCTCTTTCTTCCATTTGTTGATCATCCACTTGCCTTCCCTCTGACCGTCCGTCCCATCAGAGGCCTTATCAGTACTCGAGTGGTTCACAATGACCAATGTTACCTTGCCCAGGGGTTACATCCCCATTAATGCGGCCAGGGGGTTAGATGAGTGCATTTAGTGTGGAGGTGACAACCTGTTCTGGGCCTGTTCCCCCACCTAGAATCAGCCTCGGTACGCCGAGGACAAGGATGTCCTCGGCGTGGATCCAAAAAAACATAGGTCTTCATACACCATCCTCGGACGATCATCCTTCCTCGGCATGGGCCTTGGGCCAAATGCAAGATGGGCCGAGGCTACCAGGCCCACGGGCCCCACACATAATATTCTTAATATTAATTTAAGGGTAAAATACTATTTTAGTCCATAAACTTTACCAAAAGTTTGGTTTTCATCTTTAAACTTTAAGAAGTTCATTTTTTGTCTCTAAACTATTAAAAAGTTCATCTTTTGTCTCTAAACTATTAAAAATGTTTTATTTATATCATTAAACTTTACGAAAAGTTTATTTTTCATCCTTAAACAATTGAAAAAAAATTATTTTTTCATCACTATTTTTGTCTCTAAACTATTGAAAAAATTCTTTACAAAGTTTAGGAATGAAAAAAATAAATTTTTAAAGTTTAGGGATAAAAAACAAACTTTTGACAAAGTTTAAGGACCAAAATAGTATTTTATCCTTAATTTAATAAAGTTTGATTCATTATATGTTAGGGGGGGGGGGGGGAATATTTTTTCCCTTCAAATTTGAGGTGAATGGTCATTTCCTTAAATCTCAAGGAAGATGAGTATAATTACCAATAAATAAATAAAACTAATGGTAGCTCTGGACATCCAAGTGCTTCAAGGGCTAGATTTTTTATACGTACACGTTTGGATAACTGTAATATCAACTATTTTAAATGCTGAATTATAGGCCATAAAAGAAGGTTTATTACTATTCTAATTCTTGAAATTGATTCTATCAAAGTGTTTAGGTTTATGAGTATAGGGCAAGACTTAAGTACAATACTTAGATGTTATTCTTTAGGTTCTTTTTTTAAGATTTTGTCATGTGGATTTTTTCTCATGGGTTGGAAATGTATTTTTTAATTAAGTAGTCACATGATTGAATTTGAAGAGGGGAACTTAAAAAACAGTACCAAAACCTAGGTTTTGCCCATGAATATATATGCTTCTATTTCTTGATATATGACGGTAAGAATATCCTCCCTAAACAATATGAAACCAAATAAATGTGTTGATAAAGTAACCGTTATGATTTGGACAGATGTGGAAGACTAAGGGCAATCATTAACAAGAAATGGTTATTATGTTAGGGAAGTGATAACTTGTTTCACATTCCATTAAAAGTTACCATGACTTTTGAGTGGAGTTTGTGATGTACTTTTGTGTTAAATCTCTTTTTCCTCACCTTTGTATGTGTGTGTGTATGTTTCTAAAAAAAGGGTAATTGTTTCATATTGCTTAAGAAATTGTGTTGTGTGTTGTATAACTTGCCATATACTCCTATAAAAGTTATTATGGCTTTTGAGTGGAGTTTATGGTATACTTTTGTGTTAGAATTTATTTCCCTCTTCATTGTGTGTGTGTTTGTTTCTAAAAAAAAAATGGAGAATCAATGGAAGTCGGTTAACCTTCTTAGTGATAAGAACTACGAATAAATAATCCTAGTTTTTAGGAATTGATTAGTGATAAGACTTGTCAATAAATAATCCCAGTCTTTAGGAAGTGATATGGGAAAGGATTAGATTGTTGCTTAATCAGTTTGTTACTCCTACAAATTCCATTTTGCTTGTGGTTATGGCGTTATGGAAAAGAAAATAATGAATAAAGGAAACTGAACAAAATTAAACCAACCACTATCTCTTTATATTCATCTTAAACTCAATGAAACTATTGTCCCGTCTCATTTCTTAAAGGAAAAAGTTTAGATCCAAATATGTTTGAAACTATTTTACTCTAACGTGCTATATGACAATTGAAGACACTATCCTTGCATAGTTTTAGTTACACTATTTTTTTAATGAATTATGCGATTTGTTTAAATAATACACTTACATAATTTTATACTTTACCACATAATTTGTTGAAAATGATAGCTCCAAATATTTTTGGAGTCAAATTTTGTACTTTCAAAAAAACTATTTAGCTTTCATACTAAGTCGCACGACTAATTTAAAAAGTTATAACTAAAAATACATATAGATGATCTCTTTAACTGTTACATAGATAGCTCCAAATCAATTTGAACTAAACTTCTTTTCTAGAGAAAAGATAATGATTTTTTCAATAATTTTGGGATGCTCATCAACTATCTATGAGTAGAATTTTTTTTTTCCAGAAAGTCTAAAAAAAATTATCAAAGTTTGAGCACTTTGGATTATGTAACTTATCCTTTAATGCATATTTATAGTGCTTATTTTTGTGACAAAAAAAAAAAAAAAAACTAAAAACTAGTTTATTTTCAAAGTTATTATTGCAAAAAAATGAAATAGAATCAATAAGCAATGGACTCCTATGGGCTATGAGCAATATCTGTAGTAGACTAGTAGTAGCAAGGGAAAAAAAATTATATACTGGCAGTCTGGCATTGAATAAAATATTCAAAATCTATAGGTAAATTTGTGTTCTACTTTATTTATTTATTTATTTTTTTTTTGAAACTAATTTGTGTTCTACTTTAACAGTTTAAACTACAAATAGTTTGAATTGTACTCATTTGGGCAATATTTGATACTGCAAAAATAATTGTACTTTCTTCTTTATCCACTAGTGCTTTAAATTGCATACAGACTTTGTCAATCAGAGACTTCACAACAAGGTTGACACTGAGCAATGAGCCGACACAGAATTACATTTCTGGCATCCACAACAATGACAAAAATCTAAAATACAATTAAAATCTAAAACACCAAGCTATTATTATTGATGTTTATACACAAAATATTCTAAGTTAACATAAGTAATAACCATACTTCTATTCTCTGCTAATAACATTTACATTAATTAATTAACAAATAATTAATTAGCCCAAAATAAATAAAATTCCCAAAGCCCAAAAAAAAAAAAAAAAACCAAGCACTTTTTAGAAAGGATGAACATTCCTGCTTAACCCATTGACATTAGTGAAAAACCCAACCAAGTCTTGCCTATACGGCAAATAAGATTTTCTCTTATCTCCTTCTCTCTTCGCTCTACTTGACACGTAATGTTTTTCATGTGCTGACAACGACGCCGTTTTCACTTTCCCTTTTGCTTTTGCTTTTGCTTCCTTCACCGCCACCACCACCACGGGCGGCTTCTTGTCGTTTTGCTCGACTTTCTTGTCGCTTTTCTTAGCCGTTTCGTTACGCGACTTGTCGTTCGCAGCCGACGAAGAAGAAGAAGAAGAATGGTTGAGAAAAACGAACGCGTCTTTGCCGTCACTGTTGCTTCGATGAACCAAATCTCTGAACCTCCATAGCTTAGAGAACCCAGTAGAGTTACTCTTCTTGCAAAGCTCCGGCGAAGTCTCCACCGCCTTTCCTCCAACGGCGGCGGCGGCGGCGCCGGACCACTCGCAGTACGTTTCGGCTGGGACTCCTTCAAGCTCGTCGGATTCCGACGCCGATTCCGACGACCCATCTCGCTCCTCCACAAACAGCTTCCTCAAAGGTGGCCGGAGACTCAAAGAATCGACCTTAGACTTCAAATCTCCGTCGTAACCGCCTCCGAACAAAAGATCTCGGTTAAACATCGGAAATATCGGCCGGATCTGACCGTTAACGAAAACATCGTCCGCCGATATCGGCGACCCATCAGGATTCGTACACGAAAACGAGAACTCTTCCTCTTCCTCTTCCTCTTCTTCTTCTACGTGTTCTTTCTCTTCTTCATCTTCAAGTTTCGGCTGCTTCTTCTCATTCTCATCCGAAATATCGGGTATGAAGCTTACTTCATTTTCCGGCACGTCAAAAGCGCCGAGCTTGTTAAAATCTCCGCCACCCTTAGCGGCGGCGACATCAGAGTGCAAGTGAAAACTAGGTGACAACGATAAAACCGAACCCTCAACCATTTTTCTTTTCCTTTTGTTTTTTGAAATCAATGAGGTAAAAAGAGAGAGACTAGGATGTTATTTATAAGAGCTGTTAAGGAATATGGTTGGGAGGGTTTTAATAAAAGAGCTGGTTGGTGAAGGTAGGAAACGGAAGACAAGTACGAAGTTTTTTATGTGTGAAACTGGGGATTTTATATTATTATTGTTATTACTTTTTTAGTTTGCTGAGGAAGTATCTGAGGAAAGTTAATAAAAGCGAAGAGAGAGAGAGCCAGAGAAACGCGTGAGTGGGGCCCAGAACATAGTACTATTTGGCGAGCTTAACGAAATATCGAGGACATGTGTTACTTTTTTGACGGTCGTTTTTATTGCTGTTGTTGCTTCGGAGCTTTTATGGCTCGGTGCCTAAGAGACACGTGTTCACACTACACACTCGCACGGTGATATTTTTTTTTAAATGCATCGACACGTGTTAGATATTAATTTGGATTTTAGAAAATTAAAAAAAAATATAAATTAGAAAATTTGTGCACTATGATTTGGCTACGTGTGCGACGATGAGTTTGGTTTTAGATTTTTTTTTTTAAATAAAAAAATAGAAAATATTTGATTGGGGGTTACTCATTACTGCATTATGTATTTGGTGACGTCGAAGGGCTAAAAAAGGTTGGGGCTAATAGATCACTATTTGAAGGAAGAAGGGTGGGTTTGACTTGGGCTTGGCGGTCAAGTTCAATGAGGTTTTTTTATTTTATTTTTTTATTTAATTACGTTCATTGAATGTTTCAAGGGTCAGAAAAAGTATTATCTTTCTCATGTTAGCCAATCGGATTTCAGATTCAAACATTGAGATGGATATAGCTCATGGGTGATGTAAGGATTATTTGCTTGTGTCATAGGACGCGTGAATTGTGATTGTGAGTGCGAGTGTGAATGTAATTTTCTTTTCCAACAAGTTTAGAAAAACAATTTTTCTTTATTATAATCTTACTTATAATTCTTGAGGATATAGATATGTTGTGATTCTTGTCAATGTGATTATACTAATAGAAACAACGTGAATAACAAGAATTATTCTAATACCACAAATTATTTTCACAATTTTTTGTTAAAAATATGATATAACAGACTGTAAGTGATTACTTATTAGTTACATATAGATTTACCATTTTTCACATTCTATTACAACAAAACTGTGGCAAATAAATTGTGAAATAAATCGTGGCAATGTATTTTTTTGAATAACAAAGATGGGCCCACTTTACAATACAATTTGCCGCATCATCAATAATTATTGAAATAATTACAAAAAAAATTATTGGGTCACTAAGCTAAGTTAATGGAACTCGTGAGTTGTGACTTGGATGACAAGCTTGATGACTAGTGGGGTGATGTAAGGGCTAACTATTATATGCAAATAATGGAGTTTGTGACTTGCATGGAAAGATTCATTCTGTTTTGGATTAGGAGAACATGTAGGAAGTTCATAGGAATGTCATTGTTCACTCACTCATAGTCATAGACCGTTAAGAGGTAGAAGGAGATAAGGGGGGCATTTGTGTCAAAATACAATTAGAAACTACTCGGAGGTTGGTTAGGGATTAGACATAAAACGAACCAAGAGGAAAAAAAACATGTGCGTAAAAGCTCATTATCATCTATTGCCAATTTATCACGTGACTCAAATCTACAAATATGGAAGGCGGCCTTGCCTAATTTTTTGGTCACAATTTGGAACAGAGACCATTTAACAAATTCAATGCTTCAATCGCTCTCGATGAAGATACTATTTGATTGTTTGGTTTGAAAGATTGGACCAACACACATGATTCAAGTGAGAAAATGAGTGGTTTTAGATTTTGTGATTTGATCACTGTACAATAGCTCATGTATTGAATAATTATTTAATAGCTCAAATAAATTTATAATAACTAATAAATTTTTAATGGAAAAATCTTCAAAATTTTTATATAATTTTCAAATGAGCAAAACTTAGGTACAGTACTTAGGTGCTATTATTTAGATTCTTCTCTTAAAATTCAACTATATGGTTGTACTTAATTAGAAATACACTTCCATCTCATGAGAAAAAAAAAAAAAAAATCACATGACTAAATCTTAAGTTGGGAACTTAAGATATAACATCTAAGTACTGTACCTAAGTTTTTTATTTTTCAAATCATATATAATTTATTGAATTTAAAAATAAATTCAAGTATGAAAATGGTAGTGGATAATGCATAAGAAAAATATTTATGCTATTGATTGATTGAATATTTTTTTTCATGCTTGCTTTATATATTAGTATGAAATCTCGCATACTGAATTAAATTTTAATCTATTTTTTCTCATTTAAAATTGTGCCTATATCAAACATGGAGACCTTGGATTATAGAAGTCTTAGAATCATAATGTTATAAAAGAAAGACTTATGTTAAGGGGTACCCTGAGACTAGGGTTGTCCAGCAGTTCAATGACCCACCAAAATCGACCGGGTCCAACTGACTTGAAGCCTAGTGGGTGGACTAGGTCTTTCTCTAACAAAAACCGATTATTCGGTTCTGGTAACAGGTTAAGGTATTAAAAACCCGTATGAATCAACCCGACTGCCTAGATTTTTAAACAAAAAATCACATGGGTTCTTTTATTTTCATAAAATTCTCTCTCTCTCTCTCTCTCTCTCCCCCAAATCCCTGACCCTAACCCAAGCGTCCTTGCTGCCACCGCCGCCAAGTTGGGAGCTATTGTCGCCTGTAACCCTAGCCTCCTTAGTCCTTACTGCTGACGTCACCTAGATGGCCCAATTGCCGCTGTTGCACACTTCTTCCTAAGTTGACTGACTTGATTCTCAAACTTTACAGGCCTTTGATCTACTTGAAATCTCTTCTTGAGACTCTGATCCTATGCAATATGTTGTGAGTTAGTAAAAAAGTGTTTTTTTTTTTTTAAATAAATAAAATTGTACTGATCTTTTGGTGGTGGTGAAGGAGGGAGGGAGTGGTGGTGGTGTCCGTTTAGTCTTCTCTGTCCTTTTCGTTTTAGTCTCATATATCTGGGTTTTTGGTTTTGTTTTAGTCTCATTTTTGGTTTTGTTTGTCTCATAGATCTGGGTTTTTGGTTTGGATTTTATGTCATTTTTGGTTTCGTTTTAGTCTCATAGATCTGGGTTTTTTGTTTGGGTTTTGATTTATTTTTTGGTTTCGTTTTAGTCTCTTAGATTTGGGGTTTTGGTTTGGTTTTGATTTCTAGGTTTTGATTTCTACGTTATTGAGCTTCAGACCCGAAATCACTTGACAAGTCTGACCCGCTCAACCAATGACCCGTGCCGACGAGTTCAACCCAAACATTCGATCGGCCGTGGGTCCAATTTCCATTCACCCGATTCAATTAGGTCGAGTGTGGGTCAGTCCCAAATCCGATCTAACTTGACCTGTGGACAGCCCTACTTGAGACATTTGTTAAGGAAACATCGATTATGTTTCACTTTCACCTATATTGGAAACTAGCATAAAGATAAGAAAATTGACTAAAATATAGATTTTTGACTGAAATTGATTCGACTACCTATAAAGAGTAACTCGATTACATTGGATTTATTAGAGCATTTGTTAATCGGACTCTAAAATAAGTAGCATCTCTAATTGATCATTTGTTACTATATCTCAAAACTTCCACACACATCAAAATGCACATATCGCCATGAAATCATTCCAAAAATGGCTTCAACTGCCACCACAATTAAGGTTGTTGGTTTGTCATCATTGAGAACAATGTCACTGTTTCAACCGATAAGTTAAACTAGGTTAAAAATCCTCTTTGTTACAAGATTTCTTCTTCATAGTCATACTATCTTATAGAATAGGATCCTATGATCATGAACAAATGTTACCTTGGATCACAACTCTCTAATTCTAATTGTTATGTTCCAAAGCAAAAATATCCACAAGGAAGTTTGTACTCAATGTAATAATTCCAATTATTCATATGATTGGATCACTGGCGAAAGCGAAAATTTGTAACAAATTAGGGCATCCCATTAGTAAGAAGCAAAAATGATTTCAAAAGTGGAAATTAGCCATGTTAAAATTACTTTATTGGGAGGTTTGTTTGATATCCAAAGACTGCTCAAAACAATAATTGGACTAGTGGGTAATGTTGAGGTGAACTGAAAAAGTTTGGATAGTGTCGAGCTCAAATGTTGGCTAGTTAAGTGTCTTATACTAAGAGAAATAATTTTGAAGTGTAATAATACTTGTTATTGCGAACTACTACCGTTGGTATTGCACCTAATGCAATTCACCCACTTTCTCTCACAAATTTTTTTTACATTTTTTACTTTTTAATTTTTTTTAATATATTTTATTTAATGATTGAGGTTGAAAATGACATATATTACAATTGCATAAGGTGTAATTGGTAATATTGAAGTACGGGTGGCAGTGGATGGAGTCGCTGGACAAATCACAAAAGCATCGCAAAATAATTGCAGAGATATTTTTCGTGTTGACACTTTGGCAAGTTGGCACGGACGGATATGGTATTGAATATGTAGCTGTAAATATGTTCCCTCTGTAGCTCGACCATGAACCAGTACTGAATAATTTGAATCCATGGTCAATTCAGACTGCTTGATAAATATGATGGGATGGTCAGTCATTGTTGTCCAGATTCAAATTCTGACTCAAAATTCAAATTATTTTTGACAAGGAAGGTGTCTTTAGGCCAATTATTCATTGACAGATTTATTATATATATTTATTTACACCTCATGTTTACAGACTATTTTATATCTTCCCATTTCAATTTAATTTCAAAATGCATTACAGTTTTCTAGAAGCTTGATTATCAAACTCTCTAGCCTGTTTTTTTCAAAGAAAAAAAAAGTAGCCGGCTCAAATGATGAGAATTTTAAATCTTGAAATTTATAAGAATTAAACAAGTTAATAATTTTTGGTCATTATTGATAATATTTTGTGTTTAAAAAAACCTTGGATATTGATAAAATAACCTTTATTTTCTAAACATAATTCCAATTAAAAGTTGGTCTCATGTCTTATAAAAAAATAAAAATAAAAAGAAGTGCAAAATTGAATTTAAATTTAACATCAATTGATGATGTAGTTGGATCCCATACTTGTGAGACGTTCATCTAACCTCATGTGAGAGGGTGAATACATGTAGCTAAAACATGATAAATTTCTCTTTGTGATAGTTGAGTTCAGTGCCAAGCTAACTTGTTGAGTATACTATATACCCTTTAGTTAGTAATTTTTTATTTGAGTATGATATAAATTTTTTTTTTCTTTTTTTTGATGATGTGAAACCAAGGCAAGCTCTTCTTGGAGAGTAAATCATAGATATACCCCAGTCGTTGTTGTTAAAACCTTGTATCAAGTAATTTGGAAAAACTCTAAGTAGGGAGCAAATCTAGGAATGACCGGGCTACAACACATTCCAAGCCTCCAATTACTAGGCTACCGCTAATAATTTTTTGTTTTTTAGATAAAATAGAATTATCATTTCATTTTTATTTAACTAATTATCCTAAGATTTATAACATATAACATAATCTATTTGAGAATTATAATTCCCGCTATTCATGTGAAATTTTTTAAGAATTCTTGAAAGTTATGAATAAACACTATTGTTAATTGTGCTACTCAAATTCCTTAGGACTTAAGGATGTAAAATACTTGCTGATTAAGCCAAAATAACCTAACACCCAAATCACCAAGCGCAGAACGAGTCAATATTTTTAAGGCTAGTCGTTGACAAATCTATCACTTTTTGGTGACAGAGGCAATGACTTTTTTGGAGTTTTGGTACACTTCAAATTGCTACCTTGTAGCCAAAGCCTAATTAATGCACACCGAGCCACTTAAAAAGAAATCCAGCCCACGCTTTCGTTCTACGACCAAATTCGGCTTAGCAGATCATTGACCAAGAACAACCTTCAAAACCTCATTGATGACCAAGAAGAACCTTCCAAATCTTTGGAAATGGAGCAAACTCGTGCAATGGAGTCAATATCATACAAACAAATTAAAATAACATCGTTGACTTCAAATTAAGGATTTTTTTATTCAGTAAAATAAGATATATTTATTATTTTTTTCCTATTTCAAAAATAAAGTCAAATTATATGTGTAGGGGGTGGATTCGAGCGCTCTCTAAGGATTGAGAGAGTGGGCCCAAGCCCAACTAACCCTTCAATAAATTTGTAGAGTATGGGCTCAAGAGCTAGGCCTCAGTAAAGAAGGCAACGGCCATGCATGGTTGTACGTGGTTGCTAATAACTGGAACGTGGGTTTAAACACACGATGAGACTCCTCGGACGTGCCTTATGGAGCTGGAAACTACTGTTATCTCTTTTCAGAAGGGTTACAAGAGTTGAGAGGAAATACTTTGCTACAGTATTCCTTTTTCTCTGGTTTTTCATCCGTCCCCCTCACAAGAGGGATTTTTACATTATATACTCCTCACTCAGTTGATCCTAGCCCTACATTTGTTGCTCAATCCGGTTTCCACTCGAGTGCCTGTCCCATCAGCCGCATTCCCGTACCTCCAGTGGGTTGCAGCGCTCAAGACGGCACTGTTCAGAGGTCCTATCCTCATTAATGCGGCCAGAGCGTTAGTTGGGGGCATTTAATGTGGAGGTGACAGTTCGCCTGGGACTTGCTTCTCCGCCATGCTTCAATGTCCGGTGATTGGTTCTCGCTATTTGCTCCTTGGATGCTTGGGGAGACTCCCCTTAAAGGTGTGCCGTATGCCTACTTTCTGTCCTCGGACTACCGAGGATGTAATCATCCTCGGCAATGCTCCTTGGGTCCTGGGCTCTAAACTTTGGTCCTCGGACCTCAGATCGTGGAGGCGTCCTCGGCATGGGCCTCTGGGCTGGGCCTGGAGTGGGCCGGGGCTGCTGACTTATTCTGGCCCCACAATATGCAAATATCAAAAGAAAGACACACGTAATCATTTTGGATTTATATGTGCAAAACGCAAGCAGCCAATAAAGAATCAATGTGTGTGTTCTCTTTTATGAAAAAATTTAATAATTATAATATGAAAAAAGTAAAAGGATGCCCTAAGAGATAAGGATATTAGTTTAGGAAATATTTTTAGAAACCTTTTATAAAAAAAGAAAAAAAAAAAAAAAAGAAACTAGTTTTTTTGACAACTTTGTATATTTTTTACAAAAGATATATCAAAATATTTCTAAAATGGTTTATTAAAAAACGCCATTAGAGAACCTTGCGGATCTTATAATATTCATTAGATATCTATTACCTTAGTGTAAACTACAAAACTCAAAGTAAATCAATGAAAGTAAAGTCAAAGTTGGAAAAGAAGGTTCTCCTCTAAACTTGTTGCAAATGAGTTGTTCTGGTTACAAGTTGTGTTCTTCAATTATTCATGCTTGCGGATCTTATAATATTCTAGATATCTATTAACTCATTGTGTTTTTCAATGAGTTAAGAGTATTAGTTTAGGAAATATTTTTAAAAACTTTTTATGAAAAAAAGAAATGATTTTTTTGACAACTTTTTTATATTTTTCATGAAAGAGATATCAAAATATTTCTAAAATGGTTTATTTAAAAATTTCCTAAGAGAACCTTGCGGATCTTATAATATTCATTAGATATCTATTACCTTAGTGTAAACAAAACTCAAAATAAATCAATGAAAGTAAAGTCAAAGTTGGAAAAGAAGGTTCTCCTCTAAACTTGCTGCAAATGAGTTGTTCTAGTTACAAGTTGTGTTTTTCAATTATTCATGCTTGTGGATCTTATAATATTCTAGATATCTATTAACTCATTGTATTTTTCAATGAGTTAAAAGTATTAGTTTAGAAAGTCAAAACAAAAAAAAAAAGTATTAGTTTAAGAAATATTTTTAAAAACTTTTTATAATAAATTAAAATAAAATAAAAAATTAATTTATTTGACAACTTTTTATATTTTTCATAAAAGAAATATCAAAATATTTCTGAATTGGTTTATTAAAAAATTCCCTAATAGCATTTTATACTATATCTGTTGCCTTAGTGTAAACTAAACTCAAATTAAGTAAATCAATGAAAGTAAAGTCAAAGTTGGAAAAGAAGGTTCTCTTCTAAACTTGCTGCAAATGAGTTGTTTTGCTTACAAGTTGTGTTTTTCAATTATCCATGCTTGGTGTCGGTGAGACCGGATTGTCCTAATATCATTGTTAATGTTTGGGTTTGTATCTAAATAATTTGAGGCATTTATTAGAATTCGTGTGACTTGGACTTTTGCTTCAAGATGGACAAAACTTAGGTACAGTACCTTAAGTGCTGTTCCTTAGGTTCCCCTCTTAAGATTTAGCCATGTGGCTACTTAACTAAAAAATACAATTCCTTCCCATGAGAGAAAATTCACATGGCAAAATCTTAAAAAGAAAACCTAAAAAACAGTACCTAAGTCTTGCTCCTTCAAGATTGGTTCCTTCATTTTCATTAATTATTGTTAGTGACAAGGTCTTTGGGATCATTAATTTGAGACTTTAGTTTATACTAGTATTTAGTTATCTACCAACTTGGGGAGCTAGGATGCCCTATCCTTATTTACTTGTTTGTTGTTTTCCAAAGTGGACGCTACTTTATCTTATCATTCAAATAAAAAATGGTTGTTATAAGAATTACTAGTGACATGTATATCTTCACCTAGTGCATCCGATCAAGGGCCCTTTGTTTATTGAAATTTGAAGAGTGTTTACTGCAAACAAATTATTTTCTACAGTTTGACACACATTTTTAAAAGCAAATGAAATCGTGATTCATGACTTGAAATCACAATCCTAGTTGCTATTTGAGGTGTGTATAAAACCGTGTAAAATTATTTGTGTGCAACAAATTTGGTCTCTGTTTATTTTTCTATATTGGTCTAGTTAATGTTTGCCTTTAAGAAATACATTAACTATTGATTTTAGGAAATTTTTTTATATAGAGAATTGAAAAAAACTGTTAAAAAATTAGTCACTTTTTCATAAAAAATTTTCTAAAATGATTTATTAATGCACATGCATTAGTAAAACCCTTCATATACATACATATATATATATATATATATATAAATAAAAAAGATGATGAAAAAACCTATGATCGATGTAGGTTATGACCTATCAAGTACGAACTATGGAAACGAGGATTTTGATTTTATTATTAATATATATCAGGCAGCCGGTGTAGAATATAAACAGTTGGGAGTGGATAAACTCAAAGGTGTCACTCTCAGTTGAGCTGGGATCCATATACAGACTATAAGTGCCCAGTAGAATCGCTCTATTAAGCATCTTCTTATGCCGAATATGTGCCCCAACAAATATATATTCCATCAATGGTTCGAGGCCTTTTTGTCTCACTTTAATTCTTGATTGGTTTTATTCTTGTTTCCTTTTGATTTTTGATTGGATCACTTTAAGATGATTTTCTTTTGGGACGTGTTCGTGTTATTGTTGTTGCTTGCTAATAGAATACAATTGTGCTTTTTTTTTTTTTTTGGTCTGTTTGAAAAAAAAAAAATTCTTATTTCCCCAGTTTGTTACAGTATTTTTTGTTATATATAATAGGTGGCATGGTGTCGCCCCATCACCAACAAAAGGTATCTTAGGCAACACTCGTCTTTATTGGACCTGAACAATGTTACACTGAAGTTGTTTTTCATATCTTTCTTAGTATTTGAAGGAAGGGTTTTATAGTTAGTGGTTCATGGGTCGACGGACACTTTTCCATGAGAACGTGATAGTTCTTACAACTTAATGTTCTCTTTGATTAGGTGAGAGGAAGTGAGCTTAAGAATTAAGATGCGTTTTCCGAGGTGTGGCAAACTAAGGTCTCTTTTGTCTCATAGCATTAAGGCTGTGTTTGGATTGCACTGAAAAGGAAAGCAGACGCTCGTTTGCTTCATATCTTTCTTAGTATTTGAAGGAAGGGTTTTATAGTTAGTGGTTCATGGGTCGACGGACACTTTTCCATGAGAACGTGATAGTTCTTACAACTTAATGTTCTCTTTGATTAGGTGAGAGGAAGTGAGCTTAAGAATTAAGATGCGTTTTCCGAGGTGTGGCAAACTAAGGTCTCTTTTGTCTCATAGCATTAAGGCTGTGTTTGGATTGCACTGAAAAGGAAAGCAGACGCTCGTTTGCGTTTTTTCTGTGGATCCTGTGCATTGTTCACGGGACCCGCAAGTATACATTTAAGTAAATTTTTCTTTAAAACTGAGTTCCACAATACTATTCACACATTTAAAAATTATTTTGCTCTAGTGTTTTCAGTTTTCAATTTTCAATTTTCAGCAATAAACAGTATCCAAACATACCATAAATGTTAATTTGATAGTTAATACATATTTTGATATTTATACTCTACTAATAACAAGATTTTCCTGAGTTTTATCATTTTGTGTATCAAAATATCTCCACACAAAATCTAAAATCACATTATCTTTAGTTTAATTTTATTTCCTACAAAAGACGAAAAAATGTAAAAAAAAAAAAAAAAGTCATTTAGCATTCTTCAAACTTACCGAAATTGACTCCACTGAAAACCCACTACCTACCTAACCTTCATCAATATTCTCCCTCCGAATTAAAAGAAAGAAAAACGATTATATATATTTGTATTCAAATGTCTGCTTTCTATTTGTAATTAGGTAATGATTTGATTGATTGGTTAAAGATTTCTTTGAAACACTAGTTGTTGCGAGACAGAATGTGACCAAGTTAATTTTCGATCAAGACATCCATTCGAGTGGAGGTATAGGTGTGTGATTATTTGAACAATTTGGTTGTAATCGACCGAACACCGAACACTTTACTCGGATTGGCGTCTGCGTCTCGAGTCCCATTACAATGGAAAATTGTAGCCACATCTCAATCATCAGATGGGTTTATTTGAAAGCGAAATAGGTTTTAAATGGAGTCTTTTAGCTAAATATTGTCAAAATTAAAATATATTTGCGTTATAGGTACTGTTTGAAGTTATTTGTGGAAATGAGGAGAGAGATTGAATTTCGGCAACAGCGTTGCCGAAATTCAACAAAAATAGGAGAGAGAATCAGGAAAAGGAGGAAAGAGAAAATTCAAACAGTAACTTTGAATTTCGGCAACAATGTTGCCGAAATTCATCTGCCCATTTTTTTAATTCTGCCCGTAAGTGTGAGTGTGAGAAGTGGAATAAGGGGTGCCCAGAAAAAAAAAGTAATTTCGGCAATGGTATTACCGAAAATGGTAGAAAAAAAAAAGGTGAATGCCAAAATTTAAAGAAAAATATAATGTGCTATGTACACAATATTTTTACAATATTTTCTTTAGCTATCACAATTTAAATTTGACATTAAGATTACTATTTTAATTTAACAATAACAACAAGTAACAACTTGATACTTAGAATTTGTTGTAAAAATATTGTAAAAATTGTGTGCACCTATTATTTCTTAAAAAAAAAAGTGTAATGAATTTGCCGAAAATTTTGTGGCAATTGTGGCTTGCCGAAAATGGGAGGAAAAAAAAAGTTTTAATGGGTTTGTGGCAATTGTGACAATGTCATTGGTGGAAAAAAAAAAGCCGAAATTCAGCAATGTCATTAATTGTGGGGAAAATTTTCCCCACAATTTCGGCAATGGCATTGCCACAATTGGGGCAATTTTTTTTTTTTTTTTTTCAATTGTGGCAATGGCATTGCCGAAATCGTCTCAATTGTGGCAATCGCATTCTCGAAACCGTGAAAAAAATAACCTACAATTTCGGCAATGCCATTGCCACAATTGAAAAAAAAAATAAAAAAATTTGCCCCAATTGTGGCAATTCCATTGCCAAATTGGCTCTCTCTCTCTAGGCATCCAAATATAAATTCTTTTCATGTCTCCTCGTCAACTTATTGTGCAGGTGGTAGCTGCAATGTGTTCAAAAGTTCCCTTCATCAGCAGTGCAATAATGAAAGCTACTGATGGTGGTATGTACTTATGGCTCACTGCAATCACAATTATGACTGTTCTTTTTTTTTTTCTTCTCTCTTTCTCTCTCTCTTTTTAATATATATATATATATATATATATATATATATATATATATATAAAACTTAATGTTGTTATTGCTTAAAATACAAACAGCGTGGGAATTTGATTTTTCCCAATTTCGGCAATACCATTGCTACAATTGATATTTTTTTTGTTTTATTAATTGTGGCAATGGCATTGCCGAATTTCAGCAATACTATTTGGAAAAAAAAAATTATTTTTTTTTCCCAGCAATGACATTGTCACAATTGCCAAAAAAATTGCCACAAAGTCATTAAAACTTTTTTTTCCTCCCATTTTCGGCAAGCCACAATTGCCACAAAATTTTCAGCAAATTCATTACACTTTTTTTTTTAAGAAATAATAGGTGCACACAATTTTTACAATATTTTTACAACAAATTCTAAGTATCAAGTTGTTACTTGTTGTTATTGTTAAATTAAAATAGTAATTTCAATGTCAAATTTAAATTGTGATAGCCAAAGAAAATATTGTAAAAATATTGTAAAAATATTGTGTACATAGCACATTATATTTTTCTTTAAATTTTGGCATTCACCTTTTTTTTTTTCTACCATTTTCGGTAATACCATTGCCGAAATTACTTTTTTTTTTTTTTTTCCTGGGCACCCCTTATTCCACTTCTCACACTCACACTTACGGGCAGAACTGAAAAATGGGCAGATGAATTTCGGCAACACTGTTGCCGAAATTCAAAGTTACTATTTGAATTTTCTCTTTCCTCCTTTTCCTGATTCTCTCTCCTATTTTTTGTTGAATTTTGGCAACACTGTTGCCGAAATTCAATCTCTCTCCTCATTTCCACAAATAACTTCAAACAGTACATATAACGCAAATATATTTTAGTTTTGACAATATTTAGCCAAAAGACTCTTTTAAATGCGCACTCAAATAATTAATTAAAGTTCAGGCCTATGTCTATGAAGTGATCACGTTGTAACTTGTACGCCTGTATCTGAGGCCACGTTGTAACGGGCATGTGTTATTATAAAAGGCCCGAATTTCTTCAGGGCTTGGACTAAGCCCATCCCAACATTTAAACCCAAAGTGCATGGCTGAAGCCTTTACGATCCTTTGTTCATTCACTCATTTTACTGGGCTAAAAAAATTGGGAATCCAATTGTAGAATTTTATTTTTTATGCGCATTCAATTAAATAATTTTCGGATAAAGTTTTCATCCAACTATCTAAATGAGCATTAGCATCAGATATATATATATATATATATATAAAACTATTTTGACATATAAAAAAATTATTTTATTTATTTTAACACATCACTTTACAATACTCCTTACATCATAACTTCTATTACAACACATTAATAATAATATAAAACAAACCTTATCTATATTTAAAAAAATTGAGAAAACAAATATATCTATCATGTGGGGATCTCACAGAGAGAGCAAGATGAATAAAAAATACCAAAATATGCTTAGCATATATAATTGAAACATCTTTAAGTATAACTAAGGATGTTCATCAAATTGCACCAAAACTGCCTGCAAAATGGCATAACTGTACCACATTGTAAATAACAGTGCACCGCATCGCAAGGTGCAATGCAGTTTACGGTTTTATAATAAGAAAACCTCATCACACTGCACCCTCTCTATATATTAATATATTTATTTATTTGTAATATAAAATATATTATTAAAAGTTTAATAACCCTAGTTTAAAAAAAAAAAATTAATAACCCTAGCAAATGTTTGATTAGAAAAGCCAACCCAAAAATAAAGAAAAACTAACTCAATAGTTTAAAACTTGGCCCAAAATAAAGGGAAAAATCAGTTTGGGCTGGGTAAGAAAAATGCAAAATTTGAAAAATATATCGTTTTCAAACCACATCTTATACACCGTACTGCATATTTGACTACAAAAATGATGCGCGGTGTGGTTATGGTTTTGACTAAACTCTAAACTGCATCACACATGTGACCACAAAAAATGAGGTACAATGCAGTTATGATTTTGGCTAAACTGTACTGCAAAGTGCGGTATTAAAAATTTCTCAAAACCGCACCACATCGCAATGCGAACACCTTAAATATAACAATAACAAATGACATTTAACACATCTTATGAATGTGATTTTTTGTATTTGGTATGCTAAATACTAAAAATTTAGTATTTAGCACACCTGATATTGTGCATTTTAGGCAGAGGCTCATAAGTGAAGAATTTTGTACCTTAATTATTGTAATTATTTCTTAAAAAAAAAAAAAAAAAACCATAGTACATTGGTAAACGGACAATTGAAATTGGGGAAGGCAAAACGACGATAGTTCCAATTATAAACGCTGTGAGTCCGTTTCACTTTCACATTGGGGGCAAGAGAGGTAGGCCAAAGAGATTCTTCACAGCTCACAATTCACAATTCTCAACAATTCTTCCCTTGGTCCGTTAATTCTGCTCTCAACAATCTTCCTTTATGTTTTTTATTTGTTTTTAATTATTTTATTTTTGATACATCATTCTGTGATTTCTAATTATTTTATTTCACTTATTTATTTTTCCAAATCGTTATAGAGTTCAGTTTTTGAACGTGCAAAATAGGTAACTGTTTATTGGTAATCGATTCAGTACCTAGTTTGTACCAACACATGTTTTGTTATTCTTTTTGAAAATTTTCAAATTGGTTAGGGGTGATTATAAATTTACTTACTTCATATATTTATTTTGGAAATTAAGAGTCACTATTACTAAGCCTCCTTGTGATTTGGAGTGAATGACACACGATGTATGCTCTCAATTGGCCCTCAAAAATGGGTGGAAACAAACTTGTTTTGTTTTCCAAATCCAAAAATAGAGTTGTTTTACATTTGTACTACCTTTTTCCATGAAGTTTTTAGCCCCATTGAAGGACCAAATAAAGGCTAGACATTGTATTTCAAGTGACGCGAGTGCATCGTGTGGGGGAATCTATTAATTGGAACAGAAACTAGAAAAATTTCATCAGGTGCCTGTGTAACTTCCCAATAAAAAAAGAAACAAGGAAAATGAAGATTTCACGGTAACTATTTTAGATGGAGATTCATGGTACTGAAATGTTGCATCTTTTGTTGCATGAGGCTTTGTTTTTATTAGTTGTCATTTCTCTAAGAAGCGCAAAAAATAGGGGCGCAATCCTAGTACACGGGGGTGTATACAAAGGATAATCTCAAAAGAAAAGAATAAGAAAACAAAAAATAACATACAAATTCTGCATATCGATAAATTCTAGAAGATCTGACATTGAAGAAATGTTTGCAGCATTCTCCCACTCAAGCAAATTTTGTAGTAGCAAAAACTTCATTTCTCTCCGTCCAAAAATAATCCACATTAAGCACAAAGAGATAGCCTTCCAAAATTCTGAACTATTATGCTTTCCAAAGTGGCCATTCCAGTAAGCTTATAATTCACTTACTTTTCTAGCATAAGTGAGTTATGTTATATGTTGTGATTTGTAGGAGCAGTTGAATGTCTTGGTGATGTATATAGGAAGATACCGAAAAGGAATTTTCTAGTCAGTTCAAAGGATTATAAATTGTAAAGGATTGCCATGGTTTTGTATGAAGTTCTGAAAGCTCTTGTTTATCTTGATGGCCATGGACTCATTCATAGAGATGTAAGGAATACTGTCCTTTTTTTATTTATTTAAATTTTGTATGTTTACCTTGTTACTTACAATTCAAGCTAGATGCATCCTTGTGCTAAAAGTTATTGATAAGTGTTTCTCAACTCTTAGTAGACTTTTGGCGTTAACCTAATCATACATACATATGCTTACTACATTTGGGGCATGGTTACATGCATATATGTTTTTATTCTTTTAAAAATGTAGAATATTATGATTCTTCTCATTTATCTTATTCAGCAAGGTGGTTCTTGTTGGTGATTCTTGTTTGCTTGCTTTATTTGGTATACACCAGTGCTCATATGCCTTTTGATTATGCTGTTTTACTTTATCTTTTTATCTGCAGGCTGGGAATATATTGGTTGGTTAAAATGGTGAAGTTAAGTAAGCACACTTTAGAGTGGCAGCACGCATATTTGATACCAGTGATAGACAATGTTCAATAAATACATATGTTGAAACTCCATGTTTGGTGCTGACTTGGACCCTGCCAATCTCATTATTTGATTGTTCGAAGGTCTACTTGTTGCATACTCTGTTCAAGTCTATTTTGGAGATCTTGTTGCTCAATGTTAACTTCTTCTTGCTTCTCATATTTGTAACAGTTTTCATCCTTTTCACAGGAATTACATGGAAAAAACTTCAAGTGACTGGTGATTCTTGTACAATAGCTCCCCCTTATGATCGACATCCATAGCTAGCCTCTAGTAGTTAATGGTCCTGTGGTTTAGAGAGATTCTAATGTTTATCAATAAATGACAAGAAACATGCACTCTATATATAGTAGCACTGATTAACAATGTGTGGTTTTGGGCTTGAATATGAGCATGGTCAACACAAGTCTAGAAAAAGAAATTGATAGAGATACCTTTTCAAAATTTGAATAATGGCCTCGTATTGAAGTTACATAGTGCAGATACTTTTATCACTGAGGCCTTTTTTATTTATTTATACTATATTTAAAATTAAGCTATGTAGAATTTGTAAGGCATGTGACTCCTTTTTTTTAGGTTTCATATTAACAGAGCATACATTTTTCATTTGGGATAACAACCCTTGCACTTAATCATGGTCTTGCCCCATTTTCCTAGTATCAACCTTTGAATGAGCTTTTACATGCCATCCTGCCTAATTTTCATAAACAGGACAGACACATTGGAAGAATATATGTGAAACCAAATCTTCTACCACTCATCTTTCCTTCTATTCTTGAAGAGAGATTTTACAATGTTGATATGTGAGAATTCATTGACATAGGAGTTAGGATAGAAGCTTGAATGGGCTCTATTACCAGGAACTTTAGGAATTCAGAACCAAATTAGATTTGTTGATGAGAGCTTAAAGGATTCTTGAATAAGGTTTGATGTTTAAGGGTTTAGGTGGGGAAAAGATTGGATCTTGAATATGTTTGATGGCTGTTTAGTATTAAATTAGTGAATAGAATGAGAAATAAAGAAAGATAACCACTTGGCTATCACACCTACGTTATCCTAAGCAATCACATTTATGTAAGAAGGCAATCTCACCCTTAAAACTTAGAATAACCTACTGAAAATTTTTATAATCAAAGACTAGGATTACTAATAACAAAGAAAATGTACTGAAGAACTTCTGAACCAAATAAGAAAAAGACTCTTGCTCTTAACACATACAAAAAAGGAGACTCATGGGCCTCTATTAAAAGCCAATGACAGGCCATTCCAGAATTCTGGAAATTACCAAATGCTCTTATTCTAGTAAAACTTAACAAAATGAAACTAACAACTTTCCAACCTAAAAACTTAATAATAACAAAAATAGCCTATCAAGTCTTTTACTGATGTCTTGTATGCTTAGCTACTTGTTCAACGCAGGTAATGCTGATGACCTTACAAAATGCACTGCCTGGTCCTGAGTATGAAAGGGACAGGAGGTTGTCAAAGCTGTGTGCCATCTAATTGTAACTTGCTTGAAGCTCTGCATATCATTTCAGATTTAAAGTTGTATATGTTGCCACTGCAAGGGAGAGAGTCTTACAAGGCTACAAGCTCAGGTAATCTAGATGCAACAACAGTGTGAGATACACCAGTGTCTTGCTACATATGTTCCATAATTGGTAAATCTTGTTCGAACTGTCACTTCTCTCCGTGTCGGCCTTGATAAACTTGTTGAAGAGTTGCAGAGACAGAAGATAAACAATGCCGCGGTATGTAGCCATCATTAAAAGATCATCCCTGGTAAAATTCATAAATTATTAGTAGTAACTATGCTTACCTACATTAAGAGCTTGTTATATGAATATTTCAACTTTTTCATTGGTTGAGATTTAGATGGCATTACGTATTAGGGAACAGGTTTTCACTAGGGACAGCATTAGAACAGATTTTATATCTATAGGAGCCATTGGGTCACTTGTGTATAGGGAATTTTATTTTGATTTTGATTTTTTTAATGTTTATACATGAAAAAATCTCCTGTGTGTTCTCAATTTCCAGTTGTCATTGAGATGGGGAATTCAAATGCATAAATACATATTGTAAACTAAAATATTCAATGGATAATGCAAAAATTTCTCATTATTTACAACCACCTATTTCAATGGTCATCTCAGAAGCTATCCTGGGGTGTGAAAGTTCTCTTTTCTCATTTTCTTTTGAAACCCTTCTCTATATGGTTTTTGCTTAGCCCAGGTTACGGTAATAAATCCCACAAGGGTACCTTAATTTAAATAAGATTCTCCCATGTGAGAGTATCCATTGATGAGTAATCCCCCCCCCCCCCCCCCCCCCCGAAAAAAAAAA
This sequence comes from Quercus aquifolioides, assembly GCA_019022515.1. Classification (NCBI taxonomy): domain Eukaryota; kingdom Viridiplantae; phylum Streptophyta; class Magnoliopsida; order Fagales; family Fagaceae; genus Quercus; species Quercus aquifolioides. The sequence continues at coordinate 62,481,325 of CM032330.1, forward strand.
AAAGAGAAAAGAAAAAAGAAAAATGGAAGAGATTAAAAAAAAAAAAAAAAAGCAAATAAGTACTAAAGTCGTATATCTCTCATTACAACAACCATAGTAAACAAAACCAAACGTCTTTAAGAACAACTTGAAACAAAAAATCCAAACTAACAAATTTTTTTTCTAATGAGGACTCAAATCTTCACTATCACCATATATTCGCCGCAAACATTGATCTTGTACCCTTAGCATCGGTAGATTCTGTACTGCAACTATTTGTATTTTGCTTCATTATACTGCAGAACAAGGGAGCAAATTTCAGTACAACGTACATGCAGCTAGTGACATTTGATAAAAACAAGTAAATAGTAAATGACATTAAAAGCGGACGGTGCTTGCAAAGTTGCAATTGATTTAGACACCCATCTGTTTTCTAGTAAATTATCCAAAGTCTCGTATATTCCCTCAATAGTGGGCTAACACAGGTGACGATTGTCAAAGAAAAAAGAAAAGCTTTTCATATACATCCATAGCTGTTGGATGCTCTATTCCGCGTGATGCATCAGGTCGGTATAAAACTTTAGACTTGGGTGCCTCATGAGTCATGGCCTGCGTTATGAAAGGAACCTTAGAACAATAGTATCTTTATGAAATTGTAAATCCCAAAGTATTTGCTAAAACACGATGATACAGCCACTACCACATACAATACAAAGTACTTTCCAACAAAAAAGGAAATCTTTTGAAAAAGGCCACTGACATCTTTCCATATAAGAGTACTTTCTCTTCTACCACAAACATTAAAAGAAACAAAGACTTTTGGAGCACTTCCCACATGGCCATATCTTTGCCGAAAGATACAACCTAACCAAGCACATACTACTGGCGTGATACATTTTCTATGGAGTATATCAATGCCACACCAACATTACTCGCAACAAAAAGTACTGTATACATGAAACTTTTTTTGCATTCTTATATCATTTACACTTTCTAGGCTATTACAAATCGGACTATTTGGATTGTTGTACAGAAATTGTGAAAGCCCATCTGGCTTGTTAGCTAACTATAACAATTCTAAAATGATACAACACCAAACATCCTATACTATCAGTCATTTCCAAATCAAAAGTAAAATGGCATCGCTAAAGAAAATACTCTATTATAGAGGCAGCTCAGGCTGGTTAAGAGACCAACATACTCAGCATCAAACGCCTCCTTGTCTGTGACGTTTAACTATTGTAGCTAGCAACTTGTCTCCGGTGGCTATCCTCAACTTTCGTATAAATTCTGGTCGCCTGATCTTTCTCTCCTGTGATCAAAAGAAAAGCGACAATCAAATAAGCCCAAAATTATATAAGTAAAAACAAAGTTACACATATAATCCACGTAAAGATTATGTTAAACTTACCCTGAAATCCTTATAGCATTTGTTTATCAATGCCATTTTAGAAGGATCTAAGAACCCTGAAAGTATGGTTATCAGAGCAGGAAAACTCATCCACGGCGTTGTGGGTTTCGGAACATTTGCTCTAGGAACATTTGCTTGCATCAAACCTTGAAAGTCTGCGCATTTTAACAAAACCAATAAGAACAAGTTCAATTTAACACCAAATTGCATTAGTAAAAATCCAGAAAGTTTACAAGACAAAGAATGCAATGTAAGAAGAGCATTGAATTGCTTACCTTTCAAGGATGGGGCCTTGAAACTTATCATGAAAGTAGGAAAAATGTGAGAGTTCATATAAGCACTCCACACAATATATCTTCTAGGATCCGCTAGATTGTCGACACCAGAGTCGAATTTCTGAGAACTTGGATGAAATTGGTTGGAACCAGGAGAAACCACTTCCATGTCCCCCAGTATGACCCGGCATAGTAAAACATGCCTTAACCCATATTCATCAACTTCAGAGGATAAAGCACTGTGAAATATTAAAAAATACTTATTAGAAAGCAAAACAAATCTACTTTTACTTTAATAAAGGAATTAGCAGATACAAATCTAATCTTCAAAAAACATTAATTATTCTGCCTTTTTTGACTTTTGGTGGGCGGCAGGGACGAGGGGAAATTGACTTATTACACATTTGAAGCACACGTTTGTTCGACACGGTTGACATTATACAACACGTATAAATTTTATGTTGCTTCCTAACCAAGAAAGGGACATCAAGAAAGGGACATTAAACTAATTAATTAATTAATGGAGGACTTTGTTTTCTCTATTCCCAAACACGTAAACCGACTTAACGTCTAAACTTCATTTTCTTAGCAAACAAAAAAGAAGGAAATCTAACATTTTACCATGTGATTGAATTGACCACTACAACTACATGATTATATTCGATTAGACTCTACAAGAAAGAAAAGAAAACAGAGGACATTGCCCAATCTATGTGAAACAACAAAATTTAGCAAAGAAATTGAAACAAAATTAAAGACTTACTCTTCCATGGGATATTTGGCAGAGGCCAAATGAACTCCAACGCCATAAGACTGGCCATGTACAGGCTTTCCACAGCGACTGAACCCATGTTTCACGATTTCAAGAAGTTCCTCCCTCGTACCACCGTACCATGCATACCTCTCTTGAGCATTGCCACCACACTTCTCCGCCACGGCCTCCACGAAAAGCCGAAAAGAATCGAACCTCGCTTTCCTCGTCAAACTAGAAGAAGAGTTCTTGTGTATTGCCACAACATTGGTTTGCTTAGCCACAGGCCTCATGCCTACGAGAAAACTACCCCTCAATATGTGGTGCTCGGGACTCCCTTCCGAAACTTCAAACAATCCATCTCTTTTGAAACACCAAAAGGGGTCGCTAGGAGGACTTGTTTCATCGGACACTGACCCACAATCCGAAATTTCGTCATCATCAATTGTTAAAGAGATTTGGCCTTCAACTTCAATTTGCTCCATCTCTGTTTCAACCAAAATTTGTACACACATACAATTAGAACACATACATAAGATATATAACACACACAAAAGTAAAAGGTGGTACAAAATATCAATTGGGTTGGTGTAAAAAATAAAAAAAAAGTTACCTTGACACAAAAAAAGAAAAAGAAAAGATTGTTTACAAACAAAAAAGAAGGTACTCAAAGAGAGAGAAAAAGTCTAGAACTTGTTGAAGGAAAAGTCGGAAAAATCTTTGAAAGAATGAGAGAACAATTGATTTTATTGAGAAAGGAGAACAAAAGAAAAGAATGGCGTAGCGGTTATTTATATATATGTGTTTGTGTGGGCGCACTGAGAAAACCGCCATGAAATATTGATATAAAACTGTCTCTTTAAGGCGGTTATAGCGAAGCTAAGCTAAGCCAAATAGGGCACGGATTTCGTGCCGTCGTTGCCAAGTAGAATCGGTTTTTGTTCACGCTTTCTTTGACGTCGTGGCAGCTTTTGACTCTTTGACCGAAGTTACTGGAATGCCCCTGAAAGTACTATGTCGGTTACTGTTCACTAGGGGGTGTTTTGGATATTTTTGTAAAAGTCTACTCTTTTTTTTTTTTTTGGGAGGCAAGTAAAAATTTAATGATGTGTAAATAAGTAAATTTGATTTTGGGATTCTTTGTTACGCTTACTTTCATCGTAAGTTTTTAAGTTTAATGTATAATCATGCGTATCTTTTTCTTTTTTCTTTCTTTTTTAGCAAGAAATTATCATTTAACAGTTTTTTTTTTAATATAGAATAATTATCATATTAATTATAAGAAATTAAATTCTATAAAGATGTTGTGTAAAACCCAAGTTTCACCCTTCTAATCTCAATATGCCACATCATCATATTAAATACTTCTATTAAAGAATTATAAATCATAATATTCAAAAGGAATGTAAACTTTATTTTTTTGTAAATAAGAGTGATGAATAGAAAATGTATAAATATATAATATTATCTAATAACATGATAAATGAGAAATCAATAGTGCTCTTGGAAAATCTAAAGGGTAATTTGACCAAATAAATTTTTAATTTTTTTTAAATTACTGCATGGCACATTCATTATTGAAAACTTAAAATTGAGCTTGTTTAGATATTAAGGTCCATTACTAGTCAAAGCCTAAATCCATTATCTTAATCCATGTTCATTGTATTGAGACCTAAGTAATTCTAATTTTACTTGTGATGACCTTACTTGTAGCACAAGTAAAATAGTCCTAATCCTACTTGTAGTAACCTTATTGCTTGCAATTCAAGTATTTTAATCTTAATTAGTTTAGGGTAAGCCTAAGTTTTAATCTAATACTATAATACATATAAACTTGAATGAATCATTGTAACAAATAAATTTATTATCATAAATATATAATCATTAAGGACTTTCATTATATACGTAGCTTATAAAAATTTTAGCAAGCACATATAAACGGTTAGAATGAACCAAGTTAATGTTAGTTTTGCTCGATATTTCTCTCTCTCCTCTCAACGATACAGTCAATAAAGCAATTCTAGTTTTTCTTGGGTCATCATGACCCTTTATTAGATTCAAGTCACAGAAGTGTTTTAATCTCATACGACCATTAACAATTCCCTAATTAGTAAATGGGTTGGAAAATTTAGAAATTATCACAAAAACTAGCAAAATAAATAAATAATAATGATTGAGTTTATTACACACAAGCTGTTACACACAGTTTTATGCACACCCTATTTTTAAATTGAAATCATAACTTAAAGTTACAATTTTAAACTTAAAAATCGTGACTTCAAGTCATAATTTCAATTTAAAAATAGGATGTGTAAAACTGTGTGTAACCACTCTTGTGCAACAAATATTACCTAAAGGAAAATGGTAGAAAATAGGGAGTGGGTTGGAAGATTTAGAAATTATCACAAAAACAAGCAAAATATATAAAAGAAAATGTTATTACGCACAAGTTGTTATACATAGTTTTACACACATTCCATTTTTAAATTGAAACCGTGATTTGAAATCATAATTTTGTACTTGAAAATCATGACTTGAAGTTACAATTTCTGTTAAAAAACGGAGTGTGTGCAAAACTATCTGTAATACTCTATGTGCAGCAAGAACCGTGGAAATTAGGTGTTGGATAACAAGGAGGTGCTTATGTTTGGTTTGCTTGTTTTCATCACCCAATTCTTATTTTTCACAACTCAATTCCTAAATTTTGTGGGCCCCACCCTATTTCGTTTTGTTTGGGTTAATTTCCAAACTCAAATTTCATAATTCAATACTCAAAAAATTGAGTTTAAGTTGTGGAAACTAAGAATAAGCTTTTATTATTTTGACAAATTGACTAGCAACTATGTTATATTTGCTTTTATAAGGAAAAAAAAAATCTGAGTTATGAAGTACCAAACACAAATTGTTATGGGTTAGAAGAAAGCTGGGTAACCGATTTGACTTAAGAGTTACACATTAAACATTATGGATTATTTGCGATGTGTTATGAGTTATGAATAATATGATAACCAAACACATTAATTTAGCTATCAAAAAGATTTTTTTTTTTTTGGGAGAAAGAGCTATCAAAAAGTTGAAACCGGCATCTTTTTATTATTATTATTTTTTGGAGAATAAACGGCTGAGAAACCGACATCTATTGGTATTGCTAGTTGTGCATCACGATTTTTTTTTATACCTTTTATATAAAAATCTTTACCCTCTCCAAAGGGTGGATCTGTGGCTCTGTGCTCAGCACATGGAAATCAAAGGCACTTCAAATATGCAGCCATTATTATTATTATTATTATTATTATTTGCTTATACCATGGGCATCAACCAAAGAAGAGGAATACGATTTTGATTCTTAAACCGTATCAAAGATTAATTTCGTTTATAAAATAATGGATTGTATAGAACTTTACAAATGGAGAAACAATTTTTACGATTTTGTTAGTTACTTTTGATTAAATATTTGATGATAAGTAAAATACTTATTGTTATAGGTTAAAAAGTAAATTTTATATATGTTGTCACTATGATTAAGGTATTCTAGAATTAAGGTGATCACTTCACCATGGAGGGATTATGATTCTTAATGGTTCTTAATGTAACTCCATCGTGGAATTTCTATAATTCTATCTTATATTTTGAAATGAGTAGATTATATTTTATCTTAACATTAACATTTATACAAAATGTTAACTATCTTTTTTTTTTTTTAATTATTGATGATGTAATAAAATTTAATCCAACCATTTGAAAATGGATGAATAAAATTTTAAGAATTATACGGTAGAGTTACTCTAAAAACTCTAAATAATCCTTAACCTATATAATTGGCTTTTTAGTATACATTGAGTGAATTTGTCCACGTGTCTAGATTACATCCACACAAAATCCACCTACTTGATTAACTAGCCGACATCCCGCGCGAAGCGCAATGCATTTTGATAAGTTTTGTAAGAAATTATTTATGACCCATTGATTTCATGAATACTATTATTGTTAGTCACACTTAATCTATGAGGTTTTCTACTAAAATTAAATTCAAACTAAGTACATTGGGGGGAAAATTCTTCTAATTCATGCGACCAAGAAATGTCATCAGATCATAGTTCATATTGTCACCTACAAACTTGTTGGTTCCTAGGTGTCTTTCTTGTATTATTTATGTTTTATATATCAATTAGCTATAAAAACTTCCAGAATTTCATGATATATACAACAACAGAAAAAATAATGTCATAGTGATGCAATAATATCACAATTTAACTTCCAAATTTTAATTGAACTAAAAGTAGCCAAAAATAGATCCTTACCAAGTATACACATTATACAGAAAACCAAAAATATAAATTGGCACATAATATGAAAAAATAAGCCTAAATAAATTACAATGCTATATAAGTAAAAATGTATACATAAAATCTAAACAAAATATTTAAGACGAACATAAAATTTTGAAAATTAGCATACCTCTTAGAAAGAAAAACAAAGATATTGTGAGAAAATTATGGAAGTTTAATTTTTAAGTCCAATGAAATGGGGATTTATATTGGACAAATGTGGAGACAAATAGTATTAATTACCCCATTCATTGAATCCGACTCTTGCAATTCTACATCGAAGTTAGTCTTATGCAGAAAATTGAAAAGTTTTTTTGATTTCTACATTTCCTATGACTTTTTAGATCCATCTGTATCAATTCAAAGCATGTAAAGTTATAAATATATACAAATTTTTTAAATTTTATTAATGCATTGAAATAAATGCATTTGTCATTACTTAATAGTTTGGAATAAATGCTAAATTTAGATAAGGTGAAAGCCTAAATGAAAAAAATATCATATAATGTGCCACTTGGTAAAACTTCATGCTTTCCCACATGAGCTCTCTGTTTATATATATATATATTGATTAATTGATTGATATTGATGAGTAATGCTATAGTCACAAACTATTTTACAATATTTTTACAAACTGCTGATGTGACTAACCTTTTATTGGTTTTCATCTAAGCCCATTATTAATATCATTTTTTCATTTATTAATAATCACTCACCGCATCAGCAGTTTGTAAAAATTTTTATAAAATAGTTTGTATCTTTAGTATTATTCCTTGATTAATTGGGTTTTCAAATTAAGTCCTAGTAACTTTTTGCCTTAAAAAGACATGTTAATAGATATCTTCTTTTCTTATTCAGTAGTTATTCTTTCCTTTCTTTTTTCACAAGCAAACTTCTCATATTTATAGGATTAAGGCTTTGTTTTGAATGTATAAATTGTATCATTCTTCCTTTTCTTTTTTCACTACCAAACTTCTTATATTTATATGATTTTAAAAAAAAAATAATTTGATAGTTACATTAAGAGAGGGAGGAATTAAACTTTATATAGTGTATTATGTACATCTCCGTAAAAAAGGGGGGGGTGGGGGGTGGGGGGTGGGGGGAAATCAAATGAGGTACGAAATTATGGGCTATATGATATTTTTTAAAGGTACAGGTCACGAAAGTCTCCATTTTAACCAACAATGAAATTCAGGAAATATCTCTAAAGCCGTAGGCCATTGTTCCACCATTGTACGTTCCACCTCTACAGCTTGCCAGCAGAATAAAAAAAAAAAAAAAAACCATGCCGAACAATGTCGTGTGCCACGTGGGGTTCTGTTTTTGCACTTGAGAGGTCGGTGATAACCAAAATTGGAGGAATGAAAAGCTTTTTCCAACCTAACCAGTTGGGTCGGCATGCAGGTTCTTCTTGCCTCAATTTAAGGAAGGAAGTGGATGAATTTTGCACGTCCCTCTCTCATACCTATCCGAATATATAAAACTAAAAGTAATTCAAACTTTGTAATTATATATCCTAAATTCTTAATATTATCTCTAAATATTCGTCTCTATCTATCTCTGTTACTTGTATCTATGTTATCAGCATACACTACAAAAAAATCGTCCTGTCCCAGCGTTTTTTTCCCGGCGTTTTTCAAAACCGCTGTTATAGATAAGCCTGTACCAGCGCTTTTTGAAAGCGCTGGTATAGGAAACCCTATTGCGGCGTTTTTTTCCCGGCGCTTTACAAACCGCTGTAATAGGAGGCCTATAGCGGCATTTCTAAAAAACGCTGGTATAGGACGCCCAAAAGCGCTGGTATAGGGTGACCCTATCCCAGCGCTTTTTGAAGCGCTGGGATAGGTCTTTCTCCATAAGGGAATGAGAAGACCTATTCCCGCGCTTTTGAAAACGCTGGAATAGGGGGGCCTATACCAGCGCTTTCAAAAGCGCTGGGACAGGTCTCCTCATTCCCTTATGGAGAAAGACCTATCCCAGCGCTTCAAAAAGCGCTGGGATAGGTCACCTATAGGGATTTTTTTTTTTTTTTTTTACAAAATAAAATTTCTACTCTAGTACTTATACTTGTGGAGGGATTTGTTAATTATCAAATGACTAATACTCCCCTAGAAAAGACCAAAGTACCCTCCAAAACATCGAAAAAGAGCAAAAACACCCCCGATACCTAAAAAAAGACTGATATACCCCCCAAACCTAATAAATGATTGAAATACCCTCAAAACATCAAAAATGACCCAAGCACCCCCTAAAACATCGAAACTGACCGAAGTACCCCTTGTGCCTAAAACTAGCCAAAATAGCCTCAATTATTTGAATAAGACCAAAATACCCCTATAAGTCTGATAAATGATCACAAAACCCCCAAAAAGATAAAAAAATGTCCAAAACACAACCGACACCCAGAAAAGGACTAATACACCCCCGAAACATAAAAAATGACAGAAATACCCCCAAAACATCGAAATGATCGAAATACCTCCAAAATACATCAGGTGTAACTTGAACCCAATCCTATATTTCTTAATTCAATGTGAATTTTGACAAACCTACCGTTAGATTACATTATCTTCATATATTTTTCATGCTTACAAAATTTCAAGGTGATCAAAGATTAATAGTCATGTCATCAATCAATTGTTTAAATTCAAGTTTTTGTAGTTTAAAATTACGCATAAAAGATGAGCAGCTAAGATCAAATGGTAAATTACATCCGATTGACATGCATGTTAAGAACATATAGAACATGTAATCCAACGGTTCGATTTTCAAAATATGAATTCAATAATAAGTTATTGATTGGTGTAACATTTTTTAGAGTTATATCAAGTGTAACTTGAACCCAACCCTATATTTCTTAATTCAATGTGAATTTTGACAAACCTACCGTTAGATTACATTATCTTCATATATCTTTCATGCTTACAAAATTTCAAGGTGATCAAAGATTGATAGCCACGTCATCAATCAATTGTTTAAATTCAAGTTTTTGTAGTTTAAAATTACGCATAAAAGATGAGCAGCTAAGATCAAATGGTAAATTACATCCGATTGGTATGAAAATTTGCATGCATGTTAAGAACATATAGAACATGTAATCCAACGGTTAGATTTTCAAAATATGAATTCAATAATAAGTTATTGATTGGTGTAACATTTTTTAGAGTTACATCAGGTGTAAATTGAACCCAACCCTATGTTTCTTAATTTAATGTGAATTTTGACAAACCTACCGTTAGATTACATTATCTTCATATATTTTTCATGCTTACAAAATTTCAAGGTGATCAAAGATTAATAGCCACGTCATCAATCAATTGTTTAAATTCAAGTTTTTGTAGTTTAAAATTACGCATAAAAGATGAGCAGCTAAGATCAAATGGTAAATTACATCCGATTGGCATGAAAATTGGCATGCATGTTAAGAACATATAGAACATGTAATCCAACGGTTGGATTTTCAAAATATGAATTCAATAATAAGTTATTGATTAGTGTAACATTTTTTAGAGTTACATCAGGTGTAAATTGAACCCAACCCTATGTTTCTTAATTTAATGTGAATTTTGACAAATCTACCGTTAGATTACATTATCTTCATATATTTTTCATGCTTACAAAATTTCAAGGTGATCAAAGATTAATAGCCACGTCATCAATCAATTGTTTAAATTCAAGTTTTTGTAATTTAAAATTACGCATAAAAGATGAGCAGCTAAGATCAAATGGTAAATTACATCCAATTGGCATGAAAATTGGCATGCATGTTAAGAACATATAGAACATGTAATCCAACGGTTGGATTTTCAAAATATGAATTCAATAATAAGTTATTGATTGGTGTAACATTTTTTAGAGTTACATCAGGTGTAAATTGAACCCAACCCTATGTTTCTTAATTTAATGTGAATTTTGACAAATCTACCGTTAGATTACATTATCTTCATATATTTTTCATGCTTACAAAATTTCAAGGTGATCAAAGATTAATAGCCATGTCATCAATCAATTGTTTAAATTCAAGTTTTTGTAGTTTAAAATTACGCATAAAAGATGAGCAGCTAAGATCAAATGGTAAATTACATCCGATTGGCATGAAAATTGGCATGCATGTTAAGAACATATAGAACATGTAATCCAACGGTTGGATTTTCAAAATATGAATTCAATAATAAGTTATTGATTGGTGTAACATTTTTTAGAGTTACATCAGTTGTAACTTGAACCCAACCCTATATTTTTTAATTCAATGTGAATTTTGACAAACCTACCGTTAGATTACATTATCTTCATATATTTTTTATGCTTACAAAATTTCAAATCTAAGAATGGCACGTGATGGACATGTGTTGTGTACCTATATGACTATATATATTCTCTCAATTTGACCATCCAATTAGTCATATTATTTGTTTAAAAAAGTAAACGTAATTAATCATATATTAAAATTTTTACATAAATTTAATATTAGCTATGATTATTATTTTTTTATTTTAAATAAGATAGAATGTGTGATAATTTTTGTTGTGTGGTTTTTTTTTTTTTTTAGAAAGTTCTGTGGTGAATTTTATTGAGTATATGTGATTGTTTTTAAATTTTATTTCATAGCTCATTAATAAAATGACCAAGTGACTTCACCAAATTGCAGATTTTTAAAAAAAAAATAAATATAATTTTTTTTATACTACTAAATGCATAAATATAGTTAATTGTCATTAATTATCAATATAGATAGAGTAGAAATTATATCTTGGAAAAAAAAAAAAAAAAAAAAAAACCTATATGGGACCTATCCCAGCGCTTTTAAAAGCGCTGGGACAGGTCCTCTCCGTTCCCTTGTGGAGAGGGACCTGTCCCGGCGCTTTTGGAAGCGCTGGGATAGGAGCACCTATTCCAGCGCTTCAAAAAGCGCTGGGACAGGTCTCTACCCATAAGGGACTGGAGTGACCTATCCCAGCGCTTTTAAAAGCGCTGGGAGAGGTGCACCTATTCCAGCGCTTCAAAAAGTGCTGGGACAGGTCCCCTCCGTTCCCTTGTGGAGAGGGACCTGTCCCGGCGCTTTTGGAAGCGCTGGGATAGGTGGTCCTATCCCAGCGCTTCCAAAAGCGTCGGGACAGGTCCCTCTCCACAAGGGAACGGAGAGGACTTGTCCCAGCGCTTTTTGAAGCGCTGGGAAAGGTGCACCTATTCCAGCGCTTCAAAAAGCGCTGGGATAGGTCACTCCAGTCCCTTATGGGTAAAGACCTGTCCCAGCGCTTTTTGAAGCGCTGGAATAGGTAGTCCTATCCCAGCGCTTCCAAAAGCGCCGGGACAGGTCCCTCTCCACAAGAGAACGGAGAGGACCTGAAAGCGCTGGGAGAGGTCCACCTCTCCCAGCGCTTCAAAAAGCGCTGGGATAGGTCACCTACAGAGAATTTTTTTCTTTTCCCTACGCTATTTTTTCTTTCTATTGTTCATTCAGCTCCCACTTCTCTCTATCCCCTCACACCACTTCTTGCTCTCCCCTCATGCCGCCACCCCTACCCAGCACGCCGTCGTCATCGTCGCCGATCCAGACAATCTCTTCATCGCCGATCCAGACCGCGACGCTTCACCTCGTCGCCGATCCAGACCGCGGCGCTTCACGTCGGCGCTGATCCAGACCCGCGACGCTTCACCTCGCTCCCAATCGCGACGCTTCACCTCAGCGCCGATCCAGACCGGCGACGCTTCAGCTTATGATCGCCGACAACGCTTCCGGGTTTTTTTTTTTTTTTTTTCTTTTGAGTTAATTTTTTTTGTTAATTTTTGTTTTATAGAGATATTGGCTTTTGAGTTGGTTATTATGTTAGTTTAGGCATTGGTAGAGTTAGTTAAGGTTTATTTAGTTGTCTGGATTTGAATCTGAGGCTAATTTGATTTATTTATTGCTTCAATTGGTTTTAGAGGAGTTAAACTGATAAAGTTCAAATTTTTATGCTTGAATGTTATGGAAAGTTGCAATTTTGAATTGGGTTCGTTGTAATTTTCGTGATCTTGGAGATACGTTTCTGTACAACGGTTGGGTAAATGCAATTTTGGTTGAAAGTTTAGGTATGGTAAATTGTTTTTACAATTTTTTGTTTGGTTGATTCGAAATTTGGCTTTTTGGTGTGTTGGTTTTGGCCAGTGTTGTTTGTTGGGCCTTTTTATAGGCTTCTAAGCAATGAAACTGTGGTAGATTGGTCCTGTAAAACTTCTGGTAGTGTAGGCCAGTTGATTCCTTGAACGAGTCTTTAATCCATCAATAGAGAAAAGCATCACTTGTTGGTGACAGTCTGCAATCTTGCAAATTCTTTAGTCAGGCTTAATTTTTTCTGCAAGGGTTTCCCCCTACCTCTTTGCATGTCATGATATTAGTACTTAGATTTTGAGTGATCTTTTTTAGTTTGGTCTGCTTAGTCTCTAATTTGAAATTCGAATTTTTATATTTAAAAAAATATTCTCATCCTGTGTATTTGTCACCCATTTTTGACTTAGCATGTTGCTTACTTTGACATCTCACACCTGGAGACCTCTAATTTCAGAAGGATGTTTTCTTATTCGTGTAGGCAGCTCAAAATGATGTGCTTCTTGCTGTTCCAGCACTTCTTTATGCTATTAATAACTATCTAAAGTTCACAATGCAGGTGAGATTCCTATATAGGTCCTCTTACCATATGTTTACGCTTTTAGATAGCATGTCTATCTCTCTTTTTATCCATCTGTACAATATAATTTAATAATTTTTTTTTGAATATAGACTTGATTATTCTGCAAGCTTTGTATGTCAATACCATGCATAGACCAGTGCCTGGAAGTGGTGGCCACCTAGGCTGTCTTTTTTGGGCTAAGAGTCTGGGTGTGTTAGCACTGCAATGGCAGTATTCTAGATGCTCAATGGCTTAGGTTTGTCGATTTGGAGATAGAATAATCTGAGTAAAGAGACTGGACTACTGCAAATAGCAAATGAAAAAGAAAATAGAGAGAGGAGAAAGATCAACTTGGTATCACCTTAGGGTTCTTGTGCATCACACCCAAGTGATTGGTGCATCATGTATCAAACAAGCAGCTGGGTTTTCCATCCTTTTTCTTAACTGCTGAAATATCAATAAACTATATATAGGCATCTACCTATGCAGCTTTGGGACCAAGTTTCTCAAAGTTAATTGAGCATGCAATTAAAGTGCATCCAAAATGGCCCACAATTGAAGTTAATTTATTTTAAATCTCTAACTTGTGTGACTTTTGCCATATGTCTTTAAGTAAGAATCATAAGTTGGATTATGTATACTACATGCGTCCAAATTTTTTGCAGTTGTTTTGTCTGTTGCATTCATTTAGATACCTGACATACCATCCTTTTCATGTCCCAGTTGTTGGTCATTTGTTGTTTGTTAGAAGCATAAATTGATAGATATGTGCCAGTATAGCATGATGTTCATCTCTTTGCATTGTGTTACCTGTCTTCTGGTAAATCTGATTTCTAATTGAAGGTCTCTACGGCCTTGATTTTAGAGTGTTTATTTTTTATCTTCATCCACTTTGTGAGATCTAGACTTCTTGAATTCCACAATAGGTGTTCGATATTATTGCAATTAGAGGAAAAAAAGTAATTCTAAATTCTATAGAGCTTCATTTGGCCCTTTATCTACAAATGGAGGTTTAACAATAAGTCTAGGGACGCTCCCAATTTCACCCCCAACCATGTGTTATGTGTCAAGTTGTGAAGCAGGGTTTGAAATTGCTTTGAAATTTGAGTGAAAATTAGGTGTAATAAGTATATTGAAATTACCTGTGAATTTAGCTCATTTGTGTGTAAATAGTTTGTTGGTATTGTGGTATTGTATTTGCTATTGGGAAATATGAATTGTGGTTCATTACAAGTGTTATAAAATATGTATGGCAGGTACATTTTAGATGCTATAAAATTAAAATTTTTTTTTTAAAAAAAAAGGCCCTATTGCAGCGTTTTCAAAAACGCTGCAATAGGGTCTTTTTAACTATATTCATTGAAGACTTATACCAGCGCTTTCAAAAGCGCTGGGATAGGTCTTGAACGAATAAAATTTAAAAGACCTGTACCTATTCCAGCGTTTTCAAAAGCGCTGGTACAAGTCTTTTAAATTTTATTCGTTCAAGACCTATACCAGCGCTTTTGAAAGCGCTGGCATAGGTGGTACCTAGCCCAGCGCTTTTAAAAGCGCTGGTATAGGTCTTGAACTAGTATAATTGAAAAGACCTGTACCAGCGCTTTCAAAAACGCTGGTATAGGGTATGCCTGTCCCGGCGCTTTTGAAAAGCGCTGGTACAGGTCCTGCGACCCTATACCCACAGTGACTGTGCGGCGGTTTGAAGCGCCAGGATAGGAATTTTGACCCTATCCCAGCGCTTTCTGGGGCTATCCCAGCGTTTTCAAAAACGCTGGGATAGCCCCGTTTTTTTGTAGTGATAGAGATAGCAAAATGCTTTTGTCTTGACTCTTGACCCATTTGGGGTAGTGTTATCACAAGAAAATTTTAGCATGAAATATGCTTCACGCATTAAGAGTGACCAAACCATGGGCGGCTCTAGGAACAGTTCAGGGGGTTCAAATGAACCCCCTGAGCTGGCCAAAAAAAGATAAAACTTATATATAATTTTTTAATTTATTTTTTAACCCTCTTAAAATAAAATTTTGAACCCCCTAAACCTAATTTTTTTTAAAAGCTTGGTTGAAATGAACTTGATTATGATTATCTTGACAATATTTTGGTCAAACAGTAACTCTAACAACAAAAGTATAAATTTATTCTTCTTAAATTAAAAAAAAAAAAAAAAAATTCATTTAGATCATAAAAATTTGAAACAAACTAATACATAAAAGTTTATTGTATTTAGATCTCGCTTGAAGTTTACTTAACGACAATAATTCATATGTTTATAGTATTTAAAAACAATAAATAATTTTCAAGATTTAATCTTAGCAACAATAATTAGTATCTTTATTATATTAATAAACTATTATAAAAAAAATCTTATTAATAAACAATATACATTAAACTTATAGTTTATCTTATATAAGAAACGCTATATTCATAATATTTCACAGCAAATCTTAAGTAACAGATGTTACTGGTTGTTACTGATGAAAAAAAAAAAAGTAATTTCAGTAGTGAATTTAAATTAAAACTAATATCAAATTATTACCTAAAATTGTTAGAAATGTGTTTTGGAAATTTTGTAAATATAGCACTTTGAAAATAAAGAAATCACGTAGACTACAAAATTCATTTTTTTACCCAAAATGCATTTTCTTATTGACCCCCTAAAAATATATCCTGGAACCGCCAAACACTACTTTTTTTTTTTTTTTTCCTTCTTCTTCAGATTTTGAGCCTAGCCCATTTTTGGCAACTCGCTATTCCCTGACAAAGAAAAAATTAAAACATCATGGCTATGTTGAATAATGCAATGCAAAGGAGCTTCCACAGTCAACGGTGTAAGTCAAGGTGTGACAATTAGTACTATTGTGCCTAGCTTCCACAGTCACCTGTTAGTGCTTGGCTTCTTTCTTTCTTTTTTTCTTCTCTGCTGGCAACCTGTAGAGGTGGAACAATGGTGGAGGAGAGAGAGAGAGAGAGTCAGACGTCAAATATTTTTGGGTTTAAAGATAAGTTTAGAATGTAAAAAATGAGAGTAATTAATGAGATTCTAATAAGAATATTTGTAATAGTGAGAGTCTTTTTTTAACTGTTAGATCTACTTAAATCTAACGGTTTAAAAATTGTGTAACTTGAACCAATCTCATATATATATATATGTGTGTGTGTAGTCTTGAGTAACGGCACTCACTGATAATTTGATATAACTATTGTCTTTCTTGAATGTTTTTGCTTTGTAAAATGGGTATTAGGTGCAGTTGTTGCTTTGTAGGAGGCAAACTACAAAATGTTTATACAATGAATTTGGAGTCAAAATTGATCAGAATGAGTGCACATCACATGGTTATTAGAAGATTCCTTTATAAACTCTTCCATATTCAAACGAGATAGAGGTTTTTGATCTTTCAGAAGGACCAGAACACAATAAAATCGAATGTTGTTTAGACTTTAGAGTTTAGACCCAAGAATAAGGCTAGAAACAACCACCCCCCCCCCCCCCCCCCCCCCCCCCCCCGGGGAAAAAAAAATCACAATTTTCCTAACTTAATTGAACTGACAAATGGTAATTGGTATTATTTTTACATGAGTTTATCAATTTTACTATGCACAAAGCACAACATAAAACCTTAATAATTATGAAAAAAATTTGTGAAATTTTATGTATCACTGAATCTATCCAGTAAGAAATATTGTAACTCAAAAACGAGAGGTCTTTTTCAAAAAAAGAAAGTTTAGAGGCACAAGAAAATCTCACAACATTATAAAAAATTACACTCCTGAAGTTTAGAAGTGTTTGAATTTTACATCATGAAGTTTGAGAATTTGGATTTTACTTCTTGAAGCTTTGAGGTGTTTGAATTTTACACCTTAATGTTTCAGAATTTGGATTTTACCCCCTAAATTTTATGGGTGTTTGGATTTGTCTCTCTAAAGTTTCATAATTTGGACCATAAAAGCCAAACACCAAAACTTTAGGGGATAAAATCCAAATTCTAAAATCTCAAGGTGAAAAATCCAAACACCAAAAAATTTCAAGAGGTAAATTTCAAATTTTGAAATTTCAGAATATAAAAATTTTAGGGGTGTAATTTACAATTTATCTTATATATCTATATTACTATACTATTTAAGGGGTTTTTCTTATTTGGATTGGACTTTTATGTAGTTTAGAAATACCCTTAAACCTTATGTTTAATAGGAAAAAAAACTTGAGGACAACGTGATAAAAATATATCTCTAATTTCACTTAAAATGTTTATGAAATAGGACACTCTCCTACTAATATATGTTTTCAAAATTATCCACTAAAAAAAAAACCTAGTCAATTTTAAAAAAAAAAAGGAAATTATAACACTAGACAAACAAAAAAAAAAAAAAAACTCTTATCTCACGCGTCAAGAGCATGTGATGAGACTAGTAAACTCTTGAGAGAGAGAGAGAGAGAGAGGTGGCAAGATTATAGTGGACATTATTTATTGCTGGTTCCTTTCCGGGTAAAGACCCAAACCCGGGCAGAACAAAACCCGTTATTCTTAATTTGCGCGGCAACCCGAAATTGAAGGAGAATTTGCACCATTAGAAAACAGAGGAAGCGAGACAGTTGGGACGTAACAATTTGTAACAAACCGAAAAGGATACTGCGCTCCAATGTCCAATCCAACCAAAAATGAGACAAAATCTTTACCTTAATAAGAAGGAAGAACCAGAATTTCTTGCAATTTTTGTTGTTGTTGGATTGTCTTTTATTAGTTTCTTTGACTTTGTTTCATTGAAGCCGTTCCTTTCTCTCACCATTATTTCCTCAGCCCCTCTGAAAATGGCTCATCATCACCATGCGAATCCACGCATTCTGATCTAGCTTCCAACTTTTATTTTCACTTTTCACACATAACCCAGGTTTCCTTTTTTTCTCCTATTGTTCTCGTTTGGTTCAAGTTTGTGTCTTTAGAATTCAGTTTTGTTTTTTTGGCGTGCAGATTGAGCATATTGTAGTTTGTTGTGATTGAGATTGTGTGGTTTCTGTTGTAAATCACAGAGCAGTAGTTTTTATTATTATTAACATTTGAAAGAAAGAAAGAAAGAAATGTAGAATCCATGTTTGTAGAATTGAAGAAAGAAGAAGGAGAAGATACAATAGAAAGCATTTGAGAAGAAAGCTTTGGCAGGAAGAAAAAAAAAAAAAAAATCACAAAATAGCGAAATTTGTTAAGCTAAGGAGAATGGCAGACTCAGCGGAAACGCTGGGTTCTTTGGTCTCTAGCTCCCCTTCACCGAAGGGATCATCATCGCCGGGTGGGAAAGATAGTCATCCTCCCCCACCGGATAATTCCTCTCCTCCACCGGTGGATTCTTCATCTTCTCCACCTTCACCTAGTTCAAGTCCTCCTCCTCCTTCTCCTCCTCCTCCTACTTCTTCTCCACCGCCTTCAAATTCAAAATCCCCGCCTCCTACCTCGTCTCCAGGCTCAGGTTCTCCTCCCCCTACACCCCCACCACCATCGGATACAGTAGCTCCAAAGGCTTCACCTCCACCACCATCAAATTCAAAACCTCCACCACCATCACCACCACAAAAATCTCCTCCTCCTCCTCCTCCTCTTTCTCCTCCTACTCCTCCTCCTTCTAACAATAATGGATCTTCTCAAAACTCGCCGCCTCCATCACAATCCCCACCTTCTTCTTCTTCTCCTCCTCCTCCTCCTCCTCCTACTGATAATAATTCTACTTCTCCGCCAACTTCACCACCTCCATCTAATACCCTTGTTCCTCCTCCAACTGCCAGTTCCTCGCCTAACCCGCCTGGTTCACCACCCAAGACGTCGAACACTTCTCAGCCACCCCCTCCAGCCAAATCATCACCATCACCTCGGTCATCCCCTTCTGGATCTGGCCTGTCCCCTCCTCCCCCCAAAAGTGTAGGTTCCTCTACTAAGGTTAGCTCCAGCCCACCACCAGCACAGAGTGGGAGTGAAACTGGTACTGCTACTGCTACTTATATTGGGGTGGCGGTAGCAGGAGTGTTCATCATTGCCTTAATTGCAGTCGTTTTCGTGACCACAAGACGGAGGAGAAGACGAGCTCAGATCTATACCTCCCATTACATGCCCCCCAATAGTGTTGCGGTGAAATCAGGTAAAAAGAAGTTCTTGAGGATTCGAATTGCTTACTACATGTCTCTATGATCTATTAAATTTTGGCGTTTCTGATATACAGATGGATTTTACTACAACCAGTCACAGACTGTGGGGAATAATAATGGAGGAGATCTCTATTATCATTCATTTGCAAGTAGTCAAGGGAGTCAAAGGGGGAATGCATACCAAGGACAAGGAGGGGCACCAGACTCGAATTCCCTAGGTTCTACTAAGTCATTTTTTACCTATGAAGAGTTGATGGAGATAACCAACGGGTTTGCTCGACAAAATGTTATTGGTGAGGGTGGGTTTGGGTATGTTTACAAGGGTCAGCTACCTGATGGAAGAGTGGTGGCTGTTAAGCAGCTCAAGGCGGGTAGTGGACAAGGGGAGAGGGAATTCAGGGCTGAAGTTGAGATTATTAGTCGTGTTCATCATCGACATTTGGTCTCGTTGGTGGGTTATTGCATCTCTGAGCAACAAAGAATGCTCATATATGAATTTGTTCCAAATAAAACACTTGAGCATCATATGCATGGTAAGGGGAAATTCTTGTTTTCTCACCTTATCAATCATATATTGTCATGATTCTCAGTATGATATTGGTATCTGCTGTCCTGTCAGGTCAAGGAATGCCAGTGTTGGATTGGACCAAAAGAATGAAGATTGCTTTAGGGTCTGCAAAGGGTTTGGCATATTTACATGAAGATTGTATGTATCTCTTCTGGCATTATCATGACTATTGTACTTGTGCTTATTGAAAACAAAAACATTCTCTCTTAAATATTTTCTTTTGTTTAGCAATGCTTGAATATGCCTGTGATCATAGTTGAGTATTTGTTTTTTCAATGAATTGAAATCTAACTTTCTTGCCCACCTCCACAATGTAAAGACAGGCCACCAGTAAAATTTAGGTCATATTAACTTTTTATGAACTCCTGTCGATCTAATATAACTGTCCAATGCTTAATTAACTGTTAGATAACTATGTTATCTGATTATTTCTTCTCACCGTCACTTGTTTCTAGGCCATCCAAAAATTATTCACAGAGACATTAAGTCAGCAAATATTCTTTTGGATGATGCTTTTGAGGCACAGGCATGTGTTTTGATCTCTTTGCTTAATTTTTTTTTCTCTTCTGATGCTACCCATGATGTTTCTCTAACAGGTTTTAATTTGAGAATTGCTTTGAGCGCAGGTTGCAGACTTTGGACTTGCCAAACTAGCAAATGACACTTACACTCATGTATCCACTCGAGTCATGGGGACATTTGGGTAGGTTTGAACGTCTGGAACACCTTGGCACTTTTACAATGTTGAAGCATTTTATGAGTCTGTTCCATTTCTTCTTCTTTCTACAATTCATGAGTACAATTCCAGAGAAAGCTAGTTGAAGTACTAAAAATGGCAAATACTTCCAACAGTCATGATATGTGGTCATGTGAAACAGAGTTGGGGGGTTTAGGACCTTCAGTTATTGCCCAATGGCGCTCCATGATATTCTGAGAAATAGAACTTAGCCAGGATGGGTATTTACAACAATCCAATCTATCACTTCCTTTAGAAGGCAAGGAAGTGATTGGTTGAGATATAGAGAACAGACCTGAATCTAAAAAGAGAAAACTCCCATTTTGGATCCATTACATGATAATTTTTGGCTTAATTCAGTTAATAGTAAAGGGATTTTAAAAACTTGGTTTTGTCTTTGCATAATCAATGTTCAATTTGCCTGTCAGGTACTTGGCACCCGAATATGCATCGAGTGGAAAATTAACAGACAGATCAGATGTATTCTCATTTGGAGTTGTCCTTCTAGAGCTAATCACTGGGCGTAAACCTGTTGACCCAAGGCAGCCTTTGGGAGATGAGAGTTTGGTTGAATGGGTATGAATTATCACTGTACTTACTCTTCAAGTTGTTTAGAAGACTGATGGACTTTCTAACTTACACTCTTTCCAGTGGTCCTTTTACTTCTAGTTTTCTTTCAAATGTTGGTGACCCTGTGGCCTGAAATATGGAAGAAGTTTAACTTTGGCAAATATTATTACTTCATATTTGAAAAAAGTGAAAATGATAAAGTATGCTTATTCTAGTAGAAGTATTTCCACGTCAACTACCTCTCTTGCACTTTGGTATTGTCACATGGATATCTCAAGAAAAACAATGGAGTGACTAAATTAAATTCTTCCCTAATGCCTTGTATGTTTTCTTGTAAAATACTTTTGCTTACCTTGAAGGTGTCTCATTTGTCTCCCATTGCCTTCTGCTTTCAATGAATGCAAATTTCCTAGTCCAATACACCCCTATTGCACCCTTACAATTGCAATTGATAACATGTATATTTGAGAGTTGGTACAAAAATTTCAATTCAGTTCTGTATATCAATAAAAATTATAATAAATTTTTAGCATTGCCAGGGGTTTGGTTTTGACGACAGCCCCAGATTTTTCTCTGTAACCTGCTGAATCTATACTTACAACCCACCTCCCCCCTCCCCCTTCCCCCATCGAAGGAAAAAAAAAAAAAAAAACCACCTTCTGAATCTGTATGAGACGATCATTCCTGATTTCTGAAAACTGACATGCTGTGATCAAAACAAATTTGTGAAGGCTTTTTCTTTAAGAAGGACAATATTAGGCATACCAAAAGCTACTGCTGCCTAGGCTAAAAATCTTCTTTGATATCATATTTATGCATTATGAGGCTGATGTGGCTCAGAGCTACTTTTCATGGTCAGTTTGGATTTGTTTCAAGTCCATGTTTCATTTGACCAAGTCCAACAGATGAAGACTCTTTGACCTTACAAGCGATCAAAAGGTCCTAAATACTCAAGTGTAATGATTTCCTATATCATCTCTTGGTATCTTGAGTGGAGGGTCTGAATCATAGAATTTATTTATTTTTGGGTACTTATATTTTATCTGTTAGAATGATGCTGGTAATTCTTTTCTTATGATTCACTCGGTTCCCTTTGAAAAATGTGTTGTCAGGCTCGTCCACACCTTATTCATGCCCTTGAAACTGGTGATTTTGGTGAATTGGTAGATCCACGACTTGAAAAGCAGTATGTGGAGGTTGAAATGTTCAGAATGACTGAGGCAGCTGCTGCGTGCATTAGGCATTCTGCTCCAAAACGCCCACGCATGGCGCAGGTAATACTAATAAACAGCACTTTGTGATTTCTCTTTGTTATTGCCAGTTCAATCTCATGCTTCTTATTTACATATAACATTAAGAGAGAAATATGCTTAATGGGATCAAATGACATAAGGTTAGCTCTACATCAGCTTTACCCTCTCTTCTATTTTTAATACAGTTTGACTTCTAATCTTCTATGACTAACATGTAGGTCTTTTCTTATAAAACTTATTCCCATCTCCAACGTTCTTGTGGTAGTTCTCTGACTACAATAAACTATTTGGGCTCTCCATTTCAGGTGGTAAGAGCATTGGACAGTGAAGGTGAAATGTCTGATCTGTCTAATGGGGTGAAATATGGCCAGAGCACAATATATGATTCTGGCCAATACAATCAAGAAATTATGAGATTTAGGAGGATGGCACTTGGCAGTGACAGCTCAGATCTTGAAGCGTACAGTGGACCATACAATTCTAGAGAAATGCCAACGCTTAAGGATGAATATTCAAGTTCTGAATCAGAAACTCGAGCCTTTAATGCACGTAGTGGTGAGCAACGATATGGCAGCACAAGAGAAGGCAGTGCCCGCCGGTTTTAACTACATGTGATTCCAAATGGTTTTCTACTGCACATTATTTGACCCATATAGGGCACTAGAAAAGGCAATATCTGCAAGAGAGGCCTTTGTTTGATTTAATCTGACTTAACTAGTGTGTAAAGCATTTTTTTTTTCCCCTTTTTCCTTTTCTGGTGAATCCTGGTATATCACTTAGTCCCTCAAAGTATTTGCAGAGTAGGTGAAGCTTAAACTGAGAGTAATACTCAGAAGGTAAATTTTAATACCAACAATGTCTTGATACTGGGGCGAGACCGCTCATTTTTGTGTGAATACTTATTGTGATAAACGTTATATCATGGTGAAATGATTTAGCGTTTTCTGTATTGGATGCATATCATTTACTACTATTATCATCGTGTTTTTCTACTCTTTTTGCCAGAAGAAATTACCTGTATCTTAATATATGAACTGTAGAAGTTGCAACATGCTGGTAGTTTCTTGTGCTAAATAATCAAGTTATTCGCTTGAGAAGAAACGAAAGGCAACACAGGAGGGAAAAATTCTCAAATTCAAAAGTAGTATGCCTAAATGTCTCGCAAATGAAACAAGAGGTAAGAAAGTTATGTACAAGACACACTTGATGAGCTCCATCTATCATAAACCAACATGAAGAAAAACTACAAAATTAGAAAGCTGCAATTCTACCCTTTTCTACTTTCATATTTTCAAGATCTACTTCACTAAATTGGATTTCAAAGTTGATGTATCAATGATCATGCAATATTGAGTGATACTATATGGTTAGAGGAGGTGTCAAAACTTTGTCATACCCTTTGCTTTCTGAAATCAATACCACACATTCTATCTTCCGTCTATTGTGATAGTCTACAGTCTACTAGCTCGAACAAAGCATCCCTCAACTTCTTCGGCTTAATGTCCGTGTTTGCCTGGGCAATATACAATGTTATTCTGTATCAGACAGATGATCCAATGAACAATCATGCAAAAGGAGAAATGGATGTGTTATGCAATTTTAAGCAGGATTCAATATGAATACATTGTTGTTTTACTTAAAATAAATAAATTTATTGACTTGTTTACTCTCTCTCTCTCTCTCTCAGTTTATTATTATTTTTTTATCGTTTTGGTTATGATGGTATTCCCTAACAAGCTGGCTCTTTCAGTGCTATGTAAATCAATAAGGACTGGCTGATGCTATGCAAAGGCAAAATGCAGTTATTATATTTCCCACTGAGCTCCAAACATCCCAAGGAATTTTAGCAATAAACCATTACTTTCGCATCACCTAAACCCGTTTTGGTATCTCTTTGCTTGAATCTTACCTCAACTTTGAGAATGTTCAAGACCTTGCCACAGAATGTGGTGACATTGGCATCGGCTACTTGAAGTCCTAAGGAATCTATAGCCTCCATGAACTTTGCAAACCCACCTCGCTTCTGCTCACAGATGATTTTAATCAAGAAGTCTCTTTGGCCTATCTGGCTCACTTCCACTTGCACCTAAGAAAAGGTTTATGCCAAAGGTGTTGAGGCATGTTGCAACAATAAACTGAACACAGACATTGGAAGTGACAGCTAAAGGTTATGCTAGCACTACATACCTCTGTTTGCTTCTTTTCTCCAAGGCTAGATGATTCCGGTTTTTGCTCAGTAGGAGCAAAACATGTGGTGCCGCCATTTGTTCTGTTTGGTTTTAAGATCTTCAACTCTGCTTTATTCTTTTCACAGTCCTCTTCTTCCATTTCCCTGAGCTCATCATGAAGTTGCTTAACCTCCTTCTGCAACTCTTGTATATATTCAATTGCATCTCCAACAATCGCAGCTCTATCCATCTAGAAATTCATTAAATGAAAGAATAAAAGCTGAATAAATACAGAGAGACACATCCACATTGGGTGGAAAAAAGGAGACCAATTCACTATTATATTATTTCACAAGTATTTATTATCTTAACCTTGGTTATCTTTGGGACTAAAGCACGTAGAGTGAAGAGCCCATCTGTAATCCTGTGCCTTCTTTTCCTCTCTGTGACGAGATTCTTTGAATGGAATTTTTTTGTTTTTGGTTCCTGGATAACTTTTTCCTTCTCTTTTTCTACCACATTGCCACAATTTAATGCCAATTTTGTCTTCAATGAACTCACATTGTACTCAGGCTTTTTAGAGCCAGAAGATTTTCCAATTGACTGATTCATAGAACCATGTAGAGGTATATAACCACAATTTAAGTCAAATGGACATTCAATGGAACGAGTGGATCCACTAGATGATCCCTCAACACTAGGATAGGAGCTGGACTGGGTCACCGGAGAGAGAGCTTGTATTCCAGGCCAATGTTGTGAGTACTCTTCAGGCAATGGAGCAAGATGATGTTCACTGAGTTTCACATTGGCAGAGTTCAAGACACTCTTGGCGTCTTGGTCCAAAGAGATGTTAAACTGAGCTGTAATGAACTCTATGGTCTTTTGATCTTTTGGTATCTGAAAAGAAGAATTATTTATTTATAGACTGGAAGAGAATATCTCAATTATAATGCTGAAATTAAACTAAGCACAAAGCTAATCTTACATGCTTTGAGACAAAGAGCTCAATAAGACCACCAACAACTGGGATCAGAACTCGGGTTCCAATTGTGTCCTGTCAAAATAAAACTTTATTATTAGTTAAGTAGCAAGTAGCACCTCTATGTTTTCTAATGGTCTGTCTCAATCCATATGGCCAACTATGATGTAACAAATCTGTGGGACGTCCCATGTTTTCTATGTCTTGGTAGTATAGTCAAATTTTCAAGCATATCATCAACTACTTGATGAGGGACACTTAAGGAAAAATATATGTTAGAGCCTAGAGCCTGGAATATGTGATTAGCCTCAAGCCCATATCAATAGCCTAAAGCTCCTTTTGGTTGCTAAGAAAATATTTGGTAAAAAAAAAATTTGAAATTCAGTTATTGTGTTTGGGACCTGAGGAAGCAAAAGCCTACTCATTGGACATTTTATTTCTTGGAAAATCAAACTGTTTAATCCATAGGATGGAGTATGTACTTTCTTTTTGGTTTCATCAGTTTGTTATCTGAAAGCAAATTCACAGAGAGAGAGAGAGAGAGAGAGATATTGGTGTACCCACGTTTGAAATATCTGAATCCAAGGCATTGGCATTGCAAATCCACCTGGGTTGGGTTGATATGACAACTTCACCATGAACCCTGGTTCCAGTTTTCCATATTATTTTATCTTTATCATGTATTCACAGAATGAAAGGTCAAGATTGAGAGAGAGAGAGAGAGAGAGAGAGAGAGAAAGAAAGCTGTACCCAGAATACAGTGGCATAGAAGAAGGAAGTTGAGCAAGAGCTTCACAAGCCTTTGTGCTTATGGGATGCTGAAAGTGACCATCTTTGCAAAGAGGACTCAAATGGTGCTCCACCCCTCTTTCCTCTTTCACATTAGCAACAAATCCATAACCACCACTACAACAGCAACCCATCCATTCAATAAACCTACAATAATCAATGAACACAAAAAAAGAGAGAGCAAAGAGTGTCAAAATCTGATGTTAGGTCTAGTTGAAAATGTTTGATACAATGTAAAACAATATGCTAATAGTAATACTACCTAGATGGATCATCTCCTAGTTTCCAAACAACACAATAGTCCCAGGTCTTAGTCTGAACAAAGGGTCTAAGCCACTCCACTGTTCTCTCCAAACCCCTCATTGTCTCCTCCATTTACAACAATTTTGGTTTGTTTGTGAGTTTGCTAAGAGTACTAGTAGAGTATGATAATGGCTGTTAAAGCCTTTCTTTCTTTCTTTAATTTGGATGAGTACAAAGGAGCTTTTAACTTTTATTATGTCCCCCTTTATAATGTAAGTCTCCAAACTTGAGGCAAAATGGTACGCGACGACAATGCCAACACTCCTGTGCTTTTCAATTGGGAGGGTATCGTAGTAGTCAGTTGCAAATCCGTGACAGTGGGAATCTGATGCCAGAAGAGAGAGAGAGAGAGAGAGAGAGTGTGTGAGAATGTGTCATGTGTGTGTGTTTTTTTGACCGATTACTAGAGTTGGTATAAAAAAACAACCATCGAATGGTTCAAAAGCTCCTGTGAAAGCAACCCATAACAGCACATAATCATTATTTCATTCTTTATTATTTGGAAAATAAATATAAGCTTACCATTTTTGAAGCATGAATACCATTCTCTTTATGTATATATATATTTTTAAGAATCAATACCGTCTTCTTCATCTTAAATAATGTTCACTGGATTAAAGGGTTCGCTAGAAAAATCGGGATCACCAATAGCTTTATTGCTAAGCTCGAGGGCTCAGAGATGGACTTCTTATTTGCAGCAACTGTAACTTTGATTGTGTTGAGAATGAACTGGATGCTAAAGCTATTATAGATGTCTTGACCAATCCTAATTATGTAAATAACATTGTCTCCTATCTTGGGTGATTGCAGGTAGTTGATCTCAAATCTTTCCTAGGTCCGGTTTAGTCATTGCTACCATGAAGTGAATCGCTGTATTGACGAGCTTGCTAGGATGGGTTTGAGCTATAATTTAGATTTTGTTATTTTTGATAGTCCGCTTGTGGACTTGCTTTTTGTTTTTGAGGATGACTTCAATAGGATTTACCTAAACAAGCTTTGCCCTAAGATTTCTGTTCTGGTTTAGTTTTAATCTATTATCCTTTGCACCAAAAAAAAAAAAAATGTACACCCTATAAATAAGATTCTTAATAATGAAATTGACTCTTTCAATTTTCAATTAAATGGAGAGGGTTGTGGTTAATTGTGGTGAAATTTTTTTTGGCTCCTTAGTTTAATATATGAGTATAGTTTGATCTGCATTCATGTTCAATATGTGAGGTCTTTGATCTTAGATTATTGAAGGAAAAACAAAATTATGGTAACTCCCAATTGAATTCATGCAGTGCTATTTGGCGCTTTTACGGCTGTTAAGTTGGGTTTTTGACAAAGAAATGACATTTAAGAATAAGATTACTTGTCAATTATCCCAATTTACCAATCAGCTATTAACCTATGTGATCTACTAATGGTATTCTGATCCTTTACGTGGGCTTTGATTCAGAATCAAATCCTTCTGAATCAAATCCTTCATTTACAGTTATCAAAAAAGAAAAAAAAAAAAAAAAAAAAAGCCTTCATTTACACTTTAAAAAAAAAATTAAATGACAAAGTTAATATAGATTATAGACATCGCTACAAGCCTATTAAAGTATTGTAAATGAAACAGTAACACTCTAAAACCAAACATCATTTTGTAGTTTAAAATTACAAAACGTAATAAGTCTGTTATTAATTATAATAAATACTAATACTTTCTTCACAAGTTTCAAATAAGTGGTACGTTTATATCCAACAAAAGAAACAAAAAGTGGTATGTATGCTTGTAGGACAAGGATTTCAGAAAATGGAATATTACACGGTTTGGCTCTGTTTCACCAGAACAGGTACAATTCTGTATTGTTCCTAAACGGTACAATAATGAAAGGCCGTAGTTAGCTAAACGACAATCATGGAAAAATGCAGACATTTTGCACACAATGCATGAAGATTTTAAAATCCATAATAATAATAAACAGAGAAAAAAAAAAAGAAAAAAAGAAAAGAAAAGAAAAGGAGTTGAGTTGAATGTGCCACAAATTCTTTTGCTTGACCTTGAAGGTTAAGCTTAATAGCAATATAGGATTGTAGAATTATAAGCTTAATAGCGACATAGTTGCTTTAGCTGTTTTTGGTTTTATTGCTTGTTGCTTTGTTTGGTTCAATAATACCGTTTATCCTAATGTTTACGAGCCCACTGGACCAAAAGCTATATATAGAACTAGAGGGTTCACTTAGAAAAGAGAGTATTTATAAATTAATTAGTATTATTGGTTCATAAGATATATAGATTTGAGAGGGTCAAAGAAAATTTGAGTAATTCTATAATCACAAACTATTTTATAATATTTATACAAAATTATTGATATAACAAATTCTTATTGGTTCTTATGGGCCCATTATTAACATCACTTTTTTACTTACTAATAACCAATAACAATATCTCTTATTTGTAAAAAAATTTGTAAAATAGTTCATAATTTTACTATTTTCTAAAAAACTTAAACCATTTCAAAAAAGATTGAGGGCTATAGCTTCAACGTGGCACTGCTCTCCATGGGCTTAGTAGAGCTTATCAGTTGGGTTGGGCCGTATTTATCAGAATTTGGATCCATGACAAGGCCTACATATACAGGTGTAATATATTTATATGGCCACTTACTATTTTTATTTTTTGTTTGAAACTTTTTTTTTTTTTTTTTATATAGGAAAAAACTAAGAATTTTATTAAGAAAAACGGTCATATAAGCTTGAATTATATGGTGAAACTGTGGTGGGACATCTTCCATTCATACTAAGAATTTGAAACATTTATTGCATGTCTAACCAGATTATTAGCAACTTTATCTTTCTTCTTGTATTTAGGGTCGTTCGTTGGTTTCCAAAGTTCTTAGTTATAGAGTTAAAGGATTATGTGTACCTAAAACGAGATGTAATTAATTCATGCTTTCCATTCTATGTTAAATCCATCCATACTTTCTACTAATTCATTTGGTTTGGTATCGGTTTGAAAACATTTCCACTCGTCCTGGCTAGGCCAATTAAGAATCTCCCTTCAATCTACCTAGCTTGACTGATGCACATTCCTAAATACATATACACGAATTGGACAAGTCATTTGATGAACTACAATGACAGTTGCATACCATCTAGCAAGTACCTCAAAAGGTTAATTTTGTAATTATTGGATAATTTATTGGGTGATGTTGAAAGATTTTAGACAATTTTTCTAAACTTATATTTAAAAAAAAAAGTGAATTACAATTTACTCTTATGGTTTGGTTTAATCACAGTTTTATTAAAAAAAGTTAATTTATACATTTGATCCCCTAAGTTTGGATTAAAATATAATCATTAGGTTCCATCCAAATTAATATATTTTGTATTTTGTGGACAAACCTTCAATTAAACTCTTCCCTTGTAGTTTGGCCATATAACAATTTAGTTCTACAAAACATTTCAATTGTTCTATTTTGACCCTGACATTTGAATTAAAATTGAATTGTTAAGAAGGATTTTGACATAATCCTAATAATTTCGTTTAATCCAAACCTTAAAGGGTCAAATGTGGCAATTGAAAGTTTGTGTACTTAATTGTAAGAGGATTGAGTTTAAATGTAATAAAAAAAAATTTGTTGTGAAAGGTGCACAGTTTAAGTCAAGAGCCTTGTAATAAAAAACGACTCTTCTTTGTCAGGAAAATTAGGTTTCGAATCCTTTTATAGTAACTATAATATATATATATATATATATATATATATTCTAAGGTAGATATATATTTCTTGATTTTTCAGCTCAAACACCCTTGCTAATTAAAACTATTGCATGTCACAACACCACCATATGTAATTACATATTCCAAGTTCTGGCCCTTGTGGGTGGAGACGATATGAAAATACAGAAGAAAAATTAAAATAAAAAACAGAAGGATTTTGATAGAAATGTAAGCCAGGTACATAACTATATCATATGGAAGCTCCTGATCTTTGATTTTCTATACCATCATCATGCACCGGCTCTGGGCTCTCCTTCATGATCACCACCTGGCCTCATTTCACCTCTGTTGTGATGGTGATGACCACCATTTTCGGATGGCCTATGCCCTCTGCTATTATCACCATTTTCAAATGGCCTGTGCCCTCTGCTTCCTCCATTTCCAGATGGTTTGCCTGTTGGAACTTTCTTCTTACCAAACCCAAACTCAATGTCCCCATTATCTTTGGGACGAAAGTTGTGGTTTTGCTTTGCTGGTTTTTGTTTGTTGTAACGCCGGTTGCAGAGCCTGCCAAGAAAGCAAGCTATAGCTGATACAACAATGATCACAGCAAGGACAATAAAAACTGTCCCAAATGACCCATTTGAATGGTGTGAAGGTGGTTCCCCAGTGACAGTATTGGGGTAAACCAGAACTGGCTGTTGTTGTGGCTGAGGGAGTTGTTGCTGCTGGGGTTGTTGCTGCTGGGGTTGTTGCAAAGACATCTTTAGGCTTAGTTGAGAGAAGAGAAAGGGGAGGGGCTTGGTTTTAGTATTAGTCTGCAGCTCTTGTGCTTTGAGTGCAGACAAAGGTTGTTTTTTGGTTTACTCATGAAACAAGCAATTAGATTGCTGTGTGAAAGGGTTATGTATAATTGGGTTGATCCATTCAAATATGTGGGGGGTTTTGCATTCAATAAAGGAGGAACTTTCTTTAATAAAGAGACTACTAAAGTTATTCCTTGTGTTGATTACTGCGGGAGATTCGGTACTGCTGTTGCTTTGTATGGAGAGAAAGTAAGATTTTGGCTCCTTTGAACAACACACTTTTAGATCTCAAGGCCCCCATGAAAGAAAAGCAATTATTTTACTTAGACTCTCTCTCTCTTTTAATCATTGGAGTGGGATGATCTCCGGTGAAACTCATGCATACAAATAGATGTTATTGTGTATTCATATACGGTTTCTTTGTTGGGTCAAGTGGGCTGAGTTCAATTGATTTTGATTTTTTTTTTTTTTTTGTTGAGAAACCAGACTCAAATGTCTGCTAGATTAAGAGAAAAAGGACATTACAAAACATCACGAACTACAATAGGAGCTAGGTCTGCTAGATTTTGATTGTTTGAATTGCAACATATATGCATGTTTCATATTTGGTATGTAAAGCCGTAATTAATGATGGTTTCATAGATTTGTGTGTAAGAGTGGTTTGAACCGTTCTATTTACATGAAAATTTGTGCTCCTCTCTTTCATTTGGCGAAGAATTCTAGGCTTTTTTGCAGATATTTTTTAAAGGAAGATAGATTATGAGGTTCAAAATTGGGATATGTGTAATTAATTATGTACTATTTCCCCAGGCTCAAGCTTATCTGCTTTAATGGGGTCACTCGTCTAATTGTTGTCTTTATTCCTTTCTCTTTTTTCAAAGAAAAAGGATTATGCTAGAGTGGTATGAGCTGCTTGAGTTTATCATTTTTGTTGATGATTGGAGAGCAATGATATTATAATCATACTGTACTCATAATAGGTTGGTAGTTGGTACAAAAATTCAACAAGGGACCCAATGAATCAGACGTTCCAATGCACAGAAATAAAGGTGACCTTGCCACTCTTTTTATGCAAGTGCAAGACCAATTGACAGTCCCCTTTTTGTCTTATGATTGCATTGTTCTGATGATCATTGGATTACAGGCATTATGCCAATGGATTCACAGCACAGTGATCTGTGACGTGCCTCTATTTTCCTCTTTAATTATACCATTTTGATATTGTATTTTTGTTATTAGGAATCAAGTAAATAGATAATGGTAGGAGTGATTATTAGTTTAGGTTTTAAGGGTTTGTTTGGGTACTATATATTGTTGAAAATTAAAAATACTATAGCAAAATAATTTTTAAATGTGTGAATAGTGCTGTGAGACATAGTTTTAAAGAAAAATTTGCTGAAATCCATATTTGCGAGTCCCGTGAACAGTGCACGAGACCCACACAAAAAAACGCAGACATGCAAAACCCCTGTTTTCAGTGCAATTCAAACATACACTAAACTTGTAGTAGGTAAATAACTAAATATAGGATTCTTTTGAATTTCAAAGTTACGTTTATCTTATAAAGCCAATTTTTTTTACAACTTGACATTGAATAAGAAGACTGGATCAAAAATCTTATCATTGAATGAAATTTTCACTTTGCATGTTGTTTTTTCTATTAAAAAATGATGATTTTTTTGTTATTTTATCCATTTGTGACACATAACAAACTCTCTCCCCTTCCCCTTGGCTGAAGTTGATTTTGATTTTGAGGAGGAAAGCTGAGCAAAGATTTGTTGCTTGGCAAGTCGCACCTTTCCACATTGTCGTTGATCTTTAGTATACGTGGTAGAAAAATCTCATACTGCCGAGCTTTGCTTCAACCTTAATCAACTTGTTAGAGCCATGGAAGCAGCAGCCCAGCTAATTTTGTAATATATATATTTTTAATGGAATTGTGATTTTTGTTGTTCTCCATGAGAAGTTTAAACAAAGAAATTGATTTTTAAACTAAGTTTGAGAAAAAGGAAGAGAATGGTATTTATGTACTAATTATCTATTTTTTTATGAAAGTGGACTCTGTGACCTATAAGAGTGGGATAAAATATGCATTAAACGTTATATTTACTTGTGTCTCAAGAACATTTGTTAATTAGGCCTAAAAAAGGAAAAAAAAAGAAAAAAGAAAAAAAAAAGAGAGACTATAGGTAAACTTTTTTTCTTATTTATTAAAGTAAAACATTATAATTGGCATAGTCAAGAGTCTTGTAATTTAGTGATATTGTCTATTTTCTCGCAGAATTTATATAAATTCTTTCTTCCATATTTATTACTGATGAAGTGCAAATCGTCAGTATTTGTAAGTGCGTCCAGATGGAGCTAAGTCCTTGTTCGTGTCTCTACAAATATGGTAAGATGGCTCCCTTAAGGTGGTCACCGGTGTGGTGCCTACCACAACGTCTCCGATGCCAAAGTCATTCTAAGGAAGCCTTTAGAGAATAACATAGAAAATCAAAGTAACTATGAGTGATTTTTGGAGTGTCTATGTACCTTGTGCTAGTGCTTTGAGGAGTTTATATACGTCTCCATAGCTACTAGCCGTTATGACTGTTATTGTGGGTTTAATGCTTCTCTTGGTAACGCTTCATGCTCAGTAATGTAGGCTTTGATGGGTCCCCAACGGCTTATACAGCTGGTTTTGTAACCGTCTGAGGCGTCATTGACTGCATTGAATAGCTTCCCTAACTTCGTTAGTGATGTGGATATATTAACGGAGATATTTGGTTAGTTCGTTTGAGAGAGAGAGATTGTCAGTCCTATCAATTGCCCCCCAGGCTCTGTGGTCGTCCGTGCGGTGATGACCACTAAGAGGCGAAAGTTTTTTTTTTTTTTTTTCTGACATGTCTCTTGGGATTTCCCTCCGCATTCAATGTGCAGTGGCGGCGCTGGGTGTGTTGTGGCCACGTGGCGTAACCTGAGGGGTGATTTTAATGCTCCACTCCATGTGACTCGGTTTTCTCGCTGTTTTTTTTTTTTTTTTTTTTTTTTTTTTATAGTTTTCTGTGCTTAGTTTTTTTAAACTTCCTTCCTCACTTTTCACTTTCCCTTTTGCTCTGTGCTTTCCAAGTTGCCATTGCTGTTCTTGTGCTTCCAAGCTGTCATTGCTGCTTGTGCTTTCGAGTTACCATTTGAGAATCCCTGCGTTTTACTTGCGTTTTTGAGGTACGGTTCCTTTCTCCCTCGTCCTTTCTTTTTCTCAAGTAGATAACTTTGTAGAAATTTCTGGTTTTTCCTTTTCTCTTTTTCTGTGTTTTTTGGTCTTTCTAGGATTTTGCCTTTCCCTTTTTGAGTTCTATGCTTAGAGGCTCTGAGGTTAGGGCGCTCTGTCCTTTCGTCTCTTTTCTTTTTGCACGTTTAGGAGCCTCCTTGGGGGCCTCTCGTGATTTTTGCTCCTTAGTGGGGGACTTTGTAGGAGGGGAGAGTAGTTTAGGTTTAGTAGTAGCAAATTTGCTTCCTCTGTTGTGTCAATCTGTTGATTGGTTTGAGAATTTAGTGAGTGATCGAAGAGCCATGTTTGAGGTGAGGTCGAGCGAGCTTTAGACCGGGTTGTCATCTAGTGACAACCTCGTGGAGGGGGATACCGCCGTCTCCGTCCCTAGAGAGGTTAGGGCTTTTCATGCCCTTGAGAAGGTGTGTGCTTTGGACAGTGAGACACTCTCCAAATTTAAGAATAGGTTTCAATTCCCAGATAAGGTTAGGGTTCGTCTGCCTCTTGAGGAGGAATGAGCTTGCCACTTCTCGCCTGGAGAGGTATGCTTCTATGAAGCTGCTTTCTTGAGTGGGCTTAGGTTACCTGTCCCCCCGTTTCTTATGGAGCTTTTGGGATACTTTGGTATTGCCCTTGGGCAACTTATGCCCAATTCGTGAA
Organism: Quercus aquifolioides; assembly: GCA_019022515.1. Taxonomy (NCBI): domain Eukaryota; kingdom Viridiplantae; phylum Streptophyta; class Magnoliopsida; order Fagales; family Fagaceae; genus Quercus; species Quercus aquifolioides. The sequence continues at coordinate 62,516,625 of CM032330.1, forward strand.
GGATAGTGGTCAGCTGTATGGAGATATGGCTGGCCGCTACGGACGGAGATATGATTAGGGTGGACGAGCTTGTCTACCTGTACCGCTTAAAGTCGTCTAAGGAGTATAGGTATTACGAGCTAGTGCCCTGGGAGAGGAGGGCTAGGATCGTCCGGGATCTACCGTTATCATTCAGATATTGGAAGTCCCGGTTCTTTTTTGTGTCTGGCGAAGATTAGGAGACCCCCTCTGACGAAGTTTGGGGTGATCTCCCAAGGTTGCTCCGTCCGTGGGAGACCCTAAACTTAGGTGCGTCATTATTTATTCTAGTCCCTTAATCGTCAATCTTTGTGTTTACTTTATCGTCAATAACTTTCCTGTTCATTGTCTCATGCAGTTAAGAGACGGCCTAAGCTTAAAAGCAGATACAAGGAGCGCGTTGAGAAGGCCATTGAGTATGTGAGGACGATCGAGGATTTTAATGATCTAGTGGACCCGCGGATGCTTGCCTTTTATTGCCTTGGCCCAAATCTGTCTGACTTCATCCTGCGTAATATTGAGATTGAGGAGAAAAAGAGTAAGTGTTAAGCTCGTCCATGTTGATTTTCCTGCATATATATATATATATATATATATTAAGTGTTCTCCTCTTGCAGGAATGACGACTAAGTTTAACCAGGATATGTATGCTAAGATGAAATCCAAGAAGAACGGGCCATTTTCCAATCTGGGGAAGAGGACAGTGCGCGTTACAAGGAAGGGCCCTCCTGTCACTCTAGCTGTCCTCGTTACTCCAATTGTCCCCGGTACTGAGACGACGAGGACAGCCTCTCCGGCCACTTTAGTTGAAGAGATTACTACTCCTATCTCTAAGAGGCCACGCTTGACCGACAAAGGGAAGGAGAAGGCTGATTCCTGTCCATCCAATGTTTGGGACGATGCTGGACTTGCGGTGGAAAGGGCACATGAGGTCGTCACTGCAGAGGACATGAGGGTTTTCACGGGCGTGCCTTCCAACGAGGTTGTGGCTCGTCATGTTCACAAACTCGTTCAGGTAGTGTACTTGTACAATTTCAGATCCTTTTTTTTTTTAAGGTGCCCAGTGTGTTTTGGGCTTTTTAATTCTATTTTGAGAACAATATTCTAATTTTAAGAACAATCTTACCCAGTGTTTATGGGCTTATAATGAGAACACAATGCTGGTTGCTCGTTGTCTTTGGGCCTTTACTTACGTTTGTAATTCTATACTTGCTCGTCTTTATTCTTGTCTCTGTCTGCTTTGTTTCGTTAGTAGCTTGCATTGTTGGTACTTTAGTCGAAATTTTCGTTGAAGCTTTCTCTCATTCTTTAGTAACTTACATCCATCTAGGCGGAATTTTGTTACTTGACCAATTTTTTTATGACTTACACCCATTTAAGGGATCTTGTCATTCTTGGCTTCGTTAATAACTTACATCCGTCTAGGCAAAATCTTGTTACTTGGCCAATTTTTTGTGACTTACACCCATTTAAGGGATCTTGTCATTCTTTGCTTCGTCAGTAACTTACATCCATCTAGGAGGAATCTTGTTACTTAGCCAATTTTTCGTGATTTCTAAGCTGCTGGGTTTGCTTGCATTAAGTCATTGGCTGAATAGTTCTTTTATTGCTTTCAAAAATGAATACAATGTTCTGTTACATTTACTGGTGGTACACTTCAAGTGCTTAATGTTCCATGGTCGTGGAAGTCTCTGCCCGTCCAAGGTCTCTAGGTGATAACTGCCTTGTTTGGGGTAATGGACGACCTGGTAGGGTCCTTCCCAAGTTGGGCCGAGTTTCCCTTGGATAAGGTCTTTGGTTGCCGGGGTGACTTTGCGTAGGATGAGGTCCCCTATGTCAAGTCGTCTGAGCTTTACTCTCCTGTTGTAGTTCGACCATCTTTTGCTATTACTTCGTCATTTTGTTAGAGGCTCCATCTCTGACCTCGTCCAAGCAGTCCAGGTTAACTATTAGTTGATTGTTGTTGTTGTCCTCTTGGAACATCTCTCGTTTGATACTGCTCATTCCCACTTCGACCGGGATTACTGCCTCAATGCCGTAAGTGAGCCTGAAGGGGATTTCTTCTATAAGCCCACAAGACATTGGGCAAATCCTCAGGCCAGGCCCCATTGGCATCGTCCAACTTGGCTTTGATGATCTTGAGTAGTATCCGATTAGTCACCTCCGTTTGTCCGTTTGCTTGTGGATGTCCTGGGGAAGAGAACTAGTTCTTGATCCCTAGCCCTAAGCAAAAATCCCTGAAGCCTTGACTATCGTATTGCTGCCCATTATCTAATATGATCATCCGTGGAATCTCGAACCTACAAATTATGTTCTTCCATACGAAACTCTAGATTTTTGCTTCGGTAATGGTTGATAATGCCTCCGCTTCAACCCATTTTGTGAAGTAATCAATAGAGACTAGCAGAAACTTTACCTGTCCCTTACCTTGTGGCAGCGGACCGTCGATGTCAATTCCCCACTATGCAAATGGCCAAGGGGAGGCTATCGTAGTCAATTTCTCAGCTGGAAGGCGTTAGACATTCCCAAACCTCTGGCACTTGTCGCACTTCTTGACGAGCTCCCTCGCGTCTACCTGCATAATAGGCCAGAAATAACCTATTCGGATAACTTTGCTTACCAAGGATCTGGGGCTTGCGTGGTCTCCGCAAACCCCTTCATGGATCTCTTTCAGAATATACTTGGCTTCCTCTTCGTTGACGCATTTCAAGTAGGGCATGGAAAAACCTCTCTTGTACAGGGTATCATTTAGGATCGTGAATCTGGCTGCTTTCTTCCTGACCTTCCTGGTTTCGTCGACGTCTTGTGGGAGGTGTCCGTCTTGGAGGAAGGATATGATTGGGGTCATCTTGCTATTTGTACTCTGGATTGCAAATGTAGATATTTCTTCAATGCTAGGATGTTTTTGCACTTCCATCTCTAAGTCCATGCTTGTTAATCCTTCTTCTGATGATGCTAGCTTTGCGATTTCTTCTGCTATCATGTTCTGGCTCCTGGGGATATGCACGAATTCCACCATATCAAACTCCTGTGTCAAATGCTTCGTTAGCCTAAGGTATTTTTGCATTCTTTCCTCCTTCGCTTCATACTACTCCTTTATCTGCCCTATTACTAGCTTAGAATCACTCTGGAGGAGCAAGTTTTTAGCTCCTAGTGCTTTTTCGACCCTTAGCCCCGTCAATATTCCTTCGTATTCGGCTTCATTATTGGTGGCCGAGAATTTTAGCTGAACTCCATATTTAAGCATTTCTCCGTCTGGAGTGGTAATGACGACCCCTACTCCTTCCATTCTTTGGGCTGACGAACCATCGGTCTGTATCGTCCACCGTTCTGTCTCGTTGGTGGGGCTGTTCTCGTTTGGAAGAGTGAACTCGGCAATGAACTTAGAAGGGGTAGATGGCTAAGGTAACGCTTGAGTTCTTGAAATGCCGCCTCACATTCGTCAGTCTAGGCAAAGGCTTGCTTCAACGTCTTGAAGAATGGTAAGCACTTGTCTGTCGCTTTAGAGATGAACCTGTTGAGTGCCGCTATCCTTCTTATGAGCTTCTGGACTTTTTTGATGGTCTTTAGCGACGTCATGTTGAGTATGGCTCACACTTTCTCCAGGTTTGCCTCTATCTCCCTTTGGGACACCATGAACCCCAAGAACTTTCCCGAGACTACTCCAAAGGCACACTTACTGGGGTTTAATTTCATCTGGTACTATCTGAGTGTGGCAAAAGTTTCCTTGAGGTCGTCTAGATGAGCAAGCTATTCTTTACTCTTGACGAGCATGTCATCCACATATACTTCCTGTAATACCCCACATACTTTTATTTGAGGTTATTATTAAGTTTTTCTTTTAAATATAATTGTTGGGCCATAGGTATTATTTTATTAATAACTGCAGCCTGTTATCCCACTAAGCCCACATCTCTAATATAAACTACAGGATAGAGGAAGAGATAGTCAGGGTTTTCATAGAAATGGTTTTATCAAAGAGGCTAAGATGAGTTTTCCTTAGAGTTTAGAGCACATACAATTGAAGGAGCAATCAGATTATTCAAGGTATGATTTCTCATCGTTAGAAACAAGAATTAAGGAGTTAGAATTTTATCATGGAAAACTTTAGTGATTTGTAAATTGTGAGATTGGTAATTTCTTAGAGTACGATTTTTACACTGTTTCAATTATTCTTGAATCTTAGAATGCCACTATTCAGAGTCTAAAAGAACAGCCGAAATTATTTAAAGCATGAGTAAGGCTGCATCGTTTTGTAGGACTATAAGGGCTTTAAGGTCTATAGGAACTTTTGGGCTGTTGATCTATGCCGTAGGGTTAATTATGAATTGCTGGAGAAATTGCAACCGACCCCACACATGAAATCTCATTTTGTTAAAGTCCAAGTCCTCTGATGGATGATTAATGGCCTTGGTAGTCTTTGCCTAGACTTTGACTATTTCCCTACCATAATGAATCATTAGAAATCAACACGTCTAAAATTCTTTAAAGGATAATGGCAGACTTGTTTCTTCTATCAAATTCTAATTTATCTCAAAATAATGCTTAGATATTTAATACATTAAGGTCATTGATATTAAGTCCATGAACAAGTCATATTAGTTTTGCCCCACGGTTTTCATTGGGATATATGTTAAATCCTAAAGTATTGGCTGCTGGGTCTGAGTTTTGATAAATTCAAGGAAATATATTCTTAGGTAGAGATGTTTTGCATTAGTGTTATCATTTAGTTTAGCGAGTATAATTTTTGTGAGTCAATTTGTATAAGTCAATAAGATTTATATTTTGTGAAGGATATTAAGTAATTTTCATGATTGATTATAGGTTCTATTTAAGAGTATTTTGAGACTATTTGGAGGGTGTTTCAGCTGTACTTTCAGAATGATTCAAGTGCTGTAAGTAATTATGCATAATATGTACAAGTTTTGTCCATTAGATTCTTAGAAGTTAAAAGTTTTCAAAAGTTTTGTATTTCAAACTTATATTTTCTAAAGTTGTCAAAAGTATTTTTGCATCTATGAGAGAGAAATTTCGACTATTAAATAATGTTTTAAAGAGATACTTCGAATTTTAAATAATGTTTTGAATGTCCAAATCTCATTTAAAAGATGACATTTTTGTTCTCTAAATTTGTTAAAACCAAGTGATTTCAAAGTCATATTCCGATTCTCCAAATGGTATTTAAAATGTTTCATTTAGCAAATTGAATTTTCAGGTTTACTCAAGAATTGTAATATGTTTATATAAACTCCTCAGTTTCTATTCGTTCCCCAAGAGAGTCAAGTATCCTTTGATTTATGTTCTATTCGACATTGTGATCTTTGATATGCCTCTATATTTGGAATAATTGTTAATATCAAGTAAAATATTATATTTTGTGCAAACTTTACGTTTGTGATATGTGACTCAAAATAAGTGTGTTTAGAATTGGTCAGATATATAAGATATATGTGTAAATCAGCTCACAGGATTGTATGTGAGAAATATGTGTTGGTTCCTCACCAACAGGGGTTAGATGTTGGTATCTGCTCACAAGATTGTATATGAGAATATGTGATGTGTATATGTGACACTATGCTCTGATCAATTATATGTAGGTGATTTCAAATGATTTTAAGATGTGATTACATATGTATTAAGTGATTCAATATATGTTTTGTGGAATAATTATTTTTTATATCATTGAATGAGTTTGTGAAAAAGTAAAATACTCGTGTTTTGCTTGACTCTATTCTGTTGTGTATTCTGTATAATTACTTACTAGATGTTTGGCTCACCCCATCAACTACTATTTTTAGATTAAATTGTAGTTGGGAATATAGGACCTTCGGATCGTTTTGTAAGGTGCAAGGTAGAGCGTGGAAGTTGTAGGCGACTTCAGTATTACTTGAAGACTTATAGAATTTTGGTTATCCTTATTTTGTAATTCATGTTTTATATTTTGGAGATTATTTTCAATTTGTGGAGTTTATATTTTTGTAAGAGGTTATTTATTAAGAGCATTGTTTCTTTGGAGTTTTAAATTATTTTGGATTAATTATACTTATTGAGTTATGTAAGATTAGCAACTTAGTCATGCATCTAAATTCATGTTCCATGGATTTGGGTCGTGACACTTCCATATTTCTTCCGATTTGCTTGCTGAACATTTTATTTACTAACCTCTGGTAGGTCGCTCCTACATTTTTCAGTCCGAAGGACATTATCTTATAGCAATAGGGTCCTTGGCTTGTGATGAAGGCAGTTTTCTCCTGGTCTTTTCCTGCCATTTTTATCTGATTGTATCCTGAGAATGCATCCATGAACATCAGTAGTTTATGCCTTGCTGTGGAATCCACTAGCTGGTCTATCCTTGGCAGAGGGAAACTGTCTTTTGTGTAGGCTTTGTTCAAATCTGTGAAGTTCACGCACATTCTCCATTTCCCATTCGCTTTCTTCACCAGGACGACATTGGCGAGCCAATCTGGGTAGTAAACTTCTCGAATAAGGCCTGCTGATAATAGCTTGTTAACTTCGTCTGTGATTGCTTGATTCCGTTTGGGAGTGAAAACCCTTCGTCTCTGCTGGACTGGCTTCTTCTCGGGATCCATGTTTAGTCTGTGTTGGATGACCTTTGTGGATATACCTGGCATGTCCTCGTGACTCCATGCGAAGACTTTTAGATTCTTTTTAAGAAACTATATGAGTCTCGTCCTCCTCTCGGGACTCAATGTCGTCCCGATTCTGGTCGTCTTTGCTGTTTCTCCTTCAACCAGCTCCACTATCTCCAGGGCTTCCACTTTATCATCTTCCTTCTCCTTGATCATCCATGTATGGTTTTCTTTGGTTGCTAGCATGGCTTGGTAGCATTCCCTGGCTAGTATTTGATCTCCTTTTACCTCGCCCACACCGTTCTCTGTTAGAAACTTTACCTTCAAGTAGTAGGTAGACGTGACTGCTTTCCAACGGTTAAGCGTGGGTCTCCCGATGATCACATTGTAAGATGAAGGATAGTCTACCACCAAGAAGTCCAATTGACGAGTCAGCTACCTCGGGTGAGTCCCCACTGTAACTATCAGTGTTATTATGCCCTTGGGGTACACCATGTCTCCACTGAAGCTGATGAGGGTGGAGTCGAATGGCCGAAGTCTTCTTGGATCTAGCTTTAGTTGCTGAAAAGCGGAGAGGTAGATGATGTCTGCAGAGCTGCCATTGTCTATGAGGATTCTCCTGGTATTGAATCCTTCTATTGTGAGCATTATGACCAGGGGGTCGTCATAAGGCTGCTTCATTCCTCTAGCATCCTCTTCCAAGAAAAACATGTCACGGTTTGTCCGTCTTTGCTTAAATGGGGGCATTTTGTGGACACTGTTCACCTGCCTCTGGCATGCTTTCCTGAGGGATCTGAATGACCCACCTATGGATGGGCCACCTATGATCGTCTTTATCTCCCCGATCACATTTGACGGGTGCTGGAACGTGTGATCCTCGTCCCTGGGTGGAGATTCGCGCTGGTTTTTACTGTCGCCTCTGAACCTACTAGATTCCCCATTTTTCACATACTTCTACAGTTTCCCTTTCTGTATAAGCTCCTCTATCTGCTCCTTTAGGTCCCTGCAATCCTCTGTGTAGTGGCCATAATCCTTGTGGAACCGGCAGTACTTCTTTTTGTCACGTACGTTGGGCGATGAATGTAACGGCCTTGGCCATTTGAGGTAGTGCTCATCCTTAATCTGCACCAAAATTTTGTCAACAGGCATAATTAAAAAAGTGAATTTTACCATTCGAGGAGTTTTTTCATCTTTCCTTTTACTCCCGTCACTAGCCTGACGATTTGGACACTCCTTTTTTCGTCCTCTATGATCGTCCTTCTTCCTTCCCTTGTCTCCTGGCCTTTCCACGTCCTTTATGGCAGCTAAAGCATCTTCAGCGTTCATGTACTTCTGTGCCTTCAGGAGCATCTCTGCCATCGTCTTAGGAGGATTCTTTGCGAGTGAAACCACGAACTCTCTGGATTTCAATCCCGCTTTAAAGGTCGTCAACTGCACCTTGTCGTCAGCTTCGTCCACCTCCAGAGTCTCCCGAGTAAAGCGTTGCACATACGTCCTCAGAGTTTCTTTCTCCCCTTATCTAATGGTGAGTAAGTGGTCTGCTGGCCTCTTTGGGCGTTGTCCCCTGACGAAGTGGCGCAAAAAGGTGTTGCTCAACTGCTCGAAGCTGTCTATGGACGATGTTGGTAACTTTGTGAACCACTCCCTTGCAGCTCCTTTAAGAGTGGCGGGGAAGGAACGACATAATATTTCGTCAGGAGGCTGTTGAAGGCCTAGTGTCATCTTGTAAGTGTTGAGGTGGTCCTGAGGGTCCTTAAGTCTATCAAACAGCTCTAGCTGAGGCAAGCGAAATTTTGATGACACAGGGCATTCCAAGACTACCATGGTGAAGGGCGAATTTGTTGCCTTGACCATTCTATCCAGGCTTCGGTTTGTTTTCCCCCTAATGGCGTTCATCAGCTCGTCCATCTCCTTTCTCATCTCCTGGAGAAGATCTGAGTTTTGTTCATCTAGAGTAGTAGGCCCTCGACGACCGCTCCTTCTATGGCTATCTCCCTCATCCTCTTGATTGGCTCTAGACCGGTTCTCCTCCTATTGAAGCCATAACCTCATTTCCTGATTCTACCTAGTGAGCTCTTTGACGCTAGCCGCAAGAGCCTGGACTTGTAAAGCTAGTGCTGCAGAATCCTAGTTAGACTCCATCTGAATGTAGAAGTTAATTGGAAACTACGCTTTCAAACCTAAGTACGACAATTTCATTCCCACAGACGGCGCCAAACTGATGAAGTGCAAATCGTCAGTATTTGTAAGTGCGTCCAGATGGAGCTGAGTCCTTGTCCATGTCTCTGCAAATATGGTAAGATGACTCCCTTAAAGTGGTCACCGGTGTGGTGCTTGCCACAACATCTCCGATGCCAAAATCATTATAAGGAAGCCTTTAGAGAATAACACAAAAAATCAGAGTAACTATGAGTGATTTTTGGAGTGTCTATGTACCTTGTGCTGGTGCTTTGAGGGGTTTATATACGTCTCCATAGCTACTAGCCATTATGACTGTTATTGTGGGTTTAATGATTCTCTTGGTAACGCTTCATACTCAATAATGTAGGCTTTGATGGGTCCCAACAGTCTGTACAGTTGGTTTTGTAACCATCCGAGGCGTCATTGACTTCATTGAATAGCTTCTCTAACTTCGTCAGTGACGTGGATATATTAATGGAGATATTTGGTTAGTTCGTTTGAGAGAGAGAGATCGTCAGTCCTATCAATTATAATCAAAACATAAAAAATTTATGATTCATACCTGAAAAAAAAATGTAGTGAGTGATGAGTTATGTGAAAATCATTTTAGATAAATCCTAACTTATTTCTAACCAGTTGGAAAATTGTGTGACTCTTGTCAGGCTTATGGCTTGTTCAAAGGTTTGTTTGCTCAATGGACCAGAGTCAAAGTGGGATCACAAACGACCATGCACCCTACAACACCTAAACGAACTAACCAATAACAAATAATAAGATAAATACCATTGTATGCGCCAAGCCACACAAACCACTTCAAACCAAATTTGTAACAAAACTTCACAACCAAATTTCTATCTTCTCCACACCATCTATTCTCACCAAAATTCCATTCTGAGATATAAATTTAACCCTCCCAATCCATCCCACCCTTAGTTCAATTATTCACAAATTCAATTCAGCGAAAGAAAAAGAAAATTTCACAAATATACAATGTCAACAATTACTATTCAGCACCTCTCTCTCTCCCTCATCTCAATCCACCTCCTTTTAATCATTTTCCCATCTTCAACAGGTTTCTCAAACCCTTCCATTTTATTACACTTACTTAGATGTAACATGCGCACACACACACACACACACACATATATATATATATATAACGCATTATTCTCTATTTAAGTACAGAATTGTGACATTTTTTTGGGCATGCAGGTGCAGCACCCGTTGGAATATGTTATGGTCGCGTTGCCAACAATCTACCACGACCCTCCTCCGTTGTCAACCTCATCAAATCCAATGGCATCAAATACGTCCGCCTCTTCGACATTGACCCCACCACCCTCAAATCATTCTCCGGTACCGGAATCAACCTTACAATTGGCGTGCCTAACGAACTCCTCCCCTTTCTGGCCAATGCCAAAGAGGCCACAGCCCTCAACTGGCTCCAATCCAATGTCTTCGCCCACATCCCCGCCAACCAAGTCCGCTACATTGCTGTAGGCAACGAGGTCTTCCTCAAAGACCCGTTCTACACCCCCTACGTCGTCACCGCCATTCTCAACCTCTACCAAGCTCTCAAAACCCTTAACCTCACCAATTCCATCAAGCTCTCATCACCACAAGCAGCCTCAGTCGTAACAAATTCATACCCTCCATCTGCAGCAACCTTTGACCCGTACATTGAATCTGCTATCATCCCTCTCGTACAATATCTATACGATAGCCGTTCACCTTTCATGGTAAACGTGTATCCCTACTTCAGTTACATAAACAATAAGAACCATGTTTCTTTGGACTACGCATTGTTCAAGTCTAAGAATAATACAGTTAGAGACGGTGCATTATCGTATAGTAATCTTTTTGACGCGAGTGTGGATGCGTTTGTGTCTGCAATGGAGAAGGTGGGGTTCGAGGGAGTGCCGGTGGTGGTGACAGAGACGGGGTGGCCAACGAAGGCTGGCGAGGCAGCGAGTGATGAAAATGCGTCGGTGTACAACGGGAACGTGGTGAGGCGGGCGGCAGACGATGCGGGAACGCCACGGAGGCCGGAGACAGGAGTGGAAGCTTACCTGTTTGATTTGTTTGATGAGAACAAGAAGCGTGGAGAAGAGTACGAGAAGCATTTTGGGATTTTTGGTCTTGACGGGGTTAAGGCTTATGACATCGATTTTAACTAAGAGAAAGAGGCATGTTTGTAGTAATGTTGCCTCTCTTTTTCTTTTTTTCTTTTTTTTTTTTTAATGATCTAAGAAATTGATGTCGATCTTTTATCCGTGACCATAGTAACATTCTACCCGCTGAGAGTAGTAATGTCTTAGATAGATATGGCAACTTTCATTTTATAATAGTAGTTTTGGATCGTATTGTAAGATTTTATAATGAGAAGGTTTCAATCTCTCATTTCATTATTGTTACTATTAAATTTATCAAAAAAAAAAATCTGAAGTGATTAATAAAATATAGTTTCAATCTAAATAATTTATTTTTTTGCTATGATTTTTTATCTGAACATGTAATATGCATGAGGTAAAGTTCACAATAAATTATATATTGGACTTGAGAAATTTGGGCCCAGACCTAATAACACATCCAAAGTCGAAGGAAAAATATTGAAATAGGTGGGAATTTTTGGACCAGTTATAAAAAATAGTCAACCCATTGAAACGTTGGTCAATCCATGGGGTCACACAGGTTGATTATTTTTAAAAAGGGATTTTTTTTTTCCCCACATTTTTCTCGTCTCTTTTCTTAAGTCTTTTTTTCTAACAGGCACTCATCGGTTCTTTCTTCACAAGATCAAGCTTGAAAACTTAATTAGTGGAACTTAGATCGTGTAAACTTAAGAATTATTTATTATTTAATTTTTAATTAAGATTGTTTTGTTAATTTCTTTCATTATTTATATTGGAAGGAAGACAAAAATAATATTATCAAGTTTCTTTTTTATTTGCCAAGAATCTTATAACTTAAATAACACTTCATAGTGTTTCCAGCATAGTAATTTGGAGTTTAAATTCTCCTACTCCCAATTATTGTTAAATATTTTAAAAAAAATTTTAAATTCCTTCATATTTTTTGGCATGTAAAAAAGAGGGGGTTATACCGGGTTAATTTAGATGAAGATTACGAATTCGATGAATCTTTTTCAAAAGTGCCATGGCTAGGACTCCCACGCGGTGACAGGAGGATATATCTTGCACAACTTGCTTTCCAAATCCAGCGTAGGGATACCCCTGCTGTCACAGCTCTTGGACCAACAAGGAAAGCAAAAGCTCTCACATTGTTATATGGTGCTGAATCTGCTGATGCTTATCCTTTTAGTGATGAACGTTTACTAAAAGTTGAAACACAAACTGAGGAAATGGCAATGGATGATTGGCCTAGGAAGGTTAAGCGGGATCTCCATGTGAATTATGATGTGGTACGGTGCTCCATGTGAATTAGGAGGAGTTTTGTGGACTTATTGTAGTCTGGGGTGTAACTATAAATACCGTCCTAATTGTGCTTTTAGGGCAAGATATTCAGGACAGAGCCAGGACTTGAAGTTAGGAAGGGCGGCTTTGCTGCTCGCTGCATGTGTGCGGTTGTTCAAGCCTTTGACTCTACTGTTTAACTACTAAGGATTTTTATTTAAAACTTTTTAAAGAACCAAGTTGTTTGTTTTGGAAAAAAATAGGTTGATTGAGCTTAATCATTTTTTAGCTTTATTATTGGTAATTTTTGTTGTTGGGCTAATTTTTTTGGGTTTGTATATATTGTTTTAAATTTAATCTATTAATTTTTTATGGCATTTATTAAGTGGAAAATGCTAAAACTACAACATTTTTATAAATTACTAATGTAATGAGTGGTTATTAGTAAGTAAAAAGTGATGCAAGTGTGTGTGAAATAATAAGAATTTGCTACCTCAATAATTTGTAAAACTTTTTGTGGCTTAACAATACTCTTAAAAGAATTAATGCTATTGTTAAGGACGGGCAAAGTGTAATTTTATTGAACAAAATTACTAAAATTAGTACCTATTAGTATACTAATTTAAAATATATAAATATATATATATATATATATATATTTGGAGGGCCCATTTCTCTCCCAAGTCCATATATAGCTCCGTCCATGAAGACACTAGTACTCGAAAATGTGTGTTGCCTGGTCAATATTACGTACCCGTTTGGCCTCAGCGTTCACGTTTTGGATCTGTGCGTTTTCCCTTTTTTTTTCCCGCGTGAACAGTAAAATTACTGTGCAAGGGACAAAAATTACTGTTCACGCACTATTTTTTACTGTTCACACAATAAAAAATATTAAAAATGGGTCCCATGGTACTATTTACACATTTAAAAATTATTTTGCTACAGTGTTTTCAGTTTTCAGTTTTCAGTTTCAGCAACAATATAAGTTCAATCCAAACAGACCCTACATATACTACCAGAGGATGGAAGACCTTGTATAATGGATGGTCATACTTAAAACCGTGAGAGAATCTATTGGAAGTTATTTACACTTGCTTTTAATCAAACTAGTGTGTAACTCCGTGCATATACACAAGTGTAATTAAAAACAATCACAATCATACTTTATATATATATATATATATATATAAAAGAGATTCAAATTATACATAGTATTAGCTTACACTTTTTTTAAATCATATATTTCTAAAATATGCAATGGTTTTTCATTATATATATGATTTAGAATTTAATTGAATTTAGACTCTTCAGTTTTTTTTACCCAATAATTCACTCGCTATAAAAATTTAAAAAATAAATGAATACGTGGCAGAAAATTAGATTCCAATTGAAATCCAATTTAAAATCTAATTATATTTGAACTCTTCGATATATATATATATATATATATATATATATGATTTAGAATTTAATTAGATTTAAACTCTTTGGTTTTTTTACCCAATAATTCACTCGCTATAAAATTTTTAAAAATAAATGAATACGTGGTGGAAAATTAGACTTCAATTGAAATCCAATTAAAATCTAATTAGATTTTTTCTAAACTTTGGTTATATATATATATATATATATATATATATATATAATCGTGACTTGTGCTTGTTTTTAACTGAAATTTGCTTGTTTTTAATTGATATTTTATGATTTCAATTAAAAATATGATTGTGTACGGTGTGTGTAGAGTTATTTCCTTTAAAAAAAAAAATTTATAATTTGATATTTAATATCAACCTAGGTTTTGTTTGGACCCATAACAAAAGCAGGCTAACATGAATCTATGCAATTTTTTTTTTAATTTTACGTATCAAATGGGAATGGGACAATAGGATCTACGTGGGTCCCCGAAGAGTAACAACTAAAAAATAATAATTGAGTTAGATTTTATAAAGCAAAAATAAAGGAAAATTAAAATATATCACCTACAACATTTCTCCTTATAAAGTTATAATTAACACCAAGGTTTAAACCATTCATACAAGTGAAACATATGTTATCATAGAAATAACTATCAATTTATTGGTTAGCAAAAAAAAAAAAAAAAAAAAATCAATTTATTGTATAATTTTAATGGTGCAATAAATGTTGTAAGCACATGTTATTTAGGATTGGAATTTTTCCTTTCTTCTAAAGGACAATGGAAAATTGTTTCATCAATGATAGAGCATGAATATGTTACAGATTTATTTAAAAAAAAATTTGCACATGTTACCGACTAGTGTATAAAATTAGAGATCTTAGGTAAGAGAGTATAAGGCTTTGCCATATGACGTATTACTCAAGATTTAGATAATGACATCCCTCATGTTTAGTTTCTTTCATAACAATTGACACAAAAGTCATCAAAATTTAAATATATGTGAATTCACTAAAATTAATCTTAATCATTTAGATTTTCCAACTCCTTTCAGTGACATGTATGGAACCAATATTGTAGTATTTATTTTATCTTCTATAAACAAAACATTGTAGTATTTATTCTGAGTAATTTAAAAAGTACTAATACGATAAACACGTTTATTTTGTTATAATAATTATTTTAAGTGATGCGTTAATTATTTACGTATAATGAAATTTTGATGTCATTTTTCTAAGATTCATATGAGAAACAATTGGTTTGTAATATGGTTTTCTTGCTTAAATTTAATTGCCTTTGCAACAATCAAAAATTTAAAATAGAGTCCAATAAAAGGAAAAAACAAATTAATAATTTACAATCAAGAATGTAAAAAAATAATTGAAGGACACTTTCATTTATTTTATCAAAAAGATATTTGCATTTTTGAGTAGGCATATTTCGTGCCTACTTGAGATTGCAAATCTCGTTTTGTAAACACATATATAGTGTGTGTTTGGGAGCAGATTATAAGCCATCTTTTGCTCTTTAGCTTCTATGTAGAGTTATATAAAACTTGATTTTTTTTTCAAAGTACAAGTTCCCAAATGGACACATAGTTTGATTAAATCACTACACCACTTTTATTATCCTTTTATTTTGCCTATAAAATATAACACTAAAGATCACAATTTTTTACAATGAAAATTATTGAAATATTGAAAGAAACTAATAAAGTTGAAATTCCCAAACTCAAATTCTTAGTGCCCAAATTTAAAATTCCCAAACTTGAATTCTTAGTGCCCAAATTTATTTTGTCATTTTTTTTTCCTTCAAATTTTCCTTCGAATTTTCCTTTTCGCTCAAATTGTCAAAGAATTTTCTTGTCATCAATTGCTTCCGCTGCTTCTTCATTTGCTCCCACATCAGAGAATGCTACTCCATCTACATAAGATTCTTCGATGGATGATCCTTTGTTTTTACACCATGGAGAGAGTCCAAGCACAGTTCTTGTGACTCAACCTTTGACAGGTAGTGAGAATTACTCAGCTTGGGCACAAGCTGTGAGGAAAGCTCTACTCACCAAGAACAAGTTAGGCTTCATCGATGGCACACTCACTCTGTCATCTCCATTGGTATCCACAACTTCAGCAGTTCAAGCTTGGATCAGTTGTGATAATATGGTGGGAACGTGGTTAACAAACTCAATTTCTCCTAAGCTTCAAGCTAGTATCATCTATGAAGACATTGCTTTGGAGATCTGGAATGATTTGAGAGATCGTCTTGCTCAAAAGAATGGTCCAAGGATTTACAATCTTCAGAATGAGATTGCTAAACTCCATCAAGGTGAAGTTTCCATTACTGATTTCTTCACTCAATTGAAAGTTCTTTGGGATCAATTGCATAGTTATAGCCCTTTTCCTTCTTGTACTTGTGGAAAATGTACATGTAATGTGAATAAGAGGCTTAATGACTTGCAAGCTAGAGAATTAGTAATGAAGTTTTTGATGGGATTGAATGAATCTTTTTCACAAGTAAGGACACAGATTTTGTTGATGGACCAGTGTATTCTTTAATGATCCAAGAAGAGATAGAAAGGTGTGTTACCAATTGTTTTAATCCAAGGGTTGAATCGGCTGCTTTGATTGCTAAATCATAGAACCTTTAATGGTAATACTTGAGTCAATTATAGTGGTAATAATGGCAACAAGGGAAAGGATAAACCAATTTGCACGCACTACGGTAGATCTGGTCACATTGTTGATAAGTGCTATAAATTGCATAGATTCCCTCCTAGTTACAAGTTTAAGGGAAAAAAATCCAATGGCACATCAAGTGTCTCTTTCACAGCCCCAAGATTTGCCCTTTTTGCCTTCTTCAAGACCAGTGAGTCCAAGCTTCACTCCAGAGCAATATCAGTAGCTTCTTGCTCTCATTGGTACTCCTAGTTCTCCACTAACTCTACCTGTTTAAGGGAAAGAAGCAATCAACACTACTATGGCTAATGTGGAGTCCTCTAATGCCACTGCAATGGCAAGTATGGATCTTTCTCATTCAGTCTGTTCTACACAAATGGTTAATAGAAGAGCATATGATTCTAATACTTAGGTCATTGACACTGGGGCCATTGACCATATTGTGTGTTCAGTCCATCTTTTGACTACTATTACTGTTATTACTCAGTCAATAGTCCAATTGCCAAATGGAGAAACTGCATTAGTAACACATATTGGCACTATTACATTGTCATCCTCCCTTACTCTCCAAATGTTCTTTGTGTACCTTATTTTATCTTTAATCTCTTGTCTGTAAGCACTTTCACTAAATCTCAACCATATTGCCTTGTATTTTTGTCTACTTTTTGCTTCATACAGGACCTTACCTTTTGGAGAACGATTGGAGTGGGACATGCTATTGATGGTTGTGGTGGGCCTTTTTTTTCTAACTCTAGGTTGGACTGTCTCCTGCCACATTATGGCCCAATGGATCTAGGGTAGGAGAGTTGGGACTGGCTTGACTGCAATACACCTTAAGCGAGCTTGTGCATAAGCTAGAACCCCTTTGCTGGGACCTTGGACACATGCCCACAGCAGAGGATGCTGTTACAAAAAAGTTATGGTAGACAGGTGTAATATAACAAAAATAAGAAGAATATGCATACTGTCAGCCAAAAAACCAAAAAAAAAAAAAAAAACACTAAATCATTTTCTTAGTAAAGGAGGAAATAATACAGTGATATAAATGCAGCAAAAATGAGTTAATATTAATGCTTGATCAATAAAAGGAAGAAAGATTAGTCTGTCATGCTTGATTTCTCAATGGAGTTAAGTCTAGAAAGGGAACCACTTTTCAATGTGGGCAATCTCGTAAGGAAGTCCTGCCACAGAAATTGCACACTTTGAGAGAATGGGCCTAGATGGCTTATCCTCAAATTCCTTAATCCTCACTAGAGAGTAGGCTGTTAGAGGGAGAGAAAGGAATAGCCTATTGGTCCATGCCCACCGTCACACTCTTGCTCACTTTCTGTTTTTCCTTTTTTGATTCCTCTTTCATTTCTAAGTTTCCTGTTTTCTCTCTTATCTTTCACTCCTTTTCTTATTTGTTTTTCTCTTGTTTTATCTCTCCTGTTTTCCTTCCCCCTTCTTCTGTTCTCCTCCCCCCCCCCCCCCCCCGGTTGTTGTGTCTACTGTGCACAGCTAAGGCCCTTTTTATACTGTCTCTCATGATGAGTTTTTACTGTTTTACCCCTTAATTACTTTTGTCCTAGTATACGTGTCATTCCCAGACCACCCATTAGTCTGTCGGCTGCCTAGCCATTACTACTTACCTGTGCTGGTCGTGCCATATTCCATACCTAGACAAAAAAGTTTTATTTTGTTTTCTTGCTCTTCGTGACATTCCCATCTGGATAAGGGTAGGCATTCTCTCTTACTAACCCCTATGGCATGTACCTAGTAATTCCAGCTCATCTTTTCCTCTTTTGGGTGGTATGTCATCCTAACAAGACATTTCCTCCAAAAGAGCTTGAGCGAGAACCCCAGAATAGGCTTCCCCCTTCTCCCCACCGCCAGACCGTACCCTTTCTTACCTCTGACTCATGGCCCACCACTCCTATGTTGGCTAGGTACAAGTGGGAGGTGCCTGAGCCTTGTGCGTGCTCCACTTCCATGTGAGTCCAAGGCTTGTCCACTGTTTATGCGTTTGCCATGGCCTGGGGGCTTATCTGGTCTTTATTGCCTATTTGGCCACTCATCCTTAACCTCTTGTGGCGTGGATGAGTTACTGGGTCTTTGTTCTTTGTATCTTGCTTTCTCCCTGGGCTGGGTTTTGCTTAGGCATGGGCCTTTCCTTTTTCAATCCAACCCTTGTCTTCTTTGTGGGTCAGCTGACACCTTTGCCATGTCGCCCCGTTGTTTCTGCCATGTTGTCATTTGACTTGTGCTTGCTGGGCCTCTTTTGGGCCTGCTGTACACTTTCCTTCTGCTTAGTTCCAGTAGCCCAGTGCTATCATTGGGCTTGTACTCACGCTATTTTGGGCTTCCTTGGCCAATTTCATCCCTTTGAGGCTTCCTTGGCCCATTTTGCTCCTTTGGGCATCCTCGACCCATTTCATTTCCTCGGGCATCCCTGGCCCATTTCAGCCCTTCATTTCCATGGGCTTTTGCTAAGTCTTTTGGGCATTTTCGGCCCAAATTACCATATCCTTTACTTTTGGGGTTTATAGGCTTTTCCCTCAACCCCATTTACTTAGTTCCTTCCTTTGGGCTCCTTCGGCCCATTTTTGCTTGCTTTCCATTTCTCATAATGCTCATGGGTTTACTACTTCTTTCTTCGGGCTCCTTTGGGCCTGCTTGCTTTCTTTGAGGCCATTTTACTATTTCATAGGCCTATGGACCATTATTCCTGTCATTCGGGCTTGATGGTTTTCTTCTCAATTTGCTAATTCTTTTTCTTTATTCCCTCCCATATTGTTGGGTTTCTTCCTATTACTGGGCCTCCTTGCCAAAGTGGGCATCAACAACGGTCTATACCTGTTATAGTGTGACAGTTTCCAGCAAGCATCTTCTACTGCTCTTGTTGATTTCTTAGCCAATATCAAATTGGGTGATGTTTTCCATCCTTTTTCTGCTGCAACATCACATAGTTCTCTTTCTTCACTCTAGCATGCAAGATTAGGCCACCCATCAGATTATAAGCTACAAGCTTTGAGTCATATCTTTCCTTTTTTTTGTAAAAATCTTGTAATAATCTTTGTAATGTTTGCCCTTGGGCCAAACAAAAACGTTTACCTTTTCCTTACAATAATAAACTCAGTGCTTGTGCTTTTGATTTGGTTCATTTAGATGTTTGGGGACCTTATTCTACTCCTACTTTGAATGGTTTCAACTATTTCCTAACTATGGTTGATGATGCAACTTGGGTATACTCAATGAAATCCAAGTCTAAAGTTAGGTCTCTTGTCACTTCTTTCTATTCTATGGTTCTTACACAGTTTGGATGCAAAATCAAGTCCTTAAGAATAGATAATTCTATGGAATTTAATATGCCAGATTTTTATAGTTCCAATGACATTGTACACCAACATAGTTGTGTTTACACTCCACGACAAAACTCTATTGTGGAGAGAAAACATCAACACCTTCTCTCTATAGCCAGATCTTTACATTTTCAGTCCATATTCCTATTCAATTTTGGGGTGATTGTATCCTTACTGTTGCTTATTTGATTAACAGATTACCTTCACCCTTATTAAATAATAAAACTCCTTATAAGCTTCTCTTTAAACAACCTTCTTGCTATAATCATTTGAAAGTTTTTGGTTGAGTTTGTTGCTTCTACTATTGCTCAAACCAGGTCTAAGTTTTCTCCTAGAGCTAGGAGGTGTGTTTTCCTTGGTTATCCTTTTAATGTGAAGGGTTATAAAGTGTTTGATCTTCAATTTCATTTAGTTTTTATTTCTAGGGATGTTGTGTTTCATGAGTTTGTGTTTCCCTATTAATCTAATTCTTGTTCTTCTTCAAATGCTCTTTCCATTCCTTTGCCTTGCCCTCCTTTTATTTCTTCTGATATTTTGGATCCAAACCTTCCTCATTCAACGTTACATTCTGCTCCAATCTCATCTAATCATTTTGATGATTCTGTCATTCAAGTTCATCATGAACTTGATGATGAATTCTTACAAGATGTACCTGTTGAACCACTTGAGCCCCTTGTTAATCCAATTCCTCTTCGAAGGTCTACTAGGATTTCTAAGCAACCCTCTTATCTCCAAGCTTATCACTGTAATCAGTTATCCTCAATTCCCATTGCTAATGCTCTTCATTCAATTACTTCACATCTTTTATCCTCTCATCTCTCCTATAAGTTTCTTTCTCCTTCCTATAAGCACTTCTGTTGTTGAACCTTCCTACCATTACCAAGCTGTTTCTAATCCTAAATGGTAAGAGGCAATGGTTGCTGAAATAGCAACTCTAAAGGTAAATAATACTTGGACTTTAACACCCTTACCTGCCAATAAGAAGCCAATTGGTTGTAAATGGGTTTACAAAATCAAGTACAAGTCTGATGGTTCAATAGAGAGGCATAAGGCTAGGTTGGTGGCTAAAAGGTTCACTTAAAAGGAAGAAATTGATTATACTGAAACCTTTTCCCTTGTTGCCTAAAATGGTTTCTGTCAAGTGCCTTTTGACAATGGCTGCAGTGAAAGGGTGGTATCTTGGTCAGCTTGATGTTATTAATGCTTTTTTGCATGGGGACTTGTTTGAAGAGGTTTATATGTCTCTTCCACCAGGGTTTCAAAGCCAGGGGGAGCTGGTTTGTAAGTTGAACAAGTCTCTTTATGGACTTAAGCAGGCTTCTAGGCAATGGTTTGCTAATCTTTCCACTACCTTGATTCAGCTGGGGTTTTTAGGTCCAAAACAGACTATTCCCTCTTCACTAGACAAAAAGGACATTGTTTCATGGTTCTTTTGGTCTATGTAGATGATATTTTGATAGCTTGTAATGACAAAGAGGAGGTGGATTAGTTCAAGGTATTGTTGGATCAAAAATTTAAGCTGAAGGATTTGGGTGATCTAAGATACTTCCTTGGTTTGGAAATTGCAAGATCAGATTAGGGAATATCCCTTTGTCAAAGAAAATGCACTCTTGAAGCGTTGAGTGATGCTGGTCTTTTAGGGTGTAAACTAGCTAAAACACCAATGGAGCAAAATGTTAGATTGAGTAAATATGAAGGGGAAGAGCTCAAAGATCCAAGTGCTTACAGAAGGTTGATTGGAAGGTTGTTGTATTTGACTATCATTAGGCTAGACATCACCTATGCAGTTTATAGGTTGAGTCAATACATGGCCAAGCCAAGGAAGCCACACCTAGATGCAATACACAGAATTCTGTAGTATTTGAAGAATGAACCAAGGAAAGACATCTTGTTTTCATCCTAGACAAAATTACATATCAATAGTTTTGCAGATTCTGACTGGGCTTCTTGTCCTGATACTAGAAGGTCTGCAACAGGCTATAGCATATTCATTGGGTTTCATGGAAATCAAAGAAGTAGTCCACAGTGTCCAGATCCTTAGTAAAAGCAAAGTACAGGGCAATGACCATGGCTACTTGTGAGATAGTGTGGATACTATATTTCCTCAAGGATATTGGTGTTGAACACAAAAGGAAAGCTTTGCTATTCTATGACAATCAGGCAGTTTTACACATTGGATCAAATCCAATGTTTCATGAGAGGACTAAACATATTGAAATAGGTTGTCATGTAGTTAGAGATAAAGTGTTGGAAAGGGTTATTAAACTAAACCATATTAGGACTCATTGTCAACTTGTAGATTTGCTGACAAAGGCATTGAATTTCAATCAGTTTTCAAGTCTTGTTTGCAAAATGGGAATGATCAATATACACTAAGCAGTTTCTCTTGAAGGGGAGTATCAGAATGAAGGCAATAAACAAAAGTAAGGGCAGATGAGCTTGACTAAAATGAATGAAGGATGCAGGGCAAACTACAGAACAAATATAGAACAAAACGATAGTATTTTAGATAAAAGCAATAAAAACGACTTATAGTTTACTTACTTATATAATAGCTGTTAGTAATTGGCACATGTAAATGTTAGTTAGAGATATCATACAGCACGTGTAAGTGTGTGTTAGTTTTGGTAGTTTCCTTCCTTTTCTGTACAGCTTATATACTAAAACTCTGTAATTCCTCATTAATTAATGAAATCAGTTTTTTTACCAGAATTTTCTGATAATTCCCAATATAGCTTTGTGACTCACTCAACCACTCTCTCATTCTTTGGTGCAAAGTATTTTTTTTTTTTGAGAAAAAAAAAATATACTAGGACGAATCAAGTACAGAGCTCGTAAGATTCAACTTCTAATCAAGAACACAAAGGAAAAATGACTTAGTCACTATGTATTAGATTAATGAGTTTATCTTTATTATCTAGCATTTATATTTTTTAAAATGTAATGAAAAATTGTAATTTTATTTTCTTATTTTTAGAGAGCAGTGCTAAGTATTATATAAACCATTGGGGTGAAATGAATAAAGGAGGAGCCCACTATCTACCTATTAAAAGAAAATCTCTCAATATCATTTCAGAGTAATTAGATTCTAATTAAAGATAATATTGTTACAAGAACATTAATATTCAATTCCATGACATCGTAGCTTAAAGCCACTTGTTCTAACTTCTATTCTCCATATAAAACACATCGTTTTGCTTTCCCGGTTTTGTTCATATATGTCTCCATTTCTCATTGAAATTTAAGAAGCTTTGATCCTTTGTTAATATATGTCCCCATTTCTTATTGGAATTTAAGAACCTTTGATTCCCTAAATGGTCACCTCCATTAAGTTGGATCAAGCCTACATTCCATGGTAAACAAATATATGTTCTGCTACAAAATTTCATCCCCTAATATAGGCCTTACAAAAGAAAGAAAGAGAATTTTTATTTCCAGACATTACTTGACAACTTCAAATAAGATTATGATGAACAACTACAAGTATTTTAACTTGGAAAATTTGAGCTTTATATTAATGTTGTATTTTAACTTGGATTTTTATTGTGATCTATCCATTTGAATTTCCCATCAAACCAAACCAATCTTCCCTTGGATTGAATATCAATGGGTTAGAGGAACAACAGACTTCGACAGATTCAGGGGTCATTAGCTCATCTTGAGGTTTCTCTTGATGTGGGCCTGCTTATTGTCATCAACTTGGTCGGTTGTAGTGGGCTTCCTTGCTTGCGGTGTAGTTTGTGGTTCTGATGCCCTAATTTTGATTTTGGGTCTTGAAGCTCCCAAAAATTGGGTCATGAGATAGTTGATATAATCATATCTTGTCAACAAATAAACTTTGGTTTTGTTCTTCAATCATTCCAAAATCATGCGAAATGCAAGATCTCTACTGCATCTCTAAGACAAATGAGCCTACCTACCTCTAAACATGTCAAATACACACAAACCAAAAACAATGTTATTTACCTTCAATCTTTCGACGACGCCTACCTACCTCTAACATTGTTGTCTCATCTAATCCTAACTCACATGAGTCAGCTACAACCAAAAAAGGGAGGCTTGCATTTTATACTGAATAACAACAGAATTACAATTTTGATGTTAAGGTTAGATGTTGTGAATTTGTGAGTTTTGTAAATAATGTGATTGACTGTGGGTGTTTGAGATATGTATTTTGTTTTAGAATTAAGGAGAAAGAGAAAGACAAATTCTATATCAATTTTTATTCTATAATATTCCCCCAAAGTTGTATATATATTTTTTTAATTTCTCATTCCTTCAATTGAATAATTATAATGGATATGTGTACACAATTTATAATTGTTACTTTTTATGATGGACTCATTACTAATAAAGTTTTATAAGAATTATGCTATAATACATATACAATATATTCCAAGACCATCTTACATAAGATATTATAACATTATCCGTGTATCACGTGTGAGAAACTTACTAGTTCTTCCAAATGGAAGAACTAGATAAAGCCATTAAATTAAACTATAAGATTGTTGACTTTTTTAGATTTATGTATTATTAACAATTTAACATGATTTTGATGTTTAGTTATTTATTACAAAAATTTATTTAAGCCTTATTTATATATTATTTCAAATTGTGAGAATACCACCTTATTACATACTTTTCAACATACTCAACTAGTTTAGACAGTATACTATGACTTTGGAGTATAGAGTAGAATACTTCTTGGTATATCTATTGAAATTGGATCCGAACTCAATAACCCAACCCGAAGGAAAGTACCCAATCCAACTCAAGGTTTTTGGGCTTGAAGCAAAAACGGGTTAATCTGTACCCGTTCTGGTCTCAATCTTTTTTTTAATGTGATTTTTTTTTTTAACATATCAGATTAAGATGGGACAATACAACATAGACATTCTCCACAATTTCACACGAACAACCATACCACACCTGTACATGAGCTCAAAACCATTATAAAAATTTAGAGCGTGTTTAGATATTGCTTATTTTGCTGAAAATTAAAAGCTGAAAACTGAAAACACTGTAGCAAAATAATTTTTAAATGTGTGAATAATGTCGTGGGACCCATTTTTAATGAAAGTTTTGTTAAAAAAAAGGTTTGTGGGTCTCATGAACAATGCATAGAACCCACTGGAAAAGAAAAAAAAAATGCCAATGCACGTTCTCAATTAAAAAAAAAAAAAGAAAAAAAGAAAAAAAGAAGGAAAACGCTGAGACGCAGACGTGGATCTATTTCAGCTGTACCCAAACGGGTACTTAATAACAAAATCTAAAACCTAAAATTTGTGGTCATGATATACTGTACCTAAAAAAATAATGGTTAAGGACATTTGGTGTTATTTTCATTTTTTCATTGGTGAATTAGGGAATGTGTAAACTTAAGAATTAATGTAATAGAATTCAGGATTGAACAATATTTGAGGCAAAAGATTGATTTATGTATTTTTATTGTTTAAAAATTGTAGATATTATTTTGAAGTTAATGCAATTTTTTTTTCCTAGTGTTTTGATTTGTGGGTGTATTTTTTTTTTTTGGAGAGTCAATTAGTGGGTGATATTCACTTTTGTTATTTAATATAGCTTTTGTCCAATTGTGATTCAAGTGTGTGTGCACACGCATGCGCATGCGCATGATTGTGGAATTCACTATGTATATGAAAGTTTCTAATAGCTTTGTCAAAATTTTTGTATCCAATATTTGGTTAGAATTTTTTTATGTTAATCTCTAAATTATACATATTTTTCCTTTCATGTTTCGAATAAGAAATTTTATTTATGTTTTCTGCAAGAGCAACCTCCTAAAAAATGGTTATATATTGTTTTATATATTCTTATTGAAACTAGCGACTAACATACATGGTAAAAACTAACACTCTAAATTTAAAGCAAACCTATATGTGTGTGTGTTTTTCATCTTTTCCCATAATTTGTATCTTTTATTTATTTATTTACTATCATATCTTTTTCTTTGGCACATTAAGAATAATATAAATATTGTAATATTAAACTTTTATATAAAGTAGTATAATCTCAAATTTTATATAACAATCTTTTTAAGTGTTATATAAATTATATTAATATATGGACAAAGTTTAGCTAAAAAATTGGTTGTAATTTTAGGCTACAACCTTATAAAATATTAATATATTTTTATTGAAAATGAATTTTGACAAATCCACCATTGTATTACAACTTCTTCTTATATTTTCCATACTTGCAAAAATTTTAGAAAATTAAAGATCAATAGCTATGTCATCAATAAATTATTTAAATTGTAAGTTTTTATAGTTTAAAATTATGCATAAAATATAAGTTTATAGATCATATAGTAAATAATATCCGATTGACACAAAATTTGACATGTGTATTGAGAACATAAAGAAAATGCAATTCAACGGTTAGATTTTTTTTATTTTATTTTTATTTTTATAAGAATGGTTAGATTTTCAAAATATGTAATAATGTTTATTTTATTGAGTAAAGTTGTAACCTTTAGACTACTACCAATTTTGTAGCTAAAATTTGTCATTGATATATTAAGATATTTTTATAGGTATTTTATGTAATATTATTAATTAAAATAAAAGAAATAAAATTTTATTCATTATTTTACTAATAATGTCTATTGATTAGCAATAATTTTCTTTGGAGAAAGTATTGATTAGCAATAAATGGAGGCAAAAACAACTTTTTTTTTTCCAGGTTTATGATTTATGATTATGCTTTTTTTGTTAAACTGTTACTTTTACCTAATATAATAATTAAAAAAAAAAAGGTGCAATCACTAGTAAAAGGAAAACAAAATCAGGCAAAAAGCATAAAATAGAATTGAGGATTTTTGTTCCCATATATACCATCTGCTGCTCATATGGAAGATCTATAAATTGAACTAAAACTAATTGATTGCATCAAATTCTGTTCATGGGTAAACAGGGCTTGCAACCAAATTGAGCATTTGAGTTTATCATTTGGTACATGCTCTCACAGTCAATCAAGTAAATAATCAACTGGAAAGACAGTTTTTGCATTTTGGAAGTAGCCAAACAAAGGGTCATGGAGGGTGAAGGGGTAGCAGTACTAGATTGTGATTTTCAGAGTGACATCAAATCGCTCCTTGCTACTCCCCAAAGGGACTTCCTCATCCGAAACAATGGAGAACAGGAACTAATTCTTAATTACTTTGCTTCTCAAATAAAATTTTGATGCAATATTATTATTATTATTATTATTATTATTATTATTTGAGAATGACAATATTGCAAATTTAAGAAAAAGTCAGTACTTTGTATGTTCAAAAACCTTGTACCATCACAAACATTATTTTATGTTTAACACTCTTCCTTATTCATATTTGTAGGATTCTACACCTTAGAATGATGCACACATGGACAATATTTTAGTAATTAACCCAATTTTGAAACTCACAGGTTAAAATTGACAGCTTGAGTGGAAAGATCATTGCCATTTTATGTGGCTCTTTCTCACCTCCTCAGCATCAACAATATTTTCTTAATTTCGTAGAAACCTACAATGAGTTCTCTCCGAGAGGCGAATTCGAGGTTGTGTACAGTTCAAGATTTGATTATGGGACATTCCATGAGGAGTTATTGTATATGCCATGGCTTGCAGTCCCAAATACTGAGCATGAAACCCGAACGCGCATTTGGGAAGAGCTTAAGATGGCTGGAATAGTCAACATTGTGATAGTTGATGCAAGTGGGAAGGTCTTGTGCAAAAATGCATTTGAAGCCGTAAAAGAATATGGAATAGAAGCTTACCCTTTTACTCCGCAAAGGATCAAAGAGATTGAGGAGCAAGAAGTAGCTGCACAGAAAGACCAGTCCTTGATGTCTCTGTTCGTCTCGCACTCACTGGACTTTGTAATCACAAATGATGACCAAAAGGTATAATTTTTCTTCAAAATATGTTCTTGAATCATGAGAGAATTCAATCAATGTGAAATTAGTTCATTTGACTTACCTATGACCTTGTTATGCTACATGGTATGGTTATTGAATTTTTGTCATCAGCACTATCTGAATTTCATTTGTTGTAACAAATATGCAAGGTACCTGTTTCTGAGCTTGATGGGAAGATGGTTGGTCTGTATATTCGGTCTGTAGAAAGACCATTGTTTGAATTCACCCCTAGTCTGGTTGAAGTCTACAAGATTTTGAAGGAGAGAGGAGAAAACTTTGAGATGGTGTTTTGTCTGCTTAGAGAATGAAAATGGAAGCGACAGCTTATACAAGCAAGACTTTGAAAGCAAGCCCTGGTATGCCTTGCCCTACCAGGACAGAAGATGCAAGAAGCTAGCTCTCTACCTTGGTTTCAAACCAACTACAATGTACCATACCCCCGCACGCCCACCAATCCTAGTTATAATTGGCAGTGATGGAAAATTTTAAACCAAAATGCAGCAGAAGTTGTTGAAGAACATGGAGTTGAAGCCTATCCTTTCACGCTAGAAAGGTTGGCAGAGCTGGAGGAGGTAGGTAAGGCAAAACAGGAAACTCAAACGCTCAAGTCACTTTTGGTTTCAGTGAACCATGACTTTTTGCTTGGAGATGGTGATACTAAGGTGAGATATTTAGAGATTAATTGATCAGTTACCATTTCTGTTTAATTATTCGATTCAGAAATTATTTTTATCCAGTTGCTAAAATCAAAAACTGAAATGGTCTAACAAGTAGAGTGAGAGAGAGAGAGACAGAGAAAGAAACATGCATACAACATAATTCCTCTTTCATGGAGTACACACACCAGATGCTTCACAAATTAATTGAAAGAGTTTGTTTAAAGAATAGCCACACAAATTGCAGTGACACTTGTTTATAACCATTTTAACTTCTCTTTTTTAGGTACCAGTGTCTGATCTTAGTTCAAAGAAAATGGTTCCTGTGTCTGATCTTGTGGGGAAGACCATCCTTCTTGTCTTTCTAGAAAGGTGCAGTGAAAATGCTATCTCCATTGTGCAAGAGCTGACCGAATTGTATGATGAGATTAAAGAGAAAGATGATGCATTTGAAATGATTTTAGTCCCTTACAATATTGATGGTCATTACGATCTTAATTATTATCCACCCTGGTATATTCGTTTAACCTTTCCAGGACTGATAGTACCCTTTGGTGATGAGAGAATAAAATCCCTGAGTTGCAAATTCAAGTTCTATGGAAACACTATGTTTGTAGTTCTTGGACCAACAGGGCGCACACTAAGAAAAGAAGATGCATGGGATATTTTGACCGCTAATGGGGCGGAAGCTTTTCCTTTCACTGATGATCATTTGAGAGTTATTGAGGCACGTTTTGTGCAGATGGCAAAGGGTTGGCCTGAAGAAGAGTTGCATATTGAATACTGTGGTGCAGTAACCCGTACCTATGACATTGTGCTAACCCGTACAGGGTCTTACAAATGTTCTATGAAACGTTTATGCAAAGTTTGGCCCAATGAGTATGCCCGTGGTTGGACATATTTTTGCAAAGAATGCAATTTTTATTTGCATCCAGAATGTGCTTTGAAGGATTACTTAAAAAATTAGAGTGAAGGAAGATGAAGTAGACACAACAGAACAGTCACTGAGATCTGCTTTATTCTCATGCTCATGTGATTTTCTGATATCATATAACCGAAATAAGGTATGTGTGGTTTTCTGTTTTATTTCTTAACCCTCTTTCATTTCTATACTGAGAATAAAACCTTTCTCTGTTTGGCTGTCTATAATAGGTACCTATCTCTGAGCTTGAAGGGAAAATGGTAGGACTATATTTCTTCTCTTCAAGATACAAAACTACCACCGAAAAAGATGACTTTTATTGTGAAGTCATAAACCTTTATGAGAACTTGAAGAAAAAGGAAGTGAATTTTGAGATTGTGTTAGTTCCCCTTGATGTAATTTATTATGATTACAAGAAATATTTTGGAGGCACACAATGGTTTTCAGTGCCATACAAGGGCAAATGCCGTGAGAAATTGGCTTGTTATTTTCACATTCCACCTGAAACTGTTCTAATGATTTTTGGCTCAGATGGAAAGTTAGTTCAAATGCTGTCAGCATCATTGAAAAGTATGGATACAATGCTTTCCCATTTACCTCAGAAAGATATGCAGAGCTTGCAGGGATGGTAAGAGCAAGAGTTGAAGAACAGACACTTGAGTCAGTTTTGATTTCATGGGAGAAAGATTTTGTGATTAATAACGATGGAGCCAAGGTAAGATTATTTTTCCATCTGTTCATTACATTCTTCAAACGGTTAATTGAAGCACTTTAATATGATGTTGAGCACCCTCTCTCTCTCTCTCTCTCTCTATTCCTTCATTGTTATTGACAATTGCATTTTCATTCATGGCAGTTTCCAGTGATTGACCTCGTGGGTGAGAACATTCTCCTTTTTTTCTCAGATTCTGACGCATCGGGTAATTTTGAAACTGAAATGGTGGTAGACTTGCTGATCGAAGCATATAAAGAAATTAAGGCAAAGGATGATGCATTTGAAGTAATACACATCTTAGATGAAGGTTTTGCTTTTGATCATTTATTTTTAAGAGTCCCGTGGCTAGGACTCCCGCGTGGCGACAGGCCGATAAATCATGCACAACTTGCTTTTCAAATCCAGAAGCATGTTGATTACCCTGCTATGATAGCTCTTGGACCAAATGGCCACCTCATAACAAGGAAAGCCAAAGATCTTATTTTGTTATATGGTGCTGACGCATATCCTTTTACTGATGAGCATATAATAGAAGTTGAAGCACAGACTGAAGAAATGGCAATGGACTGGCCTAGGAAGTTGAAGCATGGTCTCCATGAGAATTATGATCTTGTGCTCCAAAACATTATGCTGTACAATTGCAAAGAGTGCACATTTGGAGGAGAGTTGTGGACTTACTGTTGTCAGGGGTGTAATTCTAAATACCATCCTAATTGTGCTTTAGGGAAAGACGTTGGTGCCCAAAAATGTGAGTTGCGTTGTGAATATTATTTATATAGCCCAAAGGCTGAAAGACCATGTATAATGGATGATCATACTTAAAACCATGAAGAGTACTGTTTTCTTTGCTGTATAATTTTATTTTAAATTATGAAGATGGAAACAAAAACAAATAAAATAAAAGATAGAGAAACTTTTGGAAACTCACTGCAAGATTTTTTTTTGGGTATTTTTTTTTTCTTCTAAGCTCATAAATACACTTGGTATTCTCCACATTCCCTACCTGAACATAACCTGCAAAAAATCAAATTCCATGAAACCGATTTCAAATTAGGACTTTCATCAAACAACAAACGTGCATCGTTGGGTATAAGGTACATTTCATCAATCTTAGTTCAGGTTCACAAAAAAAAAGCATCTGATTGGTAAAAATAAAGGTATATATGGAGAAGACAAACAATTTCTTTTTACATCTCTCTCTCTCAATTTATTTTCATTTTTGGTGGATTTTTTATTTTTCTTACATCTATACTTTATGTTAATGAATTTTTATCTTTGATTGTTAAATATTACTAGTTGCAGACCCACACGTAGCAGGTAATAATATTTTTAAGGTAGTCTCATTAAATTTATTTATTGCAATTTGGACTAATTTAATAAATAGTAATTATAGGTGGTCGGGATTTTCACCTCAGGCGCTTGGCCGATATTGGCTTGACACCCTACACCTACCTTAGAAGGTTTTGTCCTCTTTGGGGAGCCAAGCCCTCAAGGATTTGTTCTAAAGGGGTGGGACAATCCCACCCCTTTAGATTTGAGACAAAGCCTTCTAGTGTGGTGCAAAGGTGTCAAGCCCGCAAAGGGTGAAAATCCTGAGTACCCACAGTAATGTGTAGTAGTGGTACACTAACACAAGCTCCAAGGGCATATGAAGTGTTAGTGGGAGGGTTACTTAAGCGATGTGGGACAATCCCACCCTTTTGTAATACAAATCCTTGAGGGCTTGGCTCCCCAAAGAGGACAAAGCCTTCTAGTGTGGTGCAAAGGTGTCAAGCCCGCAAATGGTGAAAATCCTGAGTACCCACAGTAATGTATTTTATAATCATAATTTCATTTATTTTAAGGACAATCACAATTCACAAATGTAATATATATAATTTCTATTGTACCAAAATAAAAGAAAATAAAATTTTCTCAAGAATTCAAAAGACAAGTTAACGAAAATATAAATTTTTTATTAAAAGTTATTTATAACATTTTATATATCATTAAAAAGTATATAAAATTTGGAGAACTAATGAGCATATCCTTTTACTGATGAGCATATACTGGAAGTTGAAACACAGAGGAAATGGCAATGGACTGGCCTAGGAAGGTGCGGCATGCTCTCCATGTGAATTATGATAAATGAAAGCATTACCAATGACACTCATAAAATGTTGTTTAAAAAATTTGGATGTTACCTACAAATATTTCAATTTAATAAATAAATAGATTGTATCATAGCAAATAACAAAAAGATACTAATAAAAAAATTGATGAATAGAAAATTTAATAAGAAATAGACCAAATGAAATGGTATTGGTCACTAGCCACACAACTCTTTTGACTCTTGAAAGACTGTGCTGCAGTATAAAAAATATATAAAATAAAAATAAAAGGGTGGCACACATTAAGCTTTCTATTTGTGAAAATATTTTTTCGGGAATTGAAAAAGCTGTCATTACTTTTTCAATTCTCGAAAATTTTTTTTCTAAAAATGAAAATTAGGGCACACATTAGTAAAATCTAAAATAAAAATAAAAAGTCTAGACACAATGTGGCTCATAAAGTAAAAAATTTGATGTGGATCACTTCTCAACCGCGTCGCCGCTACAGTCCGAAAGTTTCTTTCAAAGATCAGCCGTATAGACGAGAGTAAGAGATGTTAGAGATTTTGAAGGACATGTGCAGCCTAAAATGTTGATCGACGGTGGATATGGGGCCAAGTATTCAGATTTTTTTTTTTCCTAGGCTGATTTGTGTTGTTGTTTGGGCGTTGGGCTTATCTGTATTTGTTTGAGCAATTTTTTTGTCCAACCTTAAGCGGGCCAAGATTTTGGAGGCTCAAATTTCATTTTTAATGGGCTTAAATTTATATTTAAGGTGTTCATGTATTTTTTTTTTAGAGTGTTCAAAGCCTCAAACAACCCACGATAATAATAATAATTATTATTATTATTATTTTGTAGGTCATGAACACTCTGACTAACACGTAGTGCTGCCCTTGGATGCCACACTTATATTGAGCCGTGTCAGCATAGTAGTTCGGCCTAATCTAGTCTATTCAATTCAGTTCAATTCACTTTGATTCATTCTGTACATTTCAATCCATTTTCGTGTATTCGGTCCATTCTGTCCAGTTCAATCCATTTCGGTCCATTTCATTCCATTCTATCAACTTCTGTCAATTTTGAAGTTATATAATTTTGAGACTGGTCATGTTAATGGGTGCCTTAAGGTAATTGTTAATAAATCATTTTAAGAAATTTTTGTCATCATTTTTATGAGAAATATAAAAAGTTGTAAAAAAATTAATTGTTTTTTCATTTTTCCATAAAAAGTTTCCAAAATTATATCCTAAATCAATATCCTTAGGACTTCTATTAAATTTTTTTCGTTTTAAAATTACCATTTAACTAAAAGAGCAAATTACAACTTATTCACTTATGGTTTTGTTGAAATTTAAGTTGTCTATCTGTAATTTGAAATTTAAGACTTTACCCACCTAAGATTTGACCAAAATTTAAGTTGCATACATGTGATTTGAAATCCCATGATACAAGTATTCTGTTGGGTTCTTTTTTACTCTTTTTTTTTGAAAGATTTTCAACCTATGACGTCTGCTCCGATGATATTTCTTTATCATCAAATCAAGATACCAATTAGTTTTTGGTGTAAGTGGGAATTGAACCCTAAATCTCTTCAATATTGGCCAGCCGAGGACATGGTCGTCCTCGGCGGTACTTCTTGATAGTTTGAGCCTTCCCTGCTCATCCTCGGATATTGTACTGTCCTCGGCATGGGCCTTGGACCCAATATGAAGTGGGCCGGGGTTGCCAAATCTTCGGGCCCCACAGTAGTATAATCTCAAATTTTATATAACAATCTTTTTAAGTGTTATAATTATATAAATGATATTAATATATGGACAAAGTTTAACTACAAAATTGATTGTAACTTTTAGCTACAACCTTACTCAATATATTTTTATTGGAGATGAATTTTGACAAATCCACCATTGGATTATGTAAGGACTCAGAAATCAAACAGTCCAAGCCCACTTAGACTAGTGAGGTTTGTGCAACTCAACTAGGCCCAAATCAATATATTTGTAAGAGAGTGGATCAAACAAAAAGGGGGAGGGCTTAGCCCGAGGACAAAAACAAGGAAGAAAAACTAAAGATCATGGATTAATGTATGTAACAGGCTTATTACAAGTTTGCCCGAAGAGGCAAATCTTACCCAGAAGAAAACATTGTTCCCTCTCTTCTCTCTATGTTCTTGTTCTAGATTCTATTCTTTTCTTTCTCTTTTTTCCGGAATTTCTTCTTCTGAAATTTTCCTTTCCTTATATTCTTCTCAGCACTTCATATCTTGGCCCCTCATCTCCACCTACCCAAATTCTCATTATGACTCCTGTCCCCTTAAACTTCTGATAAAGGTGGTAGAAGGAGTTGCTTAGCTGTGATCTCTACTGTTTAGGCCACTTCCTCATCAATGCAGCTAATAAAGTTGTTGTCAGCCATTTAATGCGGAGGCAGTAAGCTACTTCTTACTGGAAACTTCCCTTACCCTCCATAATTCTCTCCCCACAGCCTGTCCTTCCCAACTGGAGCTCCCAAAAGTCTTTTGTCTCTTCTCCTCCTCGGGTGGATTCCCTCATCGAGCTTATGATTCCTTAATAATAATAATAACAGCTCAACAATCCCTTCCTCAGGTCTCGGGTGCCCACAGATTACATCTTCTTCTTATATCCTCCATACTTGTAAAATTTCTAGAAAATTAAAAATCAATAGCTATGTCATTAATAAATTATTTAAATTGTAAGTTTTTGTAGTTTAAAATTATGCATAAAATATAAGCTTGTAGATCATATAGTAAATAATATCTGATTGACACAAAATTTGACATGTGTATTGAGAATGTAAAGAAAATGCAATTCAACGGTTAGATTTTCAAAATATGTAATAATGTTTATTTTATTGAGTAAAGTTGTAACCTTTAGACTAATACCAATTTTGTAGCTAAAATATGCCATTGATATATTAAGATATTTTTATAGGTATTTTATGTAATATTATTAATTAAAATAAAAGAAATAAAATTTTATTCATTATTTTACTAATAATGTCTATTAATTAGCAATAATTTTTTTTGGAGAAAGTATTGATTAGCAATAAATGGAGGCAAAAACAACTTTTTTTTTCCAGGTTTATGATTTATGATTATGCTTTTTTTGTAAAACTGTTACTTTTACCTAATATAATAATTTACACAACAAAAAAAAAAAAAAAAAAAAAAAAAAAAGGTGCAATCACTAGAAAAAGGAAAACAAAATCAGGCAAAAAGCATAAAATAGAATTGAGGATTTTTGTTCCCATATATACCATGTACTGCTCATATGGAAGATCCTCTATATATTGAACTAAAACTAATTGATTGCATCAAATTCTGTTCATGGGTAAACAGGGCTTGCAACTAAATTGAGCATTTGAGTTTATCATTTGGTACGTGCACTCACAGTCACTCAAGTAAATAATCAACTGGAAAGATAGTTTCTGCATTTTGGAAGTAGCCAAACAAAGGGTCATGGAGGGTGAAGGGGTAGCAGTACTAGATTGTGATTTTCAGTGTGACATCAAATCGCTCCTTGCTACTCCCCAAAGGGACTTCCTCATCCGAAACAATGGAGAACAGGTACTAATTCTTTATTACTTTGCTTCTCAAATAAAATTTTGATGCTATATTATTAATATTATTATTATTATTATTTGAGAATGACAATCTTGCAAATCTAAGAAAAAGTCAGTACTTTGTATGTTCAAAAACCTTGTACCATCACAAACATCATTTTATGTTTAACACTCTTCCTTATTCATATTTGTAGGATTCTACACCTTAGAATGATGCACACATGGACAATATTTTAGTAATTAACCCAATTTTGAAACTCACAGGTTAAAATTGACAGCATGAGTGGAAAGATCATTGCCATTTTATGTGGCTCTTTCTCACCTCCTGATCAGCATCAACAATATTTTCTTAATTTAGTAGAAACCTACAATGAGTTCTCTC
The DNA here is from genome assembly GCA_019022515.1 of Quercus aquifolioides. Taxonomy (NCBI): domain Eukaryota; kingdom Viridiplantae; phylum Streptophyta; class Magnoliopsida; order Fagales; family Fagaceae; genus Quercus; species Quercus aquifolioides. The sequence goes on from CM032330.1 coordinate 62,552,529, forward strand.
CGAGAGGCGAATTCGAGGTTGTGTACAGTGCAAGATTTGATTATGGGACATTCCATGAGGTGTTATCGTATATGCCATGGCTTGCAGTCCCAAATACTGAGCATGAAACCCGAACGCGCATTTGGGAAGAGCTTAAGATGGCTGGCAGAGTCAACATTGTGATAGTTGATGCAAGTGGGCAGGTCTTGTGCAAAAATGCATTTGAAGCCGTAAAAGAATATGGAATAGAAGCTTACCCTTTTACTCCGCAAAGGATCAAAGAGATTGAGGAGCAAGAAGTAGCTGCACAGAAAGACCAGCCCTTGATGTCTCTGTTCGTCTCACGCTCACTGGACTTTGTAATTACAAATGATGACCAAAAGGTATAATTTTTCTTCAAAATATGTTCTTGAATCATGATAGAATTCAGTCAATGTCAAATTAGTTCATTTGACTTACCTATGACTTTGTTATGCTACATGGTGTGGTTATTGAATTTTTGTCATCAGCACTATCTGAATTTCATTTGTTGTAACAAATATGCAAGGTACCTGTTTCTGAGCTTGATGGGAAGATGGTTGGTCTGTATATTCGGTCTGTAGAAAGACCATTGTTTGAATTCACCCCTAGTCTGGTTGAAGTCTACAAGATTTTGAAGGAGAGAGGAGAAAACTTTGAGATTGTGTTCGTCTGCTTAGAGAATGAAAATGAAAGCGATGGCTTATACAAGCAAGACTTTGAAAGCATGCCCTGGTATGCCTTGCCCTACCAGGACAGAAGATGCAAGAAGCTAGCTCGCTACTTTGGTTTCAAACCAACTACAATGTACCATACCCCCGCACGCCCACCAATCCTAGTTATAATTGGCAGTGATGGAAAAATTTTAAACCAAAATGCAGCGGAAGTTGTTGAAGAACATGGAGTTGAAGCCTATCCTTTCACGCTAGAAAGGTTGGCAGAGCTGGAGGAGGTTGGTAAGGCAAAACAGGAAACTCAAACGCTCAAGTCACTTTTGGTTTCAGGGAACCATGATTTTTTGCTTGGCGATGGTGATACTAAGGTGAGATATTTAGAGATTAATTGATCGGTTACCATTTCTGTTTAATTATTCTATTCAGAAATTATTTGTATCCAGTTGCTAAAATCAAAAACTGAAATGGTCTAACAAGTAGAGTGAGAGAGGGAGACAGAGAAAGAAACATGCATACATCATAATTCCTCTTCCATGGAGTACACACACCAGATGTTTCACAAATTAAATGAAAGAGTTTGTTTAAAGAATAGCCACACAAATTGCAGTGACACTTGTTTATAACCATTTTAACTTCTCTTTTTTAGGTACCAGTGTCTGATCTTAGTTCAAAGAAAATGGTTCCTGTGTCTGATCTTGTGGGGAAGACCATCCTTCTTGTCTTTCTAGAAAGGTGCAGTGAAAATGCCGACTCCATTGTGCAAGAGCTAACCGAATTGTATGATGAGATTAAAGAGAAAGATGATGCATTTGAAATGATTTTAGTCCCTTACAATATTGATGGTCATTACGATCTTAATTATTATCCACCCTGGTATATTCGTTTAACCTTTCCAGGACTGATAGTACCCTTTGGTGATGAGAGAATAAAATCCCTGAGTCGCAAATTCAAGTTCTATGGAAACACTATGTTTGTAGTTCTTGGACCAACAGGGCGCACATTAAGAAAAGAAGATGCATGGGATATTTTGACCACTCATGGGGCGGAAGCTTTTCCTTTCACTGATGATCATTTGAGGGATATTGAGGCACGTTTTGTGCAGATGGCAAAGGGTTGGCCTGAAGAAGAATTGCATTTTGAATACTGTGGTGCAGTAACCCGTACCTATGACATTGTGCTAACCCGTACAGGGTCTTACAAATGTTCTATGAGACGTTCATGCAAAGTTTGGCCCAATGAGTATGCCCGTGGTTGGACATATTTTTGCAAAGAATGCAATTTTTATTTGCATCCAGAATGTGCTTTGAAGGATTACTTAGAAAATAGTGTGGAGGAAGATGAAGTAGACACAACAGAACAGTCACTGAGATCTGCTTTATTCTCATGCTCATGTGATTTTCTGATATCATATAACCGAAATAAGGTATGTGTGGTTTTCTGTTTTATTTCTTAACCCTCTTTCATTTCAATACTGAGAATAAAACCTTTCTCTGTTTGGCCGTCTATAATAGGTACCTATCTCTGAGCTTGAAGGGAAAATTGTAGGACTATATTTCTTCTCTTCAAGATACAAAACTACCACCGAAAAAGATGACTTTTATTGTGAAGTCATAAACCTTTATGAGAACTTGAAGAGAAAGGAAGTGAATTTTGAGATTGTGTTAGTTCCCCTTGATGTAATTTACTATGATTACAAGAAATATTTTGGAGGCACACAATGGTTTTCAGTGCCATACAAGGGCAAATGCCGTGAGAAATTGGCTTGTTATTTTCACATTCCACCTGAAACTGTTCTAATGATTTTTGGCTCAGATGGAAAGATAGTTAGTTCAAATGCTGTCAGCATCATTGAAAAGTATGGATACAATGCTTTCCCATTTACCTCAGAAAGATATGCAGAGCTTGCAGGGATGGTAAGAGCAAGAGTTGAAGAACAGACACTTGAGTCAGTTTTGATTTCATGGGAGAAAGATTTTGTGATTAATAACGATGGAGCCAAGGTAAGATTATTTTTCCATCTGTTCATTACATTCTTCAAACGGTTAATTGAAGCAGTTTAATATGATGTTGGCACCCTCTCTCTCTCTCTCGCTTCCTTCATTGTTATTGACAATTGCATTTTCAATCATGGCAGTTTCCAGTGATTGACCTCGTGGGTAAGAACATTCTCCTTTTTTTCTCAGATTCTGACGCATCTGGTAATTTTGAAACTGAAATGGTGGTAGACTTGCTGATCGAAGCATATAAAGAAATTAAGGCAAAGGATGATGCATTTGAAGTAATCCACATCTTAGATGAAGGTTTTGCTTTTGATCATTTATTTTTAAGAGTCCCGTGGCTAGGACTCCCACGTGGCGACAGGCGGATACATCATGCACAACTTGCTTTCCAAATCCAGAAGCTTGTTGATTACCCTGCTATGATAGCTCTTGGACCAAATGGCCACCTCATAACAAGGAAAGCCAAAGATCTTATTTTGTTATATGGTGCTGATGCATATCCTTTTACTGATGAGCATATAATAGAAGTTGAAGCACAGACTGAAGAAATGGCAATGGACTGGCCTAGGAAGTTGAAGCATGGTCTCCATGGGAATTATGATCTAGTGCTCCAAAACATTATGCTTTACAATTGCAAAGAGTGCACATTTGGAGGAGTGTTGTGGACTTACTGTTGTCAGGGGTGTAATTCTAAATACCATCCTAATTGTGCTTCGGGGAAAGACGTTGGTGCCCAAAAATGTGAGTTGCCTTGTGAATATTATTTTTCTAGCCCAAAGGCCGAAAGACCATGTATAATGGATGATCATACTTAAAACCATGAAGAGTACTGTTTTCTTTGCTGTATAATTTTATTTCAAATTATGAAGACGGAAACAAAAACAAATAAAATAAAAGATAGAGAATCTTTTGGAAACTCACTGCAAGATTTTTTTTTTTTTTGGTATTTTTTTCAATTTTTTTTTTTTCTGCTAAGCTCGTAAATACATTTAACATTCTTCACATTCCCTACATGAACATAACCTGCAAAAAAATCAAATTCCTTGAAACCGGTTTCAAATTAGGACTTCCATTAAACGTGCATCGTTGGATATAAGGTACATTTCATCAATCTCAGTTCATGTTCACAAAAAAAAAAAGAAAAAAAAAAGCACCTGATTAGTAAAAATAAAGGTATACATGGAGAAGACAAACGATTGCTTTTTAAATCTCTCTCTCAATTTATTTTCATTTTTGGTGGATTTTTTATTTTTCTTACATCTATACTTTAGGTTAATGAATTTTTGTATTTTTTAGAATTCTACTTTGGGATTGAAGTGATTTAGTTTTGTATTTTAAGTTGTTATCTTTGATTGCTAAATATTACTAGTTGCAGACCCGCGCGTAACAGGTAATAATATATTTTTTTTTTTTTGAGAAACAAGACATTCATTTCAAGGTAATAATATTTTTAAGGTGGTCTCATTAAATTTATTTTTTGTAATTTGGACTAATTTAATAAATAATAATGTATTTTATAATCATAATTTCATTTGTTTTAAGGACAATCACAATTCACAAATGTAATATATATAATTTCTATTGTACCAAAAAGCAATAAAATTTTTCTCAAGAATTCAAAAAATAAGTTAACAAAAATATAATTTTTTTATTAATAGTTATTTATAACATTATATGTATCATTAAAAAGTATATAAAATTTGGAGAACTAATGAGCATATCCTTTTACTGATGAGCATATACTAGAAGTTGAAACACAGAGGAAATGGCAATGGACTGGCCTAGGAAGGTGAAGCATGCTCTCCATGTGAATTATGATAAATGAAAGCATTACCAATGACACTCATAAAATGTTGTTTAATAAATTTCGATGTTACCTACAAATATTTCAATTTAATAAATAAATAGATTGTATCATAGCAAATAACAAAAAGATACTAATAAAAAAAATTGATGAATAGAAAATTTAATAAGAAATAGACCAAATGAAATGGTACTGGTCACCAGCCACACAACTCTTTTGACTCTTGAAACACAGTGCTGCAGTATAAAAAATATAAAAAATAAAAATAAAAATAAAAAGTCTAGACACAATGTGGCTCATAAAGTAAAAAATTTGATGTGGATCACTTCTCAACCGCGTCGCCGCTACAGTCCGAAAGTTTCTTTCAAAGATCAGCCGTATAGACGAGAGTAAGAGATATGGGGACAAGTATTCAGATTTTTTTTTTTTCTAGGCTGATTTGTGGGCCAAAATGGCCCAATACCACTTTTTTTTGAAATTTTTAGCAAAAAATCACTGTTTCGGAAATATATAGCAAAGTACCACTTTTTCTGGAAATCGAGTTTCAGAAACTCGAGTTCCTCTCAATTTTGCCACCGTGGCATTGCTGACATGGAATTTCTGTGATTAAAAAAAATTATGTGGTACTCGAGTTTGAGAAACTCGAGTTCCATGCAACACGCTACTCGAGTATACTGGACTCGGGTATGTTTTATAAATAAAATGCAGGAAAAAAAAAATTTACACAGTACTCGAGTTTGGAAACTCGATTACTGTGTAAATTTTTTTTTTTTTTTTTTTTTGTTTGGGGATAATGAACAAATAAACATAAATGTAAAAATAAGTGACTTTTTTATGTTTTTATTTATTTAAACAAAAGCATTGTAAAATATAGAGATTTTAATTTCAAAATATGAATTTAATTTCTACATTAATTAAAATTGTTCATTGTTTTCTCATAAAAATTGTTCACTGTTTTCTGTATAAACTATTTCTACGATTTTGCATAAAATTATTTTCTGTTCAGCATTATTTAAGAAATTGTTCACTCTCTTTTCTGCATAAATTATTTTTCTGTTTACTGTTTAAAAAATTGTTCATTGTTTTCTCATAAAACACCTAGTGAAATCGTGTTTTCTAAATTTAAACGCCAAATCTGAATGCTTTTTCATGTTTGAATTTCACAATAATCGAATATATTTTTCTGCATTAATAAAATCTGTTTCTACATTAATAAAATTTGCTCTTTGCACATCATATTTACTGTATATTCAAATCTACTTACTGCATTCATTAAATTTTTTTTTTTTTTTGCATTAATTAAAAATATTCACTATTTTCTCATAAAAATTTTTCACTGTTTTCTACATAAACTATTTCTAGCATTCTGCATAAAATTATTTTCTGTTCAGCATTATTTAAAAAATTGGTCACTCTCTTTTTTGCGTATATTATTTTCTGTTCACTATTTAAAAAATTGTTCACTGTTTTCTCATGTAACATTTAGTGAAATCGTGTTTTCTAAATTTAAAAGCCAAATCTGGATGCTTTTCATGTTTAAATTTCACAATAATCGAATTTGTTTTTCTGCATTGATAAAATCTGTTTCTACGTTAATAAAATTTATTCTCTACACATCATGTTTACTATATATTTGAAGCTGCTTACCGCATTCATAAAATTTTCTTTTTGCATTAATTAAAACTGTTCACTGTTTTGTCATAAAAATTGTTCACTATTTTCTGCATAAACTGTTTTTAGCATTGGCGCAGTTATTGCATTTAAATGGTTTTTGTGTTTTTTTAAATATGTAACCATCTGAATAATGGACAAACTCCATGAAAGAAAAATGAATGATTCGCATAGATCACCTAACGGTAAATGCCTCGAAAAATTTGAATTTGTAAAAAAGTTCGAATTAGTTGAATGTAGAACTGTTCATTAAGTAAAACTGTTTTCTACATTAAGTAAAGCTGTTCACTGTTTTCTCATGAAAATTGTTCACTATTTTCTACATAAACTATTTATAGTATTTTGCATAAAATTATTTTCTGTTCAGCATTATTGAAAAAAAAAATTTCACTCTCTTTTTTGTGCAAATTATTCTCTGTTCACTATTTAAAAAATTGTTTACTGTTTTCTCATAAAACACCTAGTGAAATCGTGTTTTCTAAATTTAAAAGCCAAATCTGAATAATTTTTCATATTTAAATTTCACAATAATCGAATTTGTTTTTCATGTTTAAATTTATGTTTAAATGAACTCTATTGCGGTGGTATCTGTACTTAGTTTTGTAGGTTTGTCGACCATGATGTGCTCGATGCCTCTAAGACTCTCGTACGTGTACATTGGCATATTAAGGAAACTAGCTTTTAAACCCGTGCAAATGCACGGGAATTACATAAGTACATGTATTTTTAGGTTCTTGGAAAAAAAATACATCTATTTTTCAACAAAATAGAAATAAAAATAATGTAAATTTTGTAAGAGTCCACAAATAAATTTTTGTACATAGAAATAATTAGAATCCGAGAAAGCAAATATATTCAAATAATTTTAGGTAAATATTTGGAGAAACATTTTGTTTCAAAAGTCATACTTAAATAAATTTAATTAAATAAGTATGTAGCTAATGCAATTAAATTTATAAATTTTTAAAAATAACACTTGGTATGAATTTCAAATTTAAAATGTATATAACATGTGTTGTCTTACAAATAGATTTTCTTTTAAGCCTATTCTAAACAACTAAAACTGTAACATCCACTATGATGGAGAGAAAAATATTTCTAGCAATTGAAAAAAAAAAAAAAAAAATCCAGCTAAAGAGAATGGTGTGATCATCCTTCCTTGGAAGCAAATTTGTGGAGAGTAACCCAATCCAATTCCTTTTAATTTTGTTTTAGAATAACCCAAACATAACCTTTTCTATCCCAAGTTCTTTGCAGGATTTCATCGAACAACTAGTACTCATTTTAATACAGCTCCCCAACCAAAAAAGAAAATCTAATTAAAACAAAATTAGCCAACATTTATAAGGTTCATCCACTTCTGGATCTCCCTTTTGTTTAATTTTTCTTCCTTCTTTTTCTTTTATATATATATATATATATATATATATATATATATATATATAATGGAAGTTCACTCAACATTCTCAAATTTGTTTTCAATATGCAACATTAAGAAGTAGGAAAGCAACAACAAAGTAGCATTGATCACATGAATAAGGACCTGAATAGGGTTGCTCTTGTGACTGCATTATTAAATCATCTTATAAATGAAAAGAAGTAACTACATAAAGTAAGAAATCAACACAAAACGTGTAAGGAAACCAAATGATTTAATTGATTAAATAGTAGTATGTTATAGCAAAAAGAGTGTTGAAATTACAACCAACCAAAAAAAAAAAAAAAAATTAATAATGAATTTACTATAAATTGATATATATACAAAATATAGAGATGAAGGATAACAATGTAACAACACTCGTTAGGGTTCCAAAGGTAAGCATTGATTAATCACATCAAGTGCAACAACAGAAACAGAAAGCTACATGATAATTTCTGGAAACTTGCAAAGAAAACAATATCGTATTTTCACATAACTGTCAAAAACTAAACCACGGGACCCTCAGAACCTCTCTAAGGAGCATAAATGATTCAAGGCAAGATTTATACTTATAATCACCTGTCTGACATGATGAACAATAGCTTTCTCCTGATTGGTTTCCCTTAGTCTTTCAATAGACTGAAACTTCCCTTCCAAACATCCTTCATGCATAACCATTAGTTTATAGGCTACCTGCATAGTTAGAGAAAGTGCACAAACCCCAATAGTCAATAGTAAATATTACCCTCATATTCAAATGAATAAGCAGAGACCTAGTTTAGACATGCTTGCACAGAAAATTGATGACATGCTTGCATTCCAAAACCAATGGGCCAATGCCCCTAGTGTAGACATGTTTAATGCAAAACAAAATGTCCTAGCCTAAAATTCACTTTGGAAGTTTTGCTAAAAATGAGATCAATCAACATGTATACATCTCATAAAATCCGTAAGCCTTTTTCCTTTCTTTTTTTAAGAAAAAAATTCCTTCACCCTTCTTAGTTTGACTACAAAGAAATCAAAGTGAATGAAAAACATTTTTTAAAAATTAATAATTTAAAACTAAAGGTCAAAGTTTACTTCTTTACAGTGTTTCACATAGAGTAGATACAAAACCATGTTTTTAATAAGAGTTCAAGTTAATTTCAGAACACAAACATGTCCAATTCAATATATTGCAGCAAGAATCTTTGAGAATGAAACTACTACATTCTTTAAATAATTGGAAACTTGTAAATGCATAACCTCAGTCATGATTAGAAAGACATTATCATGAATTTCAAAAAATATTTGCTGCAAACAAAAATTATCTACAAATCAATAGCTATAGCCCAACTAAAAACAGAAAATTAAAACCTATAAATTACAATTTGATACAAACCAAGACAAAAATATTATATTACTCATTGAAATGTCTTAAAAAGACAAAAATAGATTATCTGCTATATGAAAAAAAATCATTAATGTAAGCATATATTGTATACATTTAAAAAAAAATTGAAAATCTTCAAGACAAAGTAAGCCTTGAGAGTTGAGTCATATTTATTTCATTTTTTTTTTTGGGTCAATGATAGATTGCTAACCTTGCTATAAAAGATAGATAAATTTTTAAAAAAAAAAAAATTAAGTCATATGGAATTACCCCTCCATGTGCAAGTGCAATGGCCATGATAGTTGTAGTTGACTACATATATGATACAAAAAACTTTTCATTAAGCAAAATCCATCAAGGTTTGCAGAAAATTCAAGAAATTTCATTCAACATGAAGCTAGAACCATCCAAAATTACAATAAAAGAAGTCCACAACTCAGAGATAAACAATTGTACAAAAACCCCAGTTAATTTGTCTTGATAAAAATCTTTCATTAAGATCAAGCCATATAACACCAAGGGCCAGTTGAACAAAAAATATACCAAAAAAATGAGGGTTCCTTGTTCATGAAATTTTTTCCTTAAGGCTTCCAATTCAAAGAAATATTTGGCACTAAAGAACAATACCTTTAATACCACCCAAATTACTTTTGACTACTTAATTGAAATATGTGAATAATATACACAAAAGAGAAAATAAATGAAACACATTTACCTTGCTTTCTAATGTTTACAATCAGAGAATAAAATTGTTGGAAGCAAACCACAATACAAGTAAATAGGGAAGATATAAAGAACATAAGAAAAACTATATTTAACATAGAATTGCGCCTTTCCATCATAATGCAAATCACCTTATTAAATTGTTTATCAAATCCATTATTTCACTATGTTCAAAGTATAGACAAATATAGTTTCTAAAACATAAAATAGCTCAAATTGCGACAAACACATAAATTGCCTAGTGTATTTTAGTAGGAAGAGATGGACTTGCTCAACTAATTTGAAAAGAACAAAACAATATTTTTCAATGGTTCAGTTCTTATGACATTTTGCTGCAGCCTAACAATCAAATTATGGGTCTGCTCTGAATTGAAAGTACTTGCAAACTGCTTAGCAAATTGCCTGAGGAGCTCCAGATCACCAAAGATGACTTGCTAAACTCTATTTCAAAAATAACATAAAAAATGCCAGCATTAAGATCAGATCAGGACACAACTAATAACAGCCCTAATAGATTCATGTTTTTTGTTTGGTGATGTAGGAAAAACAGATGTGTTTAAAAAAAATACACAAGAATGTGAGTTCATTAGCTCGAGCTTTTGGTAGCTAGATCGAGGGGAGACTATTTAGATGGAGACGGAGTTAGATTTGAGAGTATGATATACATGTGGATTTGGGTCCTAGTTACACTTTGTGTAACTCTAAGTTATTTTACATCATGCAATATTTCTTTGTTGGATGTGAATTTTAACAAATCTTTCGTTGGGTTAAATTCACTTCTAATACTCTATGTGCTAGCAAAATATACATACACACACTATAGCTGAGGAGTTGTTGGATTCTAATAAAAATATGGTATTACTGCATAGTTATTGCTTGCTAAATTATTTAATTCTAGAACATTTTTTTCTCCCTTTTATTTATTACAACTATCTAAGAAAGAAGAAAAAAATTATGCAAAAAAATAAAACCTTTAGAGAGATAAGAGTCTGTTTGGCATCAATTTCAACTTTTAACTTTTAGTTTTTGTGTACAGCTTTTTAAAACCTCATTTTTTCCTGCATTATTTTTCACCTTTTCAAATTTTTTCAAAGTACAAATATAATTTAGCACACTTTCAACAAAAAGTTTAGCAAACAGCTAAATAAGCTGTAAACAGACACTAAGCTTAAAAATAGTAGAACCTTAGAAATAGCTATTATATTACCATTTTGTTTCGGTAGTAACACCCTATGTTCCACCCCGGGAATAATTTTAGGTCATTCCGATGTGTTTCGGCCATTTTGGATTCAGAGATGGAGATAGAAGTTTGATTAAGGGGATTAAAATATAAACAAAAAATGTGTATCATCTATTTAGTATTAAGAAACTATCAACAAATAAAAAATACAAAATAATTATTTTCTGTTCAGCATTATTTAAAAAATTGTTCACTCTCTTTTCTGCATAAATTATTTTCTGTTCACTATTTAAAAAATTGTTCACTGTTTTCTCGTAAAACACCTAGTGAAATCGTGTTTTCTAAATTTAAACGCCAAATCTAAATGCTTTTTCATGTTTAAATTTCACAATAATTGAATTTGTTTTTCTGCATTGATAAAATCTGTTTCTACGTTAATAAAATTTGCTCTCTGCACATCATGTTTACTCTATATTCGAATCTGTTTATTGCATTCATAAAATCTGTTTTCTGCATTAATTAAAACTGTTCATTGTTTTCTCATAAAAATTGTTCACTGTTTTCTACATAAACTATTTCTATGATTTTGCATAAAATTATTTTCTGTTCAGCATTATTTAAAAAATTGTTCACTCTCTTTTCTGTATAAATTATTTTCTGTTCACTATTTAAAACATTGTTCACTGTTTTCTCATAAAACACCTAGTGAAATTGTGTTTTCGAAATTGAAAAGCCAAATCTGTATGTTTTTTCATGTTCGAATTTCACAATAATCGAACTTTTTTTTTTTTGCATTGATAAAATCTATTTTGATACACACTTTGTCAAAATTATCCAACAATGATGGATTGTGATTGGTTGTTTATCACTCTCTAATAAACTCACTATTTTTTCTACTTCACCTACAATCTGTTGGCGCATGTGGTTCGTATGACTACAGTTGGTGCTACAGCAGCAGGCTAGTGACGTGTCTTCAAATGCCATAGTTGGTGCTACATCATGTTTACTGTATATTCAAATCTACTTACTGCATTCATAAAATCTGTTTTCTATATTAATTCAAACTGTTTTCTGCATGTGGTTTGTATGACTATAGTTGGCGTCTGTGTAAATTATTTTCTGTTCACTATTTAAAAAAATGTTCGCTGGTTTCTCATAAAACATCTAGTAAAATCGTGTTTTCTAAATTTAAAAGCCAAATCTGAATGCTTTTTCATGTTTAAATTTCACAATAATCGAATTGGTTTTTTTGCATTAATAAAATTTGCTCTTTGTACATCATGTTTACTGTATATTCAAATCTGCTTACTGCATTCATAAAATCTATTTTCTGCATTAATTAAAACTGTTCACTATTTTCTGATAAAATTTTTTACTGTTTTCTGCATAAACTATTTTTAGCATTCTGCATAAAAGTATTTTCTCTTCAGCATTATTTGAAAAATTATTCACTGTTTTTTCTGCATAAATTATTCAATGTTCATTAGGTGTTTTATGATCTAGATGCTCTAATAGCAATGACTACCCAGGAAAAAGCACAGCAATAATATGGAAGCATAAACAATGATAAAATAGATAATAAAGAAGTAAATAGCAAAATAGATATATTCAAAATAAGGTTAAAATAGAGTGTGGAATATGAAAATAGAAACTAGTAAAAGAGAAAGGTTACAAGATTACAAGAGGGGAGAGAGTACAAAAGTCTTTCTGAGGGAGATGGAAGGCTATTACAAAAGGCTTTCTAAAACTTGGAACTTAAAAGCTTAGAATCTTAGAAACTTGTCTTCTGTCATCATAGTCCGTCTCTTTTATAGGTGAAATGAACCATGGTAAAGTAACTTGAGTAGGTAAATTGAACTCAAGTTAATCTGTTGGTGGTATGGAAATTAGTACTGATGAGTAATAGTCTGTCTGCGTCTGTCTGGGAATCTTTCAAATCTTGGGAATCTAACAGATCTCTTTTTACGCATGCTAGTAAACAGTAGTAACTTTTGAACATCTGTCTGTATCTGTCTGGACTATCTAGCAAAATTGAGCCATTTGCATAGTGAAATATTGGTTAGTGAAGGATTTAATTCTTAATAATCTGTTTGGCATTTGCATAGTCTGTTTGGCATCAATTTCAACTTTTACCTTTTAGTTTTTGTGTACAGCTTTTTAAAACCTCATTTTTTCTTGCATTATTTTTCACCTTTTCAAATGTTTTCAAAGTACAAATATAATTTAGCACACTTTTAGTAGAAAGTTTAGCAAACAGCTAAATAAGCTGTAAACGGAAACTAAGCTTAAAAATAGTAGAACCATAGAAATTGCTATTATATTACCAATTATTTTCCGTAGTAACACCCCATGTTCCACCTCGGGAATAATTTCAGGTCATTCCGATGTGTTTCGGGGTCATTCCAATGTGTTTCGGCCATTTTGGATTCAGAGATGGAGATAGAAGTTTGATTGAGGGGATTAAAATATAAACAAAAAATGTGTATCATCTATTTAGCATTAAGAAACTATCAACAAATAAAAAAATACAAAATAATTATTTCTTAATATAATAAAATACAATTTATCTATTAAAAGAAAAAACGACCTTCTTTTAAATGACAAAAATCATCAATATTAAATTTGTACTAACTCATGATGTGTAGAGAGCAAATTTTATTAATGTAGAAACAGATTTTATCAATGCAGATCGATTATTGTGAAATTCAAAAATGAAAAAGCATTTAAATTTGGCGTTTAAATTTAGAAAACATGATTTCACTAATGCTGAACAAAAGAGAGTGAACAATTTTTTAAATAATGCTGAACAAAAAATAATTTTATGCATAATGCTAGAAACAGTTTATGTGAAAAACAGTGAACAATTTTTATGAGAAAGCGGTGAACATGGTGTGCAGAGAGCAAATTTTATTAATGTAAAAACAGATTTTATCAATGCAAAAAAATAGATGATCTGTGCATCTAATGTAATTAATTTTCCATTAAGTTTACTGAATTTGGTATGTTCTTCAATTTTCATTTGAATTTTCACGATTTTACACACTCAACGAATTCAAATTTTTCAACAAATTCGTACTATCTGTACATCTAATGTAAACAATTTTTCCTTGAGTTTTCACAGTTTTGTACATTCAACGAATTCAAATTTTTAAACGAATTCATACGATCTATACATCTAACATACATACTTTTCCATTGAATTTTCATTATTTTGTACTTTCAATGAAATCAAATTTCTCAACAAGTCTAGACTATCTGTACATCTTATGTACACCTTCATGATTTGGTACGTTCATTAATTTTCCATCGATTTTTCTCGAATTTCTACATTCAACTAATTCGAACTTTTTTACAAATTCGATTTTTTCGAGGCATTTACCATTAGGTGATTTATACGAATCATTCATTTTTCTTTCATGGAGTTTGTCCATTATACATATGGTTACATATTTAAAAAAACACAAAAACCATTTAAGTGCAATAACTGCTCCAATGCTAGAAATAGTTTATGCAGAAAATAGTGAACAATTTTTATGAGAAAACAGTGAATAGTTTTAATTAATGCAAAAAAAAAAAAAAAATTTATGAATGCAGTAAGTAGATTTGAATATATAGTAAATATGATGTGCAAAGAGCAAATTTTATTAATGTAGAAACAGATTTTATCAATGCAAAAAAATATATTCGATTATTGTGAAATTCAAACATGAAAAAGCATTCAGATTTGGCGTTTAAATTTAGAAAACACGATTTCACTAGGTGTTTTATGAGAAAACAATGAACAATTTTTTAAACAGTAAACAGAAAATAATTTATGCAGAAAAGAGAGTGAACAATTTTTTAAATAATGCTGAACATAAAATAATTTTATGCAAAATCGTAGAAATAGTTTATACAGAAAACAGTGAACAATTTTTATAAGAAAACAATGAACAATTTTAATTAATGTAGAAATTAAATTCATATTTTGAAATTAAAATCTCTATATTTTACAATGCTTCTGTTTAAATAAATAAAAACATTAAAAAGTCACTTATTTTCACCTTTATGTTTATTTGTTCATTATCCCGAAACAAAAAAAAAAAACAAAAACAAAAACAAAAACAAAAAATATTTACACAGTACTCGAGTTTGAGAAAATCGAGTACTGTGCAAAATTTTTTTTCTGCAATTTATTTATAAAATGTACCCGAGTCTGGTATAGTCGAGTACTGTGTTGCGTGGAACTCGAGTTTATCAAGCTCGAGTACCACATAATTTTTTTTAATCACAGAAATTCCATGTCAGCAATGCCACGGTGGCAGAATTGAGGGGAACTCGAGTTTCTGAAACTCGATTTCCAGAAAAAGTGGTACTTTGCTATTTATTTCCGAAACAGTGATTTTTTGCTAAAAATTTCAAAAATAAGTGATATTGGGCCATTTTGGCCCTGATTTGTGTTGTTGTTTGGGCGTTGGGCTTATCTGTATTTGTTTGAGCAATTTTTTTGTCCAACCTTAAGCGGGCCAAGATTTTGGAGGCTCAAATTTCATTTTTAATGGGCTTAAATTTATATTTAAGGTGTTCATGTATTTTTTTTTAGATTGTTCAAAGCCTCAAACAACCCACGATAATAATAATAATAATTATTATTATTATTTTGTAGGTCATGAACACTCTGACTAACACGTAGTGCTGCCCTTGGATGCCACACTTATATTGAGCCACGTCAGCATAGTATTTCGACCTAGTCTAGTCTGTTCAATTTACTTTGATTCATTCTGTCCATTTCAATATATTTCCGTGTATTCGGTCCATTCTGTCCAGTTCAGTCAATTTCGGTCCATTTCATTCCATTCTATCCACTTCTGTCAATTTTGAAGTTATATAATTTTGAGATTGGTCATGTTAATGGGTGCCTTAAGGTAATTGTTAATAAATCATTTTAAGAAAATTTTGTCATCACTTTTATGAGAAATATAAAAAGTCGTAAAAAAATTAATTGTTTTTTCATTTTTCTATAAAAAGTTTCTAAATTATATCCTAAATCAATATCCTTAGGACTTCTATTAAATTTTTTCGTTTTAAAATTACCATTTAACTAAAAGAGCAAATTACAACTTACTCACTTGTGGTTTGGTTGAAATTTAAGTTGCCTATCTGTAATTTGAAATTTAAGACTTTACCCACTTAAGATTTGACCAAAATTTAAGTTGCATACATGTGGTTTGAAATCCCATGATGTAAGTATTCCGTTGGGTTTGTTTTACTCTTTTTTTTTTTTTTGAAAGATTTTCAACCTATGACATCTGTTCCGATGATATTTCTTTATCATCAAATCAAGACACCAATTAGTTTTTGGTGTAGGCGGGAATTGAACCCTAGATCTCTTATTCAACTATCAGAGACATTACTAATTGAGCTAATTACAGTCCATTTTTTATTTTTTTTTAAATTTTTGTGTTTTTAAAAGAAAAAAACATAAAAGTTGAGCAAAATTATATATTTAACCATGTTTTTAAATTTTTAATAAAAATAAGTTATGAAAATCTAATTTAGCTAATCTAAGTAAGTAAAATATCAATTTCAAATAATAAGTAAACAACTTAAATTCGGTCAAATCATTAAATAAGATATAATTTGACTTAGAACACGCTGGTCGTACACACCAATCTGTAATTACCAATGAAAAAAAAATCAGTGTCATCCTCATCCCACAATCAATGACATCAATAATTCCCACGTTTTTCCTGCGCACAACTAGTACGAAAATGATTTAATAAAATCTGTGTCATCCTCATCCTCATCTTTGCCTTTTTTTTTTTCTTTTTCTTTTTTTCACAAACCAAAATTTTTTGCTTCTGGAACTTACCTGAGGCAAAAAGTTAAAGACGCAGGTGTTTCGGTCAATATCGACCGGTACGACTTTGTTCTAATATTATGACGAATTGAACAACCAAAAAAAAAAAAACAAATAATGTCGTGCGAGAGAGGAAAATAAAAATAGAAAGAACTAGAAGAAGAGAATAAAAGAAGACGAAGAACACACTTACCAGATGAGAGAAACAAAGAATGAAGAAGGGTAGATGAGAGGAAGGAATTTGATATCAAATTTATCATATTTACGGTATTAAAATTCAATAAATGTGAGACATATGAGTAAAAAAAATTATTTCACTAACAAATAAAAGACATGTATTAGTGGGTATTTATTTTTATATGTGTTTATCATTTACTGGGTTTTGATATGAGTGCCATAGTATCATTTGATACAAAATATCTTTTCATAAAAGAGAGACTCAGATGACAAAGTAAAAATATGAAAAAAGCTAGTGATACCAAAAAAAAATAATAATAATAATTTTTGATACAACTTACCACGTGATTGAGTTGTGAAATGTGAAAGTCAAATAGTAAATTTACATTTTTATTGCTCACAATTGGCACATGGTAAATTGTGTCAAAAATTGTGAGATTTTTTTTTGTATGCATCGCATTGCTCTACAAATATTGAACGTGGTGAAGTGTTTTCAGTGTCGAGGGGCTGGGAATTGGGTAAAATGAGTAAGTAGTTGTTGAGTACTACCCCACATGATGAGAAATTATAGAGTCCTCTGGTGGACCACGTCACTTGTCCATCATTCCACTAAAAAACTTCCACTTGTTTAAAATTGCTGAGTCAGTAATTAATTTCTGTTAAAAAATTTTTTCTAACTAACAATTTTAAACAAATGGCAGTTTTTTAGTGGAATGGTGGACCACATCACTTGTCCACAATGTGGATCTTATAATTTCTCCCACATGATAGTTTTGTTTACCAAAAAAAAATCAATAATAAATGAAAAATTATTAGGTGCTCCCGAAGGACCATAAATGTATACTCTATTTTCTCACATAAATAATAGGTCTTACCATGAATTTAATTAGTGGGACCCACCATTCATGTGAGAAAAAGGAGTACGCATTTATGGTACTCTGGGAGTACAAAATAATTTTCCACAACAATATGGCAATATGCTAACTTTATTTGAGATTTTTCTCAAATAAATTATATTAAATCTATTATTATTTAGTTGAATTCAAGTTATACTGGATGTAACTCTAACTAATATTACACCACTCAATTACTTTTTATAGAATTTATATTTTGAAAATCCCACTGTTGAATTACATATTTTAAATGTTCTTAACATTTATACCAATTTTCATTTTAATTGGTTGTTATTTACCATTCGATCCATAAACTCATTTTTAATGCATTATTTTAAACTACAAAAACTTGAATTTAAATAATTGATCGATGACATGGCTATTTATCTTTGATCACCTTGAAATTTTGCAAGCATGAAAAATATATGAATATAATGTAATCTAACGGTGAATTTGTCAAAATTCACATCCAATTAAAAAATATTGAGTTGTGTAACATTACTTAAAGTTACATCAAGTGTAACTTGAACCCAACCCTATATATATATATATATATATATATATATATATATATGAGATAAGTTCAAGTTACATTTAGTGTAACTCCACAAGAGTTACACTTTTTTTAAACTTTAGATTTCCAAAAGATTTAACAGTCAAAAAGAAAAGAATAATGCTAGAGATACAAACTATTTTACAAAATATTTTACAAACTACTGATGTGGTAAGTGATTATGGGAAAAAAAAATGATATTAATGGTAGGCCTAAATGAAAACCAATAAGAGGTTGACCACATCAACATTTTGTAAAGATTTTTTTTTTTTTTTTTTTGGATACAAGATAGAATTTTACTCTAACCTAATCTAAGTGTATGTGTGTGTGAAGTTTCCTCCTAGAAACTTGAACCCTAAAGATGTTATAAAATAGCTTATGGTTGTAGTATTACTCAAAAGAAAATATCATTATTCTTTACATCATTAAATGTTTACCTAATCAATAGCATCACCATTATCTCTCTTTATTAAATATTTCTATGTGTCTCCTTTTTCTCTCTCCACATCTCCACTTTCCATGTTTTTTTTCCCCACTCAATAAAACCTCTATCACTTTTCTCATCTTTTTTAGGAAGATACTCACCAGGAGCTGCAATTCATTCATTCTTTACTTTGTATGCATTGCTTTTTTTTTTCTCTTTCTTTTTTTTCGTTCATAGTTCGGGTTCATTATTTCTTCTGTCCATC
Source organism: Quercus aquifolioides (assembly GCA_019022515.1). Lineage (NCBI taxonomy): Eukaryota > Viridiplantae > Streptophyta > Magnoliopsida > Fagales > Fagaceae > Quercus > Quercus aquifolioides. Next base: position 62,571,521 of record CM032330.1, read on the forward strand.
TAAATTGATTTTTTTTTTTTTTTTTTTTTTTTTTTTTTTTTTTTTTTATGTTGGTCTTGTTATAATTGTCTGATGCTACTTACAAGTGACTAAAGTGAGGCAACGTCAAAATTAAATTATGTGATTATGTCAAGTTCTCAACTTCTACCATTATTTTTTACTTTTATCACCACAAGTAAAGCAACGTTTTTGGTAATTAAGATTTAAAAATTCAATCACCTACTATGATACTAAATCCAGATGCCAAGGTTAATGAATTGATAAATGAGGAGACTATGCATGATCGAAGAGTGCAATAGTTGAGGAAAATTTTTTGGCTTGAAGAAGTAGAGGTTATTAAACAAATCCCTTTAAGTTGGAGGAAGCCTAAGGATAAGCTGCTCTGGGCAGACACAAAAGATGGTTGTTACATAGTACCCACAAATTTTTTTTTTTTGAGAACAATGTGTTAAGAACTTAACTTTATAAGATAAATGTTGCCCTCTATAGATCACGTCGCAAATCAATTAGGTAAGCTTCAGAAAGTGGAGAGAGAAAAAGGAGACACATAGAAATATTTAATAAAGAGAGATAATAAGGATACTATTAATTAGGTAAGCATTTGATGATGTAAAGAAAGACAATGTTTTCTTTTTTACCGTTAGATATTTTCAAAATCTAAGGCTTAAAAAATGTGTAACTTGAACTTTTGTGTGTGTGTGTGTGTGTTAGGGGGGGGGGGGGGGGTTAACCTGAAACAGAGTCGGACGGTACATTAAAATAGGCTGCAGGTACCAAAAAATTCTATTTCGATGAACAAACCAAAATGAGTTATGAAACCATATTTATAACAAATAACCTATGTTAATTATTATTATTATTATTATTATTATTATTATTATTTTTGCAGGGTGTTCATGTGAACACCCTGACTAACAAGCTGCCCCTGTTTGTCATGCTCATATTGTACCACATCAACATAGTGTTTTCTGATCTAGTGTAGTCTATTTGGTCTAGTTATCAAAACATTAATCAGTTTTTAGTGTAAGCGAAGATTGAACCTCAGATCTCTTATAGAACCATCCGAAATTTTATCAATTGACCTAACTAGAACTCACTAGTTGGTTAATTTTAGTCCAAGTTCATTTAGTCCAATTTGGTAAATTCTGCCCAATTCGATCTATTTGGTCTACTTTGATTCATTTGGTCTATTTTAGTCTATTTCCATCTATTTAGTCCATTTCAGTTCATTCTATTCCATTCAATTTACTTCACTCCATTCCGTCTCGTTCGGATCATTTCGGTCCATTTTGAAATTACCATTCAACTGAAGTGAAAACACCATTTTCATCTTAGTTAGCGCCCACACAGTACACACCGACGTGTAATAACAGTGCTATAAAACCTGTATCATCCTTGTCTAACTGTCAATTACATCACTGTTCCGACGTTGTTCTTACGCAAAACTACAAATTAAATGAAGTTAGGCTTCTTTGCCTTGATGACTAAGAAAGTTCCATAAGTCTTTGCCTTATCTTTATCTTCTTTTTTTTCTTTTTCTTTTTCATAAACCAAAATACATTTTTGCTTCTGGAACTTACCTGAGCGTTCTATGAAAACGAATATGCTTACATGGTCCCTCACGCAAAGAATTCAAATAAGCAAAGCATAAGACAAATACCATAGCTCATATAGCTCTCTGCATCTTTCGCTTTAGTTTCACGCACTTTCCACAAGAACTGATCAGTGAGAGAGAAAATGGCAGGTGGTGGTGAAGATAACGTTACCGAGATTGTGATCAACGACGAAGCTCACGACTTTCGCTCACTACTCTCTTCTTCTGAGAGAGACTTTCTTGTCCGCAACGACGGCGATCAGGTACTTCTTGATTCTGTCAACTTTTTTTTTCTTTTTTTCTTTTTTTTCATTGAATGATTATTGATGGGTGTCTTTTTTTTTTAACACCTCTCTGATTGGCTAAGCAAATTGGTTTATTCATCTAACAAAGAAAACTGGTTGATGGGACTTTTCCTGTGATTTTCTCGGGAAAATATGGTCTGTGAGAGAGGAAGAGAGAAGAGTTTATGTTGGCTTTGATTGCTGGTTTTATTTCCTATGTAATAAGTAATTTAGCTTATAATCAGTTCATAATTTTGATGCGATTCCTTGGTACTTGTCATTTATAATTTAGCGAGCATTGATTTCATACTCTCTTTTTTTCACTTCAAAAAACAAAAAAACAAAAAAAATTTATTGGAATAGTATTGGTGAAATTTGGATTTCTTAAATTTACTAAGTTCTTTTATATGCCCTGCAGTGTTTTTAATTAAAAATAGAGTTTATGAGCAAGAACATAACCATGGCTGATTCATGAAATTCTTTTGTGAAGATCTTGGGCTGTATAGTAGACCCCTGTATTTTATAATACTTACTAAGTTTATTTTTTTTGTTCTTTTTACTTGCAAGTAACTTGTATATTTTGGATAAACTAAGGCTGCTAAATAAAATTTAGGTTGTGTTTAGGTGAAATTTTTTCCATTAGTAAAGCAATTCAGCTAACAAGTGGAATTTTTTCAGAAAAAATTGTGGTGTTTTTATTTCTTTGGTATATGTCAGTACATCCACATCATATTTCTCAGTTTAGTAGTTCCTGTAGGTCTCTGGTCCCATTGATACATAACTTCATAAAACAATGATGTCTGAAAAAACCTATTAAAAGTTCGATAAGTTTCTATGGAAAGCAAATTTAACAAATGATGAAGCTTTTTAATTGCCAATAGGTTAATTGGGGAGGGGAGTTGTCAGCTTATTTATCAAAACCAATGATGAACTCAATGGAGCGTAAGTGGCTGGATGAACGGTGTTAGAATGATTAATTTGTTAAAATTAATTTAAATATTATGAAACTTGCCTTTTTGATTGTATGTAGTGTTCCATGGACCGTAGTCTAGTATTGTACTAGTACGAATGTTATGGAACGAGTTAAGAGGGAATCATTTCTTGAATTGTGAATTTTGCAGGTTAAAATTGAGAGCTTGAAGGGGAAGAAGTTGGCATTGTATTTTTCAGCATCATGGTGTGGCCCCTGTCGCCGATTTACCCCAATTTTAATTGAGTTGTACAATGAACTCTCTTCAAAAGGTGATTTTGAGGTCATTTTTGTCTCGGGTGATGAAGATGAGGAGTCCTTCAAAGGGTACTTCTCCAAGATGCCATGGCTTGCAATCCCATTTTCAGATTCAGAGACACGTGATCGCTTGGATGAATTGTTTAAGGTTAGAGGCATACCCCACTGTGTAATCCTTGATGAAGAGGGGAAAGTTGTGAGTGACAATGGAGTTGAGATCATTCGGGAGTATGGAATTGAAGCGTACCCTTTCACACAACAAAAGATCAAAGATTTGAAAGATCAAGAGGAAGAAGCCAGGAAGAATCAGTCCTTGAGATCTATCTTGGTATCCCACTCACGTGACTTTGTCATTTCATCTGATGGAAAGAAGGTAAATTTTCATGATGTTGCTCATCATTTTGTTCATTAACATGAAATATAGTATTCCTCTCCCCTAATCTGTATTTATTCTTGATGTACAAGGTGCCTGTCTCTGAACTTGAAGGAAAGACAGTAGGTCTGTATTTCTCATTGTTCTCGTACAAGGCTTGTGATGATTTTACTCCAAAACTTGATGAGGTTTATGAAAAATTGAAAGCAAAGGGAGAGAACTTTGAGATTGTGTTGATACCACTTGAAGAGGATGAGGAATCATTCAATCAAGGCTTCAAAAGCTTGCATTGGTTTGCACTACCTGTCAAGGACAAGAGCTGTCAAAAGTTGGCTCGGTACTTTGAGCTCGCAACCCTCCCGACTTTGGTTATTATAGGGCCAGATGGGAAGACTCTTCAATCCAATGTTGCTGAAGCAATTGACGAACATGGGGTTCTGGCATACCCGTTCACGCCAGAAAGGTTCACAGAGCTTGCTGAGGTGGAGAAGGCAAAACAGGAAGCTCAAACCCTGGAGTCAATTTTGGTTTCAGGAGATCAAGATTTTGTCATTGGAAAAGATGGAGTCAAGGTAACCTAAGATTTATTCAATGCTGCAAACTTTATAATAGCTTATGGATTATGTCAGATAATTTGGTCCAACTGTTGTGATGACAAATGAATTCGTACCTCCCACTAACAGTGGAAATATTTGTATTTAGTTCTTGGTTTATATGCAATATTCTATGTGCTATGTAGAGAAGTTTGCATCCTGTTAAAATGAATTTGATCACTTGTTTACCTTTCCAGATTCCAGTAACAGATTTAGTGGGAAAGAACATCCTACTTTACTTCTCAGCACATTGGTGCCCTCCATGTCGCGCCTTTCTACCAAAACTTATGGATGCATACCACAAGATCAAGGCAAAGGATGATGCCTTTGAAGTGATTTTCATCTCTAGTGACAGGGACCAAGCCTCTTTTGATGAATTCTTTTCAGGAATGCCTTGGCTAACGCTTCCCTTTGGTGATCCTAGGAAGGCATCCTTGAGTCGTACTTTCAAGGTCCATGGCATTCCCCTGCTTGTAGCCATTGGACCAAGTGGCAAGACTGTCACGAAAGAAGCTCGAGATATTATAATGATTCATGGGGCTGATGCTTATCCTTTTACTGATGAGCGGTTGAAGGAGATTGAGGCACAAATTGAGGAGTTGGCAAAGGGGTGGCCTGAGAAGTTGAAACTCAAACTCCATGAGGAGCATGAGCTTGTGCTTGCTCGTCGTAGGATTTATACATGTGATGGGTGTGGTGAGGAGGGAAATGTCTGGTCATATTACTGTGATGAGTGTGACTTTGATCTTCATCCAAAGTGTGCCTTGAAAGAAGAAAAAGGAGCCAATGATGATTCCAAGGAGGAAGAAAATCCCCACGAAGGATGGAACTGCGATGGAGAAACCTGCTTCAAAGTTTAATAATACCGTATCTTACTGGTGTCCTTTCCTTTTCCTGAGTCATTTGCTTGTGAATTGTGGTGTAAGTCTTAAGTCTTAAGTTTTTAAGTGTGCTATTGTGGTTATAATGGCCCCTCATGTTGAATATAGGGCCAGCCTAAAAGTTATTGTGCATACTGATGCAACTGCTAATGGTTTAAGTTATTAGACTATTCGCAAATCCACGTGTTGCTTGGAAATAAAAGAATATATAATTATTTTGTAATGTTATATAATGTATCATTTATTTTCTAAAATTTCTTGGGATTTTTTTGTTCTCCTTAAAAATTGAACTATTTCTTAAACTATTTTCTATCTCTATCTCTAGTCTCTACTAATATATCATTCTACTATTTTTGGTTTTTTTTTTCTTATAGAAATTTGGGTGTGTTTGATTGATATAATTCTTTTTTGAAGTGGTCTATATTCTTCAATCTTTTGTTATAGTGTGTTATGTTTTCCTCTCTTTTTTCTTCTTTTTTTTTGATACAACTAAACTTTTTTTTAAGTTTCAAATTAATTAATAAAATTTCTCATTATTTTAAGGAGATTATCATGATGATCAAATTTCATCATTCCCTTTGACATGAAATATTCAATTGCTACAATCGTATAATTGTAGCTATGCAGCCTAAGAAAAAGAATCCTAAATGTGTGTATTTACATTTTTCAATCAAGTGATTTTAGACATTCAATCAAATCAACTACTTCAAAAAAATGGGTAGTATAATTGTAGCTATGCAGCCTAAGAAAAAGATTACTAAATGTGTGCATTTATATTTTTCAATCAAGTCATTTTAGACATTCAATCAAATCAATTACTTCTGTTAGGGAAATTTTTTATATAATTGGCTAATCCTTTGACAAAATGCACTTTACTTGTAATTGGATAGATTTAAAATAGTGTAGTACTTCAAGACACAAGAGTTCAAGTCAAGTGTTAAAGTCATGAAGATCTGACCAAGAAACAAGTAAAGAAGAGCTGTTCATTAAAGCTCGACAGCAATCTCGACAAAAAGACTTCTATCGAGATTTAATGTTAAAGCTTGACAGAAGCTATTTCTATCGAGACTTACGAAATCAAAATTTCCAGATCTGATTTTCAGTCCATGCTGAAATATTTATGTAGGGTTTCTTTTCTCACAACCCTAGACATATATAAGGCTTATTTTAAAGGCCGCATGCAGAAAGTGCCCTAATTCATTATTCTCTCTGAAGAAGCTACTGCGTCTTTACGCCAAGGGTTTTGTGACCAAGGAGCTTCCTAATCTTCATTGTTGATGAATTGAAGAATTTTGCAGCCAACAACCTCTTCGAGTTGTTGGAGTTAGTCACATACTGGGATCCGTGCATCATTGGTTAGTCATGTACTGGGATTCGTGCATTGAATGGAAAGATTGCCGCAACAATACAAGTCCAGTTGGGTATTGGGGTAAGGGTTCAACTGTAGGTTGATTTCGGGATAGGCTAAAGGGTTTGGTAAGATTTTTTATACTTGTAACCACTTGTGATTGATAATAGAGGATTTTTGGGAGTAGTGACCTTAAAATTACCCGATGGGGTTTTGCCTCGGTGGTTTTCCCCATTCGTAAACAAATCACCTGTGTCAATTTTATTTTCCGCTACATTTAGATAATTTGGTGATTTGTTTGTACTACCATGCTATTGCATGAAATTTGATCTAATTAATTAACTTGGATAATTAATTAATTAATTAATTGCAATGGGCCAATTCATTTTAACCCAACAAGTGGTATCAGAGCAGGCACACTCTAATTAGGTCTTAATCTTTGTTGTGTGATCCATTAACCCCTGTTTGTCATGGATAGATGACAGTCTCTTATTATACCTTATTTATTTGATGGCACTAACTATGCATACTGGAAAGTACGCATGAGAGCTTTCTTGCAGTCTTTAGATAAAAAGGTCTGGCAAGCTGTGGAAATCGGCTGGGTGAAGCCAAAGGAAGCGTCGACTGATTGGATGAGGCCAAGATCAAAGCGGTAAACTTCAACAGCAGAGCATTGAATGCCTTATTCAGTGCGGTGACCAATGAGGAGTTCAAGAAAATATCTTCAACTGAAATTGCAAAGGAAGCATGGACCATCCTCCAGACAACCTATGAAGGGACTAAGGCTATTAAGGATTCAAAGCTCCAAAGGCTCATGACTAGCTTTGAGGAGATAAAGACGGAGGAGGATGAGACGTTCGATGAGTTCTATACTAAGCTGAAGGACATAGTAAACTCAGCATTCAATCGTGGTGATCATATTCCCGAGCCCAAGATTGTGAGAAATGTGCTCAAATCTCTTCCTGAGAGATTTCACGCCAAGATAACAGCTATTGAAGAATCAAAGGACATTGACACCATTCTTTTGATGGAGCTGATTGGCAACTTGCAAACCTATGTGTTGACACCCCATTTTGCAACCCGTATTTAACCTCACATGTAGGGTAAAAGGGTAATTTTGCCTTGAAAATATGCATCTTGATTCTGGCCATTAGATCCTTAATCTCATTTCACTAAAATGCTCTTGATGTTGTAACGATCAAATCGACTGGTCATAAGTCATAATCGGACCACCAGATTGAAAGTTATCATCAAATCAAGTTTTAATGACTGAGATGCACTATCATAAATTTAGTCCGACTATATGTGATTATGAACAATTGATTTCAATTGGTTATAAGTGTAATCAATTTAAGATCAATGATGTGTCATAATTTGATTGGTTAGGACTACATTTTATGGTGAGGTTGCATACACCTAATTAATTAGATAGTTAAACATTAATTATTCAATGAGTAATTTGTGCAATTATCTTTTAATTAGAGTAAATTTGGAACCAATTAAGTCTGAAATGGGAGTGATTGGAGCCATTTAATGTTAATTGTGAGCTAATTTGGGACCAATTAATGTTAATTGTGCTGAAAACATTTTCTAACAAATGACCTCTTCTCACCATTTCATCAATATCTCTCAGAATATTTTGAATCTGTGAATGAGGTTAATTTTCCCAGAAACTAGACATCCAGGACTTCAATTTGAGCATAAGAACAAGACAATTTCGATTAGAATTGAGTCGGATATGATTTTTTGAAGTTGGCTCTACAGGCTGTTACATCAGCTACAGAAAAACCGAATTTTGGCTTGCTCCTTACTCCCACCAATCTTTCCATTTAATGCACCAGATTTTTCCCAAGGCTAAAATAAGATCTAGGTTCATGATTCTTTGTCAACCCTCATTAAATGGTCTTCCATTCATATTCCCTCCACCACTACTATATAAACCCTCCATCTCCTTTATTCCAAAGCACACAAAAACCCCCATCTCTTCTCATCTCTTGAGTTCTAATGAAGTAGAGTAGTCTTGTCATATCTTGGTCTTCCTGAGACTCAAGGTATTGAGTGAGACTCACTCTTCCTCTTCTAACTCTTCTTTTCCTCCACCTTTAAGACCTCCATCAAGAGTCTCCTCCTCCACCATATAGATCTTGCATGAAAGTATAATCACTTTTCCTAATTGATTTTTTATGTTGCCATGATGAGAATTTAGGATTAAAGCATGATAGTAATTATTTAAATTCCCTTGAATATGTTTGAATGTTTTTATATGTTCTTATGTGTTCTTCACATGTTCTTGGTTGTTCATCACATGTTCATGCATATCACTAGCTTTGATCTTAAATCCATATCAAAAATATGAAAAGAAGTTTGTTTAATAATTCTTTCAAATTCTTGAATCTAGGATATCACCATCCACACACATTCACTAGAATTTATTTTTCAATCCAAATGCAATGCTTAATAAATTGAATTAGGGTTTCTCACATGCACATACATTAAATTCAACATGTAAATTGATTGACATATTGGATGATATGATATGAATGTTGGCCACCATAGTCTAGAAGACTGGGTGCCTAACACCTTCTCACCTTGTAACATAGCCTCCGAATTTAGATCAAGGGTTAATAGACCAATGTTTATCCTTGTAATTTTCAATTTTTAAACTGTAATTAGGAAACAAAGCTATGTACTTTATCTTAGATTGTATCTAGGACCAAAGTCATGTAATTTTCCTATGATCAATGTAAATTCAATTGAAAATTAATAAAATGAGGAATTTTTCAATTTTGGTTTTCTTATTTATCCCAATAATTAAATAAGTGGCGACTCCATTTTAAAACTCTTAATCTAAAAGGGAAAATATAACTAGTCGAACCTCCATTTTGAGAGGCAATAACACGACTCCACCCATTCACGTGGGTTTAGCCCAACATCCTAAAAAAGGGGGGCTGGGGGCGCGGTCTCTCACACTATGAATTGGGTTTGACTAGACTTGGGAAATGAACCAAAAGTAAGAGTATGACACTGAAGGCCAAAAGTAATGAGACTGATGAGTCTTCAGATGATGAAGATTCCAAGATGAAGTCCTACATCACAAGGCAATTCAAGAAGTTCAAGAAGAATGCCAATGTGAAAGGTTTTGATAAGGACCGTAAGCAATCCAATTCTTCACAATTCAAAAGTCAAGACAGGGGGAAGAAGGATGCTAAGGATGGCGGTCAGTATATTGTTCCCTCCGGACCAAAATGCTTCGAATGTCATGGTTTTAGACACATGAAACAAGAATATCCAACATATCTCAAGTCAATTGGGAAAAGTAAGGCTCTTGTTGCTACCTTGACTAATACCGAGCCTGAGACTGAGTCAAATGACAGTGATGACGAGGGAATCTTGAGTGCTTTCACTGGTATAGTGGATCCTACTGAGGGGATCGTAAAAGCCGTGGATGAAGAAGAGGACTTGGTGGAATCTAAGTTTGAGAAAATGGATGAACAAGATGATATTCATACAGCCTATGCAAAATTGTACAAGGTTTTTGAAAAGCAAAAGAATCTGTATAGGCTGGCCACCAAAAAGCTGAACGATGTGGAGCTAGATCGAGAAGAGCTCTCTACCAAGGTTGATGAAGCCAATCAAACCATTGGAGCACTGAGGTTCGAGAACAACTTCTTGGCTAAAAGAACCAAGAAGCTTGAAGCATAATTATTCCAAGTTCGAGCTCAGTTGGAGAGGACTTCCAGTGCAAAGCTGGATGAAATACTGAACCTCCAGAGATCAGTTTCTGACAGAATCGGCTTGGGGTATGAACTCTCTAACTCTTCTCATATTGCCTCCTCTAGTAGGACTGTTTTTGTGTCACCTGCTAATAATGAAAATCTTGAGAAAAATGAAACTAAAACTGAGATAGCTAGTGAGAACAATCTAGACAAAGGCAAATCTATTCTAGGAGTACCCCCTAAGATAAAGAAGAAAGAAACTAGAAACCCTAAGAGCAATAAGGCTAAAAATAAGAAGTCTCAGCCAAAGCAGCCGCATTTCTGTCATCACTGTGGAGCTTCAAGACACACTCATCCAAATTGCTATAAGTGGTTAGCCACTCAACAGAGCAATAGTGTGTTATCATCTGGTGGTCAAGGTCAGATTCCACCATTTTTTGGGTCCTCTTGGAGATCATCTCAAGGCCCTCATGTTCCTTTCGAACTTGAACCGTTTCAATTCTTTCCCCTCACCTCCGGATCAAAGGTTCAACTCTAGGAAAGGATCTTCCTCAAATTCCAAAGTGTGGAAAGAAAAAGGCTCAAAGTGATTCAGTCACTTTTTCTCTCTCTCCCTTTATGTTTTTGTATTACTTGTTTGTTTTGCTTTCTTGTTTTTGAGTCAGTCTAGTTCTATGCTTTGTGTGTTTCTTCATGTTTTTGTTTGTTTGTTTTCAATTTGTTTTATTTTGTTTTTCATAAAAATTGAAAAAATTAGAAAAATACAAAAACAGTGTGTGTTTGTGTATATTGATACTTGTGTACCCTGGATAGCCATTGAAGCAAAGTTTTCTAAACTTTGTATCTCTTGTAGCTTAGATGAGCATCTGAATGCACAACTAAGCAAGTGAGTTTTTGTGACTCGTGTTTGTGATGAGTACGATTAAGATTGTTTCTTATATCTCATACTCATATCACTCTTTTTGATGGGAAGGACTAGAAAATCCTAAGAGAAAGACATAAATAACCATCTCACCACTAAAACCCGCCAATCATTTATAACATCTGTGTGTTTTGGCACATCAAAATTGGGATGTTAAACATACATAATTGGGTATTTTATTTTTTTTTCTCTTATATGCCCATGCATGCTATGCTCAAAAAGAAAAATATGCAAAGAATAAAAGCAAAAAAACCAAAATGCTTTTAATATGGTTGCAAGCGTGTTTCTAGGAGATATGAGAGTTATAGGATGTACCTCGAAGGTGATAGTCCCCATCAAGCAGTTATGATTGTGTGTGAGTGTATTTGATTTTCTCATATCTCAAATCTTTATAATATGAGACACTTATGCACTCTTGCTATGTTTCACACACAACACGCAAACTCTTTGCTACTTTTGATACATGTGTAGGTTAATGTGATTTGGCCATCACAAGGAATACATGTGTTAATATATGCTCACTAAACTGTCTTAACTTGTTTTTGAAATATAAAATTGGTTAGACTTGTTTTGTGTGTGTGTGTTTTTGGATCTATGGATGCTATGATTATATGTTGAGAGATGTTTCGAGAGCTTAATATGTGACTTGAATGTTTGTTTGAGTAGCTTGTATGTTGCATTGATCTCTATGTGTTTTTCCCCTTCTTAAAAACCCTTCTTTCTTCAAGCTTGACAACTTCTTAACACTTCCTCGACAAATTCCTTTCTATCGAGCTTTCTTCTTCAGGTCTCGACAGTTTCTAGACAGATTCTCAATCCATCGAGATTTCTAGGTTTCTTCTTGATAACTTCTCGATAGCTTCTTCGATCCATCGAGTCAAATTTCTTGTGCACTCTATCTGCTTGATAGATTCTCGACAGATCCTCGATCCATCGAGACCGTCCTTTAGCCGTCGACAGATTCTCAACAAATCCTTGATAAATTCTCTTCTGTCGAGATTTAGTGCCCAACAGATTCTTGATAGAAATATTGATCCATCGAGCTGCGTTTTCTATTTAAGGATGAGATGCAATTTCAGATTTCATCCTCTCCTTCCTTTCTCGATAGATCTCTTTCTCTCTCGACCCAAACTTCTTACTCTCACTCAAATCACTCCACCCACTCAAGATTTGGCCTTGTTCAAGCCTCAATCTCTTGGTATGTGTTCTTACTCACTTCTTTTCATGCATTTCATGCATTTTTTACCTAAGTTTTTGGGGGTTTTTGAAAATTTGTGGGTTTGTGAGATTTTTGTGAAATATATAGGTTGGGTTTTGTGAATCTGATCTTATATGACCATGCATTGCATCCTCATTGCATTATAACTATGTTCCATGCATTTTAGATGTGTGTGATTGTTTATTGTTGTTGAGTGTTGTTAGGTTTGGATTGGGTTTTACCCATGATGCTTTTAATTTATGCACATCACATGTTCATGCATACGTTCTTTCTTTTCTTTCCTATTCTAAGCATGTGTTGTGTTTCCTTCTGTTCTCTCTTTCTCTCTCTCTCTCTCTCGCTCTTTGATAGACTGCATTATGGCACCCAAACAGTGCAAATCTACTCTGGCTCGAAACCTTCTTCAAGGTTCCGGGTCATACTCTTCTGTTCCATCTCACATCCGGTTTCGTGATGAGAAGGCCAAGAAGGACTTCTCTGAGAACTTCTAGGCCCGTGGCGTTCATCCGGAACGCCAGGTTATTCTGTCGGATTTTGCCAACACTCCTTTCCGCAAAGTCGTTCAGACTCGAGATTGGGCTTCTCTACTTGAGAAACCCTTGAGATGTCCCGTCGTGTTTATACAAGAGTTTTACTCCAACATACATGGCATTGATACCTCTGTGCCTCAGTTTGTTACTACATTCAAAGGTACATGTATCGTAGTTACTCCGGATCTTATATCCGAGGTACTACATGTCCCTAGGGTAGCGCATCCTGACTACCCTAGCTGTAATCGTCTTCGGACTGTCTCCAAAGACGAGCTTATCTCTCACTTTTGTGAGACTCCTTCCATATGGGGTGGTAAGCTAAACACTCCATGCTCGGGTTTTGCAAAAGGCTCGAGATTCCTTAACATGGTGATGACCTTCACTCTCACACCACTTTCACACTATAACTCCATCACCAAGCCTCGTGCTCGTTTTCTTTTGTCTTTAATGGAAGGTCTCACCATTGATTTTCCCTCTCACTTCATCACATCTATTCTAGATGTGTATTTGGATACCGTGACTCGTGACAAGCTCATCTTTCCTTCAGCTCTCACGCGGATCCTTTAGTACTTCTCCATTCCCATTCCTCTCTCTCCTCTTTTCACCATTATGGGTGCCATCAGTGCTGGTTCTGTCTGGCGAAGTGAGGCCCAGTTTCGACCGAAGTGGCCACGAGTGGAGACGACCGATCCTGCAGCTTCTGCTGTTCCACCCTCTTCCTCGGCTCCTACTACCTCCACAGCTGGTGATGTGACCCTCGAGACCATTATGGTGCAGCTTCAGCAAATGGAGGCTGACTTTGGTGGTCATCTTAACTATCTTACAGATGAGATGTGTCAGATGAACACCCGAGTCAGTCGCATTGCCCACAGATAGGTTCGCATGGCTGGTTTTGCTCCTTCACCCTTTCCAGAGCGTCCTGCGGCCTCTCCTTCTGTAGATGATGAGGAAGATGCTGGCTCTCCCGGTGATGAGGAAGATGCTGGCTCTCCCGGTGATGACGAGATGACGACCTCTTAGTAACTTACCCTTTGTCATTCATGACAAAAAGGGGAAGTAGTTTTGAGTTTGAGAGTAGTCTTGTACTTAGGGGGAAAGTTAGTATATGACATTTTTGATAGGGGGAATGTATATAGTTTTGAGGGATATAGTGAGGTTTATATATATATATTTACATTAGCCTCTTGTATACCGGTCTTATGACCATTTTATTTGCATACATTGTACTTTATCTTGCATATATGATGATAATGTATGTTTTTCTTCACCTACCTCTACATGTGTTGTTTCTTTTTTATCTTTATACACATGTTTCTTTATGTATCTTAATTTCTGTTTCATACATGATGCCTTGATGAGTTTTGTTTAAGTGTTTCAGAAAGACAGGTTGTGAAAGTCTATCTTGCCATGAACTCTCTTCTTGCAAAGTTTTTCAAGAGTTTGTAGTAGGGATAGATTTAATTTGTAATACAACAAGTGGTTATGAGTTTAGTGATTTAAGACTTCTCTCATGATTATTTGTTTTGTTGTGATTTTGTCACGGATTGCAAAAGAGGGAGATTGTTAGGGTCATTTTTTTTATGTAATTGGTTAATCTTTTGACAAAATTCATTTTACTTGTAATTGGGTAGATCTTGGATGGATTTAGTACTTCAAAAAATAAGAGTTCAAGTCAAGTGTTAAAACCATGAAGATCTGACCAAGAAACAAGTGAAGAATAGCTGTTCATTAAAGCTCGACAACAATCTCGACAGAAAGACTTCTATCGAGATTTAATGTTGAAGCTCGATAGAAGCTCGACAGAAGCTGTTTCTGTTGAGACTTACAAAATTAGAATTTTCAGATCTGATTTTCGGCCCAAGCTAAAATATTTGTGTAGGGTTTCTTTTCTCACAACCCTAGACATATATAAGGCTTATTTTAAAGGTCATCGCATATGTAGAAAGTGCCCTAGTTCATTATTCTCTCTGAAGAAGCTATTGCGTCTTTACACAAAGGGTTTTGTGACCAAGGAGCTTCCTGATCTTCATTGTTGATGAATTGAAGAACTTTGCAGCCAACAACCTCTTCAAGTTGCTAGAGTTAGTCACGTACTGGGATCTATGCATCATTAGTTAATCACGTACTGGGATTCGTGCATTGAACGGAAAGATTACCGCTACAATACAAGTCCAATTGGGTATTGGAGTAAGGGTTTAACTATAGGTTGGTATTTCAGGATAGGCCAAAAGGTTTGGTAAGATTCCTTATACTTGTAACCGCTTGTGATTGATAATAGTGGATTTTAAGGAGTGGTGACCTCAAAATCACCCGATGGAGTTTTGCCTCGGTGATTTTCCCCATTTATAAACAAATCACCTGTGTCAATTTTATTTTCCGCTACATTTAGATAATTTGGTGATTTGTTTGTGCTGCCATGCTATTGCATGAAATTTGATCTAATTAATTAACTTTGGTAATTAATTAATTAATTGCAAGGGATCAATTCATTTTAACCCAACAACTTCAAAAAAAGGGGTAGTTCTGAAGCATTTTTCTAACACATGGCAATATCCTCCTAAACAATATTTGGGGACATTCTCTTGGATTTAAGATCTTAACGTGAATCTCTACTATTGAATTGTATTATCATTAAAATAAAGACCCAAAATTAAATATTCAAGACATATTAGAATTAAAATTTAGGAAACAATAAACAAAAAATATTCTTACCAACCTTAGTTTTCACCCACCTTAGTGAAAGAGACTCCATCACAGTAATGAAGTTTTACTCCAGATCAGTGGCAGAGTTAGGAATTTTCCTAGGGGGGCCAAGCTAAATATAATATAATTCTTAAGTAAAAGAAAAAAAAATTATAGTTAAACATTCACTCAAAATTGTCCATATTGTAAAAATTTAGGATAAGTTTAGAATCACATTTTTTATCCTTTAGGCGATTTAACATTTTAGAATTTTAGAATTTGAGATAAATCATAAATGATTGAATTACAATTTCCAAATCTTTGAATATTTTTTCTTTTAAAATATGCATAGATTATTCACACTTTAACTAATGGTGTAAACTTAGTGAGATAAACGCAAACAATTAAGCAAGCTCTAAACCAAATATAAATACATAAATGTACAATAAACAAAACCATTTTATAACATAATATATATGACATTTAATTTAAACTAACCTTATCATTTTGCATTAAGGCAACAACACAGTAACAGACTAACAAGTAATCAACAACAAATACCCATTACTACCCAAAAAAAAAAACACGTACGTACCCATCAAAAAAATACAACACTAAAATTTTATATAAAAAAAATCTAAAGAAATTAGACAGCCACAATTTGTTTTAAGAAAAAAAGAAATTGGCAAACAACCACATATTAAAACACAGTTGTATAGCAGAATAGAACACAGTATTTCAAAACAAAAGCAACAAAAGTAGTAAAGCTAGGCAGTAAATCTACTACCTAGCTTTTTGTTCACAGGTTGAACACACACGGAGAGATGCCAGTGGTTCTGGCGTACTGTTACATGATGGAGCCCGGAACCAATGAACGACCACACACTAACATAGAGGGGACTAGCCGCGAGATGGGAAGGTGGCCAATGATGATTCCAATGAAGGTTTTTTTTTTTTTTTTTAACCCAAGTAATACATTGACGTGATAATCAAAGGATGGATTTGTGTTTGGTGATGGTACAGTGCATTTAGAGCTTGTTTAGTTGTGTTTGGATTGAGATGGAGGCAAACAAGTGAATTTAAGGATTTCCTAGAAGAGGTGGCAAACGGTGGGAATATGAAACAGAGTAACAATAGAAATGTGAATCAGCAGAATAAAGACTTCTTTTTTGAAGAATGAAAAATAGAAAATAAGTTTTTTTTTTAAACTAAAAAATGATATGGGCGATAATGTGGCTCAACAGAAGCAGAACAACAATAAATGCAAATTAGATAATTTCCCGCCCACTTTTTTGGATACTTTGCAAATTCATTTATAATCTTTATTTTTTAAGACTTATTTATAATACTCATTTTGTTGTATAATATTTATGTTTTACTACAATATTGTTGAATGCTTTGAAAATAAATTTTCTTAAATCATATTTTATATAATAAAAAAATTGTTATAAAATTGGTTTCCAAATATTGAGTGAAATTGCTCTATTAATCTAAATTTCTGAGGTTGGCACAGTCAAAATTTTCTAGACATTTCTAGGAGACTAACATATTATATTATATGTAGACTTTATTTTTTAAAATGATTTTGAATTTGAAATTTATAAATTTAAATTCAAAGTATAAAATATTTTCATATCCTAAAACTTCAAAAATTCAAGCTGTTAGGTTCTAAATATTTAGTCATAAATGTTTAGGTTCTAAATATGTTGTATGTTGGCTGACCGAGAACAAAAACTTGTCTAGGATTAGATTTTAGGGTCTTTGAAGTGTTTTAGATATTGCTCAAGTTGATGCAAGTCAAGATTCAAGAACATTCAAGCTACAGAAATTAGAATTCAAAATCTATCAAGCTCGACCAATCAAGAGAAGCCTTTGATTGATCAAACTGCAAATCTGCAGAATTTTAAATAAGACCCAACAGCCCACAAAACGTTTAGGGTTTAAGTCTAACACTACTAGGTATAATAGGAAAACTCAAATACATGTTTTTCAAGTCTTAAGAGTTACTCATGTGAGATTCATGAGGTTTTGTACCTTCTAACTCTATCAAGCACCTACCGGAGATCAAATCCATATTGCTAGTACCGGTGAAGTAAAGTTACAGCCAAACCTTCAGCTATCAAGTGTACAGAAGATCAAGACATGAGCAGGTGGTTCATGTTAGAACAGATCCATATCAAAGAAATCTGACGAGTTCAGAGCCTAATTTGGTAACTGTGTTAGATTTACTATGAATTGGTATTCTTGACTGTAAATCTCAATTTAAGATAGTGAATTGTTCTCTTGGGATAGTTCCCCCTAGGTTTTTTACCTTGAAACAAGTTATTTAATTGGTTTTCTCGGGTCATCACATCTTGTGTTATTTACTTTTCTGCTGTGTATATTATATGTGAAGAAAGTTTAACTTAGATCTGAATAATTGACCTAAGTAATTACTCGGCTAGTAAATTAGGTTAAACATATTATGTTTTCTAGGAGTCTAAAACTTAACACAAGCAATCTCCCAAACACTTCCTCAACTACTCAATTTTAACAACCAAATACCGACCCACAAATCTCAAACACCCATTTCATTATCTCAATGAACGGAAATCATTTGTTAGTAACGACATATAGAAAATGTGATAAAATAAAGAAAAAAATTGTTAAAAACATTTCCATTTATAAAGATTTAATTGCCTTTAGTTAGGCTTCCACATAAAATAAAATAAATAAATAAAAAAACACGAAAAAAATTATCATTCACTTTAACTTTTATCACCATAGCTCATATCGATATTGCACTAAATAGTAGTAAACAATTACAAAGAGAGCTAAAAATTATGAGTTCTAAAACATAATAATAAAAAAACAACTAAGCTCATCAATAATTAATCAAAATGTTTCTTTCAATTTCTCTTTATTTCTAAAACAAAATACAACTATTGCTTTTCCACACCAAACACCTAAAGACCCAAAGCCAATCACATCTTTTATAGAATCCACAACATCTGACCTCAACATCAAAACAATAAGGCGTTGTTGTCACTCAATAAAAAAGAAGCAGGCCTTCTAACTTGGTTATATTCAACTTATACATGTTAAGATAAGATGAGACAATGAAGTTGGAGCTAGATAGGTGTCATTGAAAGGTAAAAGATAAATAACATCATTCTTGGTTGGGATATATTTGAGATAGGATGACATGAAGGGTTGTGAGAATGTATATATAAAAGAGCAGAAGTGCAAGAGGTTTTTAGCTTGAAACATTGAACCAAAGAAAACAAACCGTCTTATAAAGAATCCTTATTATTTAGTAGGAAAAGTCTTGAAGCATTGAACCAAAGAAACCAAAAGTCTCTATATTTTTTATTTTTATCCTGTGACTTTAAAGGTTATTTCAATTATCTTTTCAAATAGAGCGTCACATGATAGAATCTCATACTCTCCCGCATGAGATCTCTATTTATATATATATATATATATATATATATATATATGATTGATTGATTGATTATTACTATATATTTTAAACCTTGGCTAGTGCCCAAAGGGAGATTATTTTAAAGGGGGAGAATAATAAGAAAAAAAAAAGAGTTTTTGAGTTGTTAAGAGGGAGAGGAGAATCAAGGGAAAGGTGGTTGGAAGTATAGTTTTGTACATTCTAGTCATTTTCTATTCTTCTCTCCTCTCCTCTTTATTTACTCATTCCATTTAAACATGAAAATTATTAGATAGTCCGGGAGCAATGCTCTCTCTTCTCACATGAGGGGTGGGCTCCACACGTTGGAGACATGTGGAGCCTACCCATCATGTGAGAGAATGAAGTATTGCTCCCAGTGTATTTACATATTACCCTCCAAACATAGGGTAAAATATGCTACAAAGTATGAGCCTTTGTCTATGATGGAAGTTTAAAATCTTAATCCTTGGGCTAAGGCCTATTTGAGAATTAACTAAACAAAATCCATATCATGCTATGAAACAAATTCATGAAACCTTCTCTTGCGACATATGTAAGTTTCACGCGTAAGTTTTACATGTTGTGAGAAAAATGATATGGCAATTTGTACATCTTTATATTTATAATAATAAATCTAAATCATAAAATCAATCAAGTTCAAATTGAGATGATCCTTTTTCATGAGACTATTTCATGAAACCCTCTCCTTGTGTAGCAATATTTAAAAGTCATTGGCTTTAAAGGGTTTTTATTTATTATTTTTTTAATCTTACAAAGAATTTTAGGAAAAAAACAAAAACAAATTCATCCAATTTTCTGTGTTGTCAAGAGTCTTACATTCTACAACTGATAAAACAAAGAATATATGAAATGAAATTCAACAAGGACTTAGTGTAAAAGCTCATATTTATACCTTCAATATCAATGCACCACCACATCAAATTTTTGTAAATTAATAAATAGAAGCTAATACCTTTATTAAAACCCTTCTCAACATTCAACTGAAGAGCCTCCTTGCGAGGAGTTATCGGATATTTGGCCAACATCGTTGAATTACATAAATTTTTTTTTTTTAAAATGTTTTTAACGTGTATACTAAAATTTTGTGATATTCGAGACGAGTTATATGTAAGAATGATACAAGGCGATTTTTCAACATCTCGAATATATACAGTAACAGATTTAGTGGGAAAGAACATCCTATTTTACTTCTCAGCACATTGGTGCCCTCCATGTCGCGCCTTTCTACCACAACTTATGGATGCATACCACAAGATCAAGGCAAAGGATGATGCCTTTGAAGTGATTTTCATTTCTAGTGACAGGGACCAAGCCTCTTTTGATGAATTCTTTTCAGGAATGCCTTGGCTAGCGCTTCCCTTTGGTGATCCTAGGAAGGCATCCTTGAGTCGTACTTTCAAGGTCCATGGCATTCCCCTGCTTCTAGCCATTGGACCAAGTGGCAAGACTGTCACAAAAGAGGCTCGAGATATTATAATGATTCATGGGGCTGATGCTTATCCTTTTACTGATGAGCGGTTGAAGGAGATTGACGCACAAATTGAGGATTTGGCAAAGGGGTGGCCTGAGAAGTTGAAACTCAAAACTCCATGAGGAGCAAGAGCTTGTGCTTGCTCGTCGTAGGATTTATACATGTGATGGGTGTGATGAGGAGGGACATGTCTGGTCATATTACTGTGATGAGTGTGACTTTGATCTTCATCCAAAGCGTGCCTTGAAAGAAGACAAAGGAGCCAATGATGATTCCAAGGG
This sequence comes from Quercus aquifolioides, assembly GCA_019022515.1. Lineage (NCBI taxonomy): Eukaryota > Viridiplantae > Streptophyta > Magnoliopsida > Fagales > Fagaceae > Quercus > Quercus aquifolioides. The sequence goes on from CM032330.1 coordinate 62,592,106, forward strand.
GGAAGAAAATCCCCACGAAGGATGGAACTGCGATGGAGAAACCTGCTTCAAAGCTTGATAATTCCGTGTCTTAGATGTGTGATCATTTGATCTTTAAGTGCCCTTTCCTCTTCTCTTTTTTATTTTATTTTATTTTTTTAAGGAACAATTCCCTTTCCTTTGCCTAAGTTATTTGTTTGTATTGTAAGTCTGTAGCTTCTAAACTTGCATTATATATTTTAGGCGAAACTACAATGTTGATTCCTCAAGTTTATCCTGTGTGCGCAATTGGTCCCTCAAGTTTGAAACGAACACAATTAGTCGCTCAAGTTTTAAAACTGAGTTAAATTGATCCTTTTACTAACTCTATTAATGGTGTTGCTTACGTGTCTAACGAAATACTGAGTTTGCATTTTTTTTTAATGACGTGACATGTTTTTAATTAAAAAATTACAAACTAAATTTACACGGAAGAAACAATATTCACAGCTAGTACCAAATTAAAAAAATTATTTTCTACCAATTGTAAAAACCCATCCCAAGAGGAGAGAGGGAAGAAACCAAGCACTGACCCACCACTGGTGGAGACCCATGCCCTAGCCACCGCCGGCAACAGCCAAAGCCCAAAACCAAAATTTTAAAAAATAAAAAAAATAATAAAAAAAAATAAAAAAACTATCAAAATTTTCCAAAACCCAATTCACAGTTCTCAAAATCAAAACCAAAAAGTCCATCCTAACATTACTTAGAGGCCGTTGGAGTTGCCGAACTGTAACGGACTCTTTTCGCCAAGCAACAAACCGGGCTCTCTGCGTTGAATCCGCCGAAATGCGAAGGGACGAGGGTCTCTGAGATTTCCCCAGGCTCAGCAGAGAAAGCTAAACCCAACTGACCATGTCTTAGACAATGACGAGCTTTTCTGGGGTTTACTCTAGGACATGAAATGCCACCAAACCCAATACTATAAGAGCAAGATGAGCTTAATGCCATCAAAACCCAAATGAAAATAGAGTATTACTGAAATATAGCCCTTAGATTTGAGCCTGAGATATTGAATAGTACTTGTATTTGTGAATGGATGAGCCTTGTGTGTGTTACTATTACTGTAAACTCAGATAAAGATTACGAACTACGCTGTCTACACAGAGAGTCACGTGACTTAGTGACAAAAAAATAAAATTATCTAAAATTAAACTGAAATTTTTTTCATTCATTATGAAAAAAAAAAAGCTATGTCATTATAAAAAATGCTAAGTCATTGTTATGTTAGCCACATAAGTAACACCATTAACGGTAATTAGTAAAATGACCAATATAACTCAGTTTTAAAACTTAAGGGACTAATTGTGTTCACTTCAAACTTGAGGGACCGATTGCACACACAGAGTAAACTTGAGGGACCAATATTGTGGTTTGGCTTATATTTTAAGTTTGCTATTGTGTTTATAATGACCTCTCATGTTGTATATATTGTCGACCTAGAAATTATTGTGCATTTTTTTATTTGAGAAACAATTATTATGCATTTTTTTATTTGAGAAACAATTATTATGCATATTGATGCTAGTGCTAGTGGGTTCAGTGAGTTGCATAATTTGAGAGGAATTTTTATTATTATTATTATTATTATTGGTCGCAGCACGTGATAATATTTTAGGTAAAATACTATTTTGGTTCCTAAATTTTGTTAAACATTTTTTTAATAGTTTACAGACAAAAATAGGGATGAATAGAAACCACTACTCCATAATTATAGTGGTTAATTAGTTTTATCATATTTTTCATGATCTCATTTGTAACGTTTCTTATCATTATCATATATTTAGTAGTTGATAATTTGCATAACAGAGACATTAAATGAATTATAGAGTTATTCATTAGATTTTTAAAAGTTATGGTGTATGAATAATATATATATATATGTGTGTGTGTGTGTGTGTGTGTGTGTGTGTGTGTGTGTGGGCGCGCGCACGCGAGGATTAAAAATCTCTTTTAAGGATTCAACCTTATAAACCTTTAAGGATTTATAAGGATAAATGAAAAGTTTAAAAAAAAAAATTAAAGATTTTTCTAACTTTATTTCTTATGTGATTTCTATTATTATTGGAGAATATCTCATTTTTAGTTATGATAGGGAATATGGTTTCCCTATTAGAGTTTGACTAGTTTTAATTTCAAATTTTGTACGATTGTATTTAATGGCTGAGAGAGAGAGAGAGAGAGAGAGAGAGAGAGAGAGAGAGAGAGGGCTGGTCCAACAATGGCTCTCGGCAACGAAGCTTAGTTTTAGAACCATGAAGGTTCGGCCATGGATGGGCAAATCCGTAAATGGAATCTTTTTTTTTAAGTATCAAATAAGATTAATAAATTTTGATTTTTGTGTTTTTAATTTTATATTTTTAAGATTGAGAATAAATTTTTTTAGTTTTATATATAGTTTTTAAATTTAAATGTGTTGATGTAATAATTTTTAATACCAAATAATAGTATTTGTTTGCCACATAAGCTTTAAGTGTGCCAATTGTATAAACCATTTACTACGTAGACATTTTTCGTTAATAGTTAATGGTGGGGGACCAAATTGACTATAAATTGAAAATAATATAGAGACCAGATTGACTATTATCAAAACTACCTTTTTAACCCGCACTATGTGCGGGAACCTTTTTATTTACATTTATTAGAAAAGAATTTTTTTTAATAATATTTAAATACACTTTTACCACGTACTAAACACCCAACACATATCTCCATTTACAAATCTAATTACAAACACCATAGGCTGATACCAAAAACTAATTTAACCCTAATCTAATACAAATACTCAAAACAAAATTTATTTTAAACCCATTAAAACCAAATCTAACTCAAATATCTAAATCTAAAACAATCCAACCAAGTGCATTTGAAGATGCTGATTCAGCATCAGCTAACTTTTTTTTCTTTTGAATTCCAATGTGCCGCAATGCTCATTTCATATCTCAGTTGTTCTTTTTGTTCCTGCTCCCTTCCAATCGGTCAAATATCGTTTCCCCTTATTATTTTCCGCCTATCATGTCCCTTTTGTAGGGAATAAATATAGACCTTTGTAGATTCCGTTCAACCCCAACATTTATATACTACACAAAGTAAATGTATCTTAGAAGCTTGATAAGAAACTATAAAATTTAAAAAAAAAATTTAAAAAAAAAATCATAAATGCATATAAACCACAAAGTTTGATCATAATCTATGTTTTGTTTAAGCTACCTGAGGACATAAATTTTCTCAACCTCATTAATTTTAGACACATATTCTCCGTACTCTATCCATTCAATAGATGGTTAATTCAATTTCACAACTCCTACTAAACCATACTAACTAACAAAGAAAAAAAAATCCTATTGAAGTCTAAACTTATATGCATTTTTTTAATGCATAACATACATACCAACCAAAAAACTACACAAAACATATTGCTTATTGTGGGGCCAGAATAAGTCAGCAACCCCGGCCCACTTCAAACCAGGCCCAGAGGCCCACGCCGAGGACGCGTCCAGGGTCCGAGGACGAAAGTGTAGAGCCCAGGGCCCAAGGAGCATGGCCGAGGATGGTTACATCCTCGGGCGACCGAGGTCAGAAAGTGGGCAAACAGCATACCCTTAAGGGGAATCTCCCCGAGCATCCGAGGAGCAAATAGCAAGTACCAAGCACCGGACATGGAAGCATGGTGGAGGAGCAAGTCCCAGGTGAACTGTCACCTCCACATTAAATGCCCTCAACTAACGCCCTGGCCGCATTAATGAGGATAGGACCTCTGAACAGTGCCGTCTTGGGCGCTGCAACCCACAGGAGGGATGGGAATGCGGCTGATGGGACAGGCTCTCAAGTGGAAGCCGGGTTGATCAACAAATGTACGGCTAGGATCAACTGAGAGAGAAGTATATAATGTAAGAAGTCCCTCTTGAGAGGGGGACGGACGAAAAACCAGAGAAAAGAAATACTGTAGCAGTGTATTTTCTCTCAACCATTGTAACCTTTCTTGAAAGAAATAAGAACAACTTCAACCTCTATAAACCCGTCCGAGGAGTCCTAATGTGCATTCCGACCCACGTTTAACCTATCACAATCCACGAACAACCATGCATGGCCGTTGCATTCTTTACTAGGGCCTAGCTCTTGAACCCATACTCTATAAATTTATTGGAGGGTTAGCTGGGCTTGGGTCCACTCTCTCAATCCTTAGAGAGCGCTCGAAACCGGTCCCTACACTTATAAACCAAATTATTAGTTGTATGTTAATGGACAAAGAAAATGCTAATTTTGAGATTTTGCTGAGAAATTATATATGAGCACTTTTAGTTTCTATTCAAATGCAAGTTCAGTTACAAAAATGATTTCTTAATTCTTTACTATAAGTGGCTAAAGTAATAATCTACCAAAATTAAGCAGAGATATTGAAGAAAGAATCTTGTGCTCAATCTGCTAACATCTATCTAATCTTTCTTTAAAACAAAAAAGAGGGTTGAGAAGGCAAAGCATGGAACTAAGCAACAGACTGAAGAGAGTATACATCTCAACCTTCCCACTGTGGTTAGGAAACTATTACCATGTCCAAATTTCTAGTGTGTTAAGGCTTAGAAATGTTTATATGGAATTTATATATGTATTACGGAGGTTAAGACTTAAGTTTACTATTAAAATATTTCATATTTTCAATCAAATTTTAAGAGTAGAGTTTCTTCTCTATAACAGATCTAATTCAATATTAAACAACGAAAATAATTTTTTACAACAGAGAACGTGTGTAAAGGAATTACATATAACATAAGCAAATTGAAGATGACATGGGAAATTGTACATATTTAAGATCTATATGTAGCATCTACCATAAAGCAATTAATTTAATCTATTGGCATCCTATATAACCCCTTAAAAGATCAAGATGACATATGAGAGATTTCCAGTTACCCTTAACAGAACAAAAAAATCATGAGAAAGCTTTAAAACAAACAATAGTAACAATTACATAGCTTTGAAAAAAAAATTTGTAGATTTTATAGTGAATTATCTGCATGTAAGCCTCCTTAACAATCACCTATTCTAGAAAAACGAACCTCGATTACCCAAATACTCAAAACAAAACCAAATCTAACACAAATATGCAACACCAAACCAATTCTAAACCAAATACCTTAGTATATAAACCCAAATCAAAAATCAAACCTGAATTAAAGCCAATCCGGCCAAAATACTCAAGCCAAAATGGATTTTAAAAAGGGACCTTTCAGAAACAGCAAACCCAAAAAAAAAAAAAATTTAAAATAAAACTTTGGTGTGGTTTTGATTATTAAAGATTTGCCTTTTGAGTGACGGAGCAAATCTTCATCTTACTTTGAATGAGAAGGAAAATTCAAAATCAAAGCAGTCCAAATATGTAAAATCGTTTCTAGATACCTAAAACCAATTTATGCCAAGCCAGCTAACCTAAAAAAAAAAACTTCTAACCAAAATACCCAAATATAAATCGTAAATAATGCCCAAATGATTCTAAAAGAAATTTCACTGAATATGACCCATAGCCATTCTTTGAATTTATCATCCTATTCTTTCATTCTTCAACAGAATTAAAAAATTAAAGAATTGAAAAGCCTTCCCTCCACAAAGATTCACATTACTACTTATATAGATTAAGGGAAATTCCTAATTTACTTTTTCATTCCCACTTGATTTGTATTGCTTATAACTTTGTCTAGAATAATCTCCTGCTCTATTTCAATATTCGAAGTGCCCGAAAGAGACTAAGACTCACTTGAGTTCTTTAAATCTGCTCCTCTATTTTAACCCAACCACCATAGATAGATAAATACGAAAAAATTAACACAAATAACTAAACTAAAATCACTTTTACTCAAATACCTTAATCAAAACCAAATATAACCTAAAGACCTAAACTGAAACGAATCCAAGCAAATATAAAAAAACTTGATCATATTTAACGCACAAACTAAAAAGCTAAGAGAAAAACAAAACTTAAAGACCTAAATCGAAACTACCCAAACAAATATCAAATTCTGATCTTATTTAATGGTCAAACTTAAAAGTGAAGAGAAAAAATTACTGGTAGTGGTTCTGGCATGATAGTGGCAAGAGGCTTGACGTTGGTGTGAAGATAGCCAAATACTGACTCTATTCTCTGTTTATTTGTTCAGTAATCAGGCAGTAACAAATGAAATAGAAATTCATTTAAAAATAAATGCAACATAAGATAAATGAAGCAATTCTGACCTTTCAAATTAATTCAGCAACTCATGTTGAAGTATAATAAATGGTCTTATCAATGAGAGCCATTTGTAGCATTAAATAGTTGGGAATAAGAAGTTAAAGACATTACATAAACTGAAAAAAGACTATGTAATTTGTTTCTTCAATAGCAAACTACTAAGTGCATTTTTATATGCATATAATTTAGTAATTCGTAACAGTACTACAACATTTTAGTAAAGTTGATGCTCTTCTTCTTCATATAAATATTCATAACATAAATAACCATGACAAGGCATGAAATTTTCTTTTTTAAAAGCCCTATAAAAAAAATTTCTTTGCTAACTGAATCACATTAAAAGTTTTTTTTAACGATCTTTCATCAATATCTATTAATGATTTTTTTTTCACTTTTCATTACTAAATTTTGGATCAAATTGTAAAGTAATAGCATATTCTACTGCAATAATGTTATTATATGATTTTCTTCTGCAATTGAATATTAAACATATAAATATGTGAAGGCATTTATCTGAAACCATTCAAGTAAATAATATTATAACCACTTAATATATTTCACCTAGATTAACTATTATTTACTAGTGTCAAAAGGCCAAAAAGGCTTTACCCAAATTTTTGATTGTGAGAAATACTATTTTAAAAGATGATGTTTTCCATTATTATTCTGTTCGAAAATTAGTTTGAGGAGATAATTTTCCAAAAACAGAATCACACTGAGAGTTTAAACATCCTAGAAAATAATTTCGAATTTACACCACAAATATTCACTCTTTAGTTTGAAATCATTTCAAAAACATCAAACAAAATATGTCCTAGAACTAATTTAAAATAGATAAAAACTGAATAGAAAATTGTTAACAATTAGTCACATGCAATAGAAAATTTTAAGAACTGAACACAATTAATTTTTCCTATAATTTTAACCCAACATGAGATCAAAACATGCATAAAAGGAAATAACAATAAGACATGAAGAAACAATAATTGTAGCAGTAAGTATATGACAAATTGACAATCAAAATCAAATTAAAAAAAAAAAATCAAACTTCTTCAATCTCCCTCTCGCTCTCTAATGGAAGGAGATGTCTGTTTTTCTGTCTTCTAAATGGTATCTAAGAATGTAGTTTAAGGGGAAAAATTAAAAAAGGAAGACAAATTTTGAATCAAAATCAATTCAATTAAATACCCAAACCAAATACTAAATCAACTCAAACGTTTAAAGCAACATTTAAAAAAAAATTACCGATAAAGGTTTCTACTCTTTCCAAATAACGAACTCTGGTTCTCTCTTATTTCTCTGTTTTTGCTCTCTCCAAACCTAAATCATATATAACCCCAAATTTCAAAAAATAGAATCAAAACCTAATGTAACCCAAATACCTAAATAAAAATCAATCCAACCAAATTTCTCAAAACTAATTCATATTTCATACCCATACCCAAATCTAAGAAAGAATGAAAAAAAGAAAAACTTACCGGTGGTAGTTCTCTCAACATCTGTCTCCTTCTCATCTCTATATCGTAAGGTTTATTTTTTCCTCCTTCTCCATCTTTGTATCGTAAGCATCGGTGTTAAGAAAATCAAAAGGAAGCGAAAGGAGAGAGTATCCGAAAGAGGAGAAACGGAAGTTAGAGCGTTTCAGGGTTTGCGTTATTATTATTATTATTTTTTTTGGATAGGCAGCTTGATGTTTTTATAGATACACGTTTAATGAAAGTGAGCCTCTCCAAACGCACCGTACGGTATTTTAAAGTATAAATTGTAAAAGTGGCAGCATTTTAAGTAGCATTTTTTCCTAACGTGGCAGCACCTTCTTAATTGCAGGAAAGGCTTCTGCTTTTATATATAGTATTAGATTAGATGTATGACCAAATTGATTGTAACCCCAAAATGCATGAATCAAAATAGTTTTTGCACAATGTGGGCGCAACAGGGGGAGTACGCCTTAGCCGAGTAGACCAAAGCAAAGAAGGAAAATGGAGTCGCCACCTAGATTAGGTTTAGGAACCACAAATATAGCACCCTTCATGGAAGGACTGATCTACTACCAGAGCACGTGTCTGGAGTTTAGGTATAGGAATAAGAAGGTGTTAGGCACCCGACCTCACCCAGCCTGTGGGCCGACTTCCACTCATTGTGTCTTACGTCTTAATCTTATTAAACGCATACTTAATACTTGCATTCTAGACTCACACACACACACTAGCATACATCTAGCAAACAACATGGCATCATATCATCCCTAACCCTAGCATACATCTATCATACATGGCATTATATTATATCCAAGGTAGAAACATAGGCATGGCAGCAATCAAATAAGCATATTATCATATCCAAGGCATGGCATATAAACCTTCATATGCATGTTCATCAAACTCACATCATATTCATCAAGACAAAACAAGATCACATCCACAAACAAATGCATGTCCATGTGAATGCATGCCTTACTCCACCGCATCACAACACCTATGCATCAATGCATGGACATGTTATATGCGTGTTCATGACAAAACAAAAAGATTAAACCCTAAGCTAGCATACAAAGAACAAACAAAGCAAAAGCAACAAACATAGAGGCAGAGACTCATGAGCATAAAACAAGACAAGGAAGAAGCATATTACAAAAGTAAAATAAAGAAACAGAAGCAAAAAAAGTTCAGATTAGGGTTTCTAGGCATGAATATACGTGTGCATACATAGGGCCTGCGTGCACAGCCCAGTTGCATGCATACACATACTTCGAGTATGCGTGCGCATGTAGGAAGCATGCATAAGCATACACGCCCTAAACCCAAACCCAGAAACACAAGAACATAGTAGAATAGAATCTTAAAACTAACAACCTAACATGCTTAAAACTACAAAGCAAAGAAAACCTAAACTAAACAGGCATATTGTAACATAAACAAACAAGAAAAACAAGGAAATGTAGATCAAAACAAGGGAAAGAAAAAGAAAAGGAACTAGAACATTATACCTCAAAACACAAAGCTCCTTAGCTTGATTTTAACCATTCCCCTCAGTCAATTTATTCACAATCAAATAAAAAGTGATTAGTAAACTTGAAACTTGAAGATCAAGGCTAGAAAAGGCCTCAATAAAAAAATATATATATATATATATATCGACTTGAGGATGTTTTGTGAAAAACTCCCTCTTTGATTCAATATTTTCTAGTGAATCTTGTACTTTCCCTTAGGATTTTTTGTGTGTTTTGAAAATGTACCATGTATGACTATTTATAGTCAGAAAATGGGGGTTTGGAACGACTCCCAAACAATGTGGGATTCGTTCCAAAACCAAGCTTTGGTGTAGAAAAACTTTCCTTTCATAGTTTATAGAACCCTAGCATGTGCACGCATGCCCGTGTATGCATAAAGCATGCGCACACAGGTTTGGATTATGCGTGCACATACGAGTGTATGCATACACATGCCCTAGGGTTTCCGTGGCCTTTCTTTTCCAAAAATAGCTTATTTAGTTCATGAAAGAGTTATATTTTCCGAAAACACTTTCCTCAAGTCAATTTCAATCTGATCAGGCCCTAAACTAACCTTGGGCTTTAGAATTTCAACATCATTAGGGAACGGGGGCCCCGAGTCATAAGGGATTATGGACACAACGGATGGTAGTCGCCACCTAGTTTTTGAAATGGTTTAGGAACGATATATATAGCTTCCTCTCGAGGAAGGACCTTTTGATCTTACTACTAGAAATATGGGTTCGGAGTTAAGGTATTGTCTTGGGAAGGTGTTAGGCACCCAAAACCGTCCAACCCTAAGGTTGGCTTCCCTTCATTGTGTCTTATGTCTTAACCGTATTAAAGGCACACTCAATATTGTTATCTAACTCTCACAAACACTAACATACATCTAACAATCAACATAGCATCCATCATCCCTAACCATACATCTATCATGGCAATCAAGAAGGCCTATCATACATCTAATCATGGCATACCCTATCGTACATCTAATCACGCTTCATCACATCATATCCTAACATACATGCTTCATCACATCATATCCTATCACATCATATCCTAACATACATCTAATCATACTTCACCACATCATATCCCAACATACATCTAGCATAGCATCATGTATGCAAGCATAAACTCTAGCATGTTATTATCATCATATCCATGGCAGAAGCATACAAACATTAAATCAAGGTAGAAACAAGACAAACAAGTCATGTTATCACCCAAAGCATTAAGAACACAAATGTTTTATCAAACCTAAACCAAACCATTCATGTACATTGTAAATGCATGACTTGCCTTTACTTACCTTGCAGCAACTTAGCACCTATGGCATTATGTATGGACATGTGAATGAATGACATGGCATTTAATAAAGGAAAAAAAAAAACCCCTAATCTAAGCATGTGAAAGGCAAACACGCAAAAAACCATGTGAAACAGAGACTTAAAAACACGAAAACATAAAAAATAGTCTAAAGTAGAAGTATACATGTGAAAGCAAAAACAAAATTAGGGTTTATGGGCTGGTTCATGCGTACACATGAATAACCCTATGTGCGCATAATCAAGCCTGCGTACACAGCCTTGATCATGCGCACATGGGTTGCTGCCCAGAAACCCTAAAAACACAGCAAACAAAGTAAGGTTCAAAACATGATTTCTAACAACCTAACATGCTTTTAAAACATACAAACACACAAACTTAGGCTATACAAGCATACTAAAGCATAAAACAAGCAAAGAAACAAAGCAAAGACAAAATTGAAAGTAGAAAATGAAAGAAAAGTTTAAAAGAGTACCTTAAAGCAAAAAGCTCCTAGGCTTAATTTTTTACTGTTCCCCTCAGTCAAATCTATCACAAATCAATAAACGTGTGATTAGTAATCTTAAAATTCAAATATCAAGGCTAGAAAATGCCTTAATCAAATAAAATTGACTTGAGGATATTTTGTGGAAAAACTCCCTCTTTGATTCACTATTTCTAGTAAATCTTAGTGTTTTCCCGTGGGATTTCTATGTGTTTTTGAAAGGTACCATGTATGGCTATTTATATTATGGAAAATTGGGGTTTGGAATGGCCCCCAGACGATGTGGGATTCATTACAAACCGCAGTCTTTAATGTAGAAAACTTGCCTTTCTGGTGCTCCTGAAACGCTACCTGCGTGCATAGAATCGTGCTTGCGTACGCAGGTTCATGCCTGCGTACGTAGGCCTAGGGTTTCTTTTGGCCTTTATTTTTCAAAAATAGATTTTTTGCTCATTAAAAAGTTATATTTTCCATTTTAACATCTCTCAAGTCAATTTGTAATTTAATTGGGCCCTAAACCAACCTTGGGTCTTAAAAGTTCAGCATCATTGGGGAACAGGAGCCCATGTCGTAAGGGGTACAAAATGCAATGTCTACAAGGGTACAAAATGCAGTGTCTACACATGAAAAAAAAAAAAAAATCTTTTTAACTCATAAATTGAGATATGTGGTAGCACACTAGCCATACACATGTGTGTTGGGTTGTATAAATTTCAGCAGAATAACTCTTATGACTCTTGAAACACAGTGCTACTGTTTTCTATTTTCACTTACCACATTAAATAAATTAATAACGTCTAGACACATTGTGGCTCACAAAGTAAAAAATTGTTGTGGATCACTTCTCACAATCAACCATGCCAAATTGTCATTGTTAGAGCACTAGCATCTGGGGATGCATACCGGTTTCTATTTTACACCCTAAAAAGCTATTTTATCTATTTTATCATCTCATTTTATAACTCACCTAACATCTCAATTTCTATTTTTACATACAACTTATTAAAACTATATAAACTACAACATTAAATAATATAAACAATTCAATTACCCAAAAAGTAAGAGAGAGAGAGAGAGAGAGAGAGTGAATAAATTATATTATTTTGTGTTTACAGACTCGTGAACAGTAACTTGTAAATATAGGTTGTAAATATTAGAGCATTTTTTTTGGGTTCTCAATTGCTAAAATCGCAATTGGGGGGGTTTTACACCCTCTATGCTAGTGCACTTATAGTCTAGAAGTTTCTTTAGAAAATCAGCTGTCGAGTCGCGATACATGAGAGTGAGAGAGATTAGAGATTTTGGAGAATCAGTATAGCTTAAACTATTGATCGATTGTGGGTATGGTGCCAGGTGTTCAAATTTTTCTTTTTGGCTAAGTTGTGTTGTTGTTCGGGCTTTGGGCTTATTTGTATTTCTTTGAGCAATTTTTTTTGTCCAACCTTAAACGGGCCAAGATTTTGGAGGGGTCAAATTTTATTTTTAATGGGCTGAAATTTTTATTTAGACGTTCAAGTATTTTTTTTTTTCAAGGTGCTCAAAGCCTTAAACAACCGATGTTAATTATTATTATTTTTTGCAGGTCATGAATAACACAACTATTACTGTGATGAGTGTGACTTTGATCTTCATCCAAAGCGTGCCTTGAAAGAAGACAAAGGAGCCAATGATGATTCCAAGGGGGAAGAAAATCCCCACGAAGGATGGAACTGCGATGGAGAAACCTGCTTCAAAGCTTGATAATTCCGTGTCTTAGATGTGTGATCATTTGATCTTTAAGTGCCCTTTCCTCTTCTCTTTTTTATTTTATTTTATTTTTTGAAGGAACAAGTTCCCTTTCCTTTGCCTAAGTTATTTGTTTGTATTGTAAGTCTGTAGGTTCTAAACTTGCATTATATATTTTAGGCGAAACTACAATGTTGATTCCTCAAGTTTATCTTGTCTGCGCAATTGGTCCCTCAAGTTTAAAACGAACACAATTAGTCGCTCAAGTTTTAAAACTGAGTTAAATTGATCCTTTTACTAACTCTATTAATGGTGTTGCTTACGTGTCTAACGGAATAATGAGTTTGCATTTTTTTTAATGACGAGGCATGTTTTTAATTAAAAAATTACAAACTAAATTTACACGGAAGAAACAATATTCACAGCCGGTACCAAAGTAAAAAAATTATTTTCTACCAATTGTAAAAACCCACCCGAAGAGGAGAGAGGGAAGAAACCAAGCACTGACCCACCACTGGTGGAGACCCATGCCCTAGCCACTGCCGGCAACAGCCAAAGCCCAAAACCAAAATTTTCAAAATTAAAAAAAAAAAAAAAACTATCAAAATTTTCCAAAAACCCAATTCACAGTTCTCAAAATCAAAACCAAAAAGTCCATCCTAACATTACTTAGAGGCCGTTGGAGTTGCTAAACTGTAATGGACTCTTTTCGCCAAGCAACAAACCGGGCTCTCTGTGTTGAATCCGCCGAAATGCAAAGCGACGAGGGTCTCTGAGATTTCCTCAGGCTCAGCAGAGAAAGCTAAACCCAACTGACCATGTCTTAGACAATGACGAGCTTTTCTGGGGTTTACTCTAGGACATGAAATGCCACCAAACCCAATACTATAAGAGCAAGATGAGCTTAATGCCATTAAAACCCAAATGAAAATAGAGTATTACTGAAATATAGCCCTTAGATTTGAGCCTGAGATATTGAATAGTACTTGTATTTGTGAATGGATGAGCCTTGTGTGTGTTACTGTTACTGTAAACTCAGATAAAGATTACGAACTACGCTGTCTACGTAGAGAGTCACGTGACTTAGTGACAAAAAAATAAAATTATCTAAAATTAAAATGAAATTTTTTTCATTCATTATGAAAAAAAAAAAGCTACGTCATTATAAAAAATGCTAAGTTAGCCACATAAGTAACACCATTAACGGTAATTAGTAAAATGACCAATATAACTCAGTTTTAAAACTTAAGGGACTAATTGTGCTCACTTCAAACTTGAGGGACCGATTGCACACACAGAGTAAACTTGAGGGACCAATATTGTAGTTTGGCTTATATTTTAAGTTTGCTATTGTGTTTATAATGACCTCTCATGTTGTATATATTGTCCACCTAGAAATTATTGTGCATTTTTTTATTTGAGAAACAATTATTATGTATATTGATGCTAGTGCTAGTGGGTTCAGTTAGTTGCATAATTTGAGAGGGATCTTTATTATTATTATTATTGGTCGCAGCACGTGGTAATATTTTAGGTAAAATACTATTTTGGTTCCTAAATTTTGTTAAACATTTTTTTAATAGTTTACAGACAAAAATAGGGATGAATAGAAACCACTACTCCATAATTATAGTGGTTAATTAGGTTTATCATATTTTTCATGATCTCATTTGTAACGTTTCTTATCATTATCATATATTTAGTAGTTGATAATTTGCATAACAGAGACATTAAATGAATTGTAGAGTTATTAATTAGATTTTTAAAAGTTATGGTGTATGAATAATATATATATGTGTGTGTGTGTGTGTGCGCGCGCGCGAGTGGGCGCGCGCACGTGAGGATTAAAAATATCTTTTAAGGATTTAACCTTATAAACCTTTAAGGATTTATAAGGATAAATGAAAAGTTTTTAAAAAAAAAAATTAAAGATTTTTCTAACTTTATTTCTTATGTGATTTCTATTATTATTGGAGCATATCTCATTTTTAATTATGATAGGGAATATGGTTTCCCTATTAGAATTTGACTAGTTTTAATTTCAAATTTTGTACGATTGTATTTAATGGCTGAGAGAGAGAGAGAGAGAGAGAGAGAGAGAGAGAGAGAGAGAGAGAGAGAGAGAGAGAGAGAGAGAGAGAGAGAGAGAGAGAGAGAGAGAGAGAGAGCTGGTCCAACAATGGCTCTCGGCAACGAAGCTTAGTTTTAGAACCATGAAGGTTCGGCCATGGATGGGCAAATCCGTAAATGGAATCTTGTTTTTTAAGTATCAAATAAGATTAATAAATTTTGATTTTTGTGTTTTTAATTTTATATTTTTAAAATTGAGAATTAATTTTTTTAGTTTTATATATAGTTTTTAAATTTAAATGTGTTGATGTAATAATTTTTAATACCAAATAATAGTATTTGTTTGCCACATAAGCTTTAAGTGTGCCAATTGTATAAACCATTTACTACGTAGACATTTTTCGTTAATAGTTAACGGTGGGGGACCAAATTGACTATAAATTGAAAATAATATAGAGACCAGATTGACTATTATCAAAACTACCTTTTTAACCCACACTATGTGTGGGAACCTTTTTATTTACATTTATTAGAAAAGAATTTTTTTTAATAATATTTAAATACACTTTTACCACGTACTAAACACCCAACACATATCTCCATTTACAAATCTAATTACAAACACCATAGGCAGATACCAAAAACTAATTTAACCCAAATCTAATACAAATACTCAAAACAAAATTTATTTTAAACCCATTAAAACCAAATCTAACTCAAATATCTAAATCTAAAACAATCCAACCAAGTGCATTTGAAGATGCTGATTCAGCATCAGCTAACTTTTTTTTCTTTTGAATTCCAATGTGCCGCAATGCTCATTTCATATCTCAGTTGTTCTTTTTGTTCCTGCTCCCTTCCAATCGGTCAAATATCGTTTCCCCTTGTTATTTTCCGCCTATCATGTCCCTTTTGTGGGGAATAAATATAGACCTTTGTATATTCCGTTCAACCCCAACATTTATATACTGCACAAAGTAAATGTATCTTAGAAGCTTGATAAGAAACTATAAAATTAAAAAAAAAAATCATAAATGCATATAAACCACAAAGTTTGATCATAATCTATGTTTTGTTTAAGCTACTTGAGGACATAAATTTTCTCAACCTCATTAATTTTAGACACATATTCTCCATACTCTATCCATTCAATAGATGGTTAATTCAATTTCACAACTCCTACTAAACCATACTAACTAACAAAGAAAAAAAAATCCTATTGAAGTCTAAACTTATATGCATTTTTTTAATGCATAACATACATACCAACCAAAAAACTACACAAAACATATTGCTTATAAACCAAATTATTAGTTGTATGTTAATGGACAAAGAAAATGCTAATTTTGAGATTTTGCTGAGAAATTATATATGAGCACTTTTAGTTTCTATTCAAATGCAAGTTTAGTTACAAAAATGATTTCTTAATTCTTTACTATAAGTGGCTAAAGTAATAATCTACCAAAATTAAGCAGAGATATTGAAGAAAGAATCTTGTGCTCAATCTGCTAACATCTATCTAATCTTTCTTTAAAACAAAAAAGAGGGTTGAGAAGGCAAAGCATGGAACTAAGCAACAGACTGAAGAGAGTATACATCTCAACCTTCCCACTGTGGTTAGGAAACTATTACCATGTCCAAATTTCTAGTGTGTTAAGGCTTTGAAATGTTTATATGGAATTTATATATGTATTACGGAGGTTAAGACTTAAGTTTACTATTAAAATATTTCATATTTTCAATCAAATTTTAAAAGTAGAGTTTCTTCTCTATAATAGATCTAATTCAATATTAAACAACGAAAATAATTTTTTACAACAGAGAACGTGTGTAAAGGAATTACATATAACATAAGCAAATTGAAGATGACATGGGAAATTGTACATGATGATGCCAAAATCGTCAGTTGGATCACTTATCCAGTCCGAAGTATTAGATGATCTCATAGGACCTGCAAGATAAAGGAGAGATAGATCGAAGATACCACTGGGTTGTGCCCAGTGGGGGAGCCTCCGATGCTTAAGTTAGTATCCACTCATATCTTTCGTATTTAGACAGTGTTTTGTAGTAGTTTTTGATGTACCTTAGCTAGTGAGACAGATTGTTCTTTTATAGGTGACTTAGGTAGTTGTTGTACATAATTTAGGGTGGTTATTACCTTGATTGTAACGTTCTTTGTCTTGATGAGAGTTTATGACCTTTGATGGTCGTTATTGAATATGTTGAGCGGTTATCTTTGATGGCCTACTAATGATGCAAGGTCATCCATATTAATGGACGACCTTAATGATTTTTCTGGACTCATCAGTTGCCCCCCATTCCCAAGTCTGATTTTGCTTTATGCTGGTCAGGCTTAGGGAATATTCTTCACTTGTTTAGATTTAGGCTTCTTTATCTTCAACTACTTTCTTCTTCAGGAATGTTAGTATTTCTGTGATGACTTCTTAGTATCTGCTTTTTGAAGGTCTTTTTGGACGTTCAAGGGATCATAGCTTGATCTTGAAAGTGAGCTAATTTCTTTGGACGATCATTTTTTATCACTGCTGAAGAGCAAGCTAATTTGTTTGGACGACCATTTTTTATCACTGCTGAAGGGCAAGGTGATTTCTTTGGACAACAATTTTTTATCACTTCGATGCTTCTTCTTTTATTCATTTTCTGGTTGTCATGTTTGATATTCTTGATTTGCATGTGACTTGCGTTTGTGTGAGAATCCTTGTCTTCCTACACTTGTTTAAGGGTATTTAGTCACTTAGCCACTTTTGGGTGACTTACATCCAGCTACGAGGCTTCGTCATTTAGACTTCGTCAGCGATTTACATCTGTCTAGCAAAATCTTGTCCTTTTTTTTTTTTTTTTTTGTGACATACATCCATTTAAGGAATCTTGTCACTTAGGCTTCGTCGGTGATTTACATCCGTCTTGGCGGAATCTTATCACTTAGCCATTTTTTGGTGAATTACATCCATTTAAGGAATCTTGTCACTTAGGCTTCGTCAATGATTTACATCCGTCTTGGCAGAATCTAATCACTTAGCCATTTTTTGGTGACTTACATCCATTTAAGGAATCTTGTCACTTATTGCTGGAAAGATTCCTTAACACTATGTCGTTTTAGACCTTCTTGAGGCCATGTTGATATCTACATTAAGTAGCACATGCACTTGCCAAGACTTGGTTAAACAAGAATTTTAGAACAATTCATATATAAATAGTAAGTTACCAATAGCCTAGGTGGACCTTTTTCTTATTTCCTTGTAATCCTAAAGTTTTACCTTTTTTGTGATCTATCTTAATTGACGACATTATTTTGTCACATACTTCGATCTTTTCATTACTGGGATCTTCTTGATAAGCTCTTCTCTTTCCAAGATTTTTTAAGCTCAACATGATACTTCATGTTTAAGGCCTAGATCTCTTTTGCTTCATTTTTTTTTCTACGAAGTGCATTCTATATGAATCATAGAGAAGTATAAAAATTGAAGCTATTTGACTATATGCTTCTTTAAGCTAGTCTTTGTTAGGTGCTTGCACAGTGTATAATCTTTAAAGCAATTTAAAAATATTTTGGTGAGTTGACGGAGATAGCGGAAATTTATTGAGACTCATGAACACGATCATCTAGCATTTTAAGTTTAAAAGACTTGATAGAACTTCTCAGATTCTTGACGATGAAACATATGCTACTAATAATATAGTCATATTGATTGTGATGATTGTAATAATTTTATAGCAATATTTTCAACATGTTCCACATACACATTTGTAATAATCATGCAAGCTTGATATTTATTTAGTTTCAATAAAATAATCTCATGGATAATTTAAAAAGAAAGAAAGAAATGAGTTACCTCAATAGAAGACCTTAAATCTTGATACTACTTTGTAAATGCCTTGATCTTTTCATTGTTGTAGTCTTCTTGGCGAACTCCTCGTCGTTGAACTCTTACTTATACAGCTCTTCTTTGTTGGATTTGTATAACTCCATAATTTACAGGAGTTAAACTCGACATTTGTGATGTAGATGGAATTTTCATAACTTTTAGATATATCTCTATTTTCTTCTTGAGGGTTTTTCTTCGTCAAATTATGACATCCCCTTCGGAATTTTTTTTTTATGTATGAAGTGCATGCTCTATAGGTAGTGCAACCATTTCCACTTTTTTCTCTGTTTTTGCGATAGTAGAATAGCAAAAGAAATGGACGAACTTAAGATCATTTGATCGGTTAGAGATCAAAAGTCTAAAATAGGTTACACTAGCTAGAGCAGATATTACTAGTCAAGCCTTTTAACTTTAGCAAGAAATTGTCTAGCCTTTTGTGTCAATTGTGCATGTTTGTACTAATCTTGTAATTTAGCAATTTGTCTTTCCAACAATCATTTTCATAACTAGTACCTTATTCTCGTGCAACTAAATAACACTTGGCAAAGTATTTTAAAGAGTGTTGGAATTTGGTGTAAACAAATAAGAGAATAAATTATTGTATATATTTCAGCCCATATGACATGCATGTGCACATTGGTTGCCAAGTTTTGTGGCAATAAAGCATGCAGATAAGAGCATAAAATAAAAACAGCGTACCTGTATAGCTGCTTCTATTGAATCATACATGTGGATTGTGACACCGTAAAAGTCCCACATTTTTCCCTTTGAATGCTCGAACGCATGGTCGTGTATAGATCGAACCATTTAAATTCTCCATTCTCAAGTCAGAGCAACATATATTGATACATAGAAAATTTTGAATAGTAAATTTTGTTCGTTCTATTGTGGGACATTTCAAGGTAAAAATTGCATAATATTTTGAAAATGATTTTTGCTTAACTATTGCAGTTTTTCTATAAGGACTGAAGTTTGTAATTCTTTGGGCCTTTCAACCCTAGTCCCACCTTGCATTCACTTTGAAAATTATTCTGTACGCAAGGCCAAATAGGCCATTCATGCATTTTATTTCTTAAGCTTTCTTTTGAATCTTTTTGGATTTTTTTTTTTTTTTTTTTAGTAATGTGTCATTAGTCAGTTGATGAACTAATAACTCGTTCATAACTATAGAGAGTATATTTTTTCTATTTTTATACTTTCATCTTTTACTGTTGTTATCAATAAATACAAATATAAATTTGGGGGATGGCCCTATGACACAGCTTTGCTACCCGTGAATATCAAGTTATCAACCAAGGTATTATCCTTCTGTTGTTTATCATTTATATTCCTTCTTTAGCATAGCATTAATTTGACACATAAAAGGGCACAAACGAATTGTTTTAGTTATAGTAGAAAATGTAATAAAACCCTTTAATGGCCATAATTATGATATTAAGGCCACAATATATGACTTATATTTGGCTTTAATGACAAAGATTTCAAAGAGATCATCCTGGCTTCTTAGCCATTGACTTTCTTTGAAGTGTGTAGGTTGTAGCAATTAAGGTATTCTTTCCTATTTTAATGCCTATATTTAGGATCATAATTTTAGTAAAAAAAGTTTCGGCTTCATTTTTCTTAAATGCCTAAAGTTTTGATACATTATCTTGCACAATAATATTTGACTTCCTTATTTCCAATCTTATCAAAATGCATTAGGAAAGAAAAGGCCCTACTATGTTGCGTAAATAGTAGATATTGAAACATGACAAGAGAGTGTAATGGACATACCTGCTATGCTTTGCTGCTTCTTTCACTATTGAGTAATAATTTCTTTGTAGTCCACATACTTTCTACTAAGTGTAAATTACACAGTTTTATCAATGGTTTGTTGTTGAACTAGTCTTCCTTGTGGAAATAAAAGTCCACGAAGCATCAACCGTGGGAGGCAATATGTGTTTTTTGGACCTTTCCAAGAACTTTTGTTGATTGACCTCAAATGACGAATTTAATGTGAATACTGTCTAAGGAACATTAACGAGATCCATAATTTTCATTACGGAACTAAATGTAGAAAAATACATTTATTTCCTCTCTTTGTTGAAGAGCTTTATTGAGATATAAATCAAATTTCTAAAAATATGTACGAATAATTTTTGGTCTGAAATTGGGGTTCTTAAACTTGGAAGTGAAATAAGAATTGCCCCTCCTCTTTAATATCTAAAGCTATAATGTTGTACGGTAATAAGTTTTTGCTTCATTTTCTCTAACGACTAAAAATTGAGATTTATTATTTTGGGCAAAGCAATAATATTGAATTTCGTCTTTCCTATTTTAGCAAGACATATTGGGAAAGAAGAGCAGTGATAAAGCATCTCTTTATTTTTCTTTACTAATCAATATGAGTTTTCAAATTTTTTTTTTTTTTTTTTTTTTGAGGAGGGAGTTTTCAACTTTGTCTGATATTTAGTGTAGTATTCTTGAAAATATCTAACATATTTGACTGACTACTCTAAGGAGCATTTATAAAATTAGTTTCCATTAGGAAACAACTGTAGAAAGTAAAAACAAATAGGAGTATTCACTAACTTTCTTTATCCAGAAATTCTTTAAATTCAAAAATCGAAACTGAATAACTTCAGGTTTAATGCCTAAAGCAGTTTTTTTTTTTTTTTTTAATAATTTAGACAGACAATAAGGTTCCAATACACCTTTTTAGTGATCAAAATTATGACACACTATAATTCTATTAAGCTAATAAATTTCGGATTCACTTTTTTCAAATGCAGAAAGTTAAGATTTATTATCTTTGGCAAAGAAATAATCCTTGGCTTCCATCTTTCCTATCTTAGCAAGATGTATTAGGAAAGAAAAGTCATAATATCAAGGCCATAAAATTTTACAGTGACTAATCCGTTGAATTTTTGAACGTGTGTTGGCTGTAACTATAAAGCCTCACTATTGTACAACTATTCAAACCCAAAATTGGAATCTTAAATTTTGGCTTGACAACAATCAAGGCTCCAAAGCTGGTATAAAATTTTGATGTCCTTTTTATCCTCTATTTCCGGTTTGTTGAAACAGGGTATATATTCCCTTGTACTAACAGTTTTACTAAATAAAAGTTTTCTACCTATTTTACCTCAAAAAGCTGGTATAAAATTGGATATCTTTCTTGAAATATCTCTAGACCATATATATATTTATTACCATGAATTCACAGTCTTCTAACTATATTATGGCATTTTCCATCAATGCTTAGCATAGAACTTGGGAATTATAATATTGTCTAACGTTTTGCATTCAAGGATGGAAAAGTTTTATAGTTATTAATTCCTTCACCCACATGTGTCTTTTGAGATTAGTGTAGCGTGAAAGAAGATTAAATATTATTTGCAAATACTTGGAGAGTAGAAAAGGAGAAAATGCGTAAATCTGACCATTAGATGTTAGACCATAGTGTGTTCTTTGAACTGTGCCATATCCTTAAGGTCTGTCGAGGTCGCTTGAATTTTTTGGTCATCCAGCGTTCAGTCCATGCCTTATAATGAACAAACCACCCATTTGATCTCCTCTACACCATAAGACCTGAATGTGTGCTTTGTTTCTCTGCTTCAGTGGTGTGGACCCTCAAGGAGTCAAGGTAGAGGCCATAGGGTTTGATACCTTGGATTTGGGTTCTCACATCATCATCTACTTAATTGGACGACAAAGTCATGCTTTGACGAAGATGGTGTATCAGTGATACCTCTTTGTCTCCTCCATCTCAACCCAGTCTTATATTGCGAAAGTGGTTGAAGAAATGAGAATGTGCAAATTGAAGAGATGATCCAAGGCTATCATCCTATGAGATGCTCTTCGTCCAATATCTTCTTGTTCATAACCCTTGATTGAGTTAAGTGACCCTTTGTTGTAGGAAGAGGTTAGTGGCTAATCTTTCCCCACAGACGGCGCCAAACTGATGATGCCAAAATCGTCAGTTAGATCACTTATCCAGTCCAAAGTATTAGATGATCTCATAGGACCTGCAAGATAAAGGAGAGATAGATCGAAGAGACCACCGGGTTGTGCCCAGTGGGGGAGCCTCCGATGCTTAAGTTAGTATCCACTCATATCTTTCGTATTTAGACAGTGTTTTGTAGTAGTTTTTGATGTACCTTAGCTAGTAAGACAGATTGTTCTTTTATAGGTGACTTAGGTAGTTGTTGTACATAATTTAGGGTGATTATTACCTTGATTGTACCGTTCTTTGTCTTGATGAGAGTTTATGACCTTTGATGGTCGTTATTGAATATGTTGAGCGGTTATCTTTGATGGCCTACTAATGATGCAAGGTCATCCATATTAATGGACGACCTTAATGATTTTTCTAGACTCATCAGTACATATTTAAGATCTATATGTAGCATCTGCCATAAAGCAATTAATTTAATCTATTGGCATCCTATATAACCCCTTAAAAGATCAAGATGACATATGAGAGATTTCCAGTTACCCTTAACAGAACAAAAAAATCATGAGAAAGCTTTAAAACAAACAATAGTAACAATTACATAGCTTTGAAAACAAAATTTGTAGATTTTATAGTGAATTATCTGCATGTAAGCATCCTTAACAATCACCTATTCTAGAAAAACGAACCTCGATTACCCAAATACTCAAAACAAAACCAAATCTAACACAAATATGCAACACCAAACCAATTCTAAACCAAATACCTTAGTATATAAACCCAAATAAAAAATCAAACCTGAATTAAAGCCAATCCGGCCAAAATACTCAAGCCAAAATGGATTTTAAAAAGGGACCTTTCAGAAACAGCAAACCCAAAAAAAAAAAAAAATTAAAATAAAACTTTGGTGTGGTTTTGATTATTAAAGATTTGCCTTTTGAGTGACGGAGCAAATCTTCATCTTACTTTGAATGAGAAGGAAAATTCAAAATCAAAGCAATCCAAATATGCAAAATCGTTTCTAGATACCTAAAACCAATTTATGCCAAGCCAGCTAACCTAAAAAAAAAACTTCTAACCAAAATACCCAAATATAAATCGTAAATAATGCCCAAATGATTCTAAAAGAAATTTCACTGAATATGACCCATAGCCATTCTTTGAATTTATCATCCTATTCTTTCATTCTTCAACAAAATTAAAAAATTAAAGAATTGAAAAGCTTTCCCTCCACAAAGATTCACATTACTACTTATATAGATTAAGGGAAAATTCCTAATTTACTTTTTCATTCCCACTTGATTTGTATTGCTTATAACTTTGTCTAGAATAATCTCCTACTCTATTTCAATATTCGAAGTGCCCGAAAGAGACTAAGACTCACTTAAGTTCTTTAAATCTGCTCCTCTATTTTAACCCAGCCACCATAGATAGATAAATACGAAAAAATTAACACAAATAACTAAACTAAAATCACTTTTACTCAAATACCTTAATCAAAACCAAATATAACCTAAAGACCTAAACTGAAACCAATCCAAACAAATATCAAAAAACTTGATCATATTTAACGCACAAACTAAAAAGCTAAGAGAAAAACAAAACTTAAAGACCTAAATCGAAACTACCCAAACAAATATCAAATTCTGATCTTATTTAATGGTCAAACTTAAAAGTGAAGAGAAAAAATTACTGGTAGTGGTTCTGGCATGATAGTGGCAAGAGGCTTGACGTTAGTGTGAAGATAGCCAAATACTGACTCTATTCTCTGTTTATTTGTTCAGTAATCAGGCAGTAACAAATGAAATAGAAATTCATTTAAAAATAAATGCAACATAAGATAAATGAAGCAATTCTGACCTTTCAAATTAATTCAGTAACTCATGTTGAAGTATAATAAATGGTCTTATCAATGAGAGAGCCATTTGTAGCATTAAATAGTTGGGAATAAGAAGTTAAAGACATTACATAAACTGAAAAAAGACTATGTAATTTGTTTCTTCAATAGCAAACTACTAAGTGCATTTTTATATGCATATAATTTAGTAATTCGTAACAGTACTACAACATTTTAGTAAAGTTGATGTTCTTCTTCTTCATATAAATATTCATAACATAAATAACCATGACAAGGCATGAAATTTTCTTTTTTAAAAGCCCTATAAAAAAAATTTCTTTGCTAACTGAATCACATTAAAAGTTTTTTTTAACGATCTTTCATCAATATCTATTAATGATTTTTTTTCACTTTTCATTACTAAATTTTGGATCAAATTGTAAAGTAATAGCATATTCTACTGCAATAATGTTATTATATGATTTTCTTCTGCAATTGAATATTAAACATATAAATATGTGAAGGCATTTATCTGAAACCATTCAAGTAAATAATATTATAACCACTTAATATATTTCACCTAGATTAACTATTATTTACTAGTGTCAAAAGGCCAAAAAGGCTTTACCCAGATTTTTGATTGTGAGAAATACTATTTTAAAAGATGATGTTTTCCATTATTATTCTGTTCGAAAATTAGTTTGAGGAGATAATTTTCCAAAAACAGAATCACACTGAGAGTTTAAACATCCTAGAAAATAATTTCGAATTTACACCACAAATATTCACTCTTTAGTTTGAAATCATTTCAAAAACATCAAACAAAATATGTCCTAGAACTAATTTAAAATAGATAAAAACTGAATAGAACATTGTTAATGTAGGGACCAGTTTTGGGCACTTCTACGGGTTGAGAGAGTGGACCCAAGCCCAGCTAACCCTGCAATGAATTTATAGAGAATGGGTTCAAGAATTAGGCCCTAGTGAGGAATGCAACGACCATGCATGGATGCTTGTAGGTATGATAACTTAAGCGTGGATTGGGATGCACAATAACGCTCCTCGGACTAGCCTTTCAGAGCTTGGAGTTCTTATTATTTCTTTGAAGAATGGTTACAAGGTTTGAGAGAATACAAGTCACTACAGTACTTCCTAATTCTGGTTTTTCCGTCCGTCCCCCTTCAAGAGGGACTTCTTACATTATATACATCTCTCTCAGTTGATCCTAGCCCTACATTTGTTGATCAGCCAGGCCACCACTTGAGAGCCTGTCCCATCAGCCGCATTCCCATCCCTCCTGTGGGTTGCAGCGCCCAAGACAGCACTGTTCAGGGGTCCTATCCTCATTAATGCGGCCAGGGCGTTAGTTTAGGGCATTTAATGTGGAGGTGACAGTTCATCTGGGACTTGCTCCTCCACCATGCTTCCATGTCCGGCGCTTGGTACTTGCTATTTGCTCTTTGGATGCTCAGGAAGGCTCACCTTGATGGTGTGCTGCTTGTTCACTTTATGATCTCGGCCGTTCAAGGAAGTAATCATCCTCGACACTGTTTCTTGGGCAACTGGGCTTTGCACTTTCGTCCTCGGACCTTGGACACCTCCTCGGCGTGGGCCTTTGGGCCTGGTTCGAAGTGGGCCGGGGTTGCCCGACTCTTTCTGGCCCCACAATAGCCCCTCAAAATCTTGTTGTCCGCATCCTCGGGCGGAAAGGAGGATTTTGACATCCTCGGACCTACTCCGTGTCCAATCGAGTCTTGTCCCTCGCCAATGCTGGAGCCTTTTCATCTGCCCAAGGTGCATTGCCGACGCTTCGGTGCGCGTAACGTTTCCTTCATTAAATTCAGGCGGCTTTGTGCTCCCCACGTTCAACGGGAGGATGACAATCCAACGGTGGGGATCCGCCTAGCATTTATGGCGGGAAAACCCGCGTGGCTCTTCGATCTGGGGTATAAATACCCATTCGAACTGCTTTTTCCTTTTTTCATTCGCAATCAAGAGCTCTTGCGCATACAGTCTGAGTCCAGCCAAATTTCCACCTACATCTCCAGCATAAAAAGCCTGTCCGAGGAGCTTCTCCTCATTTCTGTAAGTCGCTCTATCCCTCTCTGAGCTTTCTTCCTCTCTACTCCTCCCTATCTTTTATTTGCTCTTTTCTTTAGTTCTCTTATGCGTCACTTGGGATGGGTAGACTTAAGAAGTATGTCTATACTGAGGAGACGATAAAGAAATTCATCGCCGACTATAAGATACCTGCCAACGTGGGCTTGAGGTATTGTGAGGAAGGGGAGTGGCTCCTTCGGAGGCAGGAGGGCGAGGTGGTGATACCCATCATCGCCTTCCTCGAAGGTGGCATGAGAATCCCCATGGGGCCGGTGACGAGGGGCTACCTTACATACTTCCGGTTAACCCCCACCCAGTGCGCCTCCAACATCTTCAGAATTCTGGGTTGTGTGGACGCTCTGAACGAGAAGATGGGGCTAAGGTTGACCCATCACGACGTGAACTACTGTTACAACCTTCAACACCTGAAGAACAAGTCGTACTACATGAGGACAAGGGACAATAGGGTCCGGCTTATCCAGTGCCTCCCTGAGTCCAGCAAGGGGCTGAACGAGGATTTTCTCATCGTGTCCGGAGGGTGGCACGATGGCCTTCACTGCCCGACGACGGAGGGGACACCAGGTGGGGCAGTGGGAGTAGGAGGGGGTTCAAAGATTTTAGTTTGTTTCATGCGTCATTTCTTTTTTGCACTGTTTGGTTACTAACGTGAATGTGTCTTCTTTCTGCAGATCCGCACGCCTACACACGCCACTTCAGCCTGATCAACAGGGAGGATTTGCAGAAAGTGCTCAGGACGGCGATTTTCGAGAACGAAGCTTACCATCAAGTTAGAGCCGCTCACAAAATCTTGGGGTACACCCCGATCCAAAAATTGTTCGCGGCTCCAAAGCACGTGATCAGAGCAAAGGATCCTCGGCCGCAGAAAATAACCGTGACCGAGGACGGGTTCCAGTTTCCCGAGGATCCCTTCATTTCAGAAGGTGTCACACTAGCAGGCCCCCTTCCTCCCCCAGATTCGCAGAGCCCTCAGAAGAAAACCCAGAAAGGGAATAGGAAGTTGTCGACTTTGGCCCTGCCGAGGACGCGTTTGACGTGTTTGAACAAGCCCACCAGTCCGAGGACCCTCCTGGAGACTTGGGTGACCCATACTTGACCGAAGCGGACTTCCTAACATCAGAGTCCTCTTCTCGGCTTGAGATGGGTTACAAGAAGAAATCCCAAGCTAGTCTGCTCGACCTGATAGAAGGACAACCGGGGAAGTCCAAGCCAAAGCTTCCTCCTCCTTCTCTTAAGACTCGTCCTGCCCAGACCAGGTCGGCCTCTACTCAATCTAGGCCTCCTCCTCCTCCGCCTCAGACGAACCCGCTGTCCAGGCACGAGCCCGCTGATCCTAAGCAGAAAAAGGATAAGGGCAAGAGGCCTATCGAGGACAAGTCTGGGCCCACACGGGAGGGGGATGACACCCGGCGGCCCTCAAAGCAGCTGAAGATCGGCTCCAAAGGCCAGGACAGCCAGGTTGATACCCAGCCCGAGATTCAGGCCTGGCTTCCCGCCCCAATGCTCCATGGGGCACCTCTAAGGGATGATTCCTCCCTCAGGGATTTTAGAGAGGGCGAAGGTGCATACGTGGCCGATGCGGTGGAGAGATGCTTGTTACTTCCCGTGGACATGGCACAGCTGGGGACCATGAGGAGTAGGGAGGTCTTCCTCAGCCTCAAACGATACCTGGGAATGGTAAGACCCTCAACACTTGTGATTTTTCTGGCTTCAATTTTTTCAGCCTTCCTTTCTTTTTTGAGCTCGGCTTATTATGTATCCGTTTTGTTTGGCAGGCTGTCCAGGCCACTTATAGGCTGGAGGAGGCGGCCCATGACCATGGAAAGGCCATGGATGCAGAGCGTGAGAAGCGCTTGGAGGCCACTTGGACCCTCAAGACCTCCGAGGACGACCTCGCCACGGCCAGGGAGGAGCTGAAGGCAATGACCAGGGCTCGGGTCAGCGCAGTGTCAGGCCTTGAGGGTGCCCAGAAGCAGGTCGAGGCTCAGACGAGGCGTCTGGGTGAGGTAGAGGAGCAGCAGAAGATCGCTAAGGAGCTGATAGCTGACCTGACGAAGAAGATGGCTGCTACTGAGAAGGCCAAGAAGGTGGCTGAATGGGCCAAAGAGGAAGCTGTGAGGGCCAAGTTTGAGGCAGACCAGGGTAGGGAGGAGGCCTGGGCCTCTAAGGAGGAAGCTGAGGAGGCGGCTTATGCTGCTGGGGTAGCCGAGACAGAAGCTACCTACAAATCCCAAGTCCTTGAGGTATGCAGGCGCTACTGCTCCCAGACTTGGGGTGAAGCTCTCAAACAAGCTGGGGTGGAGTCCTCGTCCGACCTGTGGAAGGCGGAGAGCGTGTACTACCCCCCAGCCATCCGCGAGGCTGCTCCGGATAGCTCTGAGGCGGAGGTGGCTGCTGAGGAAGATGGTGCCACTCTGGGTGAGGGGGCCTCAGTGGCTGGGTTGGCTTAATCGAGTGAAGGCCCCCACGAGGAAGCGCCCCAAGAGGTTGCAAGGCCCTCCTCTGATGCCCAGGTTTCTTCCTCCGAGGAAGTTGCCATTCCTGTCGTGCCTCTGCAAGCCATCCCACTTAGTCAGAGCTCAGAAGATCCTGAGGCTGCCATGGTCCAGCCACCCACTGGGGCGGGCAATTAAATAGAAGGAGTAGGCTCCTTGGCGCCTCTGCCTGCTTTACTTTATTTTTGCATCTTTTTTCTTCCCTTTTTTTTTGTAATGTAACTCCTATCATGTAATCTTTACGGACTTAATGTAATGGGAGCTTTATTTCTCTATTTGTTCGTTCTAGTTTTTTATCCATTTTGCACGTTATCCATTCTTTTTTTCTTTGCATAATTTTAACTTCAATTGTATCCCGGCCAATCACGGCAGTAGTTGCAATAACGTGAAGGCGTGTATGCATAGGCGGACCTTTCATGTCCAAAGGACTAGGTAGAATTTCTTCGAAGTAGACACTTAGGATCTTTTTGAAGTAGTTAGTTTCCCCGTAGGCTTGAGTCCGAGGACCATGCTATGCCTTGGTTCTGTCTAACACTTAGTTTTCTAGTAGTTAGTTTCCCCATAGGCCTGAGTCCGAGGACCATGCAGTGCCTTGGTTCTGTCTAACACTTAGTCTTGAAGTAGTTAGTTTCCCCATAGGCCTGAGTCCGAGGACCATGCAGTGCCTTGGTTCTGTCTAACACTTAGCCTTGAAGTAGTTAGTTTCCCTATAGGCCTCAGTCCGAGGACCATGCAGTGCCTTGGTTCTGTCTAACACTTAGTCTTGAAGTAGTTAGTTTCCCCATAGGCCTGAGTCCGAGGACCATGCAGTGTTTTGGTTCTGTCTAACACTTAGTCTTGAAGTAGTTAGTTTCCCCATAGGCCTGAGTCCGAGGACCATGCAGTGCCTTGGTTCTGTCTAACACTTAGCCTTGAAGTAGTTAGTTTCCCCATAGGCCTGAGTCCGAGGACCATGCAGTGCCTTGGTTCTGTCTAACACTTAGCCTTGAAGTAGTTAGTTTCCCCATAGGCCTGAGTCCGAGGACCATGCAGTGCCTTGGTTCTGTCTAACACTTAGTCTTGAAGTAGTTAGTTTCCCCATAGGCACACTTAGTCTTGAAGTAGTTAGTTTCCCCATAGGCCTGAGTCCGAGGACCATGCAGTGCCTTGGTTCTGTCTAACACTTAGCCTTGAAGTAGTTAGTTTCCCCATAGGCCTGAGTCCGAGGACCATGCAGTGCCTTGGTCCTGTCTAACACTTAGCCTTGAAGTAGTTAGTTTCCCCATAGGCCTGAGTCCGAGGACCATGCAGTGCCTTGGTTCTGTCTAACACTTAGCCTTGAAGTAGTTAGTTTCCCCATAGGCCTGAGTCCGAGGACCATGCAGTGCCTTGGTTCTGTCTAACACTTAGCCATGAAGTAGTTAGTTTCCCCATAGACCTGAGTCCGAGGACCATGCAAGACCTTGGTTCTGTCTAGTACCCAGGGATATTTGAGTGGTTAGTTTCCCCATAGGTTTGAGTCCGAGGACCATGCAAGACCTTGGTTCTGTCTAACACTTCTGTTCTTCTGTAAGTAACTAGTTTCCCCATAGGTTTGAGTCCGAGGACCATGCAAGACCTTGGTTCTGTCTAGTACCCAGGTATATTTGCCGTTAGGACACGAGACATATAATCATGATAGGCAGAACATCTGAATCAAAAGAGACTTCTTCATTAATAGTAATACCTTTTCAGGTTATTTACATTCCATGGACGAGGTACAGGTTTGTCATCTAAATCTTCTAAATAGTATGCTCATATCCCTGCTACTAAGGTAATTCGGTAGGGCCCCTCCCAGTTGGGTCCCAGCTTTCCCCAAGAAGGGTTCTTGGCAGCCGCTACGACTTTTCTCAACACCAGGTCCCCCGGTGCTAGAGGTCTGAGCTTTATATTGGCGTCATATCCTTGTTTGAGCTTTTGCTGGTAATAGGCCAGCTGGATCGTTGCTCGCTCTCTTCGTTCGTCTACCAGGTCCAGGCTCCGCCCCAGCAGTTCATCATTGCTGCCTGGAGTGAAGGAGCTCGTCCTTAGCGTCGGGAAGTTTGTTTCCAGGGGGATCACTGCCTCGGCACCATAAGTCATGGCAAAAGATGTTTCCCCCGTTGATCGCCGGGGCGTAGTCCGGTACGTCCAGAGGACGTGGGGCAGCTCCTCTACCCATCTTCCCTTGGCATCATCCAGTCTTTTCTTAAGCCCATTGACGATGACCTTGTTGACGGCCTCGGCCTGTCCGTTTCCCTGAGGGTAGGCTGGCGTCGAGTATCTGTTTGTGATCCCAAGTTCACAACAGTACCTCCTGAAGGCCTTGCTATCGAATTGGAGCCCATTATCCGAGATGAGGGTATGAGGGACCCCGAATCGTGTAACAATGTTCCTCCAAAGGAATTTCTTTACGTCTACGTCCCTGATGTTGGCTAGTGGCTCGGCCTCGACCCTCTTGGTGAAGTAGTCCGTGGCCACCAACAGATACTTCTTATTCCCTGGTGCTCTGGGGAAAGGTCCCACAATGTCCAAGCCCCATTGGGCGAACGGCCATGGACTGGACAAAGGATTGAGGACCCCTCCTGGCTGATGGATATTTGGGGCGAACCTTTGGCACTGGTCACACTTCTTGACATACTCCTGGGCCTCTTGCTGCATTCCCGGCCACCAGTATCCTTGTGTGACAGCTCGGTGAGCCAGG
Source organism: Quercus aquifolioides (assembly GCA_019022515.1). Taxonomy (NCBI): domain Eukaryota; kingdom Viridiplantae; phylum Streptophyta; class Magnoliopsida; order Fagales; family Fagaceae; genus Quercus; species Quercus aquifolioides. The sequence goes on from CM032330.1 coordinate 62,623,916, forward strand.
GATCTCCCCCTTGTGTGGCTCCCACAGATTCCCTCGTGCAGCTCTTCGAGCAAGAATTCTGTCGCTTCGGGGTGGACGCACAGTAGATATGGCCCAGAGTAGGAGCGTCTGTATAGTTTGTGATCCTCGGACAACCAGAACCGAGGAACGTTCCTTCGTATCTTTTCTGCCTTTGACCTCTCCTCAGGCAGGACATCATCTTTGAGGAATCTCACTATGGGGTCCATCCAGCTGGGACCTATCTCAACCTGATGGACGGGGATCGCTCCCTTTGGCACTTCACTCGCCCTCTCCAGATGCTCCACAAGTATGATTTGCGGTAGAGCCTCTGTCGAGGAGGTTGCGAGTGTGGCTAATGAATCGGCATGGCTGTTCCCACTCCTAGGAATATGAGACAAGCTGAAGAGGCCAAACTCCAACTTCAAGCGCTTGACCTGGCTCAGGTATTCTTGCATTCTCGAATCTCTGGCCTCCATCTCCCCCTTTACCTGTCCTACCACCAATCTCGAGCCTGAGAACATCTCTATCGACTTTCCTCCCATCTTCTGTACCATGACCATCCCTTGCAGTAACGCCTCATATTCGGCCTCGTTATTTGTGGCCGTGAATCCAAGCCTTAGGGACTTCTCTATGACATGATCTTCAGGGGATACTAGGACTAGCCCCACTCCGGACCCCCTTTGGTTTGCCGCGCCATCAACATATACCTTCCAACATGGTGACTCCGGGATGGAGATTGCCTCAACCGACTTCTCATCACAACTCTTCTCCTCGGCTGTCACTTCCACAGCTGGTTCCGCGAACTCGGCCGTTAAATCTGCTAGAACCTGGCCTTTTATGGAGGTCCGAGACATGTATTTGACGTCGAAAGCCCCTAGAATTGTGTTCCACTTCGCGATTCTTCCTGTGTAGTCAGCGGTCCGGAGTACAGACTTCAAGGGCAATCGGGTTAGGACAACCACCGTGTGAGCTTGGAAGTAATGGGGGAGCTTTCTCGTGGCGTGGACCACAGCCAGTATGGCTTTCTCTAAGGGTGGGTATTTGACCTCCGCTTCGTGCAGCGACTTGCTGACGTAGTAAACTGGCTTTTGAACGCCATTGTCTTCCCGTACCAGTACTAGGCTCACTGCGTGGGGCGCCACAGCAAGGTATGCGTATAGGACCTCGTCGGCCTCAGGATTGGACATGATAGGCGACCGGGATAGATACTCCTTGAGTTGCTGGAAAGCTACGACACAATCCTCGGACCACTCAAATCCTTTCCACTTGTTGATCAGGAGATAGAAGAGCCTGCACCTGTCAGCCGACCTGGAAATGAATCGGTTCAGCGCCGCGATCATCCCCGTAAGCTTTTGGACCTCTTTGGGGTTCTGCGGAGGCTTCAAATTATGAATGGCCTTGATTTGGTCAGGGTCGACTTCGATCCCACGGTGGGTGATCATGTATCCCAAAAACTTGCCAGAGCCTACGCCAAACGAGCATTTTGAGGCATTAAGGCGGAGCTTGTGCTTTCTCAGGACGTCAAATGTGCGGCTGAGGTCCCCCAAGTGTTCGGACACCAGTTTGCTATTCACCACCATATCATCAACATAGACCTCGATGCTCTTGCCCAACATCGGCTCAAACATTCTCGTCATCATCCTCTGGTAGGTGGATCCGGCGTTTTTCAGGCCAAATGGCATAACCTTGTAGTGGTAGTTCCCAATGGGTGTCACAAATGCTGTCTTCTCTTGGTCCTCCAAAGCTAGTGGGATCTGATGATAGCCCTGAAAGGCATCTAGGAAGCTCATCCGAGGATGGCCTGCCATCGCATCTACTAGCTGGTCTATTCGTGGCATTGGGAAGGGGTCCTTTGGGCATGCTTTGTTCAGGTCTGTGAAGTCTACACAAACCCTCCACTTCCCACTTTTCTTCTTGACCACCACAGTGTTGGCCAACCATTCGGGGTAAAAGACTTCTTTGATAGCCCCCGCGCGCTTAAGCTTATTGACCTCTTCCCTGATCGCATCAGCATGCTCCTTTAACGGGCGCCGGGGTGGCTGCTTCTTGGGGATCACGGATGGGTTGACGTTAAGGTAGTGACAGATGAAGGATGGATCAATCCCAGGGGCATCGCAGGGGTCCCATGCGAACACGTCAAGGTTCCTTTTGAGGAACTCAAGTAACTCCTCCTTCTCCCGGGGAGGCAGCTGGGCCCCGACCTGGAAGAACTTCTCCGGGTCATCGTCAACTACCACCTTCTCCAGGTCCTCACATTTAGCATCCTCGGCAGCTGTATCAGGAGGCGCCACCAGGGTCTTTGATTGCTATAAACCTTCCTTGGCGGGGCCAAGGGCTGTGCATCAAGCCGATAGGATATGGCAGCCACCATGCACTGCCTCGCTGTGGGCTGGCAACCTCGGATCTCTAGAACCTGATCCCCTGATGGGAATTTCACCTTCTGGTGCAAGGAAGAGGCAACGCCCCCCAAGGTGTGTAGCCAGGGTCTTCCTACGATGGCCGTGTAGGGGGAGTATGTGTCCACCACTACAAAGTTCACCTCCACCACCTCTGGGCCTGTCTGTATGGGCAGCCTAATCATGCCCTTTGGGATGACGAGCTTTCCGTCGAAGCTCATTAGGGGGGAGCTATAAGGCGTCAAGTCCTCCGGTTTTAGCCCCAGCCCCTTGTAGAGGTCTGGATACATGACCTCGACTGCGCTGCCACCATCCACCATCCACCATCACTCTTTTCACGTCGTAGCCCCCGATTCTGAGGGTAACGATTAGAGCGTCATCGTGGGGCTGGGTGGTCCCAATCTTGTCCTCCTCCGAGAAACTCAAGGCTGGGGGAAAACTCCTCCTGGCACTCTTCGGCCCTGTCCGGGAGTCCTCGGTAGGTAGTTGGGCCACAGACAACACTCGCGAAGGGCGTGTGTCTGTTCATCCTGGTGCCGCCAAGATTACATTAATTGTCCCAGCGAGCTGCCCCATGGCGGTGTCCCTCCGAGGCTCTTGGTAGGTCGGGCCTTGCTGGCCGCTGGAATGGTGCAGAAGGTGCTTCAGCTTTCCCTCCCGGACTAGCTGGTCCAGATGGTTCCAGAGGTTCCTGCAGTCCTCCGTGGCATGTCCGTGGTCCTGGTGGTATTGGCAGTAACGGTTCTGGTTGCGCTTATCAGGTTCCCCAGACATCTTATTCGGCCACCTGAAGTATGGTTCGTTCTTTATCTTTTCCAGCACCCTATGTACGGGTTCTCGGAATACGACGCCGACAGTCTGGGCATTGGTCGCCTCGGATTGCCCACCGAAATCCCTCCTCGGGCGGGCGTTGCTATACCGGTCCGACCTGAAATCCCTCCTATCCTGAGTGATAACCTTCTCCTTCCCCTTGCCCTGTAGCATGTCTTCCTCTACCCGCTTGTATTTATCGATCCGATCCATCAATTGCCGCACGCTGGTGGCGGGCTTTCCGGTTAAGGACTTCCTCAGGCCGTGCCCCATTGGTAGTCCATTCTGGAATGTATTGATGGCAACAGCGTCGTACTTGCCGTCCAGCTCGTTGTAAATCTCCCAGTACTTGTCCGAGTAAGCCTTGAGGGTCTCCCCGTCACGCATGGATAGGGACAGTAACGCGCTCATGGGCCGAGGAGGCCTGCTGTTCGTAACAAAGCGGGAACCAAAAGCCTGGGTCAGCTGCCTGTACGAGTCTATGGAATTCGTCCTTAGACCGTTAAACCACCTCATTGCCACAGGTCCCAAGCTGGATGGGAAGACTTTGCACATCAGCGCCTCGTTTTTAGAGTGGACAGCCATCCTCTGGTTGAACTGGCTCACATGCTCCACGGGATCCGTTTTGCCGTTGTAAGCAGTGAAGGTTGGCTGCTGGAACCGCCGAGGAAGCACTGCCTCCTCTATACGACGCGTGAAGGGCGACTTGGAGAGCCGATCCAGCGCCTTGCTCATGGCGTCACCCCCTGAGCCCCTGGGAGTTGGGCTGTCACGCCTACGCCTCTGGTAGCGCTCCTCCTCATGAGAGAAAGTCTCGCTGGGGGGTGTTCTTGACCTTTGCCTGTATTCGTCATCACTTTCATCGTCAGAGGGCAAGTCAGGGCTGGGTTCGGACCGTCTTCGCCGCGCACGGCGCAGCTTCCTCTTCAGATCATCTATTTCGCGCTGCATGACCACCTTATCATCCTTTCTCTGGGAAGCGTGGCTATGGGCCTCTTCCGATCGCGTGGCGTGGCCATTGTCGCGCTTCTGGGGAACGTGCCCGTCCCGGCGGGTTTGGCTTCCGCTCGCTGTTGAGGTATGCATGCTTCCCTCTCGAAATCGTCCGTTCTCGTTCTGACCGCCCCCGGGGTCGCCATAGTTACCCTGGTGCCGGGATTTAGTCGGTTCAGGTCGATGGGGATTTCCTTGGTGAGGGCCTGATCCTACCATGCTTGGTTGTTGTCCTTACTAACGCACAAGCTCTTCCCACAGACGGCGCCAATTGTAAGGACCGGTTTTGGGCACTTCTACGGGTTGAGAGAGTGGACCCAAGCCCAGCTAACCCTGCAATGAATTTATAGAGAATGGGTTCAAGAACTAGGCCCTAGTGAGGAATGCAACGACCATGCATGGATGCTTGTAGGTATGATAACTTAAGCGTGGATTGGGATGCACAATAACGCTCCTCGGACTAGCCTTTCAGAGCTTGGAGTTCTTATTATTTCTTTGAAGAATGGTTACAAGGTTTGAGAGAATACAAGTCGCTACAGTACTTCCTAATTCTGGTTTTTCCGTCTGTCCCCCTTCATGAGGGACTTCTTACATTATATACATCTCTCTCAGTTGATCCTACCCCTACATTTGTTGATCAGCCAGGCCACCACTTGAGAGCCTGTCCCATCAGCCGCATTCCCATCCCTCCTGTGGGTTGCAACGCCCAAGACAGCACTGTTCAGGGGTCCTATCCTCATTAATGCGGACAGGGCGTTAGTTGAGGGCATTTAATGTGGAGGTGACAGTTCATCTGGGACTTGCTCCTCCACCATGCTTCCATGTCCGGCGCTTGGTACTTGCTATTTGCTCTTTGGATGCTCAGGAAGGCTCACCTTGATGGTGTGCTGCTTGTTCACTTTCTGATCTCGGCCGTCCGAGGAAGTAATCATCCTCGGCACTGTTTCTTGGGCAACTGGGCTTTGTACTTTCGTCCTCGGACCTTGGACACCTCCTCAGCGTGGGCCTTTGGGCCTGGTTCGAAATGGGCCGGGGTTGCCCGACTCTTTTTGGCCCCACAGTTAACAATTAGTCACATGCAATAGAAAATTTTATGAACTTAACACAATTCATTTTTCCTATAATTTTAACCCAACATGAGATCAAAACATGCATAAAAGGAAATAACAATAAGACATGAAGAAACAATAATTGTAGCAGTAAGTATATGACAAATTGACAATCAAAATCAAATTAAAAAAAAAAAAATCAAACTTCTTCAATCTCCCTCTCGCTCTCTAATGGAAGGAGATGTCTGTTTTTCTGTCTTCTAAATGGTATCTAAGAATATAGTTTAAGGGGAAAAAGTAAAAAAGGAAGAAAAATTTTGAATCAAAATCAATTCAATTAAATACCCAAACCTAATACTAAATCAACTCAAACGTTTAAAGCAACATTTAAAAAAAAATTACCGATAAAGGTTTCTGCTCTTTCCAAATAACGAACTCTGGTTCTCTCTTATTTCTCTATTTTTGCTCTCTCCAAACCTAAATCATATATAACCCCAAATTTCAAAAAATAGAATCAAAACCTAAAGTAACCCAAATACCTAAATAAAAATCAATCCAACCAAATTTCTCAAAACTAATTCATATTTCATACCCATACCTAAATCTAAGAAAGAATGAAAAAAAGAAAAACTTACTGGTGGTAGTTCTCTCAACATCTGTCTCCTTCTCATCTCTATATCGTAAGGTTTATTTTTTCCTCCTTCTCCATCTTTGTATCGTAAGCATCGGTGTTAAGAAAATCAAAAGGAAGCGAAAGGAGAGAGTATCCGAAAGAGGAGAAACGGAAGTTAGAGCGTTTCAAGGTTTGCGTTATTATTATTATTTTTTTTTTTGGATAGACAGCTTGATGTTTTTATAGATACACGTTTAATGAAAGTGAGCCTCTCCAAACGCACCATACGGTATTTTAAAGTATAAATTGTAAAAGTGGCAGCATTTTAAGTGGCCTTTTTTCCTAACGTGGCAGCACCTCCTTAATTGCAGGAAAGGCTTCTGCTTTTATATATAGTATTAGATGTATGACCAAATTGATTGTAACCCCAAAATGCATGAATCAAAATAGTTTTTGCACAATGTGGGCGCAACGGGGGGGGGTACGCCTCAGCCGAGTAGACCAAAACAAAGAAGGAAAATGGAGTTGCCACCTAGATTAGGTTTAGGAACCACAAATATAGCACCCTTCATGGAAGGACTGATCTACTACCAGAGCACGTGTCTGGAGTTTAGGTATAGGAATAAAAAGGTGTTAGGCACCCGACCTCACCCGGCCTATGGGCCGGCTTCCACTCATTGTGTCTTACATCTTAATCTTATTAAACACATACTTAATACTTGCATTCTAGACTCACACACACACTAGCATACATCTAGCAAACAACATGGCATCATATCATCCCTAACCCTAGCATACATCTATCATACATGGCATTATATTATATCCAAGGTAGAAACATAGGCATGGCAGCAATCAAATAAGCATATTATCATATCCAAGGCATGGCATATAAACCTTCATATTCATGTTCATCAAACTCACATCATATTCATCAAGACAAAACAAGATCACATCCACAAACAAATGCATGTTCATGTGAATGCATGCCTTACTCCACCGCATCACAACACCTATGCATCAATGCATGGACATGTTATATGCGTGTTCATGACAAAACAAAAAGATTAAACCCTAAGCTAGCATACCAAGAACAAACAAAGCAAAAGCAACAAACATAGAGGCAGAGACTCATAAGCATAAAACAAGACAAGGAAGAAGCATATTACACAAGTAAAATAAAGAAACAGAAGCAAAAAAAGTTCGGATTAGGGTTTCTAGGCATGAATATGTGTGTGCATACATAGGGCCTGCGTGCACAGCCCAGTTGCATGCATACACATACTTCGAGTATGCGTGCGCATGTAGGAAGCATGCATAAGCATACACGCCCTAAACCCAAACCCAGAAACACAAGAACATAGTAGAATAGAATCTTAAAACTAACAACCTAACATGCTTAAAACTACAAAGCAAAGAAAACCTAAACTAAGCAGGCATATTGTAACATAAACAAACAAGAAAAACAAGGAAATGTAGATCAAAACAAGGGAAAGAAAAAGAAAAGGAACTAGAACATTATACCTCAAAACACAAAGCTCCTTAGCTTGATTTTAACCATTCCCCTCAGTCAATTTATTCACAATCAAATAAAAAGTGATTAGTAAACTTGAAACTTGAAGATCAAGGCTAGAAAAGGCCTCAATAAAAAAAAAAAATCGACTTGAGGATGTTTTGTGAAAAACTCCCTCTTTGATTCACTATTTTCTAGTGAATCTTGTGCTTTTCCTTAGGATTTTTTGTGTGTTTTGAAAATGTACCATGTATGACTATTTATAGTCAGAAAATGGGGGTTTGGAATGACTCCCAAACAACGTGGGATTCGTTCCAAAACCAAGCTTTGATGTAGAAAAACTTTCCTTTCATAGTTTCTAGAACCTTAGCATGCGCACGCATGCCCATGTATGCATATGCATGCATAAAGCATGCGCACACAGGTTTGGAGCATGCGTGCACATACGCGTGTATGCATACACATGCCCTAGGGTTTCCGTGGCCTTTCTTTTCCAAAAATAGCTTATTTAGTTCATGAAAGAGTTATATTTTTCGAAAACACTTTCCTCAAGTCAATTTCAATCTAATCAGGCCTTAAACTAACCTTGGGCTTTAGAATTCCAACATCATTGGGGAACGGGGGCCCCGAGTCATAAGGGATTATGGACACAACGGATGGTAGTCGCCACCTAGTTTTTGAAATGGTTTAGGAACGATATATATAGCTTCCTCTCGAGGAAGGACCTTTTGATCTTACTACTAGAAATATGGGTTCGGAGTTAAGGTATTGTCTTGGGAAGGTGTTAGGCACCCAAAACCGTCCAACCCTAAGGTTGGCTTCCCTTCATTGTGTCTTATGTCTTAACCGTATTAAAGGCACACTCAATATTGTTATCTAACTCTCACAAACACTAACATACATCTAACAATCAACATGGCATCCATCGTCTCTAACCATACATCTATCATGGCAATCAACAAGGCCTATCATACATCTAATCATGGCATACCCTATCGTACATCTAATCACGCTTCATCACATCATATCCTAACATACATGCTTCATCACATCATATCCTAACATACATCTAATCATACTTCACCACATCATATCCCAACATACATCTAGCATAGCATCATGTATGCAAGCATAAACTCTAGCATGTTATTATCATCATATCCATGGCAGAAGCATACAAACATTAAATCAAGGTAGAAACAAGACAAACAAGTCATGTTATCACCCAAAGCATTAAGAACACAAATGTTTTATCAAACCTAAACCAAACCATGCATGTACATTGTAAATGCATGACTTACCTTTACTTACCTTGCAGCAACTTAGCACCTATGGCATTATGTATGGACATGTGAATGAATGACATGGCATTTAATAAAGGAAAAAAAAACCCCTAATCTAAGCATGTGAAAGGCAAACACGCAAAAAACCATGTGAAACAGAGACTTAAAAACACGAAAACATAAAAAATAGTCTAAAGTAGAAGTATACATATGAAAGCAGAAACAAAATTAGGGTTTATGGGCTGGTTCATGCTTACACATGAATAACCCTGTGTGCGCATAATCAAGCCTGCGTACACAGCCTTGATCATGCGCACATGGGTTGCTGCCCAGAAACCCTAAAAACACAGCAAACAAAATAAGGTTCAAAACATGATTTCTAACAACCTAACATGCTTTTAAAACATACAAACACACAAACTTAGGCTATACAAGCATATTAAAGCATAAAACAAGCAAAGAAACAAAGCAAAGACAAAATTGAAAGTAGAAAATGAAAGAAAAGTTTAAAAGAGTACCTTAAAGCAAAAAGCTCCTAGGCTTAATTTTTTACTGTTCCCCTCAGTCAAATCTATCACAAATCAATAAACGTGTGATTAGTAATCTTAAAATTCAAATATCAAGGCTAGAAAATGCCTTAATCAAATAAAATTGACTTGAGGATATTTTGTGGAAAAACTCCCTCTTTGATTCACTATTTCTAGTAAATCTTAGTGTTTTCCCGTGAGATTTCTGTGTGTTTTTGAAAGGTACCATGTATGGCTATTTATATTATGGAAAATTGGGGTTTGGAATGGCTCCCAGATGATGTGGGATTCATTCCAAACTGCAGTCTTTAATGTAGAAAACTTGCCTTTCTGGTGCTCCTGAAACCCTACCTGCGTGCACAGAATCGTGTCTGCGTACGCAGGTTCATGCCTGCGTTCGTAGGCCTAGGGTTTCTTTTGGCCTTTATTTTTCAAAAATAGATTTTTTTTGCTCATTAAAAAGTTATATTTTCCATTTTAACATCTCTCAAGTCAATTTGTAATTTAATTGGGCCCTAAACCAACCTTGGGTCTTAAAAGTTCAGCATCGTTGGGGAACAGGAGCACATGTCGTAAGGGGTACAAAATGCGATGTCTACAAGGGTACAAAATGCAGTGTCTACAAATGAAAAAAATAATAATCTTTTTAACTCATAAATTGAGATATGTGGTAGCACACTAGCCATACACGTGTGTTGGGTTGTATAAATTTCAGCAGAATAACTCTTATGATTCTTGAAACACAGTGCTACTGTTTTCTATTTTCACTTACCACATTAAATAAATTAATAAAGTCTAGACACAGTGTGGCTCACAAAGTAAAAAATTGTTGTGGATCACTTCTCACAATCAACCATGCCAAATTGTCATCGTTAGAGCACTAGCATCTGGGGATGCATATCGGTTTCTATTTTACACCCTAAAAAGCTATTTTATCTATTTTATCATCTCATTTTACAACTCACCCAACATCTCAATATTTCTATTTTTACATACAACTTATTAAAATTATATAAACTACAACATTAAATAATATAAACAATTCAATTACCCAAAAAGTAAGAGAGAGAGAGAGAGAGAGAGAGAGAGAGTGAATAAATTATATTATTTTGTGTTTACAAACTCGTGAACAGTAGCTTGTAAATATAGGTTGTAAATATTAGAGCATTTTTTTTTTGGGTTCTCAATTGCTAAAATCGCAATTTGGGGGGTTTCACACCCTCAATGCTAGTGCACTTATAGTCTAGAAGTTTCTTTAGAAAATCAGTTGTCGAGTCGCAATACATGAGAGTGAGAGAGATTAGAGATTTTGAAGATTGAAGAATCAGTATAGCTTAAACTATTGATCGATTGTGGGTATGGTGCCAGGTGTTCAAATTTTTCTTTTTGGCTAAGTTGTGTTGTTGTTCGGGCTTTGGGCTTATTTGTATTTCTTTGAGCAATTTTTTTTGTCCAACCTTAAACGGGCCAAGATTTTGGAGGGGTCAAATTTTATTTATAATGGGCTGAAATTTTTATTTAGACGTTCAAGTATTTTTTTTTCAAGGTGCTCAAAGCCTTAAACAACCGATGTTAATTATTATTATTTTTTGCAGGTCATGAATAACACAACTATTGATGCCGTGTTGTTCTCTATCTCCACGTTTCTAGACTTTATTGTAGGTATGAACCTTTTTTTTTTTTTTTTGGAGTCGATGAACTATTTTATTCTATTGCATGTGAGTGTAGTTGGTTAGTAGACTATTTTATTCTATTTTGTTCTCTATATCCATGTCTCTATCTCCACGTTTCTAGACTTTGGCTAGGATTTCGGAAAAATTTGCTTGTAGGACTAGGAGTTGATTACCATATTATTACTATAATTTTTGAGAGGATCACAAAGTTTATCCTCTTTACTCTTTTTTGTCGCTATTGTAGATATAGATATGTGATTGTAGTTGGTTTATGCTAAAGGCACTCATGTATTATTCTTTACCTTGTAACAACACTTATTTTTTCTTGAGCACCTCCAGTATATTTTACTGTTAATTATGATTATCCTTCTGATAGTGAGTAAAGATTGAATAAGAAATATTTAATTAGAGGAGGGTTGAATTATGTGACAGCATAAATTGTGAAATTTGTTTAATTTATTTTCTCACATGAATCACTGATATTATATTAGACTTTGCTTTTATCATTCTCTATCACTAATATTTTGTTCTATTGCATCTATATTTAAACCTTGATGGAATTTGATTTGCAACTAATCCTGTAATCTTGACCGTGGTTACTTATTTGTTTGAGTAATAGAAGTTGAAAAAGAATAAAGAAAAAAAGTTTGATTACTTAAAGGAGTTGTCCACCACAATTTTTTTTTTTTTTTTGTCTTCTACCCACTATGCTACTTTGAGCCTCTTTTACAATTTACTCATAGAATAATAGAAACAAAAGAGAAGAACTTCTTAACTTGTTAGTGGTCGGCAAAATAAATATTATATATTTTTTGGAATAAACCCCACCTCAGCTTTATAGTTATGCATCACAATAGTAAGGATGTTTAATTTGCTTTCTTATTCAAGAATAAACCATCACGTGTTCATCAATCCTTTAGTGAGGGTTGTATCATCATGTCCTTTTACGACAATAGTTGTGTATTAGCCACACCATTTAAAGATAAGCATGAGAAGTAAGGATTTATGACTCGTCACCCACTCCATTTAATTTTTTGCAGCACTGCATTGTTGTTTGCTAGTTGTAATAAGAAGCTCAGAAGGCAGATTTTACTTCAATCATAGCTTTGAAAGGGTGATTATTCTTATTCTTTTGATTCTTATCAAGTTGATTATTCTTTCCCCCATTTTGTATCTACTATTGGTAATATGTTTGCATATCTTTTTTTTTTGTGTTCATTATTTATATTGGTTCTTCTAGTTACTAAATAGCAAATGAAACAAGAAGAGTTATATGATGCCCTGAACAATTTAGGACTATAATAGCAAGAGTTACCACTTGAAGATTTTGGTGATTGTGAGTTAAAATCCCAACCATATATCAAAATTCAATTTGACGCCCTTGATGGAGTTGAAACTTTTTACAAAGAATTTACCAAAAAAGAAGGTTTTGGAATCCGTATAGGTACTAGTAAAAAAGCACCCAAAAGTGATAATGTAACAAGCGTATTTATGTATGTTGTAGTGAAGGGCAACGCAAAACAAAAAATACATTTGATAGTGGAGAGAGCAGAGATGATGAAAAAAAGGACCATAGAAGTTGCTCAAGTCTTAGAACTGGATGCGAAGCAATGCTTAGGGTCATGAAGAATAACAAGTTGCAGAAATTGGTTGTGAAGGGATTTGACAACCACAATCATGGTATAATTAGTCCAAAAAGTGTGTCATACCTCCAATGCCACAAAAAAAAATGTCTACTGCTGCTGAGAGTCTTGTTGAAAAATTTGGTAAAGGTCGTCTTCCAACAGGAAAAGTTGCCATGATGTTCAATGTAGGTGACTAGACATTTACAAGTAGAGATTGCTGGAATCACTTGAAAGATGTTAGGGAAAAAAATCTAGATGCTAGAGATGCCTCAACTGTCTTTAATTATTGCCAAAAAACAACAAGCTCAAAACTCCAATTTCTTTTATGCAATTCAATGTGATGATGTTGGCCATATGGTTAATTTTTTTTTGGGTGGATGTGTGATCAAGAATGGCTTATCAATACTTTGGGGATGTAGTGACATTTGACACACACACTTACAAAACAAACAAGTATGATATGCCATTTGGAAGAGAGAGAGAGAGATAGACTTTTTTTTTGTTTAGAAATAGGTATAGAATGTATTAAATAAGGGATAATAAATGAGATCAATTAGAATATTAACATTAATGAGGGTCTTTTTTTGATCGTTGGATCTAATTAAATCCAATGGTTTAAAAAAGATGTAATTTGAACTCATCTTTTATATATATATATATTAGGGCTATCCAAGCAAACCAGCCACCCGAAGGAACCGACCGTCGGTGGCTTGATCTGATCCTTTCATCAGTCGGTTACAGGTCCAGTCTCTCAGAAACCGACTTCAGCAGGTCGAGTGGCGGGTGTCCTCCACCAAAACCCAAGCTACCCAACCCGATTGGAAAATGAACCCTTGAATCTACCGGATTCTACCCAAATCTAGCCACTTTTAGACCCCTCACCTCTCAAATCCGACCATGTTTAGCCTTTCTCTGCTTAGATTCGCTCAGATCCGGCAATGTTTGATTAGATTTGCTCAAATCTGGCGATGTTTGGCATAAATTTGCTCAGATCCGGCGATGTTTGGTGTGGATCCAGCGACGTTTGGCTTAGATCCGGCAAGGTTTAGCTTAGATCCACTCAAAATTCAACCGAATTTTTCTCTCCTTTGCTTAGATCCAACCCGCGATGGTTGTCGGTCAGTTGTAGGTTGTCACTTCTTCCACCCGATCTAAGCGGGTCGAGTGGCAAGTTGATCTCAAACCTGATCCGCCCAACTCGTAGACAGCCCTAATACACACACACACACACACACACACTAACGTATGCCCTTAGGACACGTATTAATAAACTATTTTTAAAAATATTTTATTATAAAATAAAAAAGTGACTAACTTTTTAAACAATTTTTTCAATTATATATATATAGGAATCTAAAACATTTTGAAATGATATACCAAAATAGGCCGGAATAAAATATTATGTTCTACTGAATAAACCAAAACTGGTTCCTAAACGAAATTAATAACATTGGTTGACTTCGGTTAATTTTGAAGTTATATAATTTTGAAATTACCATTTAACTGAAATGTAAACACATGAAAATTTTAAATTTAAATTAAACTAATTAAAAAATATTTTATATATAAAAATATTTTTCTTTTATTAAGTTAGGAGATTGCTCCTGAAGAAAATGTATTGCCGCCCCTGGGTGACTGGTGTTTTAGTCTTTTCCTTTGTCCACTAGAGTTTAGTTTTATTAGCTTTTCTGTCCTCTTTTTTTATTTATTTCAAGTTTCAATTTTTCATTTTGCTTCCCCTAGTGTGAGCTCACGTGATTAGCTTTCGGAAATGACAAAAAGTAAAGTTTAAAAAAAAAGTACAAGTGAGTATCAGACTTATTAACTTTATTTCTTCTTAATAAGTTTTTATTTTTTTCCCCATTATCTAGGTACAATGGTACATGTTAATGTTTATTTATTCTTTTAAAAAAAGTATTATTATTATTAATTTATTATTACTATTATTTGGGTTTGTAATCCATATATTAAATCATTATTTTATATATAATAGTAACACTCCTTTGAATTAATAATTTTATGTTGTGTGTGTGTGTATATATATATATATATATATTAGGGCTGTCCAAGCAAACCAGCCACTCGACGAAACTAATGAAACCAATCGCCGGTGGCCTGATTCGATCCCTTTGTCGGTCGGCTATGGGTCTAGTCTCTTAGAAACCAACTCCGATAGGTTGAGTGGCCGGTGTCCTCCACCAAAACCCAAGCTACCCAACTCGATTGGAAAACGAAGCCTCGAATCTATCGGATTCTACTCAAATCCGGCGACTTTTAGACCCTTCGCCACTCAAATCCGACCACGTTTGGCCTTGCTTCACTTAGATCTGCTCAAATCTGACGATGTTTGATTAGATTTGCTCAAATCTGGCAATGTTTGGCATAGATTTTCTCATATTTAGCGATGTTTGGTGTGAATCCGACAACATTTGGCTTAGATCCAGCAAGGTTTAGCTTAGATCCACTCAAAATTCGGTCGAATCTCTCTCCTCTACTTAGATCCGGCGAAGATCTACCACCACTACTGCTCCATTGGTTCAATCAAATCGACCGGTCATCTGCCAAAGCCCAATCCGACTCAACCCACGGTGGTTGTTGGTCGGTTGCGGGTCATCACTTCTTCCACTCAATCTAAGCGGGTCGAGTGGCGGGTTGATCTCAAACTCGATCTGCCTGACCTGTAAACAACCCTAATACACAAAATTCTTGGGTTGTTCCAAAAAAATTTATTAAAAAATAAAAAAGTTACTAACTTTTTTAATAATTTTTTCAATTATATATATATATATATATATATAAATTTGAAACATTTTGAAACGATATACCAGAATAGGTTGATATAAAATATTTTGTTCCATTAAATAAACCAAAAAAAGTTATTAAACGGAATTAATAACATTAGTTTGGTTAATTTTGAAGTTATATAATTTTGAAATTCTCATTTAAAACTGAAAAGAAAACACGAATTTTATCTTATTATCGCGCACGCTTCGTACACACGGATAAGTGAAGTAAAATTTGTGATCCTCGTCCAACCGTACAATGACATCACAGTTCCCACGTTGTTCTTACGCACTTCTTTGGCTTGCTGACTAAGAAAGTGCCAAAAGTCTTTGCCTTATCTTTTTCTATTTTTTTCATAAACCAAAAAACTTTTTTGCTTCTGGAACTTACCTGAAGCCCTATAAAAAACGAATATTCTTACATAGTCCTTCACGCAAAGAGTCCGAATAAGCAAGCATAGGACCAATACCATAGCTCATAGCTCTCCGCATTTTTCACTTTAGGGTCCGGTTGGTCCCGTAAAATATTTTTCCGAAAATACTTTTTTCCGGAAATGCTATTTTTTGGAAAAGAAAAATATTTTCAAGTGTTTGGTTGTATTAAAAAAATTATTGTGGAAAATATTTTCATGTGTTTGGTTCTATTAGGAAAATGCTATTTTCCTACCATTTTTTCACATTTTCTCACCATCCAAACAAATTTTATTACAAAAAATTTCAACATCACAGCCCATTCAACCACAAATTCCGGCAGCAAATTCCGGCAACAACAACAACAACAACAACAACAACAACAATCAGTTCATCAAAAAAAAAAAAACAACAACAACAATCAAATTAAAAAAAAAAAAAACTGAGAGATCGAGGAAGAGAGAGCGTGGAGGCGATGGGTCGGCGGTCGAAGGCGATGGGTCTGGTTCGTGGATTGGCGAGCTCGAGGAGGCGATGGGTCTGGGTTCGTCGGTCGAAGGCAATGGGTCTAGGTTTCTCGGATCGGACTGCGTGGTTATGAGGGGTGGTGGTGGAACGGCGTTGAGCGGCTCGGTGAGGTCTGGGTTTCTCGGATCGGACTGCGTGGTTATGAGTGGTAGTGGTGGAACGGCGTGGATCGGGATGTGGAACGGGTTTGGTCTCTTCTCTCGGCGTGGAGCTCCGGTGCTGATTTCTCGGATGGTCTCGCCGTGGAGGATGAGTTCTTCAAGTTTCTTGGCTCTCTCTTTTGTGCGTTCTCTCTCAACTTCTCTGGCTCTCTCGTTTGTTTCTCTCTTTTGTGCGTGTTGTGCGATTTCCGGAAATTATTTGAAGGGAAAATAAGAGCGTAAAATTATTTCCGGGTCAAAGGCGTAAATATGGTCAAACTGAAGCTAATTTTCCGGAAATTAAAATTTTCCTTCCCTACCAAACACTGGGGTCAGGTGGTAAATGATTTCCGGAAATCATTTACCACCAAAACAAACGGACCTTTAGTTTCACACACTTTCCACAAGAGTTTATCAGTGAGATAGAAAATGGCAGGTGGCGGTGAAGAAAACGTTACCGAGATTGTGACTTTAGCTCGCTACTCTCTTCTTCTGAGAGAGACTTTCTTGTCCGCAACAATGGCGATCAGGTACTATTTTATTCTGTTAACTTGTTTTTTTCATTGAGTGATCATTGATGGGTGTTCTTCTTTTTAAAAAATTTATTTTTACACCTCTCAGTTTGGCTAAGCAAACTGTTTGATGGGCATGTGATGTGGACATTTGGGTTTATTCATCCAACAAAGAGAATTGGTTGATGGGACTTTTCTTGTGATTTTCTCGGGAAAATATGATCTGTGAGAGAGGGAAGGAGAGAGAAGAGTTTATGTTGACTCTATTTGCTGGTTTTATTTTCCTATGTAATAAGTAAATTTAGCTTATAATCAGTTCATGATTTTGATGCAATTCCTTGGTACTTGTCATTTATAATTTAACGAGCACTGATTTCATACTCTCTATTTCTTTTTTTCACTTTTATTTCAAAAAAAAAATTGGAATAGTATTGGCGAAATTGGGATAGTTTTTTTTTATTTACTTAGTTCTTTTATATACCCTGCAGAGATTAAATTTTTTTTTTTTTTTTAAAGTTTGTGAGCAAGAACTTAACCATGGCTGATCCATGAAATTCTTTTGTGAAGATCTTGGGCTGCATAGTAGACCCCTGTATTTTATAATACTTACTAAGTTTTTTTTTTTTTTTTTTTTTTTTTTTTTGCAAGTAATTTGAATATTTTGGATAAACTAAGGCTGCTCAATAAAATTAAGATTGTATTTAGGTGAAAATTTTTCCATTAGTAAAGCTATTCAGCTAACAAGTGTCAGTTTTCAGAAAAAATTGTGGCGTTTTTATTTATTTGGTATATGTCGGTACATCCGCATCACATTTTTCAGTTTAGTAGTTACTGTATGTTCTGGTCCCATTGATAAATAACTTTATAAAACAATGATGTCTGAAAAAACCTATTAAAAGTTCGATAAGTTTCTATGGCAAGCAAATTTAACAAATGATGAAGCTTTTTAATTGCCAATAGGTTAACTGGGGAGGGGGTTGGGGGAGTTTAAGAAGAAGAGTTGTCAGCTTATTTATCAAAACCAATGATGAACTCAATGGAGCGTAAGTGATTTTACTCCAAAACTTGATGAGGTTTATGAAAAATTGAAAGCGAAGGGAGAGAACTTTGAGATTGTGTTGATACCACTTGAAGAGGATGAGGAATCATTCAATCAAGGCTTCAAAAGCTTGCGTTGGTTTGCACTACCTGTTAAGGACAAGAGCTGTCAGAAGCTGGTTCGGTAGTTTGAGCTTGCAGCCCTCCCCACTTTGGTTATTATAGGGCCAGACGGGAAGACTCTTCAATCCAATGTTGCTGAAGCAATTGACGAACATGGGGTTCTGGCATACCCGTTCATGCCAGAAAGGTTCGCAGAGCTTGCTGGGGTGGAGAAGGCAAAACAGGAAGCTCAAACCCTGGAGTCAATTTTGGTTTCAGGAGATCAAGATTTTGTCATTGGAAAAGATGGAGTCAAGGTAACCTAAGATTTATTCAATGCTGCAAACTTTATAATAGCTTATGGATTATGTCAGATAATTTGGTCCAACTGTTGTGATGACGAATGAATTCGTACCACCCACTAACAGTGGAAATATTTGTATTTAGTTCTTGGTTTATATGCGATATTCTATGTGCTATTTAGAGAAGTTTGCATCCTGTTAAAATGAATTTGATCACTTGTTTACCTTTCCAGATTCCAGTAACAGATTTAGTGGGAAAGAACATCCTACTTTACTTCTCAGCACATTGGTCCCCTCCATGTCGCGCCTTTCTACCTAAACTTATGGATGCATACCACAAGATCAAGGCAAAGGATGATGCCTTTGAAGTGATTTTCATCTCTAGTGACAGGGACCAAGCCTCTTTTGATGAATTCTTTTCAGGAATGCCATGGCTAGCGCTTCCCTTTGGTGATCCTAGGAAGGCATCCTTGAGTCGTACTTTCAAGGTCCGTGGCATTCCCCTGCTTGTAGCCATTGGACCAAGTGGCAAGACTGTCACAAAAGAAGCTCGAGATATTATAATGACTCATGGGGCTGATGCTTATCCTTTTACTGATGAGCGGTTGAAGGAGATTGAGGCACAAATTGAGGATTTGGCAAAGGGGCGGCCTGAGAAGTTGAAACTCAAACTCCATGAGGAGCATGAGCTTGTGCTTGCTCGTCGTAGGGTTTATATATGTGATGGGTGTAATGAGGAGGGACATGTCTGGTCATATTACTGTGATAAGTGTGACTTTGATCTTCATCTAAAGTGTGCCTTGAAAGAAGACAAAGGAGCCAATGATGATTCCAAGGGGGAAGAAAATCCCCACGAAGGATGGAACTGCGATGGAGAAACCTGCTTCAAAGTTTAATAATACCGTATCTTAAATTTGAGATCATTTGTTTGTGAATTGTGATGTAATTTTTAAGTGTGCTGTTGTGGTAATAATGGCCTCTCATGTTGAATATGGTGCCAGCCTAAAAGTTATTATGCATACTGATGCAAGTGCTAACGGTTGTTTAAGTGAGTTGCGTAATTTGAGAGGGGGTTTCTCTTATTATTATTTGACTATATAATTTCCCGCCGTCCTTTTTGGATACTTTGCAAATTTATTTGAAATAATTTTTACGTTTTTTCAAGACTTATTTATAATACTCATTTTGTTGTATAATATTTATGTTTTACTACAATATTATTTGAATGCTTTGAAAATAAATTTTCTTAAATCATATTTTATATAATAAAAAAAAAATCTCATAGAATTGTTTTCCAAATATTGAGTGAAATTGCTCTATTAATCTAAATTTCTAAGGTTGGAATAGTCAAGATTTTCTAGACATTTCTAGGAAACTAATATATTATATATTATATGTAGACTTTATTGTTTTAAATTAATTAAATAATTTTGAAATTTATAAATTTAAATTCAAAGTATAAAATATTTTCATATCCTAAAATTTCAAAAATTCATGTTGTTTGGTTCTAAATATTTAGTCATAGATGTTTAGGTTCTAAATATGTTATATGTTGGCAAACTGAGAACAAAAACTTGTTTAGGATTAGATCTTAGGGTCTTTGAAGTGTTTTAGACATTGATTTAGTTGATGCAAGTCAAGATTCAAGAATATACAAGCTGCAGAAATTAGAATTCAAAATCTGTCAAGCTCAACCAATCGAGAGGTGCCTTCGATCGATTGAACTGTGAATTTGCAGAATTT
Organism: Quercus aquifolioides; assembly: GCA_019022515.1. Lineage (NCBI taxonomy): Eukaryota > Viridiplantae > Streptophyta > Magnoliopsida > Fagales > Fagaceae > Quercus > Quercus aquifolioides. Next base: position 62,643,957 of record CM032330.1, read on the forward strand.
TAAATAAGGTCCAACAGCTTGCAAAACATTTAGGGTTTAAGTCCAACACTACTAGGTATAAAAGAAAAATCATAATACATGTTTTTCAAGTCTTGATAGTTACTCTTGTAAGATTTGTGAGGTTTTGTACCTTCTAACTCTATCAAGCACCTATTGGAAATCAAATTCATATTGCTAGTACCGGTGGAGTAAAGTTGCAGCCAAGCCTTCCGCTATCAAGTGTACTAAAGATCAAGACATGAATAGGTGGTTCATGTGAAAACAGATCCATATCAAAGAAGTTTGAGGAGTTTAGAGCCTAGTTTAGTAACTGTGTTAAATTTACTACGAATTGGTATTCTTGACAATAAATCTCAATTTGATATAGTGAATTGTTCTCTTGAGATAGTTTCCCCCAGGTTTTTACCTTGAATCGAGTTATTTCATTGGTTTTCCTGAGTTATTACATCTTGTGTTATTTATTTTTTCTCTATGTATATTATATGTGATGAATATTTAACCTAGACTTGAATAATTAACCTAAGTAACTATTTGGCTAATAAATTAGGTTAAACATATTGTGTTTTTCTAGGGGGTCTAAAACTTAACACAAGCAATCTTCCAAACACTTCATCAACTACTCAATATTCACAACCAAATACTGATCCACAAATCTCAAACACCAATTTCATTATCTCAATGAAAGGAAATCATTTGTTAGTAACGATATATAGAGAATGTGATAAAATAAAGAAAAAATGGTTAAAAACATTTCCATTTACAAAGATTTAATATCCCTTAGCTAGGCTTCCACATAAAATAAAATATAAAATAAAAAAAATAACATGAAAAACACTTTTAAATCATCATTGACTTTAACTTTTATCGCCATAGCTCATATCAATATTGCACTAAATAGTAGTAAAAAATTACAAAGAAAACTAAAAATTATGAGTTCTAAAACATAATAATAATAAAAAGAACTAAGCTCATCAATATTAATTAGAATATTTCTTTCAATTTCTCTTTTTTTCTAAAACAAAATACAACTATTGCTTTTCCATGCCAAACATCTAAAGACCCAAAGCCAATCACATCATTTATAGAACCTACACCTCAACATCAAAACAATAAGGCGAAGTCATCACTCAATAAAAAAAGCAGGCCTTCTTCCTTGGTTAAAGTCAACTCATACAGGTTAAGATAAGATGAGACAATGAAGTTGGAGCTACATAGGTGTCATTGAAAGGTGAAAGATATATAACATCATTCTTGGTTGGGATATATTTGAGATGGGTTGGCATGAAGGGTTGTGAGAATGTATATATAAAAGAGCGGAAGTGTAAGAGGTTTTTAGATTGAAACATTGAACCAAAGAAAACAAAGAGTCTTATAAAGAATCCTTATTTTTTTAATAAAAAAAGTCTTGAATCATTGAACCAAAGAAACCAAAAAGTCTCTATTTTTTTATTCTTATCTTGTGGCTTTAAAGATTATTTCAATTTTCTTTTCAAATAGAGTGCCTCATGGTAGAACCTCATACTTAGGGATGGCAATGGGGCGGGGCGGGGCCGAAGGATGGGATCTTCGTCCCCGCCCCGCATGATTTTGTCTTGCCCCATCCCCGCCCCGCCCCGCATGACGGGGAAAACTTTCTCATCCCATCCCTGCCCCTTGGGGCCCCGCGAAGCCCCGCCCCACCCCGTAAAACTCTACTTTTTGTTAATTTGTCCTACAATTAGTACAAATTTTTTTAATGAAACCTATTTCATTAATAAAAATACACTTGAAATTATAACTTAATTTATCTCATCAAATCAAATCAATTTTTAGAAAAAATTGAATAGTATATCCAAGCGTTTAACAAGACAATCATAAAGAAAAACAAAACTCATAGTATAACACATAACAAAATAAAGGTAGAGAATCACATTGAGGAGAATAAAATAAGCTAATATTGATATGTTATTTAAATAGTAAAGTTTTAGGGTATGAAAATTTACAATTATAACTCTTAGCAATGCGGGCGGGGTGGGGCGGGGATGGGGCGGGGCGGGTCTAAAAGGTCTAAACCCATCCCCGCCCCGCCCCGTGGTGCGGGGCTAAAATCTTGCCCCATCCCCGCCCTATCACCTTTGCGGGGCGGGGAAAACCCGCGCGGGGCGAAGCGGTGGAGGGGCGGGTTAAGCAGGGCGGGGCAAAATTGCCATCCCTACTCATACTCTCTCACATGAGATCTCTCTTTTATATATATATATATATATATATATATATATATATATATCTCGATGATTGATTGATTGATTATTACTATATATTTTAAACCCTGGCTAGTGCCCAAAGGGAGATTATTTGAGAGGGGTAGAATAATAAGGAAAAAAAGAGAGTTTTTGAGTTGCTAAGAGGGAGAGGAGAGTTATGGGAAAGGTGGTTGGAAGTATAGTTTTGTACATTCTAGTCATTTTCTATTCTTCTCTCTTCTCCTCTTTCTTTACTCATTCCATCCAAACATGAAAAATTATTAGATAGTCCGGGAGCAATACTCCTTCCTCTCACATGAGGAGTGGGCTCCACAGACGTGTGGAGCCCACCCCTCATGTGAGAGGAAGTATTGCTCCCAGAGTATTTACGTATTACCCTCCAAACATAGGGTAAAATATGCTACAAAGTATGAGCCTTTATCTATGATGGAAGTTTAAAATGGTAATCCTTGGGCTAAGGCCTATTTAAGAATTAACTAAACAAAATCCATAACATGCTATGAAACAAACTCATGAAACCTTTCTCTTACAACATATGTAAGTTCCACGTGTAGGTTTTACATGCTGTGAGGAAAATGATATGGCAATTTGTACATCTTTATATTTATAATAATAAATCTAAATCATAAAACCAATGAAGTTCAAATTGAGATGATCATTTTTCAATTGGAAGAGGGTGATCTCATGAGACCATTTCATGAAACCCTCTCCTTGTATGGCAATATTTAAAAGTCATTGGCTTTAAAGGGTTTTTGTTTATTATTTTTTTAATCTTACAAAGAATTTTGGAACCAAAAAAAAAAAAAAACAAACAAACAATCAAATTCATCCAATTTTCTATGTTGTCAAGAGTCACACATTCTACATCCGATTAAACAAAGAATATATGAAATGAAATTTAATAAGGACTTAGTGTAAAAGCTCGTATTTATACCCTTCAACATCAATGCACCACATCAAATGTTTGTAAATTAATAAATAGAAGCTTATACACACAATCATACTTTTATTAATACCCTTCTCAACGTTCAACTGAAGAGCCACCTTTGCGAGGAGTTATTGGCTATGTCGCCAACACCATTAAATTACATAAATGTTTTTAACATGTATACCAAAATTTTGTGATATTCCAGACAAGTTTTATGTAAGAATGATACAAAGCAATGTTTTAACATCTCGAATATATACAGTACACCATCCCAAACAAAAAATTATTAGAGCATCTCCAAACTCCAATGGTTTCTTTAAAGCCAATTTTAGAGAGAAAACGCCCCAAAAACTCATTCCAACAGCTTCTCCATCTCCATTTTTTTTTTTAAATTGCTACATTACTTCTCTACAAGTAGAGAACACTATAGTGTTTCCTGTTCACACTTCAAACGTTTTTAGCTATTATAATAATCAGCTATTGAATAAAAAAATATTAGAAGATGTATAGTTGTTAAAAAAAGAATAAATAATGAATAAATAAATAATATTTAAATGAGATAGAGAAATGATAGAGAATCGGTTGGAAAATGTATTTAAAAAAGTAAGTAGATAAAAGTTAAGAGATTAAATTCTATAAGGATGGGGTGTAAAACCTATGTTTTACACTATCCAATAAGTGATTGCCACGTCAGCATTTTACTTAAAATTCAATACATCCTATCCCACCTAATAACATCTCAATAAATTCCCAATTTGGTTGGATATATATATGGGTATTAGAATTGATTGTGTGTGATTGTGTTTATTCTTAAATATGTGATAAGATAATGTGGCATATTGGGATTGGAGGGGTAAAACATGGGTTTTACACCACGTCTTTATAGAATTTAATAAGGAAAAGTATATATATATATATATATATAGTTTTTTCTCTTCTTTTTTTGTGGCCAGCAGGGGGTTCATTTGAACCCCTGGGCTCCACGTGGAGCCACCCATGTGCTCAACCCGGAATTGGATTGATTAACCGGGACATACTCATGGGGAGCTATGATAGGAATATGGTGCATTATACCTCCACTGCTGTGAATGCTCTTATACCACATCAAGCAATGTACACACAGAACTTGCCATGAATTCCACATATGCACCAATCACATTATACCGCATCAACAACTTGACGTCACAAGACTTAGCGAATAAGAATGTATTTTTCAACCCTCATGACTCACGAGTAAAATAAAAAGACCAAAAATAAAAACAAAGGCACAGACTATAGTTGCAGACATAAAGAGAGTGAGTGAGCCCAGAAAAACACAAAGACATGGCAAACGGCGATGTTGACAACGTTTCTCATGATCTAATTTCACTTCTCTCGTCTGAGGAGAGGGATTATCTAGTCCGCAACAACGGCGATCAGGTATTATTTACTATATATAGTAGTAACAACACAGTATTTCCTGTGTGAAACAACAAAATCATGTTTGTTTTGTTTCTTGTTGATACGGTAAAATTAGACCACTATTTTGTTAATATAGGATCATCATTTTTTTTTCTTGAAATAAAACACATAACTAGAGAAATAGAGAACTTGCCATGAATTCCACATATGCACCAATCACATTATACCGCATCAACAACTTGACGTCACAAGACTTAGCGAATAAGAATGTATTTTTCAACCCTCATGACTCACGAGTAAAATAAAAAGACCAAAAATAAAAACAAAGGCACAGACTATAGTTGCAGACATAAAGAGAGTGAGTGAGCCCAGAAAAACACAAAGACATGGCAAACGGCGACGTTGACAACGTTTCTCATGATCTAATTTCACTTCTCTCGTCCGAGGAGAGGGATTATCTAGTCCGCAACAACGGCGATCAGGTATTATTTACTATATATAGTAGTAACAACACAGTATTTCCTGTGTGAAACAACAAAATCATGTTTGTTTTGTTTCTTGTTGATACGGTAAAATTAGACCACTATTCCGTTAATATAGGATCATCATTTTTTTTTCTTGAAATAAAACACATAACTAGAGAAATAGAATCATAATTTTAAACCTTTTTTTTTAGGGATGGTCTTTTCAAAATCAACAATTTTAAGGACTAATTTCTTACCTAAGTCGTCAAATTATGATGAGAACATGGATTTCACTACTTATACTATGAAAAATACTATGACTATAATATTTTCACAACAAATTTTAATTTTAAATGGTAGGGTGTTACTTTTAAGTGGTAGGGTGTTACTGGTTGTTATTGTTGGGACAAAAAAGTAATGTCGGTAATACTATTTATATCATGTATCAATCAAAATTTGACATATTGGTTGTGTGTTTGTAGACTTATTGTTTCAAACTAGATATTTAGTCGGCTCATATTTTCTAAGAAACTTAGTCCATTAAATATTTATGCAAGTACCTACTTCAATTAATCATCTGACATTTTAAGATTTGCAAGAAGATTTGACTTTGATCTTATATATGCTGAGCTAGATCAAAATGAATTTTTCTTTTCTTAATCATATATTGACCATTGAAAAGGGCTTGGATTTAAGATCTCCTATGTGTTAAAATGTTAAATATTTATATTTATATTTATCATTTCCTATCCGTTTAAAGTTGTAAGGATAAGTAGTAATTTATCATTGCGTGCATGACTCCTTTAACTTACTAATTTTGGGTGAAAAAAGAGAAGAATCATATTTATCTTTTATGTTTTTTCATAGGTTAAAATCAGTAATTTGATAGGAAAGACAGTGGGGTTGTATTTCTCTGGCTCATGGTGCGGTCCATGTTGCCATTTCACTCCAAACTTGGTGGAAGTTTATGAAGAGCTCTTGCCTAAAGGTGACTTTGAAGTGGTCTTCATCTCTTCTGATAGGAAGGATGAGTCATTCAATGGCTACTTGGCCAAGATGCCTTGGCTTGCTATTCCATTTTCAGATTCAGAGACCCGGAAACGCCTCAAGGAATTGTTCAAAGTGAGGGGCATCCCTAACCTTATCTTTCTTGATGCCACTGGGCAGGTTGTGACTAATCAAGGGGTCAGAATCATTGGGGAATACGGAGTGGATGGTTATCCATTTACTACAGAAAGAATCAATTTCTTGAAAGAGGAAGAAGAGAATGCCAAGAAGAATCAGTCTTTGAGTACTATTTTGGTTCATGGCTCCCGCAGTCATTTAGTCTCCAATGATGGAAATGAGGTATACTTTTGGCTAAGTACATTGATAGCTCTGCTCTGGTCCGGTCCTGTTCTTCTAAATATGTGAATGACATAATTACTAGTTTTTAATGTTATTTGTTGGCAGGTTCCTATACCTGAGCTTGAAGGCAAAACAGTTGGCTTGTATTTTTCAATAAAAAGGCTATGCCTTGATTTTACTCCGAAACTTGTGGAGGTTTATAAGAAACTCAAGGAGAGAGGAGAAATTTTCGAGATTGTGTTGATATCTCTGGACGATGAAGAAAATGATTTCAAAGAAGGGTTCAATACAATGCCGTGGTTGGCGGTGCCATTTAAGGACAAGTGCTGCGAAAAGCTTGCTCGTTACTTTGACCTTGAAAGTCTTCCTACTGTAGTTGTAATTGGGCCAGATGGGAAGACATTAAACCCAAATGTGGCTGAACTCATTGAGGAGCATGGTATTGAAGCTTACCCTTTTACTCCAGAGAAGCTTGCTGAGCTTGCTGAGATTGAGAAGGCTAGACTTGAAGCACAGACGCTAGAAACAATTTTAGTTTCTGAGGAAAGTGATTTTGTGATAGACAAAAGTGGTTCCAAGGTACAATTCTTGTTGATTGGTAAAAAATTTTAATCCTTGTTGCTATCAATTGAAATTCAAATCCTAGAAGTTTGATGAACATTGATATTTGAATAGTACCAATAAGTGAATTGTCATAAATTAATTTTGAATTATGTATCTGGTTAGGTCCTGGTGTCTGAACTAGTTGGAAAGAACATTCTGCTCTATTTTTCAGCTCACTGGTGCCCCCCATGTCGCGCATTCCTGCCTAAGCTTGTAAAAGCATACAATGAGATCAAAGAAAAGGACAACGCATTTGAAATCATATTCATCTCAAGTGACCGTGATCAATCCTCGTTCGATGAATTCTTTGCAGGCATGCCTTGGTTAGCCCTCCCATTTGGTGACAAGAGGAAGTCATTTTTGGCACGCAAGTTCAAAATTCAAGGCATTCCTGCAGCTGTAGCTATCGGCCCCAATGGCAGGACAGTCACTAAGGAAGCCCGGCAGCTCATAACAGCTCATGGTGCAGATGCTTATCCATTCACCGAAGACCATCTGAAGCGATTGGCGGAAAAGGCTGAGGAAGTGGCAAAGGAAGATGAGAAGAAAGCAAAGGAGGGATCTGCTTGCGATGGAGGTCACTGCCGTAAAGCTTGAGAGCATTCAATGATAAAATATGCGTATGGGTTACATACTGTTGGTGATTACTTAGGTACTACGTTATTGTAAATTGTTGTTCTCTGTTAGTGAGTCTTGTGTGTAATTAAGTGTGGCTAAGTGAAATATGAGCGTCATGACTTCAAAGTACTATTGTATAAATATGGTGTAATAAGACTGAAGCTGCAATGTTAGTGTTCTTGTTCTATGTGATAAATAAAAACCACTGGTGTTAAGTTTTTGTGACCTTGAACCTTGAAGTTTTGTTTCCTGAGATAAATATCCCTCAAAGAATTAGACTCTGTATTTCTTACTGTCACTATATGGTTCATTTGTTACATTGAACCTAATTCTAATATTTGGGGAGGATAAAGCTGAGGAGGAAGTTGCAACATAAAACAATTGGATTGGTGGAAGATATTAAGGGAGTTTTAGAACAATTTATGTAAATTTATATTATTAGTACACTTTTAGTGGTTAAAATTTGAGGGTTTTTATTTTTTATTTTTTATTTTTATTTTGGCCTTTTTCCTTTCACAATTTTTTTTTTATCTTAATATCTTTGATTTTGATTTTATATTAGCTCTGTCATCCATTTCTGTTAGTAATTTAATTGTACATATTATGTTTTTTTTTTTTTTTTTTTTGCCTATAATTATGAAATTCTTGCATTCTATAAAACTTTAGAGACAGTATTCTATGAAATAGTTAAACATAAAGGAGCTTCTCAAAAAAAAGTTAAACATAAAGGGTATTTAATTGTAAGATTACTAACAAATTGAATATAAAAACAAAATCAAACATGAATTATCAAAAATTAAAATTATGAAATGGAAAAAGTCAAAATGAAAACAACTTCAAATTTTAAGGGCAAAAAGTATATTTCAGTCATTATGTTATTATTAACTCATATCAAACATGAATAAAGTAATGAGTTTTAGAAAGAAAAAAAAAATCATATAAATAATAATACAAAGGCTTTTGATAACTGGTGTGATTGGACTTCTATTAATGATGAATTTATTAGGTAACAACATAAGCAAATAAACAAACATTTCTTTAACTGATTTTTTTTTCTCAAAAAAAAAAAAAAAAAAAAAACATTTCTTTAACTGATTGAAGTGCCATTGCACCAAAAAAGTTGATTGAAGGCACACCGCACTCATTAAGTGGACCTTAATATAAAGAATAAATAATAGAAAGTGGGAGAGATTGTCGTTGTTGTTATTATAATTTATAATTAAGTACCAATCATCTTTTCTCCACACAAAAAAAAGGTACCAATCATCAAGGTATATAATGAATCCATATTTATTTGTTCCGGACTATTAAATGACCTTACTTTTAAGTGAAGATGCCTTTGATAAATTGAGTTTTATTATTCTAAAATTTAAAATTTTACTGTAATAAATGAAATATAAAAAAAATATTTAGATAAAACTCTTATAAATATAGAAAAGTGTAAAAAAAAAAATTAACAATAAACAAATTAGTAATATCTATATATAATATGGATAATGCTCAAGATACAAATATTTTTACAAAAAATTTTACAAATTGCTGATGTAGTGAGCAGTTATTAGTAAATGAAAAAATGATGTCAATGGTGGGCCTAGATGAAAACCAATAAGAAACTGGTCACATCAAACATTTGTAAAAATGTTGTGAAATAGTTTGTGACTAGAGTATTACTCATATAATATTTAAAAGCTTAATGTAGTATTTATTGTTGCTACACTCTTATTAAACCATATCAGTGTAGCATTTCAAACCACTTCGATCCATTTTGGTCTACTTCGGTTCATTTTCGTCCACTTTGGTTCATTTCGGTTCATTTTAGTCTATTTGGTCTATTTCGGTCCATTTTGATATATTTTCATCCAATTGGTCCACCTCAATCATGGTTTGCCAGGTTTTGGAGGAAAGGTTTGTCTAGAAAGAGGCGCTGATTCTTTAACAATTATGCCACATTTTCAGCATAATGTTAATGGTTCTTGATAAAATTACATTTTTCTTATATTATTAAAGTCTTGTATTTTTTTTCTAATATAAGTGATGGAATTACTTAATTCTACTTCCTCTTTAAGTTATTCAATACATGTAGAAGATGAACTGTTTGTAAGGGTATTAAAAACAAATTCCAACCAATATATTACATTATTTAAGAAATATCTTGCCTTATATAATAATTGAATGTAAAATTCATTATATTTCCTTAAAATAAAAACTTACAAAATTTAAAACACTTTCAAAACAAAAATATAAATAGCTTAATTTATAAAATCTATATTCCTCAAAAAAAAATATATAAAATCTAATATATTTTACCAACTATACTTTGTTACAAAATAACTAAATCATTTTAAAAATTGATTTTAGAGTAATACTTACAAGTCTCATATATTATTTTTATTTTTAACTTAATAAAAAAAACAAATTTTCAAAATTTTCGTGCCGACTAGTTGCATTTATTTTATATAGCTGTTGACATTTAAAACTACTTTAAATTGTAATAAATTAATATAAGCTTGTTGGCATTTGGGAGACCCTAGGATCCTCAATATTTAGTGGAGACCATTGGTGATTACCACCGTTGGATTGTTGCAGAGAAGTAGATGAGAACAGACAACCAAGCTCTTCCAAGACAATTGCTGCTGTGCTGGTACTCACTTTTTGTGAAATGTGTGCATCACGTGGCCAACAGTTGATTAAGTTTTCGTATCATATCCAACTGCAAATCTGGGATCAGTTTCAAAAGACTCTACAGTGGACTGGACTTGGATATTCTTCTAATGACAAAATTCCCGTTGTAAAGTGAATCTATTCACGCTGATTCCTTGCTAAAAATTACTAGTAAGTACTAACATTCTTTGATTATGAGTTTCTTTTTCTTTTCTGGGTCCTCCCAATTTTTAAAGAGCTATGGGGTTTCTGAACTGCTTTTTGTCTCTTGGGTTTTGGCTTTTTCATTCATGGTTCATGCTTGATATTGATTATAACTGAACTAAATTTCTTGAATTTGGAATTGGTGGTGCACAAACCTTGGTGGGTAGTGCTTATTGCAAGTTATGTGACTCATTTAATCATATATGGTGATTTGGTAGCTGGCTTATAATTACACACTGTTGTTGGTTGCTGTGTAGATAGTCATTATGTAGAAAATGACTAACAAGTTTCAAAGAATGAATTTTTAATCAGAACAAGGCCTTAACTCTATTGCATATGTTTGCATAGTTTCTTGGGTTTTAACTTGATTTACTTGTATTCTTTCATTAGTTAAATTAAGTTTTCTATCGTTTAGCTCAAAAAAAAAAAAAAAAAAAAAGTATATAACACAGAAATTGAACTAACTTTTCCAAACTACTTCAGGGTTTAATGGGTGAGACAGAGATGTCAAAAACAAACATAGATATCCACATGAACAAGGAAAATGGAAAACGCAGGGCGTTTGATTCAGCATTTTCTACATTTTTTGTGCAGCTTCCTCACAAGCTTCAGAATTGTCTTAAGGTTAGCCTTCTCATTTGAAGCCTATAGTGGATTAGTGGCAGTTAATCTTAGTTGAAAGTTAAGGAGATTCACCATTTTTGACACAGTCTCGGCTACAAAGATTAGCTAAAGATATTGAAGGAGTAAACTCAGTGAACCCTGTCCTAAGAAAGGAGAAAGGATCATCTACAGCTTGGGAGGTTGATTTGGAAAAGCAAATGCAAGCATGGACAGAAAATCCATCATGGGTTGATCAATCTCCAGAAATAAAGGTGAGAGTTAAGCAACAAAAAAAAATGTTCTTCTTGGTTTTCTAACGAGTTGTGACAAATTGGCTCAAGTTGAGATTCGAGTAGAAGATTTTGCAACCGTCAAGTCCTGACGTGATTAATCCTGGTAGCTACACTTGTACATTCTGTTATGCCAGTACATAAATCCAGTTCCACATGAAAATTTTCGCGTGGGATGGAAATATGATGTAAACTTAGATTGGTATTAGTTGCCCCAGAAGCATCACTGGCTTTGTAGAAAAGAATACTGGAGTTATTTTACTGATGGTAAATGTCCAACCTATTGCATATGTTGCTAGGATAATCTTGCAGAGTTGATAACTTCTCTGGGTGACTGGATGTCCATACTGATTTCCATCAAAGCCACAACTTATATGGAATTATGGATTCTAATGTCTCTCTCTGGCAGGTCAGCGTACCAAAAGGTTCTCTTTGCAACCTTAATGTCAAAGTTAATGTTGGGCTGCCTCCAGATGCAGTATATAATATTGTGATCGATCCTGATAACAAGAGGGTTTTCAAAAATATTAAGGTAGGTAGTATCTGTTCATCTGCTATTTCTTTCAGATTTTAAGTGTCATCTCTTAGGGAAGTAATGAAACATTGCAGTTAAACATGCTATTCACTTATTAAAACTTGTATTCGATATATAGTAGACTTTTTATCTTATGGTACTGTCACTTATGATATGATAGTTCTCCTAGTTTTAAAGCTGTATCATCTTATTGAGATTCTAATTTTTGTATGACAAGTTAATGTCTTACTTCAGGAAGTAATATCCAGAGAAGTTTTGGTCGATGAAGGTTCAAGGCAGGTGGTTGAATTGGAGCAGGCAGCCATATGGAGATTTCTTTGGTGGTCAGGAACCATCTCAGTTCATGTTTTAGTAGATCAAAACAGAGAAGATCACTCGGTAAGATATCAGTTTTCATTGTTGGTGTGTGTGTGTGTTTTGCTAGGGAAAATGGAGGGGGTGGGGTAACTGTTCATGTTGCAACTTACAAACCTGATTTTCATCAGACATGAGGATCTAAAGAATTTTTGTTGTGGTTGCATTTAGTTGTTAGGAAACTCATGGAAAAGGAATTTTACAATTCTCTGGTATGAACAAAACATACTATAGCTGGATTTTCTTTTAATCGAACACCAATTGTAGAGCTCCCCTACGCAAGGTTTTTGGAAGGAAACTTACTGAAATTATATGCATTTATCTTCCATATTGTTATTTTCTGAAAAATAGGCTTGCTATATTATTTGATGCCTCATTTCATATTAGTAAGTACCATCATTACCATCACATGACGTTCATAAGCAATACCTCATATATCAACCTTGAGACAATACCACATTTGGGGCAAGTTCATCCCTTTATTGCATTATTGTGCTTTAGGACATGGAGATTGGATTATGTGATGAGAACAAGCCATTTTTTATCTCTCTAATATATGATTGTTTGTCAGATGAAGTTCAAGCAAGTGAAAACAGGATTTATGAAAAAATTTGAAGGGTGCTGGAAAGTAGATCCTGTGTTTATTGATGAGAAAATCTGCTCTCCCTTTAAGCCTAAGACATGGGAACAGTATTGTGCATGTACCAAAGGCAATGGAAGGGTAGGGTCAATAGTGAGCTTGGACCAACTTATTCAACCAGCCATTGTTCCACCTCCACCTATTTCCTGGTATCTTAGGGGAATAACAACCAAGACATCAGAGATGCTGATAAACGACATGCTTGCTGAAACTGCCAGAATTAGGGAAAGTTTAAACCCTGAAAAATCTCGCAAGGCGCTAGAGATATCTGTGGGAATGTCTGATGAAGGCCTAGTTGATAACATATGGGATATTAAAGAAAGATGGACCCTGCGTAGGAGAAGTGCAAAGCAATGTCATAGAAGGCTGCTGACTCCCAAATGATCTACTTGTGAATAATTTCTGTTTAACTTGTGAGCTTCTTATACGTATCCACTATAGCTGTACTTGATATCTGAACCTCTAGCAATATTTTGTAATAATATATTAATCAAAATCATTGGATTGTTAGTAATATTGGTTCATTTACCTTAATGTCTTGAGTTCAACGTCTGAAAATGCGATCAATTATTAGAACAATGAAGCTGCTAACTTTCAGCCAGATGTTTTGCATCTGGATTGTTGAGTAGTTTTCTTCAAATTTCTCGCCTTCGTTATTGCTAAGAGACTGGATGTGTTCTTGGCAGAGTAGAGCATAGCAAATGGAACCCAAATTAACACTAAGATTTAGAACAATGAAGCTGCTAACTTTCAGCCAGATGTTTTGCATCTGGATTGTTTAGTAGTTTTCTTCAAATTTCTCGCCTTCGTTATTGCTAAGAGACTGGATGTGTTCTTGGCAGAGTAGAGCATAGCAAATGGAACCCAAATTAACACTAAGATGATATTACATATTTTGATTGCTTTTGATGATTGCCTTTTACCATCAAGCCAAGATATGTTTCTTTTTGGCATAGATGAGCTTTGAAGTTTGAACACAAGTATCGCATTCGATAATAAGAAAATTTACTAATTAAGCCAATTAGAACCCATAAGGTACTCTATTGTTGGATTAATCCTAAACCCCATTTTTGGCAATTTACACATTTCCATTAGAAGTTTCAAATAAAAATTGCTACTTTGTTAGTTTTTTTAATATTTTAAATCATGTTTTGCTTTGTTTCCTCTTGAAAACCAATTCCCGAATATTTGTTGAATATTCTAAAAATTTTTAACAAATTTGATTATCATTTTTGGCGCCTTATTTTAAAAAATTATTTTCCTAAACTTTAAAAGTGTGATGTTAGGGATAACTCTTGCGTAATAGCCACTTGTTTTAAATTAATAGAAGAAAGGACAATCTTCTAAACTCATATCCACCCATGAATATTTTGACACAGAGTGCCAACTGGTTACCCACTAATTGATACAATAGGTTACCAATCTCATATCAAGTATTTTTGTTAGAATGCTAGCATGATCACATGATCCATTGTGTTAGAGAACTCACTTGTAGGAATAAATTGGATCGGAGTTCTGCAATTTGGGCATCACAGCCAAAGTAGAAGAGGACAGAAACTAAAGTTCAAAGGTGAAACAACTCAACAGTGATAGTAAGATATTGATTAAACAATAAGAGTTACAGTATGCTGAATTACAGAATACTAGTCAAAATTGATACAAAGACAATTAGGGAAAGCAACATTGTTTATTTCATGTTGTATTGTTGTTACTCTCTCAGTATCTCTCCCATTAATTTCTTTTTCAGATACTTTTCCTACAACCCTGTTACTATGTTACAAATATTACATAGAATTTCAACTCTTTGACTTGCCCGGAATGAACACAGGCAACCAAGCATTGCCTTGTACAGCATCCTGTATCCAAGGCCAAGAGAAGAAATCACTGCAGATTCTAAGATGCATAGACACTGCATTCTATACTTTCATTGTCATTCAATTCCCCATTTAGTGGACTACAAATCTTATCTCCTACAAGGGAAGACATTGGGAATTTCTGCGTTAGATGATGGATCATCGAGTCATCAAGACCATGTTTTTCATAGCTCATGAAGGCACCCAATGCTCCAAGAAATCCTTCATGCCGCAAAAACATTGCCTTAGCCTCACCTTTAGACCTAATAACAGTAAAAAAAAAACGCTGTTTTTTAAATTGAAAGCCTTTGTCAAAGAATGGAATAATAGATCAAAACCAAAATCAGGCATGGAACACTAAAACATTCCTAGAGATTGATCCTAAAACCAAGAATGAAAAGAAGGTTGGGAAGAACAGGATGATCCCCCACCCAAAAACATGGAAAAGCATGACACCAGATGAAAAATTCTCCAAAAAATATCCATGTGTGCTGTGACCAAGAAAACAAACATTATCATAATTACCAGAAGTCAACTGCAACTGCAATTGTATCCATGGTATAAGCATGACCCCGGATGAAAAATCCTCCAAAAAATATCCGCTTGAGCCCAAATCGGAGTGCATTCAAGTAAGCAATCTAATCATAAGAAGTAAAACGAAATATTATCAGACACTATCTGTTGATTATAATTTAGGGAATTTTACATTGATTTCAGATAGAGTTAAATAATAAAAAAATTTGCACAACGGAAATTCTAAGACAAAAAAGGAAATGAGTTGTCAATTTGTTTTTAAACAACAAAGAATCATGGATTACAGACTGCATCTCAAGGAATGCCTAGCAAATGGCAGCATCTCCAGGCATGGCAAAGGAAATCAACTAACTTAAGGGAGTATACTTCCAACCCTCAATTACAATATGATCCTTTTATGAAAGTGCATTCAACACCATGATCAAGACCAGGAAATAAAAAATAAAAATAAAACCAAGGACACCACCCTACTTCTATAAAATTTCAGACAGACTGCTGCTTATGCATGCATAAGCATACATAATTTGCATTGAAGAATCTAAATTAACCCCATAATGTGGTAAACAAGTGAAAAGTAGAATAACTAATGTGGTCAAGCACACCAAGTATGCCTGATCAGTAAACACAATTTTAAGATTTATGATACCATTCTTATGATTTTATGATACTATTAACTAGCTTAATGTTTTAAGTTCGTCTATGTACTACCTGAATCCAAGGCTTGAACCTTGCCATTAAGAAAGAACAATCTAGAAAAGTTTGAAAGTTCTGAAAGTACAAGGGGTTACTAAAAGAACATGAAAGTAGGAGATGAAAGAAGAACTGAAGCCTCAACATATAACCCAATATACCCATGCAGCCCACTCAAGGGTAGAAGAAATTTTTTGATAACGACAATATGCTCTCGACTTTTTTGTTACATGTTGCATGATACATGATAGGTTGAAACATATTGTTGTGGTGTATGTACATGAAATCATTAAAATTGACAAGCATACAGAAAATAAAATCAAATGGAGAAAACTAGGAAAGTAATAAGAAGGAATTGTGAAGACATGGAACAAGATGCTCATAATATATGAAGAGAGTACTACAGAGGAAAAAGTAAGATGATTACAGGGTTTGCAAAGGAATTCTAAAATCCAAATTGCACTACCTCACTAGGCATAGTATCAATTTTGAGGAGCTCATTTGACTGCATTTTCCTTTACTGCATAAGTGACTTCAAGATTACAACTTGTCATATTCACTTAAAGTTTGACATAAGACTTAAGGAGATGGGAATTACTTGTAGCAAAATAAATTATCTACACATCACAACATGTGTGATGATAACAGATATGACTGACAAATCTTAGCTGGTTTAGTATTGTAGTTGGCTACCAAAGCTTCTGTAATAGATGTGCAAAAACCAATTTCTGTCTAGAATTGGAACATCTAAACGAAAAATAAACTATATTCTAGGATTAGGCCAAAATTTTCTCTAAACTCTTGACAGGACAAAACATCAACTAGTAATCTGTCTTCTCCAGAATAGGCAGACACATCACCACATCACAATATATTCAATTTAAGGCAAATAAGAAATCTGCCCCACTGCAACTGACCTGCCCAATGTTGTTTGAAATCATTCTTAAGAGTGACCGGGCAATATCTTCAGGTCGGTAATCTTGAAGCTCTTTTTTATCAGAAATTGTCTTGCCAAAGCTAGAAGCAATAGTTGTTGATGAAAGACCAACCTGTTAGCATCAAGATGGGGTGGGGGGAAGAGGAATTCAATTAACTTAATCATAAGATGGAAAATTAACATGGAAACTAAAAGGCCTTCATCATCATCCATTAAAATTAAGACCAACTAGGTGATGAGCTGTGCATCACACAGGAACGCTATATTTTTGCTTCAAAATAATTTAAAATGAAGTTTTCTATGTAACCCATGTCACCTTTACAACAATACCACTACTGTGACAAAATCTTCAAGATAGTGAGGAGTCTAATCAATGAGAAATTTTTACAATTGAAGGAAACCACATGATCAAATAAATGCTCTAGAACTTAAATATGAAGAAAAGAGAAGATGAAAAGATAGAGAGACAAGTGAGATGAGTTGGAAAAAGAGTTGAGGAGTTCATGAGATAAGAGAATCAAATAGGCCCCATATCCAAACTATCCAAATGATGATGTCTCTATGGATTTAACATGGTAAACTGGTCTTCGCACATAACAAATGTGGTTACAAAATGGTATTAAGGAAAATGTTTTGAATGTTTGAAAATAAACTGCGATGTGGTGCATTGAGGGTCTGGCATTCTAAATCCCTTTAAACAAGAAACCACATTACAAAAGTTCAGGCTAACTACAGCCTGATTTCTGCAATATATATTCAAACTAAAACTTCAACAGGAAGTACACAGTACAGATAACAGCAAATCTCTCAGCAAGCTAAATTAAAGCAAAGACCTGTCTATCAAGAATACTCACCTTTGAATAGTCTGTTCCACCATAGATGTCCCCAACAAGCATGTCTATCACTCTGTTATTTCCCTGGTGACTTAATTCCAGCAACTCATCAAAACTGAGACAGAAAATACATTGGTGGTCTGTAAATTAATGGCTATGTAATGATAAGATAAATCATCGTACTGACATAATCAAAGATAGAAACTCCCTCTTGCACTTTGTTCTATAAATCAAAAACAAAACAAGAACAAGGCCAATCATCATACTGAAATAAACAAATATCGAAATTACCTCTTGCACTTTGTTAAGAGCCTTCCCAACCCCCAAAAAGTGCCACCACCAACATTTGTTCCACTCACTCTCTCAAACTTCCCATCCCCTTCAACCTATACAAGCACAGGACAGAAATTAACAAAGAATTTGGGAACATATCATTATGATCAAATACTACTACTACAACAACAACAAAGTCTTAGTCCCAAAACTATGGGTTTGGCTATGGATCCTTAATAGACTAATTGGGTGCTAGGCGCCCTAGCTAACCCTTGCAAATCATTATGATTAAAAAAAAATTAAAAAAAGTTTTAAGAACATGAACCAAAACCAGTTACTGGAGCAAATAATAATGACTAGTATACCTTGATCATGCTGACACCAGACCCAATATTAACAAGGAGGTAGGGGTACAAATCATTATGGTCAATCTGCACAAATTCCTTCTTTCCGTCCAAGTATGTAAATGCTTCTTGATGAACTGCCTACTCAAAAAATGTATAAATGTCAATTGAAACTATCAGTCAAGACATTGGTATGTATGGCAAACAAGAAAGTATATGCAATGAAATAGTTGGTTTGAAACATGAATGAAATAATTTTAATATCAATAATAGTTATACACTTGTCACACAGACATTTGATAGAATACAAACATTTCTTTACCTCTCCTCTCCCCCAAACAAATACTATTTTGATTGACGCAAATGTGTGGGTGTGTATGTGAGGAAGAATCAGAACAGAATTCAAGATAAATAAAGGGCAAGATACTAAGTACAGCATGAAAGAATTAACTTCATAATATGTAAAAGACAGATATTTAGTTCTACATACCAATTTTATGGTAAGTAGGGTCCCACCTTAAGTAAAAAATTAGCCCCAGCTACAAGACAGTCCATTTCATCTTCCTTGTCAAGACAAATGCCAAGCTTTTCTTTGAAGAGATCAGCATACTTGTATGCCCCACCACCTGTGGCCTGCTCAAATATGGTAAGTAGTTAATAAGTTTGCACACTGCTGCAAGATATACCAAAAACCAAGTTTCTCATGACATAATCTCTCTCCATATCAACCCATTTCCTTTTTTTCTTCTGTACATGAATTACATGTGCTATTTTGCCAGTATATCATGAAAAGATATCCAGCTGCTATCTAAGATTATTTAAAAAAAAAAAAAAAAGACAAACCTAATTTGACCAAACTACTTAAACAATAGCTTTTACCTTAATTATGGTCTTCTCAATGGGAAGTGCCCCAAGTCGCTGGCAACCTAATTCATTTCAATTATAAGCAGAATGACAAGAATTAGCAAATACATCACGAAGATTTAAAGAGCATTTAAAAATAACTTTAAATGATTTTAAATTGCAGCTTTCTAATTAATATCACAAGGATTGAGGAAATATTTTTGCATTCAAGGAATGCCTACTTAATGGGATTTCTTTTGCTAAGAACATCACAGACTGTTAAAACATACTCCACCCTTCTTGTCAAAAGGCAGGTGCTACCTATGTCTTTTAAGAATTATGTTAAAACCAATGCAAAGGCCATCCAGGACCATAAATCACATTGAAACAATGTAAACAAAGTGGGTTTGGCTCTTTAAGGAGCTTCTAACCAATCACAGTGAAGCTTGAGATCGATGCCAAAAGCTTGTTCTGCTAAGCTAGAGCAACACTCAGGTCAAGCAGATAGTGACATCTGCTTCATGAGGCGTGTTCCCCAGCCAATTTTGCTATCCCTTGGGGTTATACAACGAAGAATTATTTAAGATTTAAAGTATATTAAGATTACTAAGTTGTGTTCGTAAACTAAAATTGCAAGATTCTGACACGCATTTTAATGATGTATTAGGCCAACTCATCAGCTTGGTTATGCTGTGAAACAAGCTTGAGCTCAATCAAATCAAGCATAGACAAAACAAGCTATAGCAAAGTGCATTAACAACACCACTCTCCCTTCAACAAGTTTCCAAACATTAGCACAAATTCAATGACTTCTACAACAAGAATCAGTTCCTGAAGTAGCAATAACATGCAAGTCCACACATACCACCCAGATGAAGCCGCTTGGTTTGTATGAAATCTAAGCAATCATTGATCTTGCGCGTCTCGAACTTCGAAAAATGGAGCCTCCCTTTAAGAACCGGAAAACTCCTGTCACCATTAGAAACCCCAACACTTTCCTTTCCCGACCTCCCCAACTCATCATCATTATCACCATCATTGGTTGAGAAATACACCAACTTAATCAGTGACCCTGCCCAAAAAAACACACACACAAAATGCTACTTCAACACTAGCATAAATTGCATTTCTAACACTTCATTTTGCACCATTTGGGGAGCCTAAAAGAGCATTTTTAAAACCCAAAACTTCATTTCGCAACAACACAAAACACAGTTTATTGTAAAAAAATTTAGAGGAACATGTAAATTGTGGTAACAAATTTATTATCACAAATGGGTCATCAAAAAGGGACTCTCTTTACAGCTCAGTAAATCAAATTTGAATATGGGAAGGGAAGCTACTTTAATTCAACAGAACTGAATTTTTTTGGACACGTCCAAAGTGGCATGTAACATATATAACTGATTTGAGGAAAATCAAATACATGGGCCAAAATGAAATAATGAAAAAAAAAAAAAAAACCAGATTACCTCCGATATCTAGAGATAAATGAGAGGTTTTTTGATTTGGGTCGGAATTCCCCGGAATTTGAAATTCACCGAGATCCATTTTCTCCTTGATTTCTTCTCTCTCTGTATTTCTGGACTATGAAGTGGGTGTGATTGTTGTAAAGCTTTGGTAGAGCAGAATAAATATAAGCAACTGGGCTGTGTACCAATTACCTAACCCATCGCTGCCTAGAAGAAAAAAAATGGCAGCATTATGAGAGAGTTGAAAACAATTTTTTATTTTAGGACCTGCCAGCTCTTATCTTAAATAAATAGACCCAGTCATATGTAATTATTGCGAGTTGGGACCAAAATTCTAATCTAATCTAATGGTGGGCTGCTTAATTCTTTCATTCATAGAGATTTTTTTTTTGTTCTCTTTCACTTTTCTTTTTTCACTCTCGACTTTCCGAGGTAGTTGACAGGGAAAATGAAGCATAGGAGCCTAACAACTACACAGCAAACGTGTTGCTGTGTGATAGACAGCTACAGTAATATAACAAATTGGGTTTTAGTTAACTCAAACTAGAAAAATTGTCTTTTTTTTTTTTTTTTTTTTTAGAATCAACCGGTAAAATCATTGAGATTTCAAGTTGGAATTACTAAAAGTCAATTGGCGTATTGGCAAGATGATAAAAAGTAATTATTATGGAAGAATATTATAAGTTGAAATTTTATGGTATTTATTATTGTAAAAAACAAATTAATTATAAAATTAAAATTATTCCAAACTTTAAGGGCGTAATTAGTTGGTACTTGTAGGAATGATAGGCCAAGTAATATGTATCTATATATATGTTGGGCTAGGGTCCCAATCCGAGAACATCTAGTAGTTCGAGGACGGGTAAATGTTGTTATGGAAGTCCACATTAGTGAATGAAGAAATGGGGTTTGGTCATGAGGGTCTAGGAAGGTGGTTCGAGGAGGAATGTCTCCTCAGCTGAGCAAAGCAGAGGTCAGAAGGTGTGGTCTGCCATCCAGAGCAACGTTCATCATGAAAGCATAGGACAAAGAGGAGTTATGAAATATCTAAGAGAAAGCTGCTACCACCGTATTGAATACTTTGTATCTAACTCTCTGGCCGCATTAATGTGAAAGTGATATCTGAACAATAATTTTCAGCCTTACAACTACTCCTAGAGACTTCAGGAAGGTGCTGATAGGATAGGGATCAACGCCAGAAACCTGGTCTACACGTGAAGGGTGGAGATGAAAGAAGGAAGACAGTATAAAAGAGAAAGAATACCCTGAGGAGGGAGGATCGAGAAATTAAGGAAAAAACACTGTAACAATAGGAACTAGATTTGTAATCAAATTCAAAAGAGATATATAAGAACACATCTGCTCGGATTGTGCCGAGGACCATTTTTTTTTTATAAAACCTGTTTATCTTTGCTTTCAGGTCATCTAGACCCACCATAATTGTTGTCCAA
Organism: Quercus aquifolioides; assembly: GCA_019022515.1. Taxonomy (NCBI): domain Eukaryota; kingdom Viridiplantae; phylum Streptophyta; class Magnoliopsida; order Fagales; family Fagaceae; genus Quercus; species Quercus aquifolioides. The sequence continues at coordinate 62,666,075 of CM032330.1, forward strand.
TTTATTAGAACCTAGTTTTTTGATTAACTCTCTACAAATTCATTGTATTGAGCACTTTGGGCCAAGATCCTTTTGACTCTTGGGCTTAGGACTCAAATTGGGTCCTTACAGTACTTATGTAACTTTAAGGGTAAAGACTCAAAACCAAAATTATCATAAACTTTAAGGGTGCAAATTACAATTTAATCTTTTTCATAAATATACATGATTTTTTAAAATTATGACAATTAAAATGATTGATAAGAGCATTCTAATATCTTTCAGTTAATTCAGTTGCATGGGCTTGTTATGGGAAAGTTATTAAGCAACGGGTAAGCTATATAGGGTAAGGCAGGGTTGGGTTACATAAATGTTTTGGCATGCTGGATATGTGAGAATAAATGTGTTTTGGGATGTAACTTGCTTGCTCTAAGGGTAGTTTGGTAGCATATGCTCAGGGGTAGAACTGGGAATTAATTTTCCTTTGGTGTCCTTGTTATAATATTGATACATGGCACACATTTGACCAAAAAAAAAAAAAAGATACATTACACACGCGTACTGTTGAAGAGGACTTATCATCTTTTATACTTTAGTGATTATATAAAGGCAAAAATGCAAAACTGACCCTCTAACTTTCACTCTTTTTCATTTCAGTCCTCTAACTTTCAGTTTTGTCAATTCAGTCCTCTAACTTTCAATTTTTGTCAATGTAGGATTCCGTTAAACTCCATAACTGGGCTGCCGTTAACTTTCAGTTTTTTTTTTTTTTTTTTTTTTTTTTTTTTTTTTTTTTTAAATTTCGGAATTAAAAAAAAATCTGTAAAAAAAAAAAAAAAAAAAAAACATTTAAGGTAAGGGGAACGACGTCGACGTTCCCCTTAAATTTTTTTTTTTTTTTTTTTTTTACAGATTTTTTTTTCTTTTAATTTTGAAATTAAAAAAAAAAAAAAAAAAAAAAAACTGAAAGTTAACGGCAGCCTTAACTGGGGTTTAACGGAATCCTGCATTGACAAAAATTGAAAGTTAGAAGACTGAATTGACAAAACTGAAAGTTAGAGGACTGAATTGAAAAAGAGTGAAAGTTAGAGGGTCAGTTTTGCATTTTTGCCTTATATAAATGTTTAGTTTGATAATAGATATATACCGAAAAGAAAAAGAAAAAAAAAAAAAACTTGGTATCTTTAAAATGTATAGAATAAAACTTGATGGGGATATTCCATACAATAAAATTCATCTATTATCATATTCATAGTGATATCTTAAAATTTTTATTTGTTATATAAAATTATAAATTACTAAGTTATCTACCAAAGTGAATAAAAAATTTCCAAAGGAATCAATGAAGTCCTCAAATTATGAACAAAAACTTTAAGCTTTAAGTGCATTATTGATAGATGTAAACTCTGCGATAAGCTTCCTGAGTCATCCATTCATGCTCTGTGGGAGTGTGAAACTATTCAAGCAGTGTGGAACCTGCATTTCGGGTGGGTGGACAGAACTCAAACTTTTGGATTTTCTTTTGACGAATTAATAAATTTTATTCGTGTGAAGCCTCAGTTCATGGAGTTATTTGCTACTACCTCTTGGTACATTTTGTTGTATATATAGGTATATACATAGATAGATTGTAATAAGAATGTTTGAGTTTGGAGAGTATTATTTCATGAAGTGAAAATTCAAGTTTTAATATTTTCTAAATGAAATTCAAGCTAAAGGATTTTCGATCGGTTGAAACTTTTGCTTGATCAATCAAAATGATGAAGAAAATAATCTTGGAGTCTCTAGATGATTGAATAGCTATTTGACTCTCCATACGTGTCTTTTAATAAAATATAACCCTATGAATATAAATAGAGGCTCATGTTTACTTGAAAAATAACACAAGAAATCTTGTGGTTATTCTCCAGAATTCCTATTTGTAGAACCTAACAACTTGGTTATATTCTAGGGACAAGTTTGCAATAACCCTTTAGCAACAAGAGGGTGGAGGCAAATATTATCTATTTCTGTTTGTCTTTTGTATTATCCTTATTCTTTCTTTATTATTCTGTGTATTATTCCCAACACATTTGGTTCCAAAGAAATAGGGTGAGGTTCAAAGAACCTGTGTTGCCGCTGTGCAATGTTGCAGGGGATGCCTATCAGTACTTAGCTACATATAAAATGGACAGCCACAACTAGTCAGACTTGTTAAGCAGGAAAACATCAAATGGAAACCACCTTCGCCTGGAATGTATAAGACAAACTTTGACGGTGCGGTATTTGAAGATTCAGGTGAGGCAAGAATTAGAGTGATTATTCGAAATTCTAGAGGTGTGGTTATGGCATCTCTAGCAGAAAAAAAAATTTGAATCCTTCTTCGATTGAGACGGTGGAACTTCTTACAGCTAGGGCAGCTATTATACTAGTATAGGAGCTCGGTTTTGAAAACTCCATCTTTGAAGGCGATTCTAAAATAATCATAAACTCCCTCTGGATCGGTGATCCGTTGAAGTCATCTATTGGTCATTTAGTATAAGACACTTTGTTCTTTGTAAACTCCCTTAGGAGTTGGTCATTCTCTCATATTAGTAGGCAAGGTAATGTTGTTGCATATGTCTTAGCTAGAGAGTTAGACTTTCTTTTTCTTTTGATGTTTGGATGGAATTTGTTCCTCTAGATGTATTTAATGTTTTAAGTGTTAATTTAATAGATCCTTAATAAAAAATTACGTTAAAGGTTTTCTATTTAAAAAAAAAGTGCATTACTGATAAATAAATGAAATGGAGAAAAAATACATTAAGGCTGCGTTTGTTTTGGGTGAAAATCATTTTCGGAAATGCTTTTCTGTAATTACGGGTGTTTGGTTGCGTACGGAAAATCAATTTTCCGGAAATTGATTTCAGTTGACCAGTGGTCAAGGGTGAAAATCACTTCCCTTTCTATTTTCACTTCAAATACTATTTTCCGAAAAACTGAGAAAAAGAGAGCACGAAGAGAGAGAGAGAGAGAAAGAAAGAGAGAGCCCAGCGCCCATTGCCGGCGACCACGAACCCACGAACCGCCGATCCAAGCCCAGAGCCCATCGCCGGCGACCACGAACCCAGTCCCCATCGCCTCATCGCAACGAGCAGACCCAGTCACACCTTCGATCCAGACCCAGCGAGTCGCACCGCGCCGCGCCGATTGAACCCAATCGCACCGGCGAGTCGAACCGCGAGTCGCACCGCGCTTGCCGATTGAACCCACTCGCCTCACCGCAATGAGCAGACCGGATTTGATGATTTTTTTTCTTTGGTTTTGTTTCTTTTGTGGCTTTTGATTGCCGGAGTTTGCTGCTGTGGGTTGAATTAGATTTTTGGTGATGTGTGGTGTTGGGATTTGGCTGTAATTTTGAAATTTTTTGTAACAAAATTTGTTTGGATGCTAAAAAAATAGCTGAGAAAATGTGAAAAATTGTAGGAAAAATAACGTTTTCAGAATAGAACCAAACACATGAAAATATTTTCTACAACAATTTTCATAATACAACCAAACACTTAAAAATATTTTTCTTTTTCGAAAAATAGCATTTCTGAAAAATAGATATTTTTCAAAAAATATTTTACGGGAACCAAACGGACCTAATTCAATAGATTTTTTGGGGGTGGGAAGTGGGGAGGGAATTCCTCATTATTTTATGAATCCTTTAAAAAACACTCAACAAATAAAATATATATACTAATGAAATTCCGCCCCTAAATTATGGGTTGTGATTTTCATGTATGTGTTACGTGGGTTGTGTGATTAGACTCGGAGGTGACATAAGCACGGGTCAAGTCCTCCAAATTGTAGCACGTGGATCACAACTGCATGTCAAGTCAAGTAGTGTGCTTAAATGTATTGTTAGGTAGATGAGCAAGGCATATAGTGGATCCGATCATGTGCATAGACTATGAACATATCTTTATTGAGAAACACGTGTCTAATAAATGACATGAACATGATGTGTAGCCGGTAGTTACCGGCTGGCGGCTGTTATCAAGAATTGCATGTAATTATCAAAAAAATGCCGATGATGGGACAGTTATTTGTAATTACCTAGCAATTGCTTGGTAATTATTTTTATTGATAATTCAATAATTATAACAATGACATAGGATCCGTTTAGATTGAACTTATTATTACTGAAACTAAAAATTGAAAATTGAAAATGAAAATACTGTAGCAAAATAATTTTTAAATGTGTGAATAGTACCGTGGGACCTATTTGTAATATTTTTTAGTGCGTGAATAGTGCTGTAAATAGTGATAAATAATGCGTGAACAGTGATTTTTGTCCCCTGCACAGTGAACCCATGTGATGTTACTGTTCACGCGCAGGGGAAAAAAAATCTGAAAACGCAAACTTGTAAACGCAGATGCTGAAACTGAACGGGTACATAGAGAAGTTTTTTTTATTTTTTATTTTTATACTAATTGTAGGGTCAGATTTTGCAGCCCAAGCCCAAGAAGGTGTGGATTTGGAGCCCGCTGAACCCGAAACAATAAATTTGTAGAGAGTGGGTGAAAGAGCTAGGCTAACAATGAAATAACAGTATCAAACAGCAATATTGGTGGGTGAATTTGTACTAATATCTGCTCGGACGGATGTAAATGTCACGTCCGAAGAGGTGTTATTCATTGATAAACTTGGGTTACAATTCTAGGAGCTACAGTAATGGAATACACTCTTGTTCTACTTCTGATTTTCGATCCCTTCTATCAGAGACACCTTTCTCTTATATAGTACTGCATTTCCACATCTTCACCGTCCACTTGTTCATCATCTAGACGCCCACTTGAGTGCATGTCCCATCATACTCCCCCTTTAGCCCTGTCTGAGTGGCGGTAGCTGAGAATGCACTGTTCAGGGGTCTTCTCCACATAAATGCGGGCAGGAAGGTAGGTGCAGTGCATTAAATGCGGTGGTTGAAGTCTGTCTCCTTGATATTTCTCTGTTCCTGTTACCTTCATGCGTGTCCGAGGCTCCTTTCCCTCTTAACACTTGTCAAACCGATCACTTGAACCTCCCATACACGTGTCGGGCAAAACTTCGTCGGATCCGAGGATATCGGACTCCTTGGACATATGAACATCTCCTCGGATAGTACACATGTCCGACCACAAACGTTCTCCCTTTACATGGGCCTCTGACTGAGTGTCTTCATCTCCTCGGACGAACAGTGTTCCTCATATAGGGCCTTGAGCTCAATACGTTGGGTTGGGCTTTTTCTCCCCCCACACTAATCATTGATTGATAATGTAATGCCAATGATTTTATTAAGGAAATTTTAAAGCTTTTTATAAATAAATAAAAAATGTTAGACAAGCCGTTATTGATAAATCTTGCACATTTAAATATTTAATTTTTTATGTATTAATAGTTGAAGGTAGAAAAATTTAAACCCGAGATGTTTTGGAATAAGTCAACCAAATGAGTTAAAACCTAAAATCTCTTGGCAGTTGGCACTTAAAGTTTGCTAAGTGAACCATTGCTAAAGTTTTGAATTATTTCTTTTCATAAGTGAACCAGCAATATATTATTAAACAACTAAGAGATTAAAAAAACAAAAACAAAATAAGGAACAATTGTCCGATCACGCATGCCTGGTGAGTCTTTTTCTCCTTTGGGTAAGAAAAACGTGTAGCAAAAATATTGAAAGCCAATTCTATATAATGAGCGTTCAATAATTTTCCTAAGATAAGACTGTTGTCTATACCAACTCCTCTCCAACACATTGATTTGGGCAAAATCAAGACAACCGAGAAAATTGAGAAAACACACTGATTCATGTGAACAGTGAACCCTTGTATCAAATCTTATTTTACCAACCAAAACCAAATCCAACTTCTTCTAACTTGGTCTGTTTGAGATCCACTTATTTTGCTGAAACTGAAAACTTTTATTGAAAATACTATAAACAAAAGTAAAAGTTAGTTGAAATAGTATAGTGAGACCTATAAATAGTACTAAAAATGCAATAGAGCCCATGAATAGTAGTAAAAATAAGTTGAATAGTAAAATAAACTGACTTTTTAATTTGGAGCCAAACACACACTTGGTCAATGACACTGATTTCACATTTCAGCAAGGCATGGGTGGTTATGTAGAGTTTGCTAATACTATAATGGAAAATTATTATGTATTCCGTAAGTATATTCTTCTTTCTCATATCATGTAGATCCCATAGTAAGTGAGATGTAACCTATATGAAAGAGAGAAAATATATTCTTGAAATACATAATAACAACCCTACTATAATAAAATAAGCTGTATACAAAATTGAATGATTGATTTCTGCCCTCTATCTACTACCTGATTCTCCTCCTAATTAATTGTAGGGACCGGTTTCGGGCACTTCTACGGGTTGAGAGAGTGGACCCAAGCCCAGCTAACCCTGCAATGAATTTATAGAGAATGGGTTCAAGAACTAGGCCCTAGTGAGGAATGCAGCGGCCATGCATGGTTGTACGTGAGTGCCTAATAACTTAAACGTTAACTGGGATGCACAATAATGCTCCTCGGACGTGCCTTACAAAGCTTGGAGTTCTTATTATTTCTTTGAAGAAAGGTTACAAGGTTTCAGAGAATACAAGCTGCTATAGTATTTCTTCCCTCTGGTTTTTCCGTCCGTCCCCCCTTCAAGTGGGACTTCTTACATTATATACATCTCTCTCAGTTGATCCTAGCCCTACATTTGTTGATCAGCCAGGCCACCACTTGAGAGCCTGTCCCATCAGCCGCATTCTCATCCCTCCTGTGGGTTGCAGCGCCCAAGACGGCACTGTTCAGGGGTCCTATCCTCATTAATGCGGCCAGGGCGTTAGTTGAGGGCATTAAATGTGGAGGTGACAGTTCATCTGGGACATGCTCCTCCACCATGCTTCCTTCGCTGGTGCTTGATACTTGCTTTTTGCTCCTTGGATGCTCAGGGAGATTCCCCTTGAGGGTGTGCTGCTTGTCCACTTTCTGATCTAGGACGTCCGAGGAAGTTATCATCCTCGGCACTATTTCCTGGGCAGCTGGGCTATACACTTTCGTCCTCGGACCTTGGACGCGTCCTCGGCGTGGGCCTTTGGGCCTGGTTCGAAGTGGGCCGGGGTTGCCTGACTCTTTCTGGCCCCACAATAGCCCCTCAAAATCTTGCTGTCCGCATCCTCGGGCGGAAAGGAGGATTTTGACATCCTCGGACCTACTCCGTGTCCAATCGAGTCTTGTCCCTCGTCAGCGTTGGAGCCTTTTCATCTGCCCAAGGTGCGTTACTGACGCTTCGGTGCGCGTAACGTGTCCTGCATTAAATTCGGGCGGCTCTGTGCTCCCCACGTTCAACGGGCAGATGACAATCTAACGGTAGGGATGCACCTAGCATTTATGGGCGGGAAAACTCGCGCGGCTCTTCGATCTGGGGTATAAATACCCATTCGAACCGCTTTCCCCTTTTTTCATTCACAATCAAGAGCTCTTGCGCCTTCATTCTGAGTCCAGCAAAATTTCCACCTACATCTCCAGCATAAAAAGCCTGTCCGAGGAGCTTCTCCTCACTTCTGTAAGTCGCTCTATCCCTCTCTGAGCTTTCTTCCTCTTTACTCCTCCTTCTCTTTTATTTGCTCTTTCTTTAGCTCTCTTAGGCGTCATTTGGGATGGGTAGGCTTAAGAAGTATGTCTACACTGAAGAGGCGATGGAGAAATTCATCGCCGATTATAAGATACCGGCCAACGTGGGCTTGAGGTATTGTGAGGAAGGGGAGTGGCTCCTTCGAAGGCAGGAGGGCGAGGTGGTGATTCCCATCATCGCCTTCCTCGAAGGTGGCATGAGAATCCCCATGGGGCCGGTGACGAGGGGCTACCTTACATACTTCCGGTTAACCCCCACCTAGTGCGCCTCCAACATCTTCAGAATTCTGGGTTGTGTGGACGCTCTGAACGAGAAGATGGGGCTAAGGTTGACCCATCACGACGTGAACTACTGCTACAATCTTCAACACCTGAAGAACAAGTCGTACTACATGAGGACGAGGGACGATAGGGTCCGGCTTATCCAGTGCCTCCCTGAGTCCAACAAGGGGCTGAACGAAGATTTTCTCATCGTGTCCGGAGGGTGGCACGATGGCCTTCACTGCCCGACGACAGAGGGGACACCAGGTGGGGCAGTGGGAGTAGGAGGGGTTTCAAAGATTCTAACTTGTTTCATGCGTCATTTCTTTTTTGCACTGTTTGGTTACTAACGTGAATGTGTTTTCTTTCTGCAGATCCGCACGCCTTCACGCGCCACTTCAACCTGATCAACAGGGAGGATTTGCAGAAGGTGCTCAGGTCAGCGGTTTTCGAAAACGAAGCTGACCATCAAGTTAGAGCCGCTCACAAAATTTTGGGGTACACCCTGCTCCAAAAATCGTTCGCGGCCCCAAAGTACGTGATCAGAGCAAAGGATCCTCGGCTGCAGAAAATAACTGTGACCGAGGACGGGTTCGAGTTTCCCGAGGATCCCTCCACTTCAGAAAGCGTCACATTAGCAGTCCCCTCTTCCTCCCACACATTCTCAGAGGCCGCAGAAGAGAACTTAGAGAGGAAAGGGGAAGTTGCAGATTTTGGTCTTGCCGAGGACGATTTTGACGTGTTTGAACAAGTCCACCAGTCCGAGGACCCTTCTGGAGACTTGGGTGATCCTCGTCTAACCGAAGCAGACCTCCTAGTGTCAGTGACATCTTCTCGGCTTGAGATGGGTTACAAGAAGAAGCCCGAAGCCAGCCTGCTCGACCTAATAGAAGGGCAACCGGGGAAGTCCAAGCCAAAGCTTCCTCCTTCTCCAAAGACTCGTCCTGCCCAGACCAGGTCGGCCTCTACTCAATCTAGGCCTCCTCCTCCTCCGCCTCAGACGAACCCGTCGTCCAGGCACGAGCCTGCTGATCCTAAGCAGAAGAAGGATAAGGGCAAGAGGCCCATTGAGGACAAATCTGGGCCCACGCGGGAGGGAGATGACACTCGGCGGCCCTCAAAGCAGCTGAGGATAGGCTCCAAAGCCCAGGACAAACAGGTCGATGCCCAGCCCGAGGTTCAGGCCTGGCTCCCCGCCCCAATGCTCCGTGGGGCACCTTTGAGGGATGACTCCTCCCTCAGGGATTTTAGAGAGGGCGAAGGCGCGTACGTGGCCGACGCGGTGGAGAGATGCCTGCTACTTCCTGCGGACATGGCGCAGCTGGGGACCATGAGGAGTAGGGAGGTCTTCCTCAGCCTCAAGCGATACTTGGGGATGGTAAGACCCTCAACACTTGCGTTTTTTCTGGCTTCAATTTTTTTCTGCCTTTCTTTCTTTTTTTGAGCTCGGCTTATTATGTATCCGTTTTGTTTGGCAGACTGTCCAGGCCACCTATAGGCTGGAGGAGGCGGCCCATGATCATGGAAAGGCCATGGAAGCAGAGCGTGAGAAGCGCTTGGAGGCCACTCGGACCCTCCAGACCTCCGAGGACGACCTTGCCAAGGCCAGGGAGGAGCTGAAGGCAATGACCAGGGCTCGGGACAGCGTAGTGTCAGGCCTTGAGGGTGCCCAGAAGCAGGCCGAATCTCAGACGAAGCATCTGGGTGAGGTAGAGGAGCAGCTGAAGCTCGCCGAGGAGCTGATAGCTGGCCTGACGAAGAAGATGGCTGATGCTGAGGAGGCCAAGAGGGTGGCTGAATGGGCCCAAGAGGAAGCTGTGAGGGCCAAGTTTGAGGCAGACCAAGGTAGGGAGGAGGTCTGGGCCATTAAGGAGGAAGCAAAGGAGGCAGCCTATGCTGCCGGGGCAACTGAGACAGCAGCTGCCTACAAATCCCAAGTCCCTGAGTTATGCAGGCGCTACTGCTCCCAGACTTGGGGTGAAGCCCTCAAACAGGCTGGGGTGGAGGCCTCTTCTGACCTGTGGAATGAGGAGAGTGTGTACTACCCCCTGCCATCCGCGAGGCTGCCCTAGATGGCTCTGAGGCCGAGGAGGCCGCTGTGGAAACTGCTGCTACTCCAGGTGAGGGGGCCTCGGACGCTGGACCCACTGGTGAGCCAGTTCAAGGGAGTAATCCTCCCGTGGTGGTTGACTGAGTGAAGGCTCTAACGAGGAAGTGCCCCAGCAGGTTGTAAAGCCCTCCCCCGATGCCCAGGTTTCTTCTGCTGAGGGGGCAGCTATTCCTGCCGTGCCTCTGCAGGCCATCCCACTCAGTCAGAGCTCAGAGGATCCTGAGGCTGCTATGGGCCAGCCACCCACCGGAGCGGGCAATTAAGTGGAAGGAGTAGGCTTCTTGGCGCCTCTGCTTTACCCCCTTTTGGACATCGCAAGGACGCATCTACCCTGTCTTTGCTTCTGTTTTGTTATTCATTTTGTTCTTGTTCTTTTTTTTTTTTTGAACGGTGTAGTGTGACTCTTACCATGTAATTTCTTTGGACTTAATGAAATGCGAGCTTTATTTCTCTATTCTGACTTATGCTGGCTATTTGTTAATTTGCGCGTTATCCGCTCTTCCTTCTTTTTTTTTTACTTGCATAATTTTAACTTCAATTGTATCTCGGCCAATCGCGGCATCAATTATTATAACGAGAGGGCATGTATGCTCGGGCGGACCTTTCGTGTCCTAAGGACCAGGTAGAATTTCTTCGAGTAGACACTTAGGATCCCTTTGAAGTAATTAGTTTCCCCATAGGCTTGAGTCCGAGGACCATGCAGTGCCTTGGTTCTGTCTAACACTTGGTCTTCTGAAGTAGTTAGTTTTCCCATAGGCCTGAGTCCGAGGACCATACAGTGCCTTGGTTCTGTCTAACACTTGGTCTTCTGAAGTAGTTAGTTTTCCCATAGGCCTGAGTCCGAGGACCATGCAGTGCCTTGGTTCTGTCTAACACTTAGTCTTCTGAAGTAGTTAGTTTTCCCATAGGCCTGAGTCCGAAGACCATGCAGTGCCTTGGTTCTGTCTAACACTTAGTCTTCTGTTCTTCTGTAAGTAACTAGTTTCCCCATAAGTTTGAGTCATTGGACCATGCAAGACCTTGGTTCTGTCTAATACCCAGGGATATTTGAGTGGTTAGTTTCCCCATAGGTTTGAGTCCGAGGACCATGCAAGACCTTGGTTCTGTCTAACGCTTTAGTTCTTCTGTAAGTAACTAGTTTCCCCATAGGTTTGAGTCCTTGGACCATGCAAGACCTTGGTTCTGTCTAGTACCCAGGGATATTTGAGTGGTTAGTTTCCTTATAGGTTTGAGTCCGAGGACCATGCAAGACCTTGGTTCTGTCTAACGCTTCAGTTCTCCTGTAAGTAACTAGTTTCCCCATAGGTTTGAGTCCTTGGACCATGCAAGACCTTGGTTCTGTCTAGTACCCAGGGATATTTAAGTGGTTAGTTTCCCCATAGGTTTGAGTCCGAGGACCATGCAAGACCTTGGTTCTGTCTAACGCTTCTGTTCTTCTATAAGTAACTAGTTTTCCCATTGGTTTGAGTCCGTGGACCATGCAAGACCTTGGTTCTGTCTAGTACCCAGGGATATTTGCCGTTGGGACGCGAGACATGTAATCATGATAGGCAGAACATCTGAATCAAAAGAGACTTCTTCATTAATAGTAATACCTTTTTAGGTTATTTACATTCCATGGACGAGGTACAGGTTTGTCATCTAAATCTTCTAAATAGTATGCTCCTACCCCTGCTACTGAGGTAATTCGGTAGGGCCCCTCCCAGTTGGGTCCGAGCTTTCCCCAAGAAGGGTTCTTGGCAGCTCCTACGACTTTTCTCAGCACCAGGTCCCCCGGTGCTAGTGGTCTGAGCTTTACATTGGCGTTATATCCTTGCTTGAGCTTTTGCTGGTAACAGGCCAGCTGGATCATTGCTCGCTCTCTTCGTTCGTCTACCAGGTCCAGGCTCCGCCCTAGCAGTTCATCATTGCTGCCTAGAGTGAAGGAGCTCGTTCTTAGCGTCGGGAAGTTTGTTTCCAGGGGGATCACCGCCTCGGCGCCAAAAGTCATGGCAAAAGGTGTTTCCCCCGTTGATCACCGGGGCGTAGTTTGGTACATCCAGAGGACGTGGGGCAGCTCCTCTACCCATCTCCCCTTGGCATCATCCAGTCTCTTCTTAAGCCCATTGACGATGACCTTGTTGACAGCCTCGGCCTGTCCGTTTCCCTAAGGGTAGGCTGGCGTTGAGTACCTGTTTGTGATCCCAAGTTCGCAACAGTACCTCCTGAAGGCCTTGCTATCGAATTGGAGCCCATTGTCCGAGATGAGGGTATGAGGGACCCCAAATCGTGTAACTATGTTCCTCCAAAGGAATTTCTTTACGTCTACGTCCCTGATGTTGGCCAGTGGCTCGGCCTCGACCCACTTGGTGAAGTAGTCCGTGGCCACCAACAGATACTTCTTATTCTTGGGTGCTCTGGGGAAAGGTCCCACAATGTCCAAGCCCCATTGGGCGAACGGCCATGGACTGGACAAAGGATTGAGGACCCCTCCTGGCTTATGGATGTTTGGGGCGAACCTTTGGCACTGGTCACACTTCTTGACATACTCCTGGGCCTCTTGCTGCATTCTCGGCCACCAGTATCCTTGTGTGACGGCTCGGTGCTCCCACAGATTCCTTCGTGCAGCTCTTCGAGAAAGAATTCTGCCGCTTCGGGGTGGACGCACAGCAGATATGGCCCAAAGTAGGAGCGCCTGTATAGTTTGTGATCCTTGGACAACCAGAACCGAGGAGCTTTCCTTCGTATCTTTTCTGCCTCTGACCTCTCCTCAGGCAGGACATCATCTTTGAGGAATCTCACTATGGGGTCCATCCAGCTGGGACCCATCTCAACTTGATGGACGGGGATCACTCCCTTTGGCACTTCACTCGCCCTCTCCAGGTGCTCCACAAGTATGATCCGAGGTAGAGCCTCTACCGAGGAGGTTGCGAGTGTGGCTAGTGAATCGGCATGACTGTTCCCACTCCTAGGAATATGGGACAAGCTAAAGAGGCCAAACTCCAACTGCAAGCGCTTGACTTGGCTCAGGTATTCTTGCATTCTCGAATCTCTAGCCTCCATCTCCCCCTTACCTGTCCTACCACCAATCTCGAGTCTGAGAACATCTCTATCGACTTTCCTCCCATCTTCTGTACCATGACCATCCCTTGCAGTAATGCCTCGTATTCGGCCTCGTTGTTTGTGGCCGTGAATCCGAGCCTCAGGGACTTCTCTATGACATGATCTTCAGGGGATACTAGGACCAGCCCCATTTCGGACCCCCTTTGGTTTGCCGCGCCATCAACATATACCTTCCAACATGGGGACTCCGGGATGGAGATTGCCCCAACTGATTTCTCATCACAGCTCTTCTCCTCGGCTGTCACTTCTACGACTGGTTCAGCGAACTCGGCCGTCAAATCTGCCAAAACCTGACCTTTTATGGAGGTCCGAGGCATGTACTTGACGTCGAAAGCACCCAGAATTGTGTTCCACTTCGCGATTCTTCCTGTGTAGTCAGCGGTCCGGAGTACAGATTTTAAGGGCAATCGGGTTAGGACAACCACCGTGTGAGCTTGGAAGTAATGGGGGAGCTTTCTCGTGGCGTGGACCACAGCCAGTATGGCTTTCTCTAATGGTAGGTATTTGACCTCCGCTTCGTGCAGCGACTTGCTGACGTAGTAAACTGGCTTTTGAACGCCATTGTCTTCCCGTACTAGTACTAGGCTCACTGCGTGGGGCGCCACCGCAAGGTATGCGTATAGGACCTCGTCGGCCTCAGGATTGGACATGATAGGCGGCCGGGATAGATACTCCTTGAGTTGCTGGAAAGCTACGGCACAATCCTCGGACCACTCAAATCCTTTCCACTTGTTGATCAGGAGGTAGAAGGGCCTGCACCTGTCAGCCGACCTGGAAATGAATCGGTTCAGCGCCGCGATCATCCCAGTAAGCTTTTGGACCTCTTTGGGGTTCTGCGGAGGCTTCAAATTATGAATGGCCTTGATTTGGTCAGGGTCGACTTCAATCCCACGGTGGGTGATCATGTATCCCAAAGACTTGCCAGAGCCTACGCCAAACGAGCATTTTGAGGCATTAAGGCGAAGCTTGTGCTTTCTCACGACGTCAAATGTGCGGCCGAGGTCCTCCAAGTGCTCGGACACCAGTTTGCTCTTCACCACCATATCGTCAACATAGACCTCGATGCTCTTGCCCAACATCGGCTCAAACATTCTCGTCATCATCCTCTGGTAGGTGGATCCGGCGTTTTTCAGGCCAAATGGCATAACCTTGTAGTGGTAGTTCCCAATGGGCGTCACAAAGGCTGTCTTCTCTTGGTCCTCCAAAGCTAGTGGGATTTGATGATAGCCCTGAAAGGCATCTAGGAAGCTCATCCGAGGATGGCCTGCCGTCACATCTACTAGCTGATCTATTCGTAGCATTGGGAAGGGGTCCTTTGGGCATGCTTTGTTCAGGTCTGTGAAGTCTACACAAACCCTCCACTTCCCACTTTTCTTCTTGACCACCACAGTGTTGGCCAACCATTCGGGGTAAAAGACCTCTTTGATAGCCCCCGCGCGCTTAAGCTTATTGACCTCTTCCCTGATTGCATCCACGTGCTCCTTCGACGGGCGCCGGGGTGGCTGCTTCTTGGGGATCACGGATGGGTTGACGTTAAGGTGGTGACAGATGAAGGATGGATCAATCCCAGGGGCATCGCAGGGGTCCCATACGAACACGTTAAGGTTCCTTTTGAGGAATTCAAGTAACTCCTCCTTCTCCTGGGGAGGCTGTTGGGCCCCGACCTGGAAGAACTTCTCCGGGTCATCGTCAATTACCACCTTCCCCAGGTCCTCACATTTAGCGTCCTCGGCAGGTGTATCAGGAGGCGCCACCAGGGTCTTTGATTGCTATAAACCTTCCTCGGCGGGGGCCGAGGGCTGTGCATCAAGCCGATAGGATATGGCAGCCACCGTGCACTGCCTTGCTGTGGGCTGGCAGCTTCGGATCTCCAGAACCTGATCCCCTGATGGGAATTTCAACTTCTGGTGCAAGGAGGAGGCTACGCCCCCCAAGGTGTGTAGCCAGGGCCTTCCTACGATGGCCGTGTAGGGGGAGTACGTGTCCACCACTACAAAGTTCACCTCCACCACCTCTGGGCCTGTCTGTATGGGCAGCCTGGTCATGCCCTTTGGGGTGACGAGCTTTCCGTCGAAGCTCATTAGGGGGGAGCTATAAGGTGTGAGGTCCTCCGGTTTTAGCCTCAGCCCCTTGTAGAGGTCTGGATACATGACCTCGGCTGCGCTGCCACCATCCACCACCACTCTTTTCACGTCGTAGCCCCCGATTCTGAGGGTAACGATTAGAGCGTCATCGTGAGGCTGGGTTGTCCCAATCTTGTCCTCCTCCGAGAAACTCAAGGCTGGGGGAAAACTCCTCCTAGATCTCTTCGGCCCTGTCCGAGAGCCCTCGGTAGGCAGTTGGGCCACAGACAACACTCGCGAAGGGCATGTGCCTGTTCTTCCTAGCGCCGCCAAGATTACATTGATCGTCCCAGCGGGCTGCCCCATGGCAGCGTCCCTCCGAGGCTCTTGGTAGGTCTGGCCTTGCTGGCCGCTGGAATGGTGCAGAAGGTGCTTCAGCTTTCCCTCCCGGACTAGCTGGTCCAGGTGGTTCCAGAGGTTCCTGCAGTCCTCCGTCGCATGTCCGTGGTCCTGGTGGTATTGGCAGTAACGGTTCTGGTTGCGCTTATCAGGTTCTCCAGACATCTTAGTCGGCCACCTGAAATATGGCTCGTTCTTTATCTTTTCCAACACCCTATGTACGGGTTCTCGGAATACGGCACCGACAGTCTGGGCATTGGTCGCCTCGGATTGCCCACCGAAATCCCTCCTCGGGCGGGCGTTGCTATACCGGTCCGACCTGAAATCCCTCATCTCCTGAGGGATAACCTTCTCCTTACCCTTGCCCTGTAGCATATCTTCCTCTACCCGCTTGTACTTGTCGATCCGATCCATCAACTGCCGCACGCTCGTGGCGGGCTTACCGGTTAAGGACTTCCTCAGGTCGTGCCCCATTGGTAGTCCATTCTGGAATGTATTGATGGCGAAAGCGTCGTACTTGCCGTCCAGCTCATTGTAAATCTCCCAGTACTTGTCCGAGTAAGCCTTGAGGGTCTCCCCGTCACGCATGGATAGGGACAGTAATGCGCTCATGGGCCGAGGAGGCCTGCTGTTCGTAACAAAGCGGGAACCAAAAGCCTGGGTCAGCTGCCTGTACGAGTCTATGGAATTCGTCCTTAGACCGTTGAACCACCTCATTGCCACGGGTCCCAAGCTGGATGAGAAGACTTTGCACATCAGCGCCTCGTTCTTAGAGTGGACAGCCATCCTCTGGTTGAACTGGCTCACATGCTCCACGGGATCCGTTTTACCGTTGTAAGCAGTGAAGGTTGGCTGCTGGAACCGCCGAGGAAGCACTGCCTCCTCTATACGACGCGTGAAGGGCGACTTGGAGAGCTGATCCAGCGCCTTGCTCATGGCGTCACCCCCTAAGCCCCTGGGGGTTGGGTTGGCACGCCTACGCCTCTGGTAGCGCTCCTCCTCGTGGGAGAAAGTCTCGCTGGGGGGGGGTTCTTGACCTTTGCCTGTATTCGTCATCACTTTCGTCGTCAGAGGGCAGGTCAGGGCTGGGTTCAGACCGTCTTCGCTGCGCACGGCGCAACTTCCTCTTCAGATCATCTATCTCGCGCTGCATGGCCACCTTATCATCCTTTCCCTGGGAAGCGTGGCTATGGGCCTCTTCCGATCGCGTGGCCTGGCCATTGTCGCGCTTCTGGGGAACGTGCCCGTCCCGGCGGGTTTGGCTTCCGCTCGCGGTTGAGGTATGCACGCTTCCTTCTTGAAATCGTCCGTTCTCGTTCTGACCGCCCCCGGGGTCGCCATAGTTGCCCTGGTGCCGGGATTTAGCCGGTTCAGGTCGATGGGGGTTTCCTTGGTGAGGGCCTGATCCTACCATGCTCGACTGTTGTCCTTACTAACGCACAAGTTCTTCCCACAGACGGCGCCAATTGTAGGGACCGATTTCGGGCACTTCTACGGGTTGAGAGAGTGGACCCAAGCCCAGCTAACCCTGCAATGAATTTATAGAGAATGGGTTCAAGAACTAGGCCCTAGTGAGGAATGCAGCGGTCATGCATGGTTGTACGTGAGTGCCTAATAACTTAAACGTTAACTGGGATGCACAATAATGCTCCTCGGACGTGCCTTACAGAGCTTGGAGTTCTTATTATTTCTTTGAAGAAAGGTTACAAGGTTTCAGAGAATACAAGCTGCTATAGTATTTCTTCCCTCTGGTTTTTCCGTCCGTCCCCCCTTCAAGAGGGACTTCTTACATTATATACATATCTCTCAGTTGATCATAGCCCTACATTTGTTGATCAGCCAGACCACCACTTGAGAGCCTGTCCCACCAGCCGCATTCCCATCCCTCCTGTGGGTTGCAGCGCCCAAGACGGCACTGTTCAGGGGTCCTATCCTCATTAATGCGGCCAGGGCGTTAGTTGAGGGCATTAAATGTGGAGGTGACAGTTCATCTGGGACATGCTCCTCTACCATGCTTCCTTCGCTGGTGCTTGGTACTTGCTTTTTGCTCCTTGGATGCTCAGGGAGATTCCCCTTGAGGGTGTGCTGCTTGTCCACTTTCTGATCTAGGACGTCCGAGGAAGTTATCATCCTCGGCACTGTTTCCTGGGCAGCTGGGCTTTACACTTTCGTCCTCGGACCTTGGACGCGTCCTCGGCGTGGGCCTTTGGGCCTGGTTCGAAGTGGGCCGGGATTGCCTGACTCTTTTTGGCCCCACATTAATGTATATAAATTATTGTTGTACTTTGCCCGAAATGGTTGACTTTCTTCATGTAGATCCCATAGTAAGTGAGACGCGACCCATATAAAAGAGAGAATATATTCTCGAAGTACATTATAACAACCCTACTATAATAAGAGGACAAAACTTAGGTACAATACTTTACGTGTAGTTCCTTAAGTTCATTTCTTAAGATTCTGATATGTGGATACTTAACTAAAAAATAAAGTTCCATCCCATGAGAAAAAATCCACATGACAGAATTTTAAGAGGGGAATCTAACGAACAGCACCTAAGTACTGTATCTAAGTCTTGCTCATAATAAAATAAGCCGTATACAAAATTGAATGATTGATTTCTACCCTCTATCTACTACCTGATTCTCCTTCTAATTAATGTATATAAATTATTTTTGTACTCTGCTTGAAATGGTTGACTTTCTTCATGTAGATCCCATAGTAAGTGCCCGTTTGGCTTGGGCTGATTAGCTGAAATGCACGTTTGCGTTTCAGCCTTTTTTTTTTTTCACGGGTTTGTGTCAACTTTTTTACTGTTTATTTACTGTTGCGGCTACTGTTCATGAACAGTAGCCGCAATATTTGACTTTTTCCAAAAATTTCACTGTTTATGGACCCACAAATTTCACTTTTTAGCAACTTTTTCATTAAAAATGGGTCTCACGGTACTATTTACACATTTAAAAATTATTTGCTACAGTGTTTTTCAGTTTTCAGTTTTCAGCTGTATCCAAACGGATCCTAAGTGAGACGTGACCTATATGAAAGAGAGAGAATATATTCTTGAAGTACATAATAACAACCCTACTATAATAAAATGACAAAACTTAGGTACAATACCTTAGGTGCAGTTCCTTAGGTTCATCTTTTAAGATTTTGACATGTGGATACTTAACTAAAAAATAAAGTTTTATCCCATGAGAAAAAATCCACATGACAGAATCTTAAGAGGGAAATCTAACAAACAACATTTAAGTACTGTATCTAAGTCTTGCTCATAATAAAATAAGCCGTATACTAAATTGAATGATTGATTTCTACCCTCTATCTACTACTTGATTCTCCTTCTAATTAATGTAGAAACGAAAATATGGTTTTCGCCTATAAATTATTGTTGTACTCTGCCTGAAATGGTGGACTTTCTTCAGTGTAGTGTACTAGTGCCAGAACTCATAGTCTGACTTAGCATTTTTTCTTGAGGAAAGACCAACCGACTTGTTACTTTAGAATTAAGATAATGGTACAGAGGTTGGTAAAACAAAACTATAATATGACCAGCTTAGTTTGATCAGGGAACTGCATTAAAGTTTTGGTTACGGGTAATTACATTTGGAAGGGGAAAAAAAATTAATACTATGCTTTGATATCCTTCTAATTTAAGTATGCGACAAAATAGTATTCAAAACTATCTGAAAACATGGCACCCACAAGAGAATCAACAACAACGCCACTTTAGACATGCGTCTATCGCATCATTAATGGGTTGATATTGGAATTGGAAATATGACCAAAGTCAGGAATCCAATTTCCAATACTTCAAAGTACTCAGTTTCATACTATGTAGTCCACTTACGCTTGATTCTTAAAATATACTATATATATATATATATATATTAATAATAAATAAATAGTCCACTTATTCTTCCATCTCCATGGAAAGCAAACCGTTGGCCCAACTAGTTTGACGTTTGACCTTGGCCTTGTTTAAAGATGGGAAAATGGAATGTGAATTCGTTCATGTGTAAGGATTGGAGAGAGAGAGAGAGAGAGAGAGAGAGAGAGAGAGAGAGAGAGAGAGAGGGGAACGGGTGCGGACTTTTGATTTTTGACCAACCTATTAAACGGTGACGGAGGAAATTATTCATGTGTAGTTTTTGTAGTATGACTTTATTAATTAGTCATTTGACTTTAAAAAAAAAAAAGTGATTTGTTTTAATATAATTACACACAAATGGTCTTATAAATCATTACATAGTAGGTAGGAGGAGATTTCTCAAACTGGCCGGGAACTAATCCTTGTTTATCTAGAAAATGATACTATTGATTGGACAAAGTTTGGAGAAATCTTCTTTGACTCACTACATAACGATTTATATGTATATTATTTAATCAAGTCACACAATTCATTAAAAATGTCATGAGACTAAAAATACACGTGGATGATCAATTCAACTGCCACATAGTGGGTTAGAGAAAAATTCATTACAAAATGTTTGAAGGTAAATATTTTCCTCTGTGATTGGGAAAATTGCACTAGACTCCCTTGAAGTTTTTTGTTAGTACACTCACCTCCTCTCCTCTCTACTTTGTAATAAGACACACATCTTCTCTAAAATACAAACTATTTATATCAACTTCTGTTAAATGATTGAAAAAAATGCACTAAAAATCCTATTTAGAAAAAAAAAAAAAAAAAAAAAACTTTGAAAATTTTCAAATTTCCTAATGGAAGGGTGTGGATGATAGTTTAAGTGGAGGGTATACTATGAAATTCAAGATTTTTTAAAGTATTTTTTTTCTCAATTATTTGGGAGAGGTCTATTTAAATAGTTTGCATTTTAAGAAATACAAGTCTTTTATTCTATATATGAGTGTAATAAATAATAGTGGAAAAACTTGGGAAGATAAGTTCAATTTACCCCATTGTGATAGGACTATAAACGTCCTTGCAAGTTTGGGCTGTGAGGCCGCAGGCCCATTATATTTAAGTTTGAGTCAGGCCCATGTTACTCAATTCAGTTTTAGCCTTCTCTCGATAAATTATGAGATCAACATGGTGGACAAGTGATATGGTCCACCATTCTACTAAAAAATTGCTACTTGTTTAAAATTGTTAGTTAGAAAATTTTTTAAACAGAAATTAATTACTGAGTGAAAATTTGTTAGTGGAATGGTTTACATGTGCTGGTTAAAGAGCACTCTATCATTTCTCCTTGTCTCTCGCCTTTTCAAAATTACCCATCGGCTCCCAAATTTTCCTCGCAATCGCGCGGGAAAATTCCTTCACAGAGTTTCTCTCCAATGGAGTTTGCTTCAGTTCACCCAATCTGTCTGCATGTAAGTCAAATTCTCCAATCCCTAAAAAAGAAATCTCAAATTTCTTCATGGATCGCAACCCATTTCTGATATCTATTGCTTACAGTTAATTTCTTATGCGATTCAAAGATGCCGACTGTCCGAAGATTTATGCAGACTCTCTGTTGTTCTCAAACGCTCTCCAAATTCCGATCCTCTCCTTCTTCGCATTTCAAGTCTCTCTCTCTCTCTCTCTCTCTCTCTCTCTCTCTCTATTAACTTGATTTTACTTTGAGTATTGTGATAAATTTGCAAAATCGCTCCTAGTTTCATAATGTCGCAGAGAAGGTAACGGAGGCTAAAACTACGTCGTTTTAATTCCAATATTGTCGATAAACGTTTCCTTTTTTGGCTAAGTGAATTTCTATATTGATTCTTAAGAGATTAAAGTTGAGAAGGTTCAGAGGTGTGTGACAAGAGGTTTTTTTTTTTTTTTTTCTCCGTAATGAGCAGTTTCGGATACCGGGATTGGAAGCTGCCTGGAGGAGTTTCAGGGCTTGGAGTTTCCGAGGGAAGCCGTTAATGCCGAAAAGTGGGGTAAGTAGAGAGAACTGAGGTTCAATTAATGCTAACATTGGCTGTAGTCGTTTTCTTGTTGGAAAAACTGTATAGTTATTTGAATTTGTGGGGAAAATGCTTTTGTTTATACGCAATTGTTTGATGGGTGGTTTGATTGGTTTCGGGCATTGTGATGCAGATGGAGTGCTTTCTGTCAGAACCACGAGTAAGTTTCTTTTTCTAAGGGTAATTGTGCTTTGATGTGATATAAAAACTTTTCTGAAAACAACTACTTTTATGTACCATGAGCAAGGTTGCTTATGAATTACTTTGTGATTGTGCATCACACATGTTTGGTTTAGGGTTATCAATTAATTTTTCATTGACCATGTGGATGAATTATCGTAATTCTTGGAACCGAGAAGGCCAGATTCTTGTGGTGTGTTTGGATAGCGGGATTTGGGCATGTGAATTTGGATTTGAGTGATTAAAATCCAAGGCATTTCAAATCTATTGATTTAAAATCCAATTCCAAATTCAAGTTTCCAAACGCAACCTTGAAAATTCTTATTTGAATTCATATATATATATATATCTATATATATATTATTTCGTTTCGTTTGAATGTTTAGCATCTATTTTAGTGTTGCTGGTGTTATTTGTGGAGATTGCAGGCATATGTGACAATGAGGTATTTAATTATCAGTTAAATCTAAAAGAAAGTGCGTCTGCCAGGAGGCTGACTAGGCTACCTTCAAACCCTAAGAATGGTGTGAAATTCAGGCATGCAAGTTAATTGAACTTTTAAGTTGTTGATTTATAGATTACCTTGTCATAATTATTTGATGATTTTTTTTCCCAGCGGGACCGAAGTATGCCTTTCCATCTCCGAAAGTCTTGATGTTTTACTGGCGGAGATCAATTGTTTCTTTCAAAAGGTCTGTCATCCCTATTCTGCAGATTCAGTTGTTTCTTTTCTGTCAAACAATGTAGGTTTATAATTTGTAACTTGCTCTTTTGACTACCTGCAAGTACCTGATCAGATTGCTTGTCAACTTTTGAATAATTATCGTTGTCTTGCAAAAAAAAAAAAAAAAAAAAACATACATGGTCTTGAAAATGATTAAAGAAAGGACTTGAGATTACAGTGATGTAGTATTGTTTATGTTGAACATCTCTCTCTCTCTAATATATTTGACAAGGCTAGCGGTTAAGTTAATGGAAGAATTTAAGATCACAGTGACTTAGTATTATTCTTGCTGGGACATAGTTCTTTTGTTTTTACATGGCTAGTAGTGGTTGAATCAAGTTAAGTGTTGGATGCACTTTTAAAGCAATTTGAGGATCCTTAAAATCTTAGTTGATTGGAATATGGTGTCTTTTGTTCTAATTGATTGATAATAGATTGCTTCACTGTTTACATTTCTTAACTCACTTTCCATACTTCTTATTTCTTAACTCACTTTCCATACTTCTTTGTCAAGTGCTTGATTGATAATAGATTGCTTCAATGTTTACATTTCTTAATTAACTCACTTTCCATACTTCATCAAGTGCTTGTTGAAAACCTTTTCTTCAGTTTTCTCTTTAATTACTCTAATCTGTTCCCTATTGGTTTTGCAGATGCTTGTTCTAAAGATTCCTGTGAGTCCTATTTACTATTCTTGCTTTACGTAATAAATATTTTCATGTTATTAATCATCTTGTACTTCGTGAAAAGAACTGAAGAAATTTTTTACTTTTTTTTAAGGCTTACATTTTTTTTTTTGGGTAAACAATGGTGACCTTTAAGAAATTGTTGATGCTGCTAGAAAATCTCCTCTTATAACTTTGAGCTTGATTAATTTTGTGTAATATTTATTTCATACTTTTAACATTCAATAAGAGAAGGATCATGCAAATTTGTCTAGTTGTGATGATCACAATGACACTAACTAATTGATAACCTTTATTTTTTGTCCAGAATGTTGCGTATGAATTGGTAGTTGAACATGATGATGCTTCTGGATTGCGATATGAAAATTTCTTTCTAGCAAATGAGTCCGATCCCTTACATTTTTCAGCCTCAAATCTTGAACGTTTGAAGTCAGGCCTTGAAGATTATATTTTAAAGCATGGAAATAGCTCAAGTAAAAAATGTGGCTCTTGCTTTCCAAGTTTGTAAGTTCATACACCAAATTCATGCTTATGTTCCTATTTATCTTCTGGGCTCCGCTTACATTGATTCAGGAGAAAAGAGGATGAATCAGGCAAGAGTTATTAATTCCATTATTGCGTGGTTACGTGGTTAGCTTTATTCTTTGTAAAATATTGCATGCTTAATCATGTGAATATTAATTTCAATAATTTGTAAGCCTCTACTTGATGATCTATCTATTTATGAACCTCTGGTTAGGGAGCATCTCAAGGTTGGGAGTGGAATAGCATGCTGCACAGAAGGCCTTAGGAATACTGGACTGGTGATGGAAGCTGTCATTTTGATAAGTGAAATATCAGAGCCAACCAGTAGTTGCTTCAGACCATGTGGTGCTAAAAGTGAGGTATATTTCTTCTCTTCAATTTTACATAATTTCAGATCTTTTATAACAAAGAATAACTATCAAATATATCTTGTTAAAATGTGAAGCCTGATTGGAAATTGGATCACTTGCATTTGCTTGTATTCTGCATAAGAATCATTAAAGCCCAGCTATGTAACCTTTTTTTGCTATAGAACTTTATGATTATAAATTCATTTGCCACTGAATGCAGAAGTTGCGTGCTAGATATATTTGTAAAATGTTATTTTTTTTACCACACCTGTTATAGCTCATGGTTTGATTTTTCTTCAAAATTAATTCCTGATTGAATATATAATGACAGAAGATGTAACTTCCATGATTTTTCTTCAAAAAAATGTAAGTTCCATGATACGATCAGGTACAAAAGGCATAGATTAAGATCTATGAGCACTAATTCAGAAATATTATTTTTTTGGTTCCAGAGAGCCTAAATATGTCAGTGGCAAGGATATTATCAATCAACTTTTTTTTTTTTTTCCTTTTCATTTATACAAATGTGTCTGTGCAATAAGATGTTGAATTTTAGGATTTGTTTGTATAGAGGCCAAACGGTTATTGAGTATCAAGCAAATCAGACATCAACATATGAATCACTTTGTTGACCAGTAAGGCTCTTACATTGTCATGCCATCACTTAAGTTCAATTCCCATAATATATGCTTTAAAAATATCAACTGATCAAGTTGTAGTTTGGTTAGAGTTTTGTCAATCTCTTCTCCCACCTTGATATAGGAAAGTGAAAGGATTAAAGCCCATTCCTATTGTTGGACAACTTTCTTGGAAACTTGTGAAACAATTTACTTCCTTCATTGTCATGGATTTCACATTTCCTTTTATTTAAATTTGTCAAAGTATGCAGTAAAGTTCGTAAATTTTTTAGGCTATGCTGTCATATATATGAAATTTACAAAAGCATGCGGTTGAATTTATTATGAAGTTAATCCAGTGTTAACCATCTAATCTACTTTGAATTGGGCAATACAATGTCCTTAGGTATGCTAATGTCATCATATGCTGGAATGATTGATTAGTATATTAATCCGAAGTCCAAACCATGTGCAAATGACTTTTGGGATAGAAGAAAGGTAGGTGTCTTAGGCTATACTGCCTGGGTCAATCCAAGACAACTTTCTCATATATATGAAATTTACAAAAGATGCTGTTGAATTATTACTCAATAATCTACTGTCAAAAATATAATCTACTTTGAATTTGGTAATATACTTATACCATGTCTTTAGGATGGTCCAAACCATGTGCAAATGAATTTCAGCATAGAAGAATTTTGATATGATGTGATGTGTTCAAATTAACTATCTGAAGAAAGAATTTAAAGACCAATGAAGTTCATAAGAGGAAATATAGATTAATATCTACGCAAACTACTTTTACCACCAGTAATGCTTGTTTTAATTAGTTTATTTGGCTGGTTCTTTTTAGTTTTTTTGATAATTCAATTGTTTCGATAAGTGGCAGGTGGGGGGATTTGAACCCGGGTTCTCCTCATAAAGGATTTGGATGATTGTGAATTTTTTTTTTTTGTATTCAGGTTTTGTGTTTTAAAGATTTCACGCCTTGTTCAATTCCCCCATCATCTGTGAAGGCATTAACTAGCATTGACTGGAGAAGTTATGGATTGACTTTGGGTAGTATCGTGAACCAACATGGCTATGCATTGCTGGAATGGGAAGGCTTGCCACCATCTGCTCATATTGACATTGTCCTCCACTGTTACCATGATCAATATCCAAGTTTGTAAAATAAGCTTCAGTTTCTGATATGGCTAAATGTCAACCCTTTTATGCTTTCTGATCGTAGTTCCCATTACATTTATATATGCATATATCTATGCTTTTTGTAGTTATGTATGAGTGTTTTGCACTATATGTTAATATATTGGCACAGGGGGGTCAGCAGGGCCTCAGTCCCTTTACGGATTTAAAATTTTCTTTCATTGGATATCTTTTCTGTAGACTTTAAAGAAAACAACATAGACATGTGAAACTAAAAAAAGAAATTTGGACATAAGTACTGTGTACATGCCTCTTCCTTGACTTGTCACCAAAGATATGATACCATCAGCAAGGAGAACTCAACTTGACCGAAATCTTATAAAAAAATCAGTGAAACTTGCATTGGATGATTTGAAGGAAAAGCATGCAGGAGTTCTTCTAAGTGCCCACGCCCTCAAGGTAAATCTCTCTCTCACAAGTAGATGACGTCTTTAAAATTTCTACTGTAGTGGGTAAGAAAATAATGTTGATGTTTATTATGCATTAATATTTTTATGTCATGTCACTATTCTCTTCCACAATTATATTTTTGTGTGTATAGGGTTTTCTAACATGTGTGGTTATCATTATAACAATTTACTTTTTACAACAATAAATCTATGAATTTTCAAATTTCAGCGTTTCAACATTTCATTCAAGGGAGCTCCAGAAGTTCATATTTTTATATGATCAGAATTTTCCTTCAAACTAGTTTAGAGAAAATTCCATCCAACCCATTACATGACAAGTCAAATCGAGCATACACACATTTTTAATCACAAATTATTTAAATAGTTATTATGATTTGTTTAGATAATTTAATTGAGTCATGTGACTAAAATACACATGGATGGTCATCTGAATTGCTAAATAATGGATTGGAGGACATTCTGCCAAACTAGTTTTTAGAGGTAAACTGTCCTTTTTATAATGCTCAAAATGAAAATGATTTCTCCTAATTTTCTAACACATGGATTATAAATCTAAAATTATTTTGGTTATGAGGGATTATACATTGTGTTTGTGTTGTTATATGTAATTGCCTTAGTCAAAGTCTATATAAGCGGTACATTTTTGCACATTAACAAATGGCATAATGGTGTAGCACTATAATCAAACCGTAAATTCTTGCTATTGTTGCAGGGTTTGATGCATTTACTGTCAAACAAAATCAAGAGAACTTGAAAATTGAGTTTTCAAGAACATGCATTGCTTTGAGAAAAACTTTAATAAAATTAACAAATTTGTCCCCTCTTGTTGGGTTAACAAACAAGTTGCATCTCATACGGCATGAACCAGAATGTATATAACTACATATAATTCTTTCTGTTGTGAGGAAGGATTTTTTTTCTTCTTGTTATTAAGGATTTTACTTGTTAGTAAGCATCTTATTTTGTGCTGATCTATCAACTTGATGTACTCCTGTTGGTGAGTTGAGTCTGAACTTGGTGCTTTTCATTTTTCAGATTCGCAGTTGTGCCCCTGATCTTGCAAAAACCATTGCTGGCCTAATCTTGTCCTCCAAGGATTCAAGCTTCCAAGGAGAATGCTTCTCTCTTCTTGGTTTGCAGTCTGAGGGAGTTGGAGGTGAAATTGTTGAAGATTGTATCAAGGAAAAGATTATCTCGGTTATAGAGATGAATGATAGAAAGTCCAACCAGAAAAGCGAACTTGCACCTTTTCTTTTTGAAAATGACAGCCTCCAGGTGCTAGAGTTTCAAGAAGAGGAATACGAAGAAGGTGACGACGGTCCCTTCAGTCCCTTGGATATATAGTAGTATCTTGCATCATGCATTTGACCAACCCGTATCTGTAAAGTTTTGTAACTATGGAAGTCTGTTAAGCAAGTTTCACTTGTGGTTTTTCTAATTTCTTGTATTTCAAGACCAAAGTCTAATTTCTAACCCAACATTAGGTTTTGGTGTTGGCTGGCCCGTTTGCTATTGCCATTTAAACCAGTTCATGTTGAGACGATTGGCTTTTCAACTGCATATTAGAAAGTCCAGCCTGGCTACCACTGTGCCTTGGCAATTGGCAATATTATAATGGGCATGGATATACTCTAGATAGGACTCTTTTACATGCCGACTAAATAGTTAGATCGGCGTTAAAAATCTGTATTGCTATTTTTAGGACCACCAATCACAAAACTGGGGCTGCAATGGTGGAGCTATAATTAAAAGATTTGGCTTCTTGTGAAATTTTAAAATACTCGCAAGTATACGAACCATACCGAAGTATAGTTTGACAAGAATGAAGTCGAACCCACAGGGACATAAATGAACCTAGGAAAATTAATTAAACTTTAACCAAATTAATCTTAATCTAGTTTAATAAAAATTGGTTGTTTGCAATTAAATAAACTAAACAAATAATTAAACTAAGCAAAGATATAATATAAAGCAGTAAAGAGATGTAAACAATCTAACGAAAGGAATTAAGGTTTTGGAATTTGCCTTGTTAATTCATATTAGCATATATTTATGATCATTAATTTTTCCCAACTACTGCATGATAATCTAGAAATCAATCTTGTTATCATGGAAAATATTATCATTAAAACTTTTATTTAAATATCTAAAGCACTTCTTCGCTTCCTAGGTATAAAATCAAATCATCAATTGTATCTGTTGACAAACAAATCACAAAAGATATCCAATTTTAAAATCAAAAAATAATATACCAAACATTCAATTAATTAAGACAAATCCTAAATCATGAAAAAAACATGATTGAACTCATATCTAGAATCCCATCTTAGTCAATTGATATGAAGCAAGAACAATTTAAATCATTAAAGAACAACTATTGTGGAAAAAATCAAATTACATAAAT
This sequence comes from Quercus aquifolioides, assembly GCA_019022515.1. Taxonomy (NCBI): domain Eukaryota; kingdom Viridiplantae; phylum Streptophyta; class Magnoliopsida; order Fagales; family Fagaceae; genus Quercus; species Quercus aquifolioides. The sequence goes on from CM032330.1 coordinate 62,694,625, forward strand.
ATTACTGATAATCCTTAACAAGGTTTCATCCTCAACCCTAATTATAAATTTAGCCCTCTATACATTCAGCCCTCAGCCCTAGCACTAGCCTCATCCCCCTCTGAATTTTGCCCAAAAGAGCCTTTAAATAGGTTAAGGAATCCTATTACAAGTTAGATTCCCGTTTGGAGAAAATTCTAGATTTTTAGGCTTTATTTAACCGACAATTTTGGCCCATTTAATGTCCGAATTCAGACTTTTGGTAAACAACAAAATTGTAGCCCTTTAAGTTAACTTTCCAGCTCAACTTGAATCATCTAGATTGGACATTTGAGCCGAAAGTTATGCCAAAAATATTAATTGATGTGCAGGCTGGAATCCTAATCCGAATTGGACTTGGATTTGGTGCAAATTTCCTTTAATTCCTTGCTCCTTGGACTTAAATTTAATTGGGTTGGCATTCTTTGACTTCATAATGGCCCTTGTAAAAGTAAAGTCCATTAGCTTTCTTCTTTGCACAAATCAACTTATTTAATTCTATTCTCTTACAAAAGACAAATTCACACAATCAAATTCAATTAAGCACAAAATTGATTATACAGTATTATTCCAAAACCAAATATAAAATGCATGAATTAACTCAAAATAAGTATGATAATGCTTTCTAATAATGATATAAATATGCAAAATTAAGCTATTATCAATGCACATCACTTCTCAACTACAGTGTACAACCAAAGATGGCTGTGCCCTGTAACTCAAAGGTAAAAAAAAAAAAATAGTAATAAAAAAATAAATAACTATTTTATTGTAGTGTTCATACTAGTAGGAATATTTTATTCTTTTCCTTTTTTTGTCCTTCTCATTTTTCATCCCATGCCCTCTCTCTCTTCAGTCCTCCATTTTCTTCTCTACTCCTCATCGCCACATTCGCCCAACCACCCAATCACCAATTGGCAATATTATAATGGGCATGGATAGACTCTAGATAGTACTATTTTACATGCCGACTAAATGGTTAGAGCATTAGTAATAAAAAAATAAATAACTATTTTATTGTAGTGTTCACACTAGTAGGAGTATTTTATTCTTTTCCTTTTTTTTTTTTTTCCTTCTCATTTTTCATCCCGTGCCCTCTCTCTCCTCAGTCCACCATTTTCTTCTCTACTCCTCATCGCCACATTCGCCCAGCCACCCAGTCATCAATTGGCAATATTATAATGGGCATGGATAGATTTTAGATAGTACTCTTTTACATGCCGACTAAATGGTTAGAGCATTAGTATTGGTGTTGTTAAAAATCTATATTGGCAATTGGCAATTGGCAATATTATAATGGGCATGGATAGACTTTAGATAGTACTCTTTTTCATGCCGACTAAATGGTTAGAGCATTAGTATTGGTGTTGTTAAAAATCTATATTACTATTTTTAGGACCACCAATCACAAAACTGGGGCTGCAATGATGGAGCTATAATCAAAAGATTTGACTTCTCAACTACAGTGCATAGCCAAAGATGGCTGTGCACGGTAGCTCAAAGGTTAAAAAAAAAAAAAAAAAAAAAAATTTTATTGTAGTGTTCACACTAGTAGGAATATTTAATTCTTTTCCTTTCCTTTTTTTTTTCTTTTTTTCCTTCTCATTTTTCATCTCGTGCCCTTTCTCTCCTCAGTCCTCCATTTTCTTCTCTACTCCTCGTTGCCACATTCGCCCAGCCACCCAGTCGCCACATTCGCCGACCTCGCTTGCCCAGCTCCGACCCACCTCGTCGACCCACTTTGCACAGCTCGACCCACCCCTGCCCATCGCCAATCTCGCCTCGCCCAGTTGCCACAAACCCACCTCGCCTATTCCAGCCCAAGCCGCTGCCGCCGCCACCCATCTCTCTTCTCTCTTTGCTGTGATTGGGTTTTTTGTGTGTGTTTTCATATGGGTTTGGTGGCTGTGGTGGTTGATTTTGGTTATAGTAGTAGTGGTGGATGACTTTGGCTTTGGCAGTGGTTTTGTGGATTTTGGCTATGGGTTTCGTGGTTTAGGTTGTGGTTGTGGCAGTGGCAGTGGCAGTGGGTTGTAGTTGTGATGGTTGGTTGTCATGGCTAGTGGTTGTGATTTTGTTTTATTGTTTATTGTTTATTTATTTATTTATTTTTTTTTTGCGTTGTGTTATGGTTGCCAGAGTAGAGGGGTGGTTGTGGCCGTTGGTGGAGGTGGCTGTGGCTGTTGGTGGAGGTGGCTGTGGTGTTTGTTTTTTATTATTTTATTATGTTGTTTATGTTATTTTATTGTGTTGAAAGCTAAAATAAAACAATTGATGTTAGGTGTTTTGTAAAATGAGAAAGTAAAATAGATAAAGTAGTTTTTAGTGGAGCCAAATAGCTAAAATTATGGCTCCACCAATGTAGATGCTTATGGATGTAAACTATATTATGGGTTGCTTTGCCTGTCCATGAAGTTTCTGAAAATTCAATAGAGCATAGCAGTATGACCTTGAGTTGGTCCAACTTTTAATTTTTTTGGTTTGGAATTGAGGTGGTTAATTTGAAAAGTATATTACACTATTGGTGGAGTGATTGTTCAGAACCAGATTGTCGAGACGGCTATAGTTTAATTGTTTGTCATTGTCATTATTGGTTGACATAACGATGGTAGATCTTATTTTGGCATACTCATTTTTTTTTTTTTGTGATAGGATATTTTGGCATACTCTAAATAAAGATAATGTAACAGATGATTTTTTTTTTCCCAATAAAAAAATATGAAGATTGTTGTGGACTCTTCTAGTCTTCTCTTCTAAAGTAATTTTTTTGCAAGCTTACTTCCAGTATTTTTTAAAAAGAAATCTCATTTTGTTTTAATGTGAGATTGCCACATTACTTACTAATTAAATAAAATGTGAGGATTAAAACCCACTACCACTTGTCATTGTATATTTAAAATAAAAAAAACATGTCTAGTTAAAAAAGTAATAAAGGTAAACCAAATCTATTTTTTGCCAACTCTAGCTACTTTACTCATTCTCTATCTCTCCCATTCCAAACAAGCCATAAAAGTCCAACATCGTTCAAACATCATGAATTTGGGATGTCTACTTGATTCAAACTAAAAAAAAAAAAAAGGTTACATGATCTCTGGCTATAAGCTTAAAGGTCATGAATTGCTCAAGCCTCAAGTTTCGTACTGGCTATAGGCTTAAAGGTCATGAATTGCCCAAGCTTCATACCTTTTTTCTAATATTGCTTATAAAGTGGGGTCAAACATCGAATTTTCTTTTCTTTTCCTTCTTTTTCTTTACCCCACTAGTTATGGCCTTTCACAAAATATTGGGGATTTGTTTCATTCTCCATGACCTACGCTTAAGTGGCTTAATGTCTCAATAAGCTATGGGTTTGCTTTGACTAATATAGTAATCATGATGTGAGTATCTATGAATGGGCTAGCTGGCTCGTTTGGGAATCTATCACCTAGTAAAAATCCAAAACAAAGGTGATTGGCTGATGGAGATGTTATTTGACATAATCGTCCAAACCCATCACAAAGCTGCCACGTGTATGGTAACACAGTTCTCACTTCTCATCCATACATGGAGTATTTGTAATTTGTAAGCCAAAAAGGTATTTGTCTGAACAGTGAGAAAGCCTTGAGGATACTGTGTGAGAGCAAAAAAAAAAAAAAAAAAAAAAAGAAATGGAAAAAAAGAGAGGTATTTGTCCTTAATTTCTTTCTCTGAGAGGGGAACAAGAAAGTGGCAGGAAGTCGCCAATGCATATTGTTCGTCTCTATTGAGTTGCCCTTTGTCTACACTAATAGTGACTTTGGCATCACGTCACAGATATTGACACCCAATTTTCCTTTTTGAACAATAGAAGAATCTTCAATTCCGTGAATTCTAATTCATACCAAATTCAAGCATATCTTTTTTTTTTTCTTTTTTTTGACAAAAATTCAAGCTTATCTTAAGATACTTAATTAACTCCTGAATGCGGTCTTTTTCAATGGGTTAGCCATTTTTCCACGGGGATAAGGATTTCTTCTATCCATATCAACCTTTTCTTTTAAGATTTAGATAGTTTAATAGTTTTTGGTCAATTTTGTCAAGTCTTGATGATGTACAAAATTATCAGTGAGTCAATTGTCCACATATGTAGTGACTAGGCTGGGGGCACCTGAAAAATGAAAGGTGAAGAATCTAAAGAGAGCACTGGTGAGGTTCCGGCCAAAGACCCTCCAAAGATTAAGCCAGTGACTGAATGATCTCCAATAACTCAAAATATGAGAGTTATGAAATTTTACATACCTTGGAGAAGAGGGGGCTTAGTGCTTATATAATGATATAGAGCTAACTAAGATCCCATGAATGTAGGCTCTTTCCTTATGGGGAGAGTATGGAGATAATGACCCAAGATCCTTGTGCTTAACTTCCCATGTTTAGAGGATACAAATATGTAGAAGGATCTTTAGGGGTGATGTGCAAGTTCTTTTCATATGAAGATACTTGAGAGGAGGACATGCAAATGATGTGAAGCGAAGTATGGAGGATTTTTGGTTAAGGGAGATTTGTCAGCCACATGAAGTACCAGATGAGTAAACGTCTGACTGCTGCCATTGGCATCACCAGACACGTGGGAGGTCTGATGCTCCATTGGGTGCCTGTCAATGCTATTGGGTCTGACGATGTCTTAGTCCTTGATGATACTAGGGTGGGAGACAAATTTTGAGATGGTGAAAATATTCCCTATCAGGTTTAAAACTAATTAAGTTACTCATGAAAATGGACTTTTTTTTTTCACCCATTTCAAGAATATATAGCTAAACCTCTATCTTCAATAATCTTAGAATCACTTGATTATCAAAAAATCAACTCATACATGTGCAAATTTTTCTCCTGTATTGATCACATTTTACTCCTGTCTACTCTTCCTCTCTCCCCTCCCTAAAATCCAAACAATTTCTTAAGCGGAATGAATTTAATAATTATTTTAATACATTTAACTTTTGGAATGAGAATAAAGCACAGATAAGATGCAATATTAGATTTGCCGACAATTGTACTTTTGTAATAACCGGATGATATCCAAAGCAAGTGTGAACATGACATCACAAACACTACGTTCTAGAATTAAAGAAAAGAATAATAAAGTTGGGAAGGGAGAGAGAGAGATGCATGCATATACATCACATTCAGAATATACATGTAATACATGAAAGTCTCTTAATAAAAGTTCTTGATATACAATCAAGACAAAAGTTATACATTCTTTCAAGTTTCAACTAGAAGTAGGGATACTTCTTACGATATTAATAAGGTCACATATATTAAGCAGCTTCATATATGTATTTTCTGTGAACTCTCACAACAAAGAAAGGCCAAGTAGCCTTGGAAAAGTATAAAATAGGGAAGACAAAAAAAAAAAAAAAAGAAAAGAAAAAAAGAAAAAAGTAAAAGAAAAGTTGGGATTACACTAACTTCCAACAGTTCTCTCTTCTTATTAGTTAACACTCAAGCAGCAGTGGGAGCAGGAATATAGGAAATGGTGGGCTCAGGCATGGAAGCCATAATGGAAGACTTTGAGAATGTCTCTTCCTCCGAAACTGGTTTTTCATCCTTAAAATCAAGGGATTCATCGTTATAAATATCCCACCATTTTTTCACCAACATCTTGATGTCCTCCCTGTCCATGTTAACTTCCTTGCCAGTGTACCTCCATGGTTTTGATCCCTATTTTACGTGGAATATAATGGAGAAGGTTAAAAAAAATATCAAATATCATTTATCTTATACATGCACAAGTTTTTATTTTTTTAAAATTTTATCTTATGCATGATCTTAGATTTCACAAATTATGAATGAGAATGAGTACTTACAGCAGCACAATAGTGAGCCACCTTGACTTTCTCAACGTCTATGTTCTCAGGATGACGCCATAACATAGCAAGAACAAGGTTGAATACCAGAGGGAGGGGCTTGTACACTTTTTCGAAGAACATATTCAAGAAATCCTGTCATGTGTGTACACAACAAGACTTTAATATTATTTCTTTACCAAATATTTAGAGCAGTAAATAATATACATAAATACCATATCTAGCTGGCTTTTCACTTTTCCTTGATATTCTTTTTCCAAATTGATAGTGATAGTAATGATGATTGTAATATTAATATCAAATAGTACAATTGAAGTCACTGCTTCTGTTATGATAATAAAATGCATCACATGATTCACACCCCCTATAGTTGCCATCATATTCTTCCTAGAGCATGAAAGCTACAAGGCGAGCCATGGTTGGGAACTATTTTCCTAACAACTTTTTTAAGACTATAAACCTAGTTTATTGTGATTTTTTTATAACAAAAATGATGTTTATTTTTAATAAGCTTATGTAAAAGTAATATTACTCAAATTATGACTTACTAACTTAACAAAACTTTTCAAAAAATACACTTACTACCTTAGCTATAAAAAAATCGGTTGTTAAATGAGTAATATTAAAGGTATCATAAATTTTACCACATATATAATAATCTTAGCAAATCCATATATAACAAGAAAAACCAACAAATTGGAAACCAATTAATGATTATAAATACAAAAAGAAGAACTCACTTGCTCTGCGAAGGGTGTAACCGGAGTGGCATAGAGGACCTCAAGAAGCTTGTCAAAAGTCGAACGGCTAGGGTTAAAAACAAACATGCCAGCATTAAAGTACAAGGTAGGTGGAGAACCCATGTCAACAGGCCATGGCACCCTATCAGGGCACTGTTGGCAGTACCCAACTTTGAATTGCAGTGAATGGCTCCATGTCTTCTCGCAAAAACAGTCCATGGTGGCATAGAAGTAGCCGTCTGGTGTGTCAAACAGATGGTCTATGTTTTCAAACACTTGAATATCAGCATCCAAATATATCATCTTCTTGTACTCCTCAAACTGCAAATTACACATCATACACAGATTTTTGTTATAATCAAATAGATATCTGTTAATGTGTACGTAGTCATATGGATGTGCAAACATGTATTGCATATGCATATGCAGTACATGAAATAGGGATTAGTGTTTTGAACCTCACTTTTTTTTTTTTAATTCAAAAACAAACAAGTCGGGCTCAGTGCCTTATGATAAGCCTAGCTACATTCAAATAGAATTTTTGTCACTGATATTTCTAATTAAAAAAAAGAAAAAAGGATTGAATAAAAAAGGTTGGCTTCATATTAATCTAACGTATAGTCTAGAATTTATTCATTTATTTATTTTCAAGAGTAAAAGTAAAACTTCTTCAATTTATTTAGGATGAAAAAAAAAAGTATAGGAGAGCAATCAAAACCCATTATAACCCTTGTATTTCGTAGTATCATCCTGACCATTCAAGAGTTTTGAATTCTTATCCTCTATTTTGAATGAGAAATTAAAAAAAGTCATAAAGCAATATTGTCTCTCAAAAAATCTCATACTACTATACTAGCTAGCAACCAAAGGATGCATGACCATCATTCATTAACACTATTCATGTTAAAAGCATTTATGTAAGTAGTTTTAACATATAACTTACATTCCAAATACGAAGTTTGGAGTAGTTGATGACATAGTGAGCCATAGCAAATTGAACTTCATTCTCAGGTGGGTAAATAGGCTCGATCTCGCGGAGGATGCAACCTTGAGACCTCAAGATCTCACGATGCTCCTCAGGCACGTCAGGTAACATTGCAACAACCAAAGGGTATGCACTTTTGACTTTGCGCAAACCCTTAGCCAAACCAACAACCCCCTTGACATAGTCACCATTACCAGCCAAAAATGTTATGAAAGCCCCCTTAGAGTAGCCATTGTTAAGAGCAGTAGAGACCTTGTTTGTGCCTTTGAACACATCCACAGGCACTTCAGGGGCCATTATGTGTGCTTTGTTGAGATTATGAGATTATTGGATGTGGGTTTGATTAGAAGTTTATAGAGAGAGGCTAGGAAGATTAGTATTGAGGAGGTTTGGGAGAGTAAATTAGCAATCCTAAAGATGCCACCCTACTAACCTTTGTTCCTGAGTTCTGCAATGGTAGTCTTGGCCTCTTAAATAAGCATCAAAGGAGGAGTAAATGCATGACAAATGAACATCAAATGAAACTCAAATGCAATTTCTATTGTCCTTTTTTTTCTTTTTCTTTTTAATAACTTTTTTTTAGGCCTACAGTGATATGATAAAATAAAAAATGAATGAAAGCTAAAATAAAACTATATGTTAGGTATTTTGTAAAGTGAGTAGGTAAGATAGATAAAATAATTTTTGATGGAGTAAAATAGATAAAATATGCTTATGAATGTAAACTATATTATGGCTTGCTTCGCCTGTCCATGAAGTTTCTGAAAATTCAATAGAGCATAGCAATATTACCTTGAGTAGGTCCAACTTTTGATTTTTTTGGTTTGGATTTGAGGCGGTTAATTTGAAAAGTATATTACACTATTGGTGGAGTGATTGTTCCATATTGTCGACACGGCTATAGTTTAATTGTTTGTCAATGGTCATTGTCATTATTGGTTGACACAATGATGGTAACAGATGATTTTTGGCATACTTTTTTTTTTTTTTTTTTTATAGGATATTTTGGCATACTCTAAATAAAGATAATGTAACTGATGATTTTTTTTTTCGACAAAAAAAATGAAGATTGTTGTGGACTCTTCTAGTCTTTTCTTCTAAAATAATGTTTTATAATTTTTTTGCAGGTTTGGCTTTCCAGTATTTTTTAAAAATGAATTTCATTTTGTTTTAATGTGAGATTGCTATATTACCTACTAACTAAACAAAATGTAAAGATTAAAATTCATTACTATTTGTCATTGTATATTTAAAACAAAATGACATATCTAATTAAAAAAATAGTAGAGGTAAGCTAAACTCATTTTTCGCCAACTCTACTCTACTCTCTCTTTATCTCTTTCAATTCAAACAAGCCATAAAAGTTCAAAATCGTTCAAACAGTGTGAATTTGGGATGTCTACTTGATTCAAACTAAAAATAAATAAATAAAAAGGTTACATGATTTCTGGCTATAAACTTAAAGGTCATGAATTGCTCAAGCCTCAAGTTTCGTACTGGCTATAGGCCTAAAGGTCATGAATTGCCCAAGCTTCATACCTTTTTTCTAATGTTGCTTATAAAGTGGGGGTCGAACATCGAATTTCCTTTTCTTTTCTTTCTTTCTCTTTGCCCCACTAATTATTGCCTTTCACAAAATATTGGGGATTTTTTTCATTACCCATGACCTACGCTCAAGTGGCTTAATGTCTCAATAAGCTATGGGTTTGCTTTGACTAATATAGTAATCATGATGTAGTATCTAAAATGGGCTGGCTCGTTTGGGAATCTATCACCTAGCAAAAATCCAATACGAAGGTGATTGGCTGGTGGTGATGGTATTTGACATAATCGTCCAGATCCATCATAAAGCTGCCACGTACATGATAACACAGTTCTCACTTCTCATCCATACCCATACATGATACATGGAGTATTTGTAATTTGTAAGCCAAAAAGGTATTTGCCCTTTCTTTCTCTGAGTGGGGAACATAGAAGTGGCAGGAAGTCGCCAATGCATATTGTTCGTCTCTATTGAGTTGCCCTTTTTTACACTAATAGTGACTTTGGCATCAAGTCACAGAAATTGACACCCGATTTTCCTTTTTGAACAATGAAGAATCTTCAATTCCGTGAATTCTAACTCATACCAAATTCAAGCATATCTTTTTTTATTTTTTTGACAAAAATTCAAGCTTATCTTAAGATACTTAATTTACTCCTGAATGTGTCTTTTTCAATGGGTTGAGCCATTTTTCCACGGGTTTAAGGAATTCTTCTATCCATATCAACCTTTTCTTTTAAGATTTAGATAGCTTAATAGTTTTTTGTCTAATTTTGTCCGGTTTTGATGATGCACAAAATCGTTAGTGAGTTAATTGTTCACACACATAGTGACTAGCTAGGCCGGGGCACCTGAAAAATGAAAGGTGAAGAGCCTAAAGAGAGCACCGGTGGGGAGTTGACCAAAAACTCTCCAAAGGTTAAGCAAGTGATTGAATGATCTCCAATAACTTAAAGTATAAGATCTAGGAAATTCTACATACCTTGGAGAAGAGGGGGCGTAGTGCTTATATAGTGATATGAGCTAATCAAGATCCGGTGAATGTAGGCTCTTTCCTTATGGGGTGGAGTTAATGATTTGAGATCCTTGTGCTTAACTTCCCATGTTTAGAGGATACGAATATGTAGAAGGATCTTTGAGCTTAATGTGCAAGTTCTTTTCATATGGAGATACTTGAGTGGAGGAGTACATGTAAATGGTGAGGAGCTAAGTATGGAGGATTGTCGGTGAAGGGAGATTCATCAGCCACATAAAGTACCAGACGAGTAAACGTTTGATTGCTACCATTGGAATCACCAAACGCGTGGGAGGCCTGATGCTCCCTTGGGTGCCTGGCGATGCTATTGGGTTTGACGATGTCTTAGTCCTTGACGACTCTAGGTTGTGAGACAAATTTTGAGATAGTGAAAATATTCGCTATCAAGTTAGGGAAAAAATTAATAATAATAAAAAAAGATATATAAAAGTGTTAATTATAAATAAATGAGAACCCTGTCAGTTTTAATACTAATTAAGTTACTCATGAAAATGGACTTTTTTTCACCCATTTCAAGTGTATATAGCTAAACCTCTATCTTCAATAATCTTAGAATCACTTGATTATCAAATGATCAACTCATACATGTGCAAAATTTTCTTAATAATGATTGATCACATTTTACTCTCGTCTACTCTCTCTCTCCCCTCAATCCAAACAAATTCTTAAGTAGAATGAATTTAATAATTATTTTAATACATTTAACTTTTGGAATGAGAATAAAGCACAGATAAGATGCGATATTAGATTTGCCGACAATTGTACTTATGTAATAACCGGATGATATCCAAAGCAAGTGTGACCATGTCATTACAAACACTATGTTCTAGAATTAAAGAAAAAGAACAATAATACATGAAAGTCTCTTAATAAAAGTTCTTGATATACAATCAAGACAAAAGTTATACATTCTTTCACGTTTCAACTAGAAGTAGAGATACTTCTTATAATATTAATAAGGTCACATATATTAAGCAGCTTCGTATATGTATTTTCTGTGAAAATACTAACTTCCAACAGTTCTCTCTTCTTATTAGTTAACACTCAAGCAGCAGTGGGAGCAGGAATATAGGAAATGGTGGGCTCAGGCATGGAAGCCATAATGGAAGACTTTGAGAATGTCTCTTCCTCTGAAACTGGGTTTTCACCCTTAAAATCAAGGGATTCATCGTTATAAATATCCCACCATTTTTTCACCAACATCTTGATGTCCTCCCTGTCCATGCGAACTTCCTTGCCAGTGTACCTCCATGGTTTTGCTCCCTATTTTACGTGGAATATAATGGAGAAGGTTAACAAAAAATATCAAATATCATTTATCTTATACATGCACAAGTTTTTATTTTTTTAAAATTTCATCTTATGCATGATCTTAGATTTTACAAATTATGAATGAGAAAGAATACTTACAGCAACACAATAGTGAACCACCTTGACTTTCTCAACATTTATGTTCTCAGGATGGTGCCATAACATAGCAAGAATAAGATTGAATACCAGAGGAAGGGGCTTGTACACTTTCTCAAAGAACATATTCAGGAGATCCTGTCATGTGTGTACACAACAAGACTTTTAATAATATTTCTTTACCCAATATTTGGAGCAGTAAATAATATACATAAGTACCATATCTAGCTAGCTTTTCACTTTTCCTTGATTCTTTTTCCAAATTGATAGTGATAATAGTGATGATTGTGATATTAATATCAAATAGTACAATTGAAGTTACTGCTACTGTTATAATAATAAAATGCATCTGCAAGCAAAAAAAAAAAAAAAAATCATAATAAAATGCACCACAAGATTCACACCCCTATAGTTGCCATCATATTCTTCCTAGAGCATGAAAGCTACAAGGTGATCCATGGTGAGAAACTATTTTTATAACAAATTTTTAAAGACTATTAACCTAATTTATTGTGATTGTTGAATAATAAAAAATATGTTTGTGATAAGCTTATATAAATATGATGTTACTTAAATTACAACTTACTAACTTAACAAAACCTCAAAAAATACACTTAATACTTTAACAAGCTATGAAAAAATCGATTGTTAAATGAGTAATATTAAAGATATAATAAATTTTACCACATATATAATAAGTTTAGAAAATCCATATATAACATGAAAAACCAACAAATTGGAAAACCAATTAATGATTATTACTATAAAAATAAGAACTTACTTGCTCTGCGAAGGGTGTAACCGGAGTGGCATAGAGGAACTCAAGAAGCTTGTCAAAAGTCGAACGGCTAGGGTTAAAAACGAACATGCCAGCATTAAAGTACAAGGGAGGTGGAGAACCCATGTCAACAGGCCATGGCACCCTATCAGGGCACTGTTGGCAGTACCCAACTTTGAATTGCAGTGAATGGCTCCATAGCTTCTCGCAAAAACAGTCCATGGTGGCATAGAAGTAGCCGTCTGGTGTGTCAAAGAGATGGTCTATGTTTTCAAACACTTGAATATCAGCATCCAAATATATCATCTTCTTGTACTCCTCAAACTGCAAATTATATCATATACAACTTTCGGTTATGATCAAATAGATATGCGTACATAGTCATATGAATGTGCAAAAATGTATTGTATATGAAATAGGGATTAGCGTTTTGAACCTCACTTCTTTTTTCTTTTTTTAACTCAAAAACAAACAAGTCAGGCTCAGTGCCTTATGATAAGCCTAGCTACACTCAAATAGAATTTTTGTCATTGATATTTTATAATAAAAAAAAAGAAAAAGGATTGAATAAATAAGGTAGGCTTCGTAAATAACGTATATTCTAGATTTTATTCATTTATTTATTTTCAAGAGTAAGAGTAAGATTTCTTCAATTTGTTTAGGATGAAAAAAAATGTTTAGGAGCAATCAAAATCCATCATAACACACGTAGTATCATCCTGACCATTCAAGAATTTTGAATTCTTATCCTCTATTTTGAATGAGATCTCTATTCTTACACTCACACTGGTTGCTAGTATATAAATAGGTCTTTGCTATATATACAAATACAAACAAATTAAAAAAGTCATAAAGTAATATTGTCTCTCAAAAAATCTCATACTACTATACTAGCTAGCAACCAAAGGATGCACGACCATCATTCATTAACACTATTCATGTTAAAAGCATTTATGTAAGTAGTTTTAACATATAACTTACATTCCAAATACGAAGTTTGGAGTAGTTGATGACAAAGTGAGCCATAGCAAATTGAACTTCATTCTCAGGTGGGTAAATAGGCTCTATCTCGCGTAGGATGCAACCTTGAGACCTCAAGATCTCACGATGCTCCTCAGGCACGTCAGGTAACATTGCAACCACTAAAGGGTATGCACTTTTGACTTTGCGCAAACCCTTAGCCAAACCAACAACCCCCTTGACATAGTCACCATTACCAGCCAAAAATGTTATGAAAGCCCCCTTAGAGTAGCCGTTGTTAAGAGCAGTAGAGACCTTGTTTGTGCCTTTGAACACATCTACAGGCACTTCAGGGGCCATTATGTGTGCTTTGTTGAGATTATGAGATTATTGGATGTGGGTTTGATTAGAAGTATATAGAGAGAGGCTAGGAAGATTAGTGTTGAGGAGTTTTGGGAGAGTAAGTTAGCAACCCTAATGATGCCACCCTACTAACCTTTGTTCCTGAGCTCTGCAATGGTAGTCTTGGCCTCTTAAATAAGCATCAAATGAGGAGTAAATGCGTGACAAATGAACATCAAATGAAACTCAAATGCAATTTCTATTGTCCTTTTTTTTTTTTCTTTTTCTCTTTAATAACTATTTTTTAGGTCTACAGTGATATAATAAAATAAAAAATGAATGAACATAGTTTGTTGTTCAAACCACCATCCATCTAGAGCCTTATCAACAAGATAAACGGCTGGGATTTGAAGTGAGGTCATAGTGGATTGAGGTTGATTGTCTTATAGCACACTTTTTAACTTTTTTGCCAAATTCAGAATTACACCTTTTATATTTGGAGAATTGTCATTTTCATTTTAATTTAAAAAAAAATTATTTTAGCCTTAAATTTTAAGACTTCTATCAAGTTGGTCTTTCCCTTCGTTTTCATCTATAAAACTACAAGTCTAAAAAATGACATTGAATCACATATATGAAGAGTGGTGTTTTATAGATGGAACTGGATAGAAATAGAATAACCAATTTGATAATAAAAAAATATTAAAATTTAAAGACTAAAATAATCACTACAAAACACGTGAGCTATAGCCGCGTTTGCAAAAACGCGGCTACAGGCGAGCTATAGCCGCGTTTTTAGAAAATGCGGCTTAAACTATTGAACAATAACCACATTTTAAACAAGCGGCTATAGTACCTTTCTATTTAATTAATTAATTTTTTTAATCTGAATTATGGTCAGGTTTGAAAAATGTGGCTCTACCTTCCCTATAGCCGCGTTTTATAGACGCGGCTATAAACTTAGTATGTAGTTGTGTTTATAAAATGCGGCTTTAGTTTAGGAAGTGGCCGCGTTTCTTACACGCGGCTTCAGCTTTGCCTATAGCCGCAGGTTAAAAATGCGGCTTTAGGCTTTGTATAAATAGCATACTTAAAAAAATTTCAGCCCTATCTCCCATCGCACATCAGCCTCCATCTCTCAAGCCCTCACCCTCCATCTCTCCGATCTCAAGCCCTCACACCCCACAGGTAAAATTTAAACCTAGTTTTTTAGATCACCTCCTAACTTCCTCCAATTTTTCGTTTCTCGCAGGCTTTCTCTTCTTCAACGCGTCCCTACACGCACGACTTCACCGATCCGATTTCGAAGCAGTATGTGGACTCTCTCAAACATTTTGTTCGAGGATCTCAATATGTGGGCATTGCTTCTGATTGTTGAACTTCACATTTTTTATTCCAAGGTTCTATTTGGTTTTGAAGTTGGTATGACTTTGATTCTAGGGCATTGCTTTTGATTGTTGAAATGGGGGAGATGGCGTAGCAAGGTTGACTGACTTTGGAAAGGAAATAAGGTAATATTGCTATTTTACAACTTTGTTTTTAATTTTAATCCAAACAATGATTCTCCTCCTTTTGGTACTCGGATTAGATTGAAGTTTAGTCTCTATTTGTCTCAACTACACCTAGGGTTTACAGATTTTAGTATTTTTGTTTTAGTTGGAATTTTTGTGAAGAAGTTTAGTTTTTTTTTTTTTTATGGTAATTAGATGCTTATTAATTTTTTTTTTTTTTAGGTTTTGAGTACTGGAAGTTAGTCATTAAGCTCTGTTTGTTTTAGTAGGCAAATTTATGATCTGGGAAATATTTTGTGTAAGAGAAATGGAGAAATTTCATTTTTTTTATAGTTTAGTACATGGTATCCAAGTACATCCAGGCTTAATTTTTTATTTTTCAAATTTCTTTGTCTTGCTTGCAAATGAGTTCGTAACTTGTAATATTTATAGTTTTCTGAAAATATTTCTTGGTAGAAAGAATTTTATATCTTTAACTTGTAAAAATATATTACTTTTTGGGCAATGATATTAGTCTTTACTTCAGGAAATATTGTTTTAAAAAATATGGAGACAAGTGTTGCATTGAGGCTTCATTTAATTGCTGAAAATATTTTAAATTTTTATGGGAAAAAATTTTCCCCAGCCTCCATCTGTTTTAAGGAGAATTTCAGCATATGGAGACTTTTTTTCCCGTCTATTTTTGGAAAATTTTAGTGAATTTTTTTTAAATTTTAATCTCTCTAACTCCAGCTTTGCCTATAGCTACCGAGCTTCTTTCCCCTCTGCAAAGCTCCGATTCACTTCACTGAGCTCCTTCCTCATCTTTCTTTGTGTCCATCACCATCACCGAGCTCCGATCCCTTCTCTCTCTCTTTAACCGGTGAGCCTCTCCTTCTCTTTGTAACTTTTATATATTTATATGTATGTATTGTATGTCGCATGCTTAGTAGTGATTGATTGATCTAAAGTTTTAATCTTTGTTTGAAAAATGTAATTTCGGTTTCTGGGTTTCTTTGTTTTCATCGCCCTTTATTCAATTTTTGCTTCTTTAAAAAAAATAGTTCTACTGATTTTGTATTGAGTGTAACATGCAAGGCCAGTTTTCATCTTCCAATTTCTTTTTTTCCCCCCACCAAATGGAAGGAAATTTCCTATTTTAAATATTTTTATTTTGTTGTAATTGTTGATGTTTCTACAGGTGGCTCTATATCAATGTCTTGAAGGGGTGTCATAGCTATATTTTTATTTTTATTTATTTTTATGGGTGTTCCATTATTGGGTTGAATTTATAGATTGAATGGTTTTTTATGAAAAAAATAGGTCAATGAACTTAGTATTGAGCCTAATCTGTTTATCCTTAATTTGTTTGCTCCAAGCCACTATCATTTCTTAGAAAACTATTGAAAGTATAGAAGCTATATAAGATCACATTTGGTAGTGCAGAAAATTTGTCTAACTTCACTAATTATAGCATTCAATTTTGGAAAAGTCAAGGTTTTCTTTATATGAAGTAACTTATGTTCTTCTTAGTTCTTTGCTTGGTTCGAAATAGTTGACTGCTGCCTTTATATTTTTGCAGTGCCATAATGGACATACATTGTGTTCTACCGTAAAACAAGGGTACAAAACCAATGCCCCACTTGCAGACAAGAGCTTGGAGATGGGAAGGCACCCCTAGAAGCATCCGAGATAGCCATAGGAAGGTTAGAGACAGTCATGTGCATACCCAATATTTGCAGTTGAGGTATCTCAAAATCATGTGTTGATGCTTGCTGCATCTTTTTGTATCAAATATACCCTAAACTTTCCTCCATTTTGTTGTTGTATTGAACTCCATATTCCTAAAAGATTGATAATGTCCCATATTCCTTAAAGATTGATTGAATCAACATTGTGACAGGTTTGAGAAAATTCCGGCTTGTTATTTGTTGCATGCAACAAATAACAACAAGATGGAATTTAGTGTGTGACAGGTTTCCTACAGTAGCGTTTGTAAATGCATTTGCCATCTGGCCTAGGGAAAAAAAGAAAAAGAAAAAAAAGAGAGGATATAGCTGCTTTTTTAAAATGTGGCTACAAACAAATTCAAAAAAAAAAAAAAAAGGGTTATAGCTGCGTTTTTAAAACGCAGCTAAAATATGTCTCCCGCACCGAAAAAAGTGACCTATAGCCACGTTTATAAACGCGGTTATAGCTATCCCCTATAGCTGCATTTGAAAAATGCGGCTACAGTATGTCCTATAGCCACATTTATAAAAACACGGCCATTGGTCTTGGCCTACAGCCGCATTTGTAAAAATGCGGCCAATAGTTTTGGCCTATAGCCGCGTTTGTAAAAACGCGGCTATAGACCCCTCAGGTCTATAGTTACGAGTTTTAGGCCGCGGTTGAAAAAAATGCGACTATAGGCCGAATCATCCTATAGCCATGTTTTTAAACTGCGGCTATAGGACCTTTTTTTTTTTTTTTTTTTGTAGTGAATAATAATAATAATAATTGTGGGGGGTGAAAAGACCAACCTAACGTATTGGGCCCAAGGCCCTAATTGAAGACTACTGTTTGTCCGAAGAGATGAAAACACTTGAGAAGAAGCCCATGTAAAAGAAACGTGTCTGGAGAGGAGCATGGTCATAGTCTGAGGAGACATTCAGTTGTCCGAGAAGGCCATTATCCTCGGATCCGAAGATGTTTGGTCCAACAGGTGTCTGGGAAGCTCAAATGATCCTCCTGACAAGTGTAATAATAGAGATGAACCTCAGGCGCGCATGAAGATAGCAGGAACGGAGAAATATCTAGAGGACAAACTTCAACCACCACATTAAATGCACTGCACCTACTTTTCTGGCCGCATTAATGTGGAGAAGACCCCTGAACAGTGCACTCTCAGCTACCGCCACTCACACAAGGCTAAAGAGGATACATGATGGGACATGCACTCAAGTGGGCATCTAGATGATGAACAAGTGGACGATGAAGATGAAGGGAAAGGATACTATATAAGGGGGAGAGGCCTCTGATA
The DNA here is from genome assembly GCA_019022515.1 of Quercus aquifolioides. Taxonomy (NCBI): domain Eukaryota; kingdom Viridiplantae; phylum Streptophyta; class Magnoliopsida; order Fagales; family Fagaceae; genus Quercus; species Quercus aquifolioides. The sequence goes on from CM032330.1 coordinate 62,712,771, forward strand.
AAAGGGGATCGAAAAAAGAAAGAAAGAAAGAAAGAAGTAAACTCCATTACTGTAGCTCTAAGAACTGTAACAAACGTTCATTTAATATAATTCCTCTTCGGACGTCTATGTTTGCATCTGTCCGAGCACGATTGAATGTTAATTTACTCACAAGCATTACAGTCCAATACTGTTTAATTCACTACTAGCCCAGCTCTTTCACCCACTCTCTACAAATTCATTGTCTTGGGTTCATTGGGCTCACAATCCATACCTTTTGGGCTTGGGCTACAAAAATTGACCCTACAATAATAATAATAATAATAATAATAATAATAATAATAAAAGTAAAATTTAAGGACACAAATAAAAGTTCACCCAATCTTAAATGGTGTAATTATAGATTGGGTAAATTATAATTTACCCACCTGTGGTTTGACCGAAAATTAAGTTACCTATATGTGGTTTAAAATTTGACATTTTACTTGCTTGAAGTTAGCTCAATTAGAATTTCGTAACCCACCATTGTTAAAAACAACTAAATGTGATTTTACTTCACTTTTATGTTTCTCTCCTCTAAAAGCACAAAAAACATAAAAATATAAGATAAAAAAAAAAAAAAAAAAATCAAGCGGAACGCTTGCATCATGTGATTTCAAACCACAATTAGGCAATTTAAATTTCGGTCAAACCTCGGGTGGATAAAGTGTCAAATTTTAAACCATAAGTAGACAACTTAAATTTAAAAAAAAACCACAAGTAGGTAAGTTGTAATTTATCATTATAGATTTGAGAATAAATTCAAAGAGGACTTGGTATAACACCTTCCTATTGACATCTAGCCACGTCATCATTCTTCAAACATCAATATACTCGCCCATATACAAAAAAAAATCTCTTAACATTTATACTTACTTTTAAAAAAGAAGTATAAAACAAAGAACATCTGAAAATCAATATTTGATTCAAAAGGAGAGAGTAGGAGAAATATCGACTACCCACTTAATTTTGAAGAGAAGGTCCGAGCGGTAGTTGCATGTGAAATTCGGCAGACCCTCTCTTCAAAATCAAGTCGGGTCACTGAATTCTATAGTCTCTACTCATATTTCTCTCTCTCTCTCTCTCTCTCTCTCTCTCAATTGGGTTGTCCTTGGTTGTTTTTGTATTATAAATATAAAATTTAAAAGGAATATTGTATGTAAATGAGAATTCTTTAATGTGTACAGAGTGATGATGTGGCGTAAATGGAGGTTGTACGTTATATTTTTATTGAATTTATTCTCTATAGGTTTTATTCTAACCTTTATTTTTTACAACATGGGAAATGAAAAGGCATCATGTACGTGGAACTCAATTTATTCGGAAGGAAACACTGGAAGGAAGGTAGCATCTACAGTGAAAATAGTCATTGTCATTGTCATTGTCATTGTCAAAAGTTGAAAATGGTTTTTAAAGTAGTAGACTTTTGTATATTGGCCTTTGGCCATACATATATGATCATCAGATATGTATGTAACTGTCATTGTCAGTACATTCCACGTATGTAATTATGAGATATTAGTTTATATCAATCAAATTGCAAGAATTTAGGACCAGTCTTATTACTTGAAATTCTCTCTATCACCAAATTTTAAAAAGAACCAAAAATGATGTGTGGAGAAACATTTATAGGAGTTTGCATGGCTGAGAGGTGAACATGTTCACCAAGTCGGTATCACATTAGTTTTGAAAATTTTGTTTGTATTCTTTTATTTATGTAGTTAAGTTAATAATAGTAGCATTACTTTTATCGACATCATCTAACTTAATTTAATCCTTGTGCTAGAAAGTCTAAACATCTTATCTTGTAGATTAGTTGTTATTAGTCCAGCCGCCTTTATCACTTACACTAATATTTACAAAAGAGGGGAAGATTATCATTTGATTATATATATATATATATATATATATATATTAATATTAATTAAAATAATGATTTTATATATTGTTGTGAATTGTGATGAATAATGAAAAATAATTGTAGAAATTAACTAGGAAAATAAAGCTTCTTCTAGGATTATGATATGAACCCCTTACATATATGGTTAGAAGCTGTATGCGTACATCTAGAACCTATTTTATCCTCTAATGAAGTGAATTTCCAAGAAAGCAGGTATATATACCTAAAAAGTGGCATAAATCTTCTTCAATGGAGTTGTTCTCTATCCCCAGGCAAAGTAAAATTAATCAAATATCAAAAGAAACTTCAAGTTCAAACCGTAACTAGAAGAATTTCTGTAGTTCAGTCTTTTCTTTTCTTTTCTTTTTGTTGTTTAGCTTTATTAATTTAAAATTTTCTCTTTATCTTTTGGGCTTTTACTGTGTACACTCCACAAGATCCCTTTGGGTAGATTTTTTTGGGCTCCACTGTATCTATTCATCCAATGGTAGCCTTGGTCTCTCTCTCTCTCTCTCTCTCTCTAACTTTTGTAAAGGTTATAAACTATAAAGAAACGTAAAGGTTATTATAAACAAACACCTTAAAAATCACAACACACAACAGTCGAGATATTAATTACCTTAAAAAATCTAATCCGTGATCTACGCAAGTTGCTTATTAGAATAATGAAAATTTTACTTTATTAATACTGTATATATTAAATAATCATGGTGTCCCAATTTCAATAGCTCTCTTGCTTTCCTTGTTAAAGTTAATCCACTGAAGGCAATTATTATATGAGAGAAAAACCTACATTGGTTGTGTAGCATATTATTGTTGAAAAATATTAGTTGCTTCAAGCATAAACAACAATCTTATCTTATGATGGTATAACTTAATCTTATGATGTTATAACTTATAGTATTTTAAAGCTAGCACTTGACGATGGGAATAGGATTATAGGACACGTTGTATCTGTATTAGGAAAAAGTATTTTATATAAATTGATATTACGTTATCTGTATTAAAATCTAATAAATAAGAGATATGTGTGCAAAAATAACTACCACTAATGCATGTTATTTTTTATTGACATGTTTCACATTTATTGGAGCTTCTTGCTTAACGCGGCTACAACTCTACCTACATGATCTCGAATTACTGCTCCCACACCTCAGGCTTGCTGTTGCTGAAAAACAGCCCATTAGTATTGACTTTGTACCAAGAAGGCTGCGGATTGATCCACCTTTCGCGACTGCTTAATTTTATATATATACTTATGTTGTAATTGGTGGCATTACAATGATTCATAATTATGGCTAATTAACTTTGGTAAAAAGAAACATGCATCACAGTTTAGTTTAAAACATATTTAAAAGAATAATTTTATATAAAAGAAAATAATTACTAGTAAAGCTGATATGATGTTGTGTAGCCAGTACAAGACAAGTTAGAGTCGATATAGCAAACTTTTAATATTAAAAAAGCCCTGATAAAGCAACTACTCGATTACAATTACTATTCATCATGTATGTGCACTTGTTATTAAAGTTTTTTTTTATAAAATAGGTGGTGTAGCTAAATAAAGTTTCCTTCCTTAATGATTAGCCATATGAATAGTAAGATCAGGTTTTTTACTATATTAATCTTATAAATTTTAAATGCAAGATAAAAATAATTAAAATTTTATTTAATATGTACTTATGTAGTTGATATGACATTAATCATAATCATTATCAATAATTTTGTAGTAAAATCAGTACTATTTTAAGCATTTTTCAAAATATCAAAACTCAAGTAATGTTAAGGATATACATACTTATGATTGGTGATTTGTTACTTGCACATAAGTCTAAGCTAACACTATTTTTATTATATACAAATTATAAAATACTATCTAAATAGTTGTGAAACCTTTTGGATAATTAACTTTTTTTTTTAATAGAAAGAAAGAGTTTCAACTTATGACGTCTCTCTTGATGATGACTTTTTATAATCAGACCAAGACATCAATCAGTTTTTTGTGTAAGTGGAGGATTGAACCTCAGATCTCTTATTTAACTATCAGAAACTTTATCAGTTGAGTTAACTGGAACCACAGTAACTAACTTATTAAATTCTTTAAGAAGAAAATGTTACCCAACATTATCGAAGTAATTAAAAAAAAAAAAATCCAACTATAATCTTCTATATATAAATAAATTATATTATCAGATTTCCACAAGCTTTTGAAAGGATAAACATTAGGGGGTGAATAAAATATAAATCTCAAAAAGAAGAGGATAAATTAAGAAATTCACTAAGGATGATGATTAATTTCTCGTTCTATACTAAATAATTGTTGTTACTTATTCCTACTTTCACTTTGTGGAATATTACTAATTTAATAGACTCGCAGGGTGGACTACGTACAATGACCGACCAACTATGGTTTGTGGAATAGTGCTGTTGATTGCACGCTGCAAGCTAAGGCGTTTATTCACCAAAAGCACCAAGTGGGTGGCAATTTTCTCAAGTTGGCATTATTTAATTATTTATTTTGGTGGAGAATGTGTTAGACTAATGGCTCATATTCTGACATATGTGCAGCAAAACATGGTTGCCTTTGGAATTATACACTATCGTCCATCCCAAAGATCAACATCAATCTTTGATCTTATTCAATTTGCCCCACTCTTGTCTTTCTCAAATGATTTTGTTCTTGTTCAATTGGCCAATAGAAATAATCAGAGTGGCCTCCAAGTTTGAGGCTCCAACTAAGACCAATATATGCTATCACCCTTTGGGATGTGATGTGTGGTGGGTGGGTAAGAGTCATGGACTCGCATCACACGATGCTTGTAGGTGTGCTGGTTCGAGCCATACGTTGTGCTGTGACGTGGATCGATAGCCCTAACGTACCCAAAGATGCCTCATGCCATATTGAATTCGAGTTAAACTGGGTAAGGTTGAGGACTACACATGCGAGAACATTTTTTTAGTTTATAAAAAAGAAACAAAGACCAATACTATCATTCTCCAATTTCAGGATGAACAAAGTTTAGCTACAAAACTGGTTGTAACTTTAGACTATAATCTTACTCAATAAAATAAATATTACTACAAATTTTAAAAATCTAACTGTTGAATTGCATGTTCTTTACGTTCTTAATATACATGTCAAATTTTGTGTCAATTGGATATTATTTACTATATGATCTATATTGTGAGTTTGGATCCGCGTCCACGTCTATGCGTTTACGTTTTTTTTTTTTTTTTTTTTTTTTTTTTTCCAGCGCGTGAACAGTAAAATCACATGAATTTACTATGCAGGGGACAAGATGCACTGTTCACGCACTGTTCACAGGTCCCACGACATTATTCACACATTTAAAAATTATTTTGTTACAATATTTTCAGTTTTCAGTTTTCAGTTTCAGCAAAAATAAGTTCTATCCAAACGGACCCATAAGCTTATATTTTGTGCATAATTTTAAACTACAAAAAGTTGCAATTCAAACAATTTACTAATGACATAACTATTGATTTTTAATTTTTTAGAAATTTTACATGCATGAAGTATATAAGAAGAAGATGTAATTCAGTGATGAATTTGTTAAAATTCACATCCAATAAAAAGATATTGAGTAAGGTTTTAGCCTAATACTATAACCAATTTTGTAGCTAAATTTTGTCATTCCAGAATTATTGCTTATAATACGTACTCATAATAATATATCATACTACAGGTTGAAAAGAAGTGCAAAAACCATCTCACAGCCTGAGCTTGAAGAGCGCCTCTGGCTTATGCATGAGCACCAAGGCCAGCACTGAGGCCTCAACACCATATTCAAAAAGAATCTTATTATAGAAATTTGCAATTAGCTGCCGAGAATCCCAACCATAATAGGGGAACTACACTCTTCATTATAGGCCATTAGAGCATCCATATCAGATGTGGCAAAAATTATGCCATTTTGCCACACTAAAACCCTACTTTATTATTTTACCACATCATTTTACAACATCCCATTTATCAGATGTTTTATACTTCAATTCTATACATTAAAATAATATTTCCTACACATTAAAATAATATATTAAATTCCTCTCCCCATCATCATCGTCCTCATCAACCATCACCGCAAACCAGAAAAACCAGAACTGCAACAACAACAACTACAACCACAACCAGAAAAATTGTTGCCGCCACAATCACCAGGAAAAAAAAAAAAAAAACCACCACCGGCCATCACCCCCACAGCCCACCACCACTGCCACTGTCACCGCCCATAGCCCACAGCCCACCACCACCATCAGATCAACCCAAATTGCAGAAAAAAAAAAAAAAAAAAAACCACAACCAGAGAGAGGCAGAGTGAAAGGCGAACAGAGAGGAGAGGGAAGAGGGTGAGATCGACGGCGGCCTCGGGGTGAGATTGGCGAGATCGAGCGTGGCTGAGTGTGGGTGCGATTGAGCGTGGGTGAGATCGAGCTACGCCGTCGTCGTGGGTGAGATCGTCATCGGAGCTACGCCGTCGTGGCTGGAGTGTGGGTGAGATCGTCGTCGGAGCATGCCGTCGTCGCTGCCGGACTGGTCGAAGAGAGAGGGAACCGGAGAGTGAGAGAGAAGAGAGAGGGAACCAGAGAGTGAGAGAGAAGAGAAGAAAAAATGAAGAGAGAGGAGAGAGAAAAGTGAATATAAAACAATTTTTATTTTTACAACATCTGTTCGTACCGTTGCAAATTTGCAACGGTACTGTAGACATGTGGTATAAGTTTTGAGATTTGGCACATCTCATAATGCTCTATTTTTGTGTTTGGTGTGGCAAATGTGCCAAATATTTAGCATTTGGCACATTTGCCACACCTGCTGTGGATGCTCTTATGACCACAATAGATAGACAAGAGATGTTAGGTCAACAAAAATTCACAACAATATCTCATTGTTCTAACACCTTACACGAGGCATTAAAAAAATTGCAAATTGTGATAGGTACAAGTGTAAGGTGATAGTCAAGTTAGATGTTTATTATAGATGATAATTAAAACGAGAGAAACATAAACACAACTGTAAATTATGTAATTCAAGTTAATGGATAGGTATTATATTTTTTTTCTTGATTTTCACTAAATTTACAATACATCTCTTTAACTTAAATAGATCTGTGTCACTCCATAATCTTTCTATTTTTGGCAATTTTTTATTGTGTTGGAAGGGGGACTCTTTGAGCTAGGAAGAACGCAAAAATCATGATGTATTTTCGACTGTTGTCTGCATAAACACTAATAGAGTTTGTTGTGAAATTAGTTTATTGAGGAAAGCACCAACATGGCTACAGGGGTGCCGCACTAGCGTCCGACATGGGGTGCGGCGGGCGATGTTGCTGCTCGCACATCAGTGCTGTGTCGATTTTTTTTTTCGTTTTCGGATACGTGCCGATTCGAGTTGTATCGGCCGAAACTGCCGAAACATGCTGAAACAGACTGATTCAGGCTGTACCAGCACCGATATCGACCGATTTAGGCCGAAATTCAAGTTAAAAAAAAAATGGTGCAAAACGCACCGTTTGAACTTAAGCTTTGAACAAAAAACCCTAAACTCTCTCATTCATTCTTTTTCTCACTCTCTGCTTTTCGTCTCCCCTCTTTGCTCTCCGTCTCCCCTCTTTCACAGACTCACTCCCTAAGACACAGTCTCACAGCCTCTGCCACTCACTGTCTCCATCTCTGGTCTATTCTTTGCACATCTCGGTCTCAAATCTCCACCATCACTTGGTTTCAACTCTCAAGCTCACTGACCCAACTCTCAACTCAGGTATCAAAGCTTTCATTCTCAGTTTCTCACCCTCCATTAGACTCTCACATGCTCTATTACTCATTGTGATCTTACCTTTTTTTTAATTTTTTTTATATAAGTTGTAATGTTGTGACTTGGGTCTGATTTTTTATTTAGCTATTATATATTTGTCAAATTATTTGTAGGTTAAATTGAAATTATTGATTGAAAAATTGATGAAACTACTAGCATAGAAACTTCACCTTCATTAGATGAAGAAAAAGTGCCAAAGGCTGAAGCTCTTCTTTGGCAATATGTGACTAAATTGGAAAAACCACCTGGTTCTACTTCTAAATCAAGTGGAAACACACAATTTAAGTGCAACTATTGTGGTGAAATTTTTTTGGGATCCTATTCTAGGGTTAAGGCTCATTTATTAAAAATTAGTAATAAATGTATTAGAGCATGCATTAAAGTGACACTGAGCCATAGATTGGAAATGCAGAGAATGCGTGATCAGGTTAAGAATGATAAGTTAGAGAGAGAACTCAGAAGTCAAGTTCCCTTAAGTTAGAGAGAGAACTCAAAAGTCAAGTTCCTTTACCCCCACCTCTCCCAGGCCGTGGGCTTATTCCCTCATTCCGGAGACAGGAAGGGAGTGGTAGTACAGATCCGGTTGATGGTAAGAGGAGGAAGGTGATTGCGAATTATACTTTGGAGAGAGCATTCCAGAATAATGCTAGACATGAATTGGATAGTAGAATTGCTAGGATGTTTTATACCGGTGGGCTTCCATTTCAGTTTGCAAGGAACCTAAATTATCGTAGTTCCTATGCATATGCTGCTAACCATAACATTCTGGGTTATGTTCCTCCTGGATACAATGCCTTGAGAACAACATTTTTGCAAAAATAAAGAGCTAATGTTGAAAGACTTTTGAAACCAATTAAGGACTCTTGACTTGCAAATGGTGTAAGTATAGTTTCTAATGGATGGTCAGATCCACAAAGGAGGCCTCTTATTAATATTATGGCTGCATCAGATTGGGGTCCAGTGTTTATAATGGCAATTGATAGGTCAGGTGAGTTCAAAGACAAGCATTTTATTGCTGGGGTGTTGAAGGATGCTATAAAAGAGATTGGACATGAAAAAGTTGTCCAAGTCATCATTGATAATGCTAGTGTGATGAGGTCTGCTAGAGCTCTTATTAAAGGCAAGTATCCCAAAATATTTTGGACACCATGTGTTGTCCACACTCTCAATCTAGCTCTGAAGAATATTTGTGCAGCAAAAAACACTGAAAAGAATGTAGTTATTGTGAGGAATGTAGTTGGATTACACGTATTGCTGATGATGCATCCTTCATACGTGCTTTTATCATGAAACATTCAATGAGGTTGGCAATGTTTAATGAATTTTGTCCATTAAAACTGCCCTAAGTTGCTGATACTAGATTTGCTTCGATTAGTGTAATGTTGAAAATGTTGAAGTTGATAAAAAGATGTCTTCAAGCCATGGCTTCTAGTGACCAATGGGCTTCTTATAGGGAGGACGATGTTGGAAAAGTTCAAAAGGTGAAAGATATGACTCTAAGTGGTCATTGGTGGGATGTTGTCAATGATATCCTTGAATTCACAGCACCTATTTATGATATGCTACGAGCAGCTGACATAGATAGGCCTTGTCTTCATCTTGTGTATGAAATGTGGGATTCAATGATAGAGAAGGTGTAGGCAGTAATATATTAGCATGAAGGCTTGGAAGATGATGAGTATAGCTCATTTTTTAATGTGGTGTATGATGTACTCATTGATCGATGGACTAAAAATTGTACACCACTAAATTGCTTGGCTCATTTCTTAAATCCTAAGTAAGTACTTTCATTTTCTATTTTCCTTAGTTCTCCCTTCTAGAAAAACACACGTTTCATCATCTATATTTGTTTTTTTTTTTATCTTTAATTAGGTATTACTCCATTGAGTGGCTTTCGGAGAATCCAAAACGCATCGCTTCACATTAGGATCATGAAATTTCTATGTAAAGGAGCAAGTGTTTGGAGCAATACTTTGAAGATGAGAATGAATTAAGGGTGGTGAAAGTTAAGTTTGTTGCGTTTTCAAGAGGTTTCCTTCACCAGATGCCTTGATAGATAGGTGGGCTTTACAACCTTTGGTTTGGTGACAATACCATGACTCCTCATTACCAATACTTCAAACCCTTGCCCTTAAACTTCTTGGACAACCTTGTTCATCCTCATGTGCTGAGAGAAATTGGAGCACATACAAATTCATTCATTCATTAAAAAGAAACAAAATGGCTCCTGCACGTGCTGAGGATTTGGTATATGTGCATTCTAATCTTCGACTTTTGTCAAGGCACAATGAGGAGAACGTAAATGCAGCAACAAAGATGTGGGATATTGCAGGAGACTCTTGGAATGAAAGTGACATACATGGAGGAACTGGAATTCTTGAGAATGCTACCCTTACACTTGATGAGCCAGAGTTGGAGGCCATGGTTATTGGGAATGCTAGCACTAGTGTTACTACTAGTGAAAGTGAATTTCAAAGTGAAGCTATTGATCTTAATGATGATGACGAGGGTTGTATTTGATTGTCTTGTTGATTATCTTTTATTTTGTTTTAGTTTCAAACTTATGGGTTGTATTCTAATTTTCGAACATCATGGAATGTTTTAGTTTCAAACTTGTGGGTTGTATTTAATTCATGAACATCATGTTTTAGTTATTATCTACTATTGCTCTTAAATTTGGTATATGTTTATATAATGTGAAAAAGTATGCTTAGAAATATATAGAAAATATAAATAAAAATATTTTTAATAATTTTATAATCGCCACACCTCGCAGCACCCGCACTCTACTTTTTCAAAAATTGCCGAGTCCCACACTCGCACTCGAATTCGAAAACGCACCTGTGCTTCATATTCCCGAAAAAATCACTAGAGAGTTGGGGACACTCTGATGATAAAGTCAATTAGAGATTTTTTGGAATGAAATTGTAATTTTTTTAGTATATATATTTTTTAATACAAGATAGAAATATACTCTAGTCTAATCTAAGTGTATATATGTGTGAAACTCCCTCCTGGAAACTTGACCCTGGCCCTTACCCCTTCCACCCCACAAGCACTTAGACTTGTGGAGTGACCATCGCGCCAAGGGTGCGCAGTTGTTTTTTTAGTATAATTAACTCCTCCTAGTTGGTGTATTTTATACTCATGGAAGGCATTTCGCTCTCTTCCCAAGATCTGAGTCTTAAAACCTGAAATTTTTTTGGTTGATTTAATGCTTGTCATTCCAATTTGGCGACATCTAGGAATGATTGGGCAACTGAACATTTTGACCTGCTTTAGGAGGAGTCCAAATCTTCTATCTCACTCTTCCTGCTTCACTATATACTCCACAAATAAAAACATGCCACATGTCCATCTATTTCATTAAATGCTAAATTTATGCTTTCTATTATTTCAATTACCTCAATATGATGGGTTATTTATTTATTTATTTATTTTAGGAAATTAAAATAATAGAAGACATAAATTTAGTTTTAATAAAATAGATTGACATGTTGCATGTTTTTATTTGTGGAGTATATAGTGGAGTAGGAAGAATGAAACAAAAGATTTGAACTCCTTTAGAACGGGGATGATCATCAGGGAGCATATAACATCGAATTAAACACAATGAGAGGTTATTAGGGCACAATAAGTGCAAAGATGGCAGCTATTCTACATTGCCGACGCTTCTTTCTAGGCAAAGAATTTGATGATATGATTAGACCGGCGGGACAATCTCCCTTAATCTTACCTTATCCAAATTATGGCAACCCACCATTGTTGGTGACTCTGGCTAGCCCAGCTGCTCTTCTTGCCATTGATATATATATATATATATATATATATATATATATCAATCCATTATATAATCAACTGCTTCATCATCAATTACTTTTTTTTCACTTTTAACGTACTGTAATACCATGGATAACATTTGCAAATTCCGTGCACCCGCCCAGCAGTCCAAATTGGACCCATATGGTCAAGAAGAAAATACATAGAAATAGAATAGACACTTTGGGCCAAGCATGCCACAAGAACAAGAAAAAAGAGAAAGAAAATGCTTCGATCTTTTTCCTAGATGCTTCTAAACTTTCAACAAAATTTTAATACGTGTACTAGTAAAGATTAATTACATCTTCCTTTAAAAAAAAATGTAGTTTATTTATTTCAACAGGTTCAGCTTCAGTTTTGTTGATGGGGATATACCTTCATATATAGAGTCATTTTCCAAGCACATCTCAACATGCTCACCCTTCAGATTAGGAAGGGATTGTTTATATTATTTTATTTAAAAGCAAGCCTCGACACAAAAACTAAGGTTTAAGTTCAATTATTAAACAAGTCAATCTCAAATATGATACTAATGTGTTATAAACAAAGCTAGTGAAAAAAATCGATTAAAGTATATACTTATATAGATTCAATATTAAATTATTTTTATTTATTAATAACTTAAATAGTCTATAATTTATATATGATAATTTATATACCTAATTAACTGAAATAATTTTTATAAGATACCTAATTAACTCAAATAATATCATCTCAGCCATAATTTAATCATTAATCATTAGTGTACATTTGTAAGGGGCACTACAAAAAAAAGCGTTGTGGCCGCGGTTTAAAAACGCGGCTATAGGTCACAAAAACGTGGCCATAGCCCGATTTGGCCTATAGCCGCGGTTTTTTAGGCCGCAGTTCCAAACATGGCCTAAAACCCGTGACTATAGGCCTGAGAGGGTCTATGGCCGCATTTTCTAACCGCGGCCTAAGGGTACATTCTACGGCCGCGTTTAAAACGCGGCCATAGAGCTGGGCCTTAGGCCGTGTGTAAAATGCGGCCGTAGAACGAGACGTACAGCCGCGCTCTAAGGACCAATCCGACATGTACGCACTCATATTTTCAGCCGCGTTTTTAAGCGCGGCTATAGGCTTTTTTTTTCCTTTTTTTTTTTCTAGGCCAGATGACGAATGCAAATTACAAAACGCTGCTATAAGTTTGTCAAACGCTACTATAAAAACCTGTCACACACACAATTCTAACTTGTTATTCTAGCAAAATTCAGAAATTTTCTCAAACCTGTCACAATTCCAATTATCAATCACATATTCAATGTAGTTCAATACAACAACAAAATTGGCATCAAGTTTATACGTCAACTACAAAAATTACACACATGACTTTTTCTAACTTCCTATAGCTATCTCGGATGCTTCTAGGGGTGCCTTGTCTACATGTGGGGCATTGCAAAAATGTAAAACACAACAGTCAGCTATTTCGAACTTTTATAACATAGTCAATTAGAAAAAAAATTTCAAAAACTAAAGAAAAATAAAACATTGTCTGCAATTATATGTATCCATTCAGAAATTAACTCATTGCCATGCAGATCCAAGTCAAACCCATCGAGAGATGCTATAAACCCAATGTCTAGGACTGGGCAACAATTTAAACCAAGAAAACCCATATTTGCCCAAAACTCCTACTTTTACACATACCAAAGAGCTAGATGTCCCTACAGCTAGATGTCCCATGAAACAACTATTGATGACTCATCTCATTTTCTTGTTACTACAGCATTGCTCAGAAAAAAGAAAAAAAGAAAAAAAGAAAAAAAAAAAAAAACGAACAAACGAACGAACAAACAAACAAACAAACTTATAAATCATCTATTAAGTGCAACACTTCCAATTAAAAAAGTCAAGATTTGAAACCATGAGAGAGGATCAATCCTCTACCTTCTCGATCCCTTCCATCCACAACTTAATAAGATGCGCTTTGTGGCCTCATTTAACAAGCTATTTTTTAAATTCAGTATCATATCTTCGTCACATGAACTCGTTCAAATAGAATCCTACATAAATCAACTAAAGAAACACATCCAGGGTAGTTATAACTTAAATAGCTAAGGCTTACTAATTTTAAGGAAACTCTTACTAAATGCCACAAAATTCTCTTAGAGTGCATTGGTAAGCTTTTTTGGTATCTTATTTAACTTATTTGCTCATATACAGCTATTAAAGCCTAACTTTTGCCAACTTCCACAAATAAGCAAAAAGCTAATCTGAACACACATTTACTAGTGAAAATTACAATTGTTTAACCATAAATATCAAAACTTCAAATGTTGAGCAATGAGATTGAGAACTCATAAAAGCCTATTTGGAACCATCGAAAAATTAGAAACTCCTTTCCCTTGCCACTATGTGTTACACATTTTTATGTCTCGTAGGGTTCAAATATTTGGCATACAAAGATCAAGAGCTTAGAGGCAATTACCACTGTGAACTCAACAAAAGCAATACGAGTTGAATGTCAGAAACATAAGTATATAACTCCTTACCTGTTGATCAATGTCAGAAACATAAATAGTTCTCCTAATCATTGCCTCTTGGTTGTTCTTCTAGAAAAGATTCATCTAACGAAGACGTTGTGATGGAGCGCTACCCTAAATATATTAAACACATCGTATTAGTAGTACATAAGAATGAGGAGCAATTAACACGCAATTTTCAGTAAATTAATTACAACATTGAAAGTACCTGAGATACTGAAAGAGTATTTAGAAATGGCTGCAATTGGTCTAAGACGTTTCTCGTTGCGTTGGCTACTGCTTCGGTGATTTCCACCTTATGCCGCGCATGTAATTCGGCGATTTCCGCCTTATGCTGTGCATGCATGTTGGCGATTAGCTCCTGATGCCTCTGCTCTGACTGGGCAAGTTCGTCCCTCAACGAATTTTCCAAGTCAGTCATCTGCTGGGCCGTTTCATTGGACGATGGTGGAGTCGATGTATAACATGGAAGGTTGGACCCACTTCTTCCTGATGGGGTTGGTCCAAAACCGACCCCTTGTACACGTCCACAACGTTCTTTCCCCATCACTTGTGCAAACGCATCAGTTTTTGACCATAGAATGCCTTGGTGACGCTCTCCTTCTAGTGAGCCCCCATTGTTTAAAATTGCAGCCATTTTCCTCTGTTTTCATACAAGAACCAAATAACATATTACTTGCTACAAACAATTCACGCACAAAATACGAAAGAAATAGGGTACGATATAAGGCTTACAATCTTATCTTCCACGTCAGTACTAACAGGAGTCCCATCTTTCTTGGAGTATACTTTCGTGAAAACAACAGCACGCTCCACTGCTCGCCCACTTTCTTTTGCCTACATCATACTCAACAGTCTCATTACAATAACGAAAATTTATGTTCGTGATATGAAGCGGCAATTGACAACCAAAACATAGCAAATAAAATTTGGGACATAACATGCAACATAATGTATAACAAATTTAAAGGCGTAGATGATTACGTTCAAAAAGACTAGGGATGACAATTTTTACCCAACCTGCGGGTACCCGGCCCGGCCCGACCCTAATGGGCCGGGTTTTACCCGGTCCGATTAAGAATAGGGTCGGGTTTGGGTTTTAAAAAAAAAACCCGAAGCGGGTCCGGGTCGGGTCCGGGTTTTATCAAAAAAACCCGGACCCGACCCGAGACCCGGCCCGGTTAAAAACCCGGTGTCCTAAAACTACAAAAATACCCTATTTATATATATTCCTATATTCTAACCCTAATCCCTCATTTCATTTCTTCACTCTTCAGCATCAACTCACGCCGACACTCACACTCCCTTAGTCCTCACTCCTCACCTCAGCAACTCAGTCCGACACTCCCTCACTCCCTCAGTCACGCCTCCCTCGCCTCCTCACCTTCACTCCATCTCGGTCTCCTTTTTCCACTACCTTCCTGGTCAGTCTCTCTCTCTCTCTTTTTGTTTTTGTTTTTTTTTTTTCCTTTTGATTTCTGTGTAATTACATTGATTGTGTTAATTAGGGTTTGGTTTGATTCGATTGTTTGTTGTTGTTGTTGTTGGGTTTGTAGGAATTTTTGCTTCTTTTGCGGCTCTAATATTTAATTGCGTTAGGAAAGAAGACATCAATTACTCTCCCTACGAAGAAGGCGAGTGGAGGTCTGTAATTTCTCTCTCTTTCTCTCTGTGTTTATTATTTATTTGTTTTTTGATTTTGTGATTTTTTTGCTCGAGAATTGTCATTGATATTTCAATCTGAGTTCAAGTGTGTCTTTGAATTTTCGAGTTCAAATGTTCAATCTGAATGCTATATAATGATGTCATTTTTTGTTTGATTTTTCTTGTTAATGGGTTTGTGGGTTTGTTTAGTTTAATGGGTATTTTTTGCTTATTGTTAAGTATTGCTAGTGACAGTGTTGTATTGGTTTTGTACTTGTGTTGTATGTGTGGCCCTTTTGAATGGATCCCCAAAAAATACAACTTTCTAGGGTTTCTGTTTGGTCTTTTGCATATGGGTCTCTTTTTTCTTTCTTGGTTAGCTAAGACGATTGGTCAAAATAAAGATGATTGGATTTTGAGTACTGGGTTTTGTGTTGTTTCACGTTTTTTATGAGATTTAGAGTACTAGTTTTATGTTGTTGTAGCGAAATTCAACATTATTGGGTTTCTCTGTTTTTTGCTATTGCATTTTTGTAGCTTTGTACATTGCTTGTATTACTGAATTAATGCAATTATGTCTTAAAGGTCGTTGTAAAACTCTTTCTGGGTTTGTGTTATTGGAAGTGGTTTAGTTTCTTTCTTTTTTTGGTTTTTGAGTTATTTTATTAGCATAGACATTACTACATGTGTTTTTTTTAATCCAATTGACATGAATGGTTTATTTAAATGAATGGTTTTATTAGTTATGGTTTATTGAACAATTGTATTTCGCGAACGCTATAGAACAGCTTCTCAAGCGGTCCAGAACCAAGTTAGAAGTTTTGCACTTTCACTGTTGATATATGTATGTCTAGGGCTATGAAGCTGAATAGTGTTGTTTAATGTGATCTATTGTTCAATACTTGCATTCCTTGTTTTCTTATTGTGATTTTGTGATGTCCAAATGCGTTTACTTGCATTTCTTGTTTTTGTATTTGCTAGTTACAATTTGATGAAGTTTATTCCATTTTTTAATTCATTGTTGTTGTAGGTTCTTCATCTATATCTGGAGATAGTACATTTCAATCCATTCTTGATGATGGGGAGCCAAATGAAGATGATGGGAGTTGTGTCACAATTGTGGAAGATTAAACATTTTGTATTAATTTAGTAGCTTTTTTAATTTCTTAGACTTGTTGGATTAATTTGTTGGTTTGTAATTATTCTAAACTTGTGGGATTTATTTTGTAGCTTTTTAATTTCTTGGACATGTTGGACTTTTGATACTTATTTCTTGGACTTGTTGGATTTATTTTATTTTTATGTTTAGCTGGTGATTTTAGTTATGATTTTGTTGATTAATGATTAAATGGTTATCTTACCTAGGTAATTTATTGATTTAAAATCTTAGTTATGATTTATTGAATTGTGATTATGATAATAGTTATGGTTTATTGATTTATAGATTTATAATTAACAAGTGATTTATTGATTTATGATTAGTAGCCTATGATTTGGACTGATTTGGCATTTGGGCCACGTTATCTAGGCTTGAATTAAAATATGCAGGCTTAAATGTAGGCAAAAATAAATTTGGGCTTAAATTCTTTTTTTTTTTTTAGTTGGGCCACAAATTGGGCCTAATCTCTAAACGGGGCCCGCGGGGCTCGGCTGGGGCGAGTCTGGGCCCCGGGAAAAAACCCGGTATCCTAAACGGGCCGGGTCTGGGCCACGGGTCTTGCCCTGCGGGTCGGGTCCGAGTATGAAAAAACCCGGCCCGAACCCGACCCGTTGCCATTCCTAAAAAAGACATGTGAGTTGTTTTCTTTATGTGAATGCTTAGTATCAACTGATTTTTGGTCCCAAAGTTCTATATATTGGAGCTGTCCACTTTCAAGCTATTTAGTTTTCCACATCACAGAACAAGCAATTGCTATATACCAAACCAATGTCGTCCTAACAAAGTGGCAAACATAATATTAATGAAATCACTAATCAAGAACAGGAAACATCACAAGAAATGTTTATTAACAGTCATGAACATGGATATGATTGTGGTCTTCCTTACCCCAACACTGTGCTCTCCTCTGCAACAACATGTAACCTCACATGCTCCTCTGACATTAGTTTTTATACCGAATTTATACTAATGACGCAAGCAATGGTAAACATTACATACTAACTCTGTACAGTATCCTCAGATTCATCAATAAATTAGTTTCATCAAACTCTTTACATTTATTACATTTGAATCTAAAATAGTAGAATATTAAAACCCTGGCTAGTTGTTGTATAATGCATTTCTTACCATATTGTCAGCAATTTGGGCAAAACTTATAGGCCTTGACCTCGCTATGTCCTTCTGAAACGTACGACTTGTCTTGTTCTTATTAACTAATGTCTACAAACACATTCTTGCCAACAAATTAAAATGAAGAAATTAGTTACATAAACTGTACTCGGTAAATTCAAATGTATATTATAAATAAAAGATAATAGAGCAAGAAAATAGCTGAACCTGCGTATCTGGATGAAACCAATAGTCAACTAGGTCCGCATACTGCTGCACGTCAGCCCATCCTGGTATTTTTGCAAGGACTTCTTCTTTGGACGCATCTTTTGGGTAGCATTTCTTTTTCAACTTGGTACGTCGGTTCCTCCTCAGTTCCCCTAGTAGGTGCATTGCCCACGTCATTTGATTAGCTGGGTGGAGAATTTCTGGGTTAATGATCCACTTTTTCTGAAATGCAAAAAATGAGTTAGCATAGTGCAATAGTCCACCCTACTGAACATGCCATTTAGCACACATACGGTTGTACATAACAATTCAAAGTAGCGTAATATAGCTATAGATTGAACAAGTCTGAATTTCTAAGCAAAATGAATTGGATGGTTAACTCTCATTTAATTAAACAAAAACCTAAAGACTTCTCCTACTTCCTAGTTCCTAATGATATCCACTAGAAGGTGCTCTGTGACTGGTCATCTCATTGGTATGAATTCTTTGTTCTTATATAAAGTTGAGTCTTATACTTCATAATTGATTTATGCTAAATCAAAGAAGCCATCTTCTATTGCATGTGTCACCATCAGAGTAAGACCAATCATGCTTGTTTTTCACATGGATTTTTCACATTGGTCCAAACCGTGAACATGCATGGCAATAATTATACACAAGCACAAATTGGCAGCAACCACAATCTGATTTTGCGGTTGGTGCTGAACTACTATAGACAATGGCCCATTTTAGAAGAGCAATGTGTGCAAACATAAAAAATTGAACAATATTTTTCAGCACCAACTAAATTAGCAAGTACCAATATTTTTCACAATAGCTAAATTCACAATATTTAAACCCACCATTGATATTATTATTTTTACCTATCAAGTAACAATCTATAAACTATCTCATTTTAGAAAGTTGAGTGGCTTGAATCAAATAAATGATGACAGGCATCTTTTTTTCATTGACAAAAAAATCATCTATGTTCTTTCTCCTTCACTTTCACTTTTATGTCTCCCATGACATTTCACTCTAAAACAAATGATGGTTTTCCTTCCCAATATTTGCTCCTGTCTCTTCCCAATATTTGTTTCACTTTTAATGTTCCACTTTATATTTTGTAAATTGTATTATTTTATTTCTGTAAATTATATTATTTTATTTCTGTAAATTGTGTTACAATGGAAAAATAAAAAGATGTGTTACAACTTGACAGACTATGATTAATAGAACTAAAAATTAAATAGTTCAACACTAAAGTCATGACCAAATGATTTTTATATTCAACTTAAATGAGTCGATTGGGTGGAATTCGGCATGTTTCATAGTGCATTGAGCATATTAGGGCATATATATATATGGGTCAGCTAACTCACAAATATTTCAATGATAAAGACAAACAAAGTATGCTAATACCTGAATCTCTGTCCAGGCATCTTCTTTGTGGTGAGGAGGGACATGCGTCCAATTCAAAGGCATAAGTGGGCAGTAGGCGGGGCAGATGCAAAAAGTGCCCAACCACCTTATGAATGTCTGTCCGCTCTCCCCAAGCGGTTGGCCGGCTGCATTTAACGGCAACTCAATTTTCTTATCCGGTGGAAGTGTCCATATTTTTCTCATTAGCGTTCTCCCACGCTTTTTAGTCCCATTACTGGATCCGGGGGTTTCTTGACCCAAATCTTCTGCACGCACATTACTGGTTTCTTGGGTTTGTTGAACCAAATTTTCTGCATATAGTAAACCGCCATTAGGAATGAAATTTCAAAGTTCACAATTAGACAGAAGTTACTGTATATAGCTCAAGTGCACACTCTTAACATGATAGTGATGTTCGTAAATCATGGCATTATTATACTTGCTTTTTAGCTTTACTTTTTTTCCCATTTGTTTTCTTAATTTACTTATTACTCAGGACAATAAGTGAATTAAGTCGTTCATATTTTCATGAATTTAAAAGAAGCAATGGGCAACCTTGCATTGTTATCTCAAGAACATAATAAAAAGCATGTTTCAAAGCAGCTAAGTATACTGATTTTAAAATCAGGCTAATAAGAGAAAGGGAGAATAGTATCTTTTTTTTTTTATATTTTTTTTTTCTTTTTCTGAGAATGAGGGAGAATAGATTCTCTATAGTTAGTTAATAAAAATTGAAATTACTCATATGAGTAATTTATAGATGCATCTATAAATTATTCAATTACGATAAAGTTTTTGACATAAACGAACAATGGTAATAATTGAGAAAAATTGCCTAACTAAAAATTCAAAATGTCCATAGACACACATAAGTTATTTTAATATTTATTTCTTTTTCATATTATTTCTAAATTAGCCTAAGACTTCACACATAGACATCTTTTTCAGTTCTTCTATGGCTACAACAACTCAAAACAATGTTATGAAAATATGGTTCTAAATTTGTCATACCGTACAAATTAAATGCATTACAGGCTATCCTTAGCCCAAATACTACTACATTTTCCACAGATGAAACTCTATTAAAGTTTCAAGTAGCTCACACAAACCTAGAATTTAAAGCCTACTTTCATTACATACAATTGTTAGGTTAAATTACAAATTACATCATCTAAGTTTGTCATAAGTTCAATTTAGTCTTCTAATTTCTACGATCTTTTGAAGTTAATACGATAACTTTTACGTGTATTCAATGTAATTCTTGTATTCAGTTTGTCACAATCACATGGTATCATTAGGTGTCCTTCAAGAGTATTATTTTGAAAATGCAAAAGTGCTAAATTTATATCATTTTCGAACACTTGACACCTAATTCTATGAAGAGAAATGGACGAAATGACCACACTTAAAAGATTGATTGAAAGCTCCATGTCGTATTTATTCTCAAACGTTACATTTCAAGACATGTCAACTACCTGGAGAAGGGGGTTGGGTCTCATCATCATCACTTGCATCCCCTATTGCTTGGTCAGCCGCAAGGGCAGCCCTTAGCTCCTCCTGCACGCTCTGTCGTGAACGTGACGATCCCCCACCAACTTCAACAACCGTCAATGGAAATTCCCTTTGCATTCATGCAGCCAACAATAGAAAAATTATGCATCCAGTAGTAAATATCAAACGTTACATTAACAATCAACGTGTAAACTACCTGGGGGTGCTGTACCAGCATCACGAGCATCCGCTCTTGCTTGCGGTGCAGTATAGGCGGCTTCCAAGTTCTCCTCATGCCTCTGTCGTGAACGTGAGGGTCCTTCGCCAACGTGTACAAGCAGCAATCGACGTTTCTTCCCCATTCCTGCGTCCAAAAACTTTACCACACAGAGAAAATGTTAATTATAGACAACATAAAAACTTGCATACAATGTAAGTGAAAAAGACAAAGTAAAATAACTCATTTTCACATCTAACACTATATACAAGCATATTTCCAAGTTTAAGAGCTTCTGTTAGCCAAACACCACAACAACGAGAAACTGAAACCCTAACACCAAACGAACTTATATCCAAGTTGACAAGAAATGAATTTGAAATCCAATAGGTAGCAAAGTTTATAAGGAATTGAATGCATAATAAGTACAAATTATTTAGTAATAACAATATTAAGAGGAATTAACAAATTCATCAAATACTACACAGAGGCATTCCAACTAATTCATAAATGGATACACCACTAAACTATTACACTACTCATCGTCGGTGTACTCGTCCTCGTTGTCATCTTCATTGTCGGACTCATCGTCAATAAACTCACAATGGTCTAAGTTGTGTACTTCATGAAGATCTCTTTCAGCAATAATAGAGGCATCAATTGTCATTCCCTCTACATCATCCCGAGTCCAACCAAGGTTCTCACTCACAACCTCATTAGTGCTTATATTGTACGGAACATTCTCAGAAAAACTATATGTGTCATCCTCATCACGTTGGGGACCAATACCAGCATCGAACACATCCCTAGCTTTAGTTTTAACAACAACATACCAATCCTTCTGCCTTTTATCTTCCACATAAAAAACTTGTGTAGCTTGAGATGCCAACACATATGGTTCATCCATCATTTTATCCCCACCATGTATGAAGTGTGTAAAGTTCACCATAGGAAACCCAAATTCATCAGTCCTATATCCTCTCCTATTTTGGTCATCAACCCATTTACACTTGAATAACACATGTTTGATATTGTCAGAATAGTTCAACTCGATTATATCACTTAAAACACCATAGAACGTAATGCCACCATCAGTAGCGACACTAACTCCACTATTCTGCGTTTTCCTGTTTGACTCATCATTTACACTCCTAAACTTTAAGTCATTAATGACATAATGCTTCAGCCGCTTTACATAAATATATGGCCATTTGGACAATGCAACAAGGGTATCACTAACTCCCTCCCTTTCCCTATCAGCAGTAGTCAACGACATCACCTAACATATCCAAACATAATTATTCACATCAGTACAAGTAATCATAGTTAGGACAGTGTTACAAGTTTAAGAAGTTGAAAATGTCATACGTACGTGACCCCTAAACCAACTACAAAACTTCTCCATGTGGTGCTTATATATAATGGCCTTGGAAACGTTACGATTGTGGCCTTTTCGGAGTTCGTCCTCTATCAATCTTTTGTGCATCCTGTGCATGCAATTGTATTAGGGTTAATAGACCTAACGTACATTGAATTGACGTGCAATCATATTTGTATACGTAGTACTTACTCACGAAAGTGGTTGATGTTTTCGGAATTGAATAAAATGTAGCGATGGGCTTGGGTCCACTCTCTATTGTTTAGTGCCACGATCGAAACCACCCCTGTTGACTCTTCAATCGTCCTGGTGGGTCGATTGAATATAGTTTCAACTCCTTCCATATACCGTGAACAAAATGTTAAGCACTCTTCGACTATGTATCCTTCAGCAATAGACCCTTCTGGAGCAGCTCTATTTCGTACGTAAGACTTAAGGCGTGAGAGGTACCTATAGAGGAATGATAAGATTAATGATTGGCAATAGTAATTGGAACGTGCACATGAAGCTCATAGTTGAGCAATAATATTACACACGTTTTACCTCTCAATGGGATACATCCAACGGTAGTGCATTGGACCACCAATCTTGGCTTCAGAAGCTAAGTGCATGACCAAATGTACCATCACTGTAAAGAAGGATGGCGGAAATATCTTTTCCAATTCACACAAAGTAACTGCAATGTCTGCCTCAACAGTCGCAATATCTGAAACCTTAAGAGTTTTGGAACAAATTTCTCTAAAGAAGCAAGCTAACTTATCAATGGCCTAGTAACATGAGAGGGCAAAGACCCGCGTAAGGCTATGGGAAAAAGTTGCTGCATCAAGATGTGATTATCATGACTCTTCAAACCAGAAATCTTGCGTTCTTTCATGTTCACATGACGTGAGATATTGGAAGCGTACCCATCAGGCACTGTTACGTCCTTCAAAACTTGCAAGAAACCATCTTTTTCCGATGAAGTCATATGAAAACAAGCGGGCGGTATGGTATACTTATCAACACTTTTTCGTTGTAGGTGGAGTTCACTCCTTATCCCCATGTCCGCCAAGTCAAGGCGCGCCTTGTAATTATCCTTTGTTTGGTCCTTCAAGTTCAGCATTGTGCCGAGTATATTATCCATCACATTCTTCTCTATATGCATCACATCAAGATTGTGTCACAACTTGTGATCCTCCCAATAAGGCAAGGTGAAAAAGATGCTCCTCTTCTTCCAACCACTCTCGTCTGCCTCCCCTCTCTTTCTTTTATTGTAAGCAAGTTGACATTTCCTTCCCAGACAACGTCCAAGTAAATGTTCAGTTTCCAGAATAATGTCTGACGCGACCGGTGGTTTAGGAGCTGATCGCGTATCATTAGATCCATCAAATAACATACCTTCTTTTCGGAAATCGTGGTCAACATCCAACCACCGTCTATGTCCCATGTAACGAAATTTGCGGCCATTTTTCAAATATCAAGAATCGGTCTCCACAGCACAAGAAGGACAAGCCAACCCACCTTTGGTACTCCAACCCGACAAATCTGCGTATGCAGGAAAATCATTTACGGTCCACATCAATGTTGCACGCAATTGGAATATTTCTTTTGAAGATGCATCGTACGCTTGTACTCCAACATCCCATAACTCCTTTAGTTCTTCTACTAACGGTTGCAAGTACACATCTATAGCAATCCCTGGCGAGGTAGGACCAGGAATAACTAATGATAGAATCAAAGATGACCGTTTCATGCATAGCCAAGGAGGGAGATTGTAGGGGACCAACATGACAGGCCACGTACTGTGACTAGAACTCATAATTCCGAAAGGGTCGAAACCATCCGCAGCTAATCCAAGTCTGACATTACGAGGGTCAGATGAGAACTCTAAATGCTTACTGTCAAACGTTTTCCATGCATCTGAGTCAGCAGGATGCCGCATAACCCCATCATTAGTACGACCATTAACATGCCATTTCATAGAAGTAGCCAGATCGGGTGAAAGAAATAATCGCTGCAATCTTGGCTTTAAAGGGAACCACCGTAGGGTCTTTGCAGCTTTCTTCTTCCCCTTACTGGATGAAGCATTTTTACTAGCAACAGATGCCTCATTTGTTTTCCACCTTGATTCTTTACAACAAGGACACGAGTCGAGGTTAACATTTTCCTTCCAAAACAGCATACAATCATTGGGACAAGCATGGATCTTCTCATAACCCAAACCCAAATCCCGGACTATCTTCTTAGCCTCATAATGGTCCTTTGGCAACTTAGCATCTGAAGGAAGCATATCCATCAGGACTTGAAGCAACATAGTAAATGACTTGTTCGTCCAACCACACAAAGTCTTCAACTGGAACAACACGACAATGGCTGAAAAAATGCTAAATTTCGTACAACCTTCATATAAAGGTTTGTCTACATCATCTATCAGCTTGTAAAACTTCTTCGCCTCATCATTCGGACCTTCAGCCGGATGTTGCGTACTTGGACCTTCTTCCATTGGTTCGGGTGGCATTTCATGCGGGGGGCACAAATCGTGCAACATCCCACGAAAATCGCCATATAGATTTTCAGATTCTTGCACTTGAGAGCTCCCACATTCGGTAGCCGTCGTAGCAGCCGCCGATTCCCCATGAAATTTCCAAACTTTGTAATTGTTCAGCATCCCCGAAGCCCAACAATGATCACGTACCACATTTATTGGTTGTAAAATCAAATTCACACATTTCATACAAGGACATAACATCTTCCCATTGCGCGCGGATAGAGAGGCAAATTCCACGAATTGGTTTACACCTTGAAAATATTCCCTTGAACCCCTCCTCTTGTCCATCCAACTTTTATCCATTGCGATACAATATTTACGGAATTTGACCTACACCAAGATTTGTTAATACGAAGGTAATAATTATTATAATTACATTCATTTGTCATTTGTTAAGAACATACATACCCAAGTATGGTTAAATTTTCTTAGAACATATAACACTTGTCCTACACTAACTCAATGTGATAAGTTGTAAATTTGTTAATTGTTAATTTGTTAATTGTGAAGCTAAAAGGTTTATTTTTTATTTTTTTGTTAATGTCATGATTTAATGTCACTTTTGAAACTATAAGATTTACTTTCTTACACAGGTTTAAGGTTTAAAAGGTAATATATATATATTTTTTCATTTTACACCTTTATCCAAAGAAATCATCTATCTCAATCATTTTATAACAGCACTAAATAAAAACACTAACCAAATTTAATTTTTCACTCCCGAACTGATCTGTTACATTACATGATGACAGTGATATTAAAATCACAAACTGAGGCATAGTACAATGTGAACAGTTTTAGACCCCTTAACACACAACCAGATTGAGTAGCCTAGTTAATTAGCCAAGTTGTTACTTAGTCAAATTATGCAATACTAGGTTAAAACAATCAAACAATCATATCATGAAAATATATAGCAGCGGAATAATAAATAACACATGATATGATCACCTAGGAAAACCAAACCGGTAAAAAAACCTGGGGAGGATTTTACCCACCGATCCTCAAGGCAAAACTGAATTCACTATGAAAGAATTGAAGTTCTTACAAAAGGACTTACAAGCTCCCCGCTCGACTTCCTAATGCTACCTACCAGTAGAACTTACTGACACAACCCTGTGCAAGCTCCGAATCCACGGACTCCTTCTTTCTTGAATTCTTTGATCAGCTACAAGCACCCACGCTTGATATTCTTTAAGCTTCAAAGGCAGCAACCAAGTTGATCATCAAGATGTTGAAGTAATCTCCATCTAGAAAATTCTAAGTTTTGTGTAAAGGAAAGCTCCTCTAGATCTCACAAGAGATTTACACAAAACCGCAATGTATGAGCAACAATACAACTTGAGCAACTCTAAAACGTGGCTAGGGTTTTGCCTTATATACCTAGGGCAAAAACATAAAAACCCTAAACGTTTTAATGAGCTAGGGCTGAGTTGGAAAACTGCAGAAAACGCAATCTGGTCGATTTTCGATCGATCGAATCTATTACTCGATCGATCGAGCCAGACCGAATTGCCCCAATGCAACTACAGTCTCTCGATTCCAACTTTACAATAATTAATCAACTTTGAGCATACTTTAACAAGTCTAAACATGTTGTTTTGATCATGGTTTGCCAACATTACAAATTAGAGTTCTAAATACATAAATTCCTAAACCTTTAGAACTTAACAAACTCCCCCTTTGGCAATCCGTTACAAAACCCTAATTAAGCTCAAAGTTTACAAGTAAAAAGCCCTTTACAAAAATAATGCTCATAAACTCAAATTCAAACCTAACTACTATCCATCGGTTGCAAGTGTAGACTGCAGTTTTGTTGAATCAACCTGTATATTCCTGAAATACTCAACAAACGCATAAACGCATGTGTGACAAAAAAGAGTAAAACAACAGGTATAACATTCTTGTAAGATTCACACAACACAAAATAAAGACATATATGAATGAACAACTCATAAATATAAGTCAATAAGCAGTGAATCACAAAGCAACAAGAATCAATGAACATAACATGTATATCAATCAATGTTACTCCCCCTAACATGAATAACCCCAAAAAATGATATACAAAGTGAAGCACCTAGATACAATCTAAAAACTCCACAAGCTCCTCAACAACAAAAAGTAACAAAAGGTCTCCCCCTAACTACAAAAACTCCTCTACAAGTCAAAACTCCACTCCCCCTTTTTGTGATGAAATGCCAAAGGGCAATCACAAGTCGCCATCAAAAGGAGGTGGTGAGGGTGAATGAAGATGCACCAAGTCGGCTTGAAGAGCACGAAACTCATCTAACAAGTCCACCAAAATCTAACCATGAGCCGCCTGAACGGTCATGACAGTCTCCAGGGTACGACGAACATCAAAGTCGGTCGAAGGAGGTGGAGGAACATCAGCAGCAGCAGCATCATCACCAACTGGATCAGGAACATCCTCACCAGCAATACCTGCAGAAGAAGAAGGAGGAGGTGCGCTACTAGACGGCTCAGACCTAGGGTGTTTAGAACCAACTCGAAGATGAGCAGCCCTTTGTCTAAGAAAAGACGCACCTATAGGAGCTATCACATGAACGGGCTCAGAGGAAGGGAAGCCACCAAGATCAAGATAAAGAAGAATCCTATGAATGAAAATAGGATGAACAAGAGCATGAGCAGAAGATGAACTCCTATACACACCGTTCAAAGAACGAAGAAAAAGATGGGGAAAACTAATAGGAGCATCAGTAACCAGAGCGTACAAAAATACACACCTCTCGAGAGGAATGGTGTGAACATGAGAGATGGGCCAGATAGAATGACAAGCTATCCTAAAGAAAAGATAGTGCAGCCCAGAGAGCTCAGCAGAAGTGATCCGAGGATCAGAACCCCACTGGACAGTAGTCCTAGTGATGTAAGACAAGACATCACTAATCTCGGGAGACACATCATAAGGATAGACAGGATTCTGGACCAAAGGTACCCCTAGAGCATCAGCCACTATCTGAGGAGTAATGGAGTACTCTACGCCTCGTATCCAACTCTTGACTAGAGTGTTGGAATCATAGATGCGGATAGAGATGTTCGAGTAGAACTCTCTAATCAAGGCAGAAGGTGGAGGAGGATCAGAAATATCCACCAAGGGTAACCAGCCCCTACGCTCAAAGTTTGCCCTAATGGCAGGATCAAGTTCATCTAAATGAACAGAACGCTCAGCCCAAATCTTTCTCCTAACATTAAGCTTCTCATAAATCTCTTGGTTTTTCTCACTCGAAAACTTCTCACGGTCAAAGGATGGAGGGGGTGGAGAAGGTGAGGAAACAGTCCTACGGGCTCTAGTCTTCCTAGGCATAGTGCTAAGGAAAGGACAGAGACACAAAGTGAAAACCAAAAGAACAAAAGAGAACAAAACCAAGGGCAGACTGCAAATTAGCACAATAAAAAATATAGAACAAAAATCTATATGATGCATGAACAATAACAATGTTGTGATGCATGATCTAATGCAGTAAACACAGTTCAAATTAAGTTCAATTACACAAAATTGGCTCGAACATAGAGTTTCTAACAAAAACCCTAAAAATTTGAAAACCACTTGTAAAATTTTGCAACAAATTTGATGAATTGATCATTACACAAGGTTGAAAACAGATTATAATAACCAATTTCATCAATACAACAAGCCAATTTCATCAATTGAACCTTAATTGAACAAAATCCCCAAATTGGATAAATTAGGAACCCTAGAATTTTCAATTGTCCACTAAACCCAAAATTGATCAAATTAATCCATTAAGAACATGTTTATAGTGTGTCCCCACAAAAACCCATTGATCAATTACACAAAATAGGGTCTAAATTTCCAACAATCCCAACAAGAAAAAGTTCCAAAAATTTGAGCATAAATGCATGAATAATGCATGAAATATGTAAATAAACTCAAAAAGGAGGGGTAAGATAGACATACCAGCTTGAGGAAAGAGTTTTCTTGCAAAAAATGCGGAGGAAAACGACAAAAATTTGGAATAGTTGAGCTTGCCAAGTCGGAGAGAGAGAAAACTTTTTGAAAAACTTTTGAAAAAGTGTTTGAAAAAGTCAAGAACAGTGTTTTTAAAAACCTGATTCGCGACTTTCGATTGATCGAAAATCACATTCGATCGATCGAAACAGACAGTCATTTTGAGACAAATTAAAACACTTTTTCGATTGATCGAAAATCACATTCGATTGATCGAAACACACAGTCATTTTGAGACAAATGAAAGCACTTTTTCAATTGATCGAAAATCTCACTAGATCGATCAAAATGAGCAGAGGCTCACAAATTTTTGAGAAAAATCACAATTTTGAAAACACAAACCATATTTTGAAAATAACTCCTCAAAGCATTAAATTACAGAAATAAAATGCATGAGTATGAGATGGAATGCTTTTTCCAAAACCCAAATCAAATCCCAGTTTCGCCACAGATAATTTCAGCCATTCTTCCTTTCAAATTCTCAAGCAAAAAAATGTTTTGCATAATTCTCAAAGTATTTTCAAACTTGGTTGGTCAGACCAAAAACACACACAATAATATGTACAAAGTTTAGCAAAGAGTAACTTGTGTAGTGTGTGCAACTAGCAAAAACTTTAAGAAACATGTGAGGTGATATGTGAATAGCAATCAATCACAAAGTCTACAAAATTCATCACATAGAATTCAAAAGAGACTATCACCTAAAGAGTTACATCCTATAACTCCCACATCTCCTAGAACAAAAGCTTGCAATCATGTAAGTTTCTTGTATTTTTGCCCCATTATTTAGGTGAAATTTGGCATTAAGCCTAATAGTACACACCAGTTTTAAGCATTAAGCATTTAAAGAGGCTACACCTTATGTTCTTTTTGTGCATGTGCTACACTTTCTCGAGCACAAAATCTTATGATATGCACTAAGGTGTTCATGATTGGCTAGTGAACAATGGTGAGATGGTTATTTATGCCTTTCTCAAAAGGATCAAGTCCGACAGTCAAATAACATGTGACTTCAAGATTAAGACAAAGTGATAAACACCATAAACATCTTTCCCACACAACATGCACTACAAAGTTTCAACTAGTCAAGTGCAATATAAAAGCTCATCAAAGCTAAACAAGGTACATAAGACATGTTATGTGTAAATAAATTGACCAACCTTGTTTTCAAAAAACCAAGAAACATCATGTCAAACATATTTTTGCTTTCTCCTTTTCACCTTTTTTTTTTTTTTTTTTAATTTATTAAAAGAGAAAACAAATAAATCCTGGAATGAAATGCATGAATGTAATGCAATGCAAATCCTAGAAACAAAAGCAAAAGAAACACAAAAACCAAAGAACAATGGTCACAAAGGAATGAGCAATGAAGCACAAGGACCATGTCAGAAAGACTCAATTAGGTCGAGTCTTTTGCATCCAAAACCTTTTAGATGCACCACGAGCATTGGAGTTCTTATTCACATTCGAGTGATTTCCAACTCCAGGATTGGAATAAAGGTTCAACACCTTTACCAATTCACCAATAAGTGCCATTGGATCTTGTGCTTGAGGCACAGTCACCTTTGGTTTAGTTGCTCTCTTAGCAGCTTGAAGCTTGTAACAGTTAGGACGAATGTGTCCAGATTTACCACAATAATGACAAACCCAAGCAGGTTTACCATGCATCTTGTCCTTGGGTAGGGTAGTCTCCTTAGGTTTAGACTCTCTCAAATCAACCCTAATCTTCTTAGGAGGTGAAACTTCTACAGGTTTGACTACCTCACTCACAGGTGGTTTGACAGTTTCACTCATAACCTCACTCACAGAAGGTTCAGAAGAAGAAGCAGGAACAAAGTTCGTGGTATGTGGAGTAGACACAGAGATGCTTTCAATATATCCTATCCCAGACTTATCAGAAGGATACTTTTGAACATTCAGCATGTGATCAAGTTTAGAACTAGCAGTTCTACCAACAGATAAATCATGTTCTAAAGTTTTAACTTTATCAAGTAAAAGCATGTTCTCAGATTTCACATGGTTCAAAAGATCATTAGCATCAAATAATTTAACAAGCAAATTTTTCTTTTCAAGCTCAAGAGCATCAATTTTCTTTAGGCCAAGTTCAACATTCATAGCATCCTTTGCAGCAACTTTGCAAAGTTTATTATAGGCCTCTTGAAGATCTGCATCCTCAGAGAGTTCCCCATCAGAAGGGTTCTCCTCAGCAGATATGCTTTCATTGACTACTGCAGTAGCAGTGAAAGCAATGAAGTTTCCATCCTCGTCACACTCAGACTCATCATCAGAAACTTCATTATCACTAAGGGTTACAGCCATAGCTTTACCCTTATTTTTCAAGAATGTAGGACATTCAGATTTAACATGACCATACCCTTGACAACCAAAACACTGAGCACCTAAAGAGTTGTTTGAAGATTGACCAACTCTTTCTCTAGGTTTTTCAAAGTTATTAACCTTAGTGGGATCATTCTTCCTAAAGTTTCTAGGTTCAACAGTGTTTGTACCTCTTGCCCTTCTATTTGTATTTCTCAGAAAATTTCTAAAATTCTTGGCAAGGTACGCTATCTCTGTAGCAGAGAGCTCATCATCAAATCCACCAGCCTCAACATCATCAACAGACTTAAGAGCCATTGATTTGGATTTATTTGTTTTGGGTAAGTCAAACTCATAGGACTGAAGAGATCCTACAAGCTCATCAACAGGGATGGAGTCCACATCCTTGCTCTCAGTTATGGCAGTCACTTTGGGTCCAAAGTTTTCAGTTAAAGATCTAAGTATCTTCCTAACAATTTTAGGTTGATCATAGATTTCACCCAAGTTAAAAGCAGAATTAACAATATCATTCAGTTTGGCATAAAATTCATCAAAGGATTCATCATCAGACATCCTAATGCTCTCAAACCTAGAAGTTAATTGCTGCAGTTTGTTTATCTTAACTGCCTTTGTGCCTTCATGCACAGTTTGGAGGATTTTCCAAGCAGTATGAGCAACCTCAACATTTGAGATCCTCTTAAATTCCTCCATAGAAACAGCATTGAAGATGGCATTCATAGCTTTGCTATTGAAGCATGCTGCTTCTTTTTCAGAAGTTTGCCACTCACTCACAGGAGTAGTGGGCTTCTGCCATCCGTATTCTACGGAATTCCAGACTCTCTCATCAATGGATTTCAGGAATGCTTTCATCCTTACTTTCCAATAGGCATAGTTGTTCCCATCAAAGTGAGGAGGAACAAAAAGAGAGTGTCCATGCTCCATGACAACAGGGGTTAAGGATCAGCTTAGAGATAAAAAAATCTCAGACAAAAAGAGTTACCTGCTCTGATACCACTTGAACAGTTTTAGACCCCTTAACACACAACCAGATTGAGTAGCCTAGTTAATTAGTCAAGTTGTTACTTAGTCAAATTATGCAATACTAGGTTAAAACAATCAAACAATCATATCATGAAAATATATAGCTGCGGAATAATAAATAACACATGATATGATCACCCAGGAAAACCAAACCGGTAAAAAAACCTGGGGAGGATTTTACCCACCGATCCTCAAGGCAAAACTGAATTCACTATGAAAGAATTGAAGTTCTTACAAAAGGACTTACAAGCTCCCCGCTCGACTTCCTAATGCTACCTACCAGTAGAACTTACTGACACGACCCCGTGCAAGCTCCGAATCCACGGACTCCTTCTTTCTTGAATTCTTTGATCAGCTACAAGCACCCACGCTTGATATTCTTTAAGCTTCAAAGGCAGCAACCAAGTTGATCATCAAGATGTTGAAGTAATCTCCATCTAGAAAATCCTAAGTTTTGTGTAAAGGAAAGCTCTTCTAGATCTCACAAGAGATTTACACAAAACCGCAATGTATGAGCAACAATACAACTTAAACAACTCTAAAACGTGGCTAGGGTTTTGCCTTATATACTTAGGGCAAAACCATAAAAACCCTAAACGTTTTAATGAGCTAGGGCTGAGTTAGAAAACTGTAGAAAACGCAATCTGGTCGATTTTCGATCGATCGAATCTATTACTCGATCGATCGAGCCAGACCGAATTGCCCCAATGCAACTACAGTCTCTCGATTCTAACTTTACAATAATTAATCAACTTTGAGCATACTTTAACAAGTCTAAACATGTTGTTTTGATCATGGTTTGCCAACATTATAAATTAGAGTTCTAAATACATAAATTCCTAAACCTTTAGAACCTAACACAATGTTTAGACAAAACACCAACATTTATTTAGTTTATACTTTATAATTTATACCATATATTAGACACTCAAAAAAAAAAATTGACATCCATATTGGCCACATTCTAACAGTGAGACAACAAACCAAAAGAACACTTGGTTGCAGTCCATCCAACAATCCTACTGACACACTCAGTTTAATATATCATTTTCACATAGATCTATCGCTGATATTATTGTTATTACGCATCAATCATACCTATACACAGTAATTAATTGGATGCATGTGAAAGTAGATATAGAATTAGGTGTCTCTTCCTATTGGTTCTTATGATGGTAAAAGTCTGATGATTACTTCAAAGTCAGGTATAGGGAGTGAGATTCAGTAAAACAGTCATTGCATCAAAAAAGATACATGAGTAGTGATTACTGATTATGATTTCTGCTTTGCCAATTTTGTTGCAAGTTAATCTCATTTTGCTGTTCTATAGGTTCAAGTATTAGAAAATTAATTTAGTTCAGTAGTTTCACAGCATAATAATTTTATGGTTCTCCTTCCAAACTTATGATTAGGCCAATAAGTTGTTTTGCACAAAGTTCTATATGGGTTTAGCGAAGAAAGAAAAAACAAGGATTCTTCTAGAATCTTTTCGTTGTTGTAGTTCACATAATGTATGTGCAGGTCGTTGGAAATTCTAAGGAATTTGGTACAATTTTGTTGGTAACACTGATCCTGACATCTTAAACATCCAACAGTAAACAGGTTTTGGCTTGAAAAACTTACCTAACCCCAAAAAATAAACAAATAATAAAGTCAAAGTTTCAGGTAATAAATGACATATTTTCTCAAGTGCCCTTCCACTGAAGCGTCCTATCCAAAGATAAAGCATAGTAATCCATTAAGAAAGCTGTAAAAGAATGATAACCACAACATATATTTGTCCAAGACCTCACTCTAGTTTCTCTTACATCGAACTTTAAGTAATTAGAGAAGGATTCCAAAATCCCTCACTTATAATTTTTTTTTTTTTTTAAAAAACTCTATGAAACCCTTACTCCTCTTAATCATCCATCCCACATTCTTCACCATGTTTCACATAAATGACCTTCTCCAAAGATGGTCAAGGAATTCCAACAAGGAATATGATTTTAATCAATAACATACCAAATAAAGAAGTCATAGATCATACATTTAAACTAGCTCGGAAGAAAAATTAAACATATAACTTCATTATTAATTGGCAGAATTTAAACCAAGACTATGATTTTAATCAATAATATACCAAATAAATAGGACCTAGAATCTCCTAGGCAGAGAAAGTAAGCAAATAAACAACGTAAAGTTCTATAGTCAGGCTATGGAAACCATAGTCACTATTAATTCGGGAAATTTCAACCAGGATTATGTTA
Organism: Quercus aquifolioides; assembly: GCA_019022515.1. NCBI lineage: Eukaryota > Viridiplantae > Streptophyta > Magnoliopsida > Fagales > Fagaceae > Quercus > Quercus aquifolioides. The sequence goes on from CM032330.1 coordinate 62,747,594, forward strand.
ATCAATAATATACCAAATAAATAAGACCTAAATCATAATTTTAAACCACCTAGAGAAAGTAAACAAGTAAATCATAATATATACTAGTGCCAGTTAATCCGAGAAAAGTAACAAATTGACTTCAGTGGTCTGTAACGTGTTTGGGATAATGCCTACATATTTATCAGGCTTGTTTCTTCCTAGAATTTTGGGAAATTGTACTACCCAATTGTACTCCCTGCTGGTATAGAAATTTCAAATATCTATATATTTTGATAAGTCATGAGAGAGAAAGGAATCCAAAGTTTCTCAAACTGATAGGGATTGGCACGTGCGAATGCATCTAGAAGGCTTTCCTTTTAAATGGGATTTTAGGGACTTTTTGGTTTTTGTTTTTTGTTTTTTTTTTTTTTTGAGATATTATATACTACTTGAATCTACTTTTGTCTGTTCTTTAATTATTAATGATTTTTTTTAATTACCATTATCAAGAAATCAATAAGCTGTTTTAATTGAAAGCAAGATTTAGTTCTAAATTGTAAATTTCACATTCAAGAAAGTACAAATATATATTGAATTAATTAAAACTCACATATATTTGTAACTTATTTATTTAAAAAAAAATACTATTTTTATTACTCTTTTTATGGAGAAAATGTGAGGGGGGAAAAAAAAAAAGAAACAAAAAGCTAGAAGAAGAAGAAGACAGCAGCAGAAATTGTCAAATACAAAACCATTTATTATCATATACCAGGCCCACAATATACAAACAAAAAAGGACAAACAATTTTCGCGGCAATCAAGCTTGATAGGTATAAGGGTAATGTGTGTGAAAACAAGTTATGGCCTACCACTACTGACTGCAAGGTTAGTTCATCTTTTTTTAAAGTGATAGTTTGGTTCACTTTTTTTAAAGTAATAATTGTATTACTAAAACTATATTATTAAAAAAAGCCCAGATGGCACAGTGGGCCCCGATAGAAGTACAAAACTAGTCTAACTCAGTTGCTTTGAATACAAGCACTCAGAAAAGTCCTATCAAAAAAAGAAAAAAGAAAAAAAACAATCATACGTCAAACAGTTCATATGCATGATACCCTAATTAACTAAGAATATAAGAGATTTTGTAACTCTATGCATGAACTAAACAATATGTATACATGAGTACATTTCTTTTTATAAGACAAGTGTTTTGCTGTTGCTCAGGACCAAAATCTGGCTGAAACCATATAAGACAAGTCCTCTTTTGCAATCAAGAGGAAGAAAGTTTTGATCACCTTTTCCTCAGGTTCCCTTTTGGCAAGGGTGTGTGGCTTGGATCTAATTTGAACTAAGAGTAGATCTTCTCAACCCTCACAACCTTCATAACTAGATCTCCACCTTGTTGGCCTTCAAACCTTTTGACAAAGAACAGAACAAATGGTTGTCCACTATCCTGGTGACAATATTATGGACCATACGGTGGAGGAGAAAAAATTAATTTTTGATAGTGAAAAGATGGATCCCGTAGGTACTTTGATTTATAGAAAAACAAATGTAAAGATACAACAATATAAACATAGTGTAAAGAAAGCTAGTAGCCAAATCAATCTCCAGGCTTCCGTATGGATTTCATTTATAAGGATAATTACAAGCATTTTGAAAAAAAAAAAAAAAAAGAAGATACAACACTATAAACAACCCATTCTTGCATCAAGATGGAATTTCAAGGGAGAATTCTAAAATTAATGAGAATGAATAATGAGACCATTAAATTAATATGGAATTCATATTTTTTGCTAATATCTAAAGCCACACTGTTTTTTATGGTTATAGGGGTGCACATATGCAAATCCACCATACATAGATGACCCAATAAAAGAGGCACCAGAGCTTACCTTGTCGAGAACCAACTTGACTATTGGCTCTCTGAGCTGAAGTTCTGTTGTCTGAAGGTCTTTCAGCAATCCTGAAATGAATATGTGCACATAAGAACCATACCAGAACAACAAGAAGTTATAAATAAAAAGACATGAATAACTGCAGAAACTGAAAGTACCATCATAATGCATTAACATTCAAATTTATTTAATTTATAATTAAGCCCAAGAAGTACTAAAAAACACATGATTTTACTTGAGAAACACATGATTTTACAAAGGATGCTGCCTAAAACAGTCAACCACTCATATCAAGACTGGAAAAAAATTACTTAATTAATAATTACACAAATAGGCCTTTCAACACCATCAAAAAAATTTCTCAAAAAAAAAAAACACCATCAAAATTTCTACCATTCGTCTCTCACGAAACAGTCCACAACACACAAAAGGGAGTAGCATTCCAAACCCAAAAATCCACAATATTTTGAGTAAATTTCTAAAGATAAGGATTATCAGGGAAAAAAAAAATGACCAAAACTAGAGACAGATAAGGAATCTAAAAATAAAAAATGGAGACAAAAAAGGTGCACACTCAGCACAGAAAAAACAGAAACTGAAAGTCACAGTCATAGACCATTATTGCTAGCCACCAGAGCCAAAAAAATAAAAAATAAAAAGCCTAACCACAACACCGACCCATTATAAAATATCTCGCCACAACAAAACTCAAACTCCCTCTCTCTGTTTGTGAAAATCTCTCTACAATTTACTCAAAACCATGGACGTCTCCACCGCCGCAACAAACTCAATAAAAACCATCATCAACTCTCCGCCGCAAGAACAAAATTTCACAGGTAATACATAGAGTTATTTCTAAGTTAAGCTAGGACCTTGACATAAATGAAAGAGCCATTATAATTAACACCATAGTAATCATAGAAAACTCTGATATGCAGTAGCTCAAAATTTGCCTATTAGAATTTCTATAAAGAGGAAAGCAACAAACATGTGACATTATTCTTAGTGCAATGAATGAGGAAAATGTAAGACATATCTTAAACAATGAAACAGTAAACAATCATGATACTAAAGCCATTGCATTGCCATCAAGGGCTATAAGATTGTGAATTTGTGATCCTCATCCATCATATAGATGCGAAACCCAAGCATACCCATTAACAAATTACACTCCACAAAACAAGCAAGGCCACTTTTTTACTCACAATTTCAAATCAAACTCCTTGAAGAGAGAGAGATAAATATAAATATAAACATAAATATATATATACTGCCCAAATGCCAATATAAGGGAAAGGCAAACTCTGAATCTTAATCTTCTATATCTAACCAAAATCTATATAAAAGTCATTGAAAGAACACATATGAAACATAACCCATCAATTATTTCATCTAGATAGTGTGTATAATCACATTCAACAGTTATAAGACAGCTCATTTTTTTCCGGAAACAAATACCCAATTAATTTGGAAAAAGAAAAAAAGAAACTGGAAGACACATTAGGCAAAACTTGAAGAGTTTTCACTAGAATGCACAAATCAAACACCTAGATAAGAGTTGAAAAATGAAGCCCATTTTCTTCGAAAACAATTTCCTGGGAAAAAACTGGAAAGGTGCATGGAAATGTCATATGGGGTTGGGAGTTACTAACTCTATTGAGGATGATAGAGAAATTAGACTCACCAAGATATATCGGGCTTCAGATCGATGGAGGCTGACGGCGGCGTTCGATGATAGCGAAGGGATCTACAGCATCGAAACGACGCCGGTGGTTTGGAAGAGAGGGTCAGAGGGAGGGATCTGGTGGAGGTCGGCGGAGATTGTGGTGGAGGAGACGACGGAACCGAAGGAAGATCGACTGAGTATGATGGGTTGCGATGTATCGGGCTTCAGATCATGGAGGCTGTGTCTGTGTGTTATAGCTAGGAGCTGAAGCAAAGTTTTTAGTACTTAAGATTTGAAAAAAAAAAAAAAAAAAAAACGGGGCTTTAGTCCGTCTGGGGCCTAATGGGCCCGCGTTTTGTAGTGGGGGTGGATCCTAGTTATAATATCTGCTTCAATAGAGGAAAAAATAACTAAATTACCTAACTTATGATAACTCTTGTGCTTAAACATGAAATTTAGCTTGTTGATGAGTTCGAATATTATTCTCATTTTAAATAAAAAATAATAATCTTAACTTTTTACTTTTATAGTTCACTCATTTTGGTTTTCTTACATCACATACGGTTAGTTAGTGGCAGCCGGAGACACTTATTGTCGAGTGGGTGCAATCTCATGAAATTTTAAACACAATATAAAGGTATATTTAAGAATTATTATAGAATTTGAAATTCATTTTATCATTACACCCATTAAAAAATATTTGGGTTCAATTATGAGTATTTATAAACGAAAATTAAGGAAAAAGAAAGAAAGAAGAAGATCTATTTTGTAATTTTAAAAACGCGCTACAAAAAATGTGTTTTTAAGCTGCGTTTTACAAAAACGCAGCTACAGGGGGTAGTTTGAGCCGCGTTTGTGAAAAATGCGGCTCCACCCCTGGATGTATAGCCGCGTTTAGTGATGTTGAGGCTGCGTTTAGCTGGGTAGGACTTAAGCCGTGTTTTTAAAAATGCGGCTATAGACCTATCCGGGGATTTTTTTTTTTAATATATCCCAGAGCTGCGTTTAATAAACGCAGCTTAAACTAATACAGAGCTGTGTTTGATTAAACGCAGCTTAAACATGTCTGGAGTTGCGTTTAATAAACGCAGCTTAAACACTTATAGTGCTGCGTTTGATTAAACGCAGTTTAAACATGTCTGGAGCTGCATTTAATAAATGCAGCTCTAGGTTTGCTATAAATTGAAAAAAACCTAAATTGAAAAACACAATTGAATCCATTTCAACCTAGCTCACTCTCAACCTAGCTCAAGATCCCTAATCTCGCCGTCATGCTCTCAACCTCGTGCCTAAACAAAACCCAATACCCACAAACCTATGCCTCTTAGCCTCCCTCATCAATCGGTAAGCTCTCTCTCTCTTTCTCTCTCATCGATCCTCTCTCTACTTATAGGAATCGTTTTTCTCTTCGCGCCATTTTCAGTAAGGAGGAGAGTTCATTCGTCGACTTCACCGACGCAAGGAAAAAGGGCTTTCCAACGGCTCCAATCAAAACCCATTTTAGGTACGCTTCGATTTTCCCCCAAAGTTTATTCATCCCGATCGAAACCATGTGAAATTTTGTCCATTGAGGATGGGTATGATGCCCGATTGTGTGTGCGTGTCAAATTTTGGCGTTGGTGGTGGCTTTGGGTTTAATAGAGTTGATAGATTTGTAAATTTCATATGGGTATCATGTTTTTTCTTCTTCTTCTTCTTTTTGTGTTTAATTCCTATTGGTATATCTTCTACTAGTTCTTAGTTTTGATTTTGCTTATTGTGGATTTTTGGGTTTGAAGCCATGGGAACAAGATACTTAACTTAGAAAATTTTGAAGTAATTTACGGTGGTTTTAGTTTTGTTTAGTTAGTAAAAATTTTGAAGTAATTTATGGTGGGTGTATTATGTAATCTGAGGAATGGGTAGTTGATTAACTTATCCTAATATATATATATATATATATATATATATATATATATATATATATGCTATTAGAGGATGGGTATTAGGAATGGGTAACATGAGGAAGGGGTATTTTGTAATCTGAGGAATGGGCATTAGTTAAATGGTCAAATATTATACTATTAGAGGTAGACGATAACATTTTCTTGAACATGGCTTTAACTCAAGATAGTTATTTCATGTCTTTTGGAACTATTAAATTTTACAATTGGGCAGAGTAAAAGAAAAGTAGAAAAAAAAATCAATTAAGCCTCAAGAATTACAATTGATTCACGTAAGTTGGATAAAAAAGAATGATTTTTAAAAGATATGATCTAAAAACACCTTTTTTTTTTCTTTTCTTTTCTTTTTAACAAAGTTTGGCTACAAACTAGTTTTGAAAATCTAATACTTGGATTATATGTTTTTTATATCCTTAACACGCATGTCAAATTTTGTGCTAATTGAATGTTATTTACTAGTCAATCCATAAACTTATTTTTTATTCATAATTTTAGACTACAAAAATTTGAAATTTAAACATTTGAATGATGACACAGTTATTAATTTTGATCTTCTAAAAATTTTGTAAGTATGAAGGATATAAGAATAAAACATAATTCAATGGTAAATTTATCAAAATTCACATTCAATAAAAAAAATATTGAGTGAAATTAATGGCTACAAACTAGTTTGTGATCAAACTTTGTCATTTTCATTTTCATTTTCCTCAAAATTGATCCCAAAATGAAATACTTATTACTCATCCAACCTTTCCCTCTGCCACTTCTTTTGACACTATGGAGTTAGAAAAGTCTAGAACTAAGGTTGTCCATGGGTTGATTCGGGTTGGTTTTGAGGTCAACTTAGACCTGACTCACTCAGGTGGGGTGGAAGAAGACAAGACCTATAGCTGATCACCAACTACCACAGGTTGAATTAGATCGGACTCTAGTGGATGATCGTTCGGTTTGGTTGAAACCTATGAAGGAGTGACGATGAGTGGAGGAGAGTAGATCTTCACCAAATCTGAGTAGAGGAGAGCAAAATTTGGCTAGATCTGAACAAAGAAGAGTAAAATGTCTCTGAGTCTAAGTTAAAAGGGGTCAAACTTAGCAAGATTTGAGCCAAAACACCGTCGAATTTGAACAGATTTAAGCAAATATGGTCGGATCTAAGTGGGGGAAGGCCTAACATGGCCGAATATGAGTAGAAGAGAGTGAAATAGTCACTAGATCTGGCTATCAGCCTTGTTTGAAGCATTTTTCGGTTGGGTTAGGTGGCTTGGGTTTTAAAAGAGGAAACACACCACTTGACTCGTTGGCAATCACAACCGATTGCCAGAGGGATCGAATTAGGCCGCTGATGGTCAGTTCTAGTTGATTTGCTTGGTTTTGTCGGGTGGCTAGGTTGCTTGGATAGCCCTATTTGGCATAACCAAACACAAGTTGAAATACATAAAAAGAATGTTTGAGCCTCTGGAGGTAGGAAAAATAATTAAGCCTTAAATTTTTAAATTGATTTAAAATGATTTGATTGTTTTACAAAAATATACATGTTTATGGTACGATTACATTAAATATTTAAGAGTTTAGTATTTAATTAAAATTCTAATTTATTTCAATGAAATTTATATTGATTATTGAGAAAATTTAATATTTAGTATTTGAATATTGAATTTCATAATTTAATATTATATTAATTTAATTTTTGACAAGTATAGTTAAATTCTTTATTACTTAGTACACAATTCATATTAGGTTATTAAGTTTCAAAATATAAATTTATATTCTTAAAAATTGTTGAAATTTATTTTATTTTTTTAAAACAAATCATGGACACATTTCTTTAGATAGAAGAAGGAAAAAAAATACAACCAAACACCAAATTGTGCATCTATTATGTATTTGCTCATCAAAATTAGCCTTGGTTTTAGCATATCAAGTTGTCAACTCTAATTCTAAAAAGGATTTTTTTTTTTTTTTACAGTAAATATTGTAAAGAATAGCTATATACATATATATATTTTGAGAAGGAGGTAAGTGAATTTATTGAACTAAATCAGATTGGAATACATCTTCCAAATCATTCGGTAGTTCTTCTACCCAATCATCAGTGTCAGCAGATAAAAATACTCTTCGTTGAGGTCTAAAAAGTTATAACACCAAGCCCCAAAATAGTACAATAGGTGAACCCCATATAAAAGGATTGAGCTCATCACAAGAGAAAAGGATGGTAGGCCCAAGTCCATTAAAAAAAGATTTAAAGCCCAGAACCCACGAAAGGTAGGGCCCATGAAACGAAGGGAGGAAAGGAAAAAGCCCAGCCTGTCAAGATCAAAAATCAAAGGGAGTCTAGTGGGAAGAATTGGGCCGAGATACCCAGAGGCTGCCAGGGGCTCGAGATCCTCAGGATGTGCAGCACAGCTAGGATGAGATTGAGACAGCTCAAAAAGAGCACCAAGAAACACAAGGAACGAAGAACAAATACGTCATTCTCAATCACCCAATGATGCAGAAAGGAACCAGAAGGCTTGGAGAGTAACGATTCATGAACAAGGGGCTGGTACCTCGGGCAACCCAGAAAGAAGAACCATAAAGGGAAGTAGCTGGGAAAACCTTCAACATGGCAGGAATGGATTCGGTTCACCTGGGAAAAATGACAAAAAGAAGAATAGCCAAAAAGCTGAGTCTGAAAAGGTAAGGTTTAAAAGCCTTGAAGGAAGAGAGATTGGAGGTCAGCTCTCTAAGGACACCCCAGAATGGAACGTCAGCAAGAGGCTTTTAGGAAAACAGCACCAAAAGAAGAAAACTATGAGAAATAAGGAAAGGACCAGTCATCAGAGTGGCTGGCACAATAGGGGCTCTGGTACCCAGGGGAGTAAATGAGGGGAATCAGTGGTACCTCGGAACCTTAGAATGACACTATAAAAGGGGAAATCATCCAACATTGAAGGGGCATTCAGCAAGAGTGAATCAGAACAAAATCATTGAGAAAACTCTGCAAAAACTCAAAGAAAGTAGTAAAAGAAAGAGGAATATCGTCCGGTATCCCGAAACAGCCACTATAGAACATACTTGGATTCAAAGGGATTCAAACTTTGCAAGTCTTAGAGGCTTAAATAGCCATCTAATTCTGTAATTTTTGAGCTTATTTGGACCTTGTGACACTTCTTAGTGAGCACATTGTAATTTACAACTAATAAAAGTAATGAAATATTTCACAGTGTTTTAAGGATCCTTAACAATTATTTTGTCTCTCTCTTTATTACATTGTTCCTTTACTGTTTCTTGCTGTTCAATACATATATATTCTTGCCTGCTAGTATGTACGTATTGTAGGATTCTTGCTCTGTGCACCGCTTGGTTTGTAAATAGCCCATTTAGCTGCGGTGAACCAATCCCAGTCCCTTTAAACATCAACTAAAAGGCCCAGGGTCCTTGCTTCAACTTGGGCCTTGACACTATAAAAAAAAAGGACTCTCACACTCTTCTAGCAAGGGCATGGGCCAGTTTATTAGCCTCCCTACGAACATGTAGAAAAGAACATCCTACAAAAGATGAGCTATTACATCGAATCTCCTCTATAATATGACCAAACAGTGTGCAACAGGTTCCAGGCGCGTTGATGGCTTGAATGACCCGCTGACAATCCCCTTCAAAACAGACTTGGAATAACATTAGTTCTTTCACCAGGGTCACAGCTCTGCGAGCAGCGAGAGCTTCAGCATGCTCCACAGATTGGGGTCTGGCTATTTTTTGACTCAACGCTCCCATAATGTTACCTAAGCTGTCCCAAACCACCACACCAAGCCCAACTAGCTCACTATTATCAAATAAGGCCGCATCAAAGTTGGCTTTGTACAAACCCACTGGTGGTGGTGACCATTTGACACAAGGGGCATGTCACACAGGATTGGGAGGCCGCTGATGGATCTCGAAGAACTCCACAACCAACTTTTTTGCTCTACGACTAATCTCCTGAAGGGGCCACGTCGATTAATGCTCTCGAAGCTTGTTTCTACATTGCCACAGACACCAAGCAATTGTTGAGAAGAGAGCAATTGAAAAACTAGAACCTTGTTCGAAGACAGAATCAATAAGATCCATGAAACTTCTATGTGCAATCTGATACAGCTCAGAAAAGCGAGGTTCCGATTTCCAGACCAATTTGGCTTGGTCGCAGAACCATAACACATGCATGATTGTTTCCTGGTAATCATCACAGAGGGAGCATGTCTCATCCACAAGGATTTTTCGAAGCACTAAATTCTATTTCGTGGGAAGGGAGTCATTTGCCGCTCGCCATATAAAGTGTTTGATCTTCTAGGGGGCATGTATCTTCCAAATTCGCTTCCAGAGCAAAGAACAGTCACCACCTAACGAGGAAGGGAGTCCATTGGTCACCTCTGTAGCAAGTAATATGTACGCTGACTTAACCGAATAATTTCCATCCGGAGATAGGGGCCAAACTAGTGCATCTTCTGTACTCACTTTGCTGACATATATCTTCATGATCATCTCAGCTTCCCAAGGGTAGAAAAGGTTTTGTATCAGCCCAGAATCCCATACTTTCGAGTTGGGATAAAAAAATTCACACACCTTCTCCACCCCTGCACCATTCCTAGGCGAGATCACTCTACTCTATCCCACATCCGGCAGCCATCTGTGACTCCAAATATCTATCATTCAGCCATCTCCTACTCTTCACACAACCCCCTTTTGAATGACTTCCTTGGATTGTAAAATGCTTCTCCATGCATAGGAGCACTTCGAAGGTATTGGGGTATCCAAAATATTGCCCGTTGGGAAGTATTTAGAGCTAAACACTTTAAAGAGCAATGATTCCTTATTATTTAAAAATCTCCAAGCTTGCTTCGCGAGTATCGCCTTGTTAAAATTTTGGATATCCCTAAATCCCATACCCCCTATAGATTTGGAGGAACACAAGGTACTCCACTTCGCCCAATGTATCTTCTTTGTCTCACCTTGCCCCCACCAAAACTTCCGGATCATCATTTCAATATCTTTGCACAAGTTGACCGGCAATTTGAAAACACTCATAGAATATGCCGGGATTGATTGAATTACTGCCTTGATCATTACCTCCTTCCCTGCTTGAGAGAGTAACTTCTCCTTCCAACCTTGCATTTTTGCCCAAACTCATTCTTTGATTAGAGTGAAGCTTGCTTTCTTCTCCCTACCTATAAAAGAGGGTAAACCCAAATACTTCTCATAATGCTGAATTGCTGAAAGACCAAGTGACACTTTTATTGCTTCCTAGGTAGCTTCATCCGTATTTCTACTAAAGAAAAGGGTGGTCTTATCCTTGTTCTCCATTTGGCCTGAAGCTGCTTCATACATTGCCAACAACTCCTTTATTTTGTTGCACTTAGTCAGAGTAGACCTACAAAATAATAAGCAGACATCTGCAAAAAGGAGTTGAGTAAGCTTAGGACCACGCCTACTAATGGAGAAACCATGAATATGTCCATCATCAACAGCCTTTCTAAGAAGAGCATTTAGACCTTCCGCACAAAATAGAAAGAGATAAGGGAATAAAGGGTCCCCTTATCTTAAACCTTTTGTTGGAACAATCATTCCTTGTGGCTCACCATTCACCAAGATAGAGTATGACACCGTAGTAATGCATTCTATGATAAAAGAAACCCAGGAATTCTGAAAACCCATCTTCAGTAAAACTTTCTCCAGAAAAGCCCACTCCACCCGATCATAAGCTTTGCTCATATCTAACTTTAGAGCCATAAGACCTATCTTCCTTAAGCAACAAGTTTTCATGTGCTGTAGAGATTCAAAAGCAATCAACACATTATCAGTAATCAACCTATTAGCAATAAAAGCACTCTGTGTTTATGAGATGATATTGTTGAGAAAAGGTTTGAGCCTATTTGCAATGACTTTACTGACAATTTTGTCAATTACATTACACAAGCTTATTGGTCTAAATTTAGATACTCTCTCTGGATTTTTTACTTTTGGAATTAAAGTAATAAAAGTATGGTTTATGGATTTTAAGATAGAGCTAGAATTAAGACAAGATAATACAGCTTGAGTAATATCCATACCAACTTCCGACCAGTAAGTCTGATAAAATAGGGAAGGCATACCATCCGGGCCTAGAGCTTTTAAAGGAGCCATTTCTTTTATTGCTAGTTCAACCTCCTCTGCCTTATAAGGTGCTGTGAGTTTGGAGTTCATATCTCCTGAAACAATTTCTCGTACCCCCTCCAAAACAGTCTTCAAATTCTGTGGGTTGGATGTTGTAAAAAGTTCAGCATAGAAGTCAACTAAAACTTTTGTAAAGGCAGCTTCCTCGGATTGCCAAATAGCATCAGCATCACGTAGCCCTTTGATAAAGTTCCTGCGCTTCCTGTTAGTGGTTGTCCCATGAAAGAATCTTGTATTCTTGTCCCCACTTTTGATCCATTGAACCCGAGATCTTTGGTGCCACATTTGTTCTTCTCTATCAAGCAAAAAATTCAGTTCTGACTTCAGCCTCGACACCTCCTGATAGTTATTCTCCCTAACCGATCTTTCCTCAGCTTTCCATAGCATTTCCTTTGTTTGCTGGATTTGTTTTTTAACATTTCCGAAATGTGCCTTATTCCACTTCTTCAGTTGTTTTTTGCATCTCTTCAATTTCTTGGCAGCGGTGAACATAGGGGTGCCATTCTCGGTCTGATGTGCCCAAGCTCTAAAGACCATATTGCCACATTTCGGGTTAGTGACCCATATCGCTTCGAACCGAAATGGTTTTCGCTTCCATTTCTGGCTTTCCCCATTTGAACCAAGAGCTAGTAGAATTGGTCTATGGTCCGACGTGTAATAATGCAAATGTGTAACTCTACCTGTGGGGTATCAGGCTAGCCACTCATAGTTGGCCACCTTTTAGTCAAGACGCTCCCAAATCCATTCGCCATGCCAACGACCATGCCAAGTGAACTCTGGTCTGAAATACCCTAAATCAACAAAGCCACACTCATCAAGGACATCTCAGAAAGACTACATGAGATTGTGAGACCGTTGTGCACCACCATTTTTATCCTTAACCTCCAATAACTCATTGAAGTCTCCAAAACAACACCATGGGAGCTTTGGTTTTGAATTCAACATACGAAGCATGTTCCACCCCTCAATTCTTCTACTCGTCTTTGGTTCGTCGTAGAATCCAGTTAAGTGCCTTACATTCTCCGATCCTCCCTGCACTATCGCATCTATATGATAATATGAGAAACTGTCAACCCAAACCACATCTTCCTTCTTCCACAAAAGTGCCAGCCCACCACCCTTACCATTACTTGGGATAGTGAAACATCCATCAAACTTCAACTGAAATCGAACCCATTCCATCCACTCTTTATCAGACCATGTTTCCGACAAAAACACGATCTCGGGACCTAGCGCTTGTACAATATCTACAAGCTCTTGAACTACACGGCGGTTCCCAAGCCCTCGACAGTTCCATGCTAAAAGATTCATTAGTTCCGGCAGGGCTGGGAACCAGCCTCCATTGATGACATTGAACCAGACTTTGCTACCTTCTTCTTACTCCCCTCAGTTTCCTCAGTTTCTACGTTCTCATCTCTAAAAGCTCTTTTTGATAGAATGGAAGAGTGTTGTCTAGTGGGCTCAACATGAATTCGTTCTCTACGTACCTAACCTTTTTCCTTAATTTTTTCCTTTGTCTTTCACTACAACCGGGCTAGAAGATAGGCCCAATGATCTAGGCCCATTAGTTTCCTTTTCCTCCAACTCCTGATGGTGGGGCATGACCTCACTATTATCATAATCAACCCCTTTGACCTTCACGTTGTCAAACTTGGAAAGCTCATAATCAATCTCCTCTAATTGCTCCTGGAATAAAGTATTCTGCATGGTCTTAGCCAAAATCTCATTGTTTCTGCTAAGCGGCAAAATCTCCATGTTTTTTGGACTTTCCAAAATGGTTCCCTGGTTTTCTAGACTTACCAATCTTCTATCTCTATCAACCACCGGACCAGAGTGCTCATCGATAACTTCCCTACTCCGAACTGCCATGTGGCTACCTTCTGAGTCACGCCCTCCATCATCCTTCGAATTGTACCCTTCCCTGGTCTTATCATTATGCATTCCAAATCCTTCCCAACCATCTTCATTGTCCAAACCCGGCACACGGATCACCATTTTCCTAGATGGGTTTGGCATAGTTGCACATAGCCAAGCACCAAACTATTGGTCACCGTCCTTGAGAGTACCTCTGCTTCTAATCCACAGTGGACATTATCTATCTCCATGGGTGAGTTTACTGCACCAATAACAGATATTGGGCAGTTGTTCATACCTAAAGCTCACCCAGCCCTCCTTTCCTCTCGCTGTAGTGATCGTACGGCCTCGACATAAAGGTTTATGGATGTCTACTGCAACCTTGATCCTTATGAAGTTTACTCCATATTGATCTCCCTCGTCCGCCGTTCTATTCTCTACCTTGCCCACTACCGACCCAATCTCCTTAGCCAGGTCTAGAGAAAAACTTCCAACTGGTAGATCATGGACTTGAACCCAGAAGCGAGTGACGTTAAAACCCAGGGATCGGATTGCATCATCCCTATCTATTCTTTACAAAACCACAAGGTGCCTGTCAAAAGACCAGGGTTCCCCCTCCAAAACCCTATTGATATTTGACTCCTCAGGGAAAACAAAAAGAATCATATGGTCACCTATATCTCTAATCTCAAATCCTTTCCTCATTTTCCACAAGAGTTTGAAGGTCCTACCTATGGTCTCCATATTCAACACCTGTCGAGTAAGAAACTTTGCTGCCAACAAATACTCCTCCACCTCGGTCTCCTCTTTGATTGCGAACTTATTGCCTTCGGACTCTGAGAGGGAAAACCTCTTCCACAATCCCATCAACTTCTCCATAACGAAAACACTCACCAGCTCTCTCTCTCGATTCAGCAAAGCAACATGAGAAAGAGGACTATGGAAGCCTCACTTAGATGCAGGCACTAGGTTATTCTCCTAACGGCTAGGGTTGCCCTAGGTCAGAGTAACTATATATTTAGAAACTTTATCAGTTGAGCTAACTAAGAATAACTATATAACCGAATGGGAAATTCTGGGATGAATAAATGCTTTTGCAATAACATATATTGAGTAATGCTTTTCATAGCATTTAGAATTAGGTAATCATGCAATGATAGCAAAACTTGTTCAAGGACAATTATAATGATTCATTGAATACCATTGAAACCTTAAAAAAAAAAATCAAATTAATGTGTATATATATATCTATATCTATATTATTATTATTATTATTATTATTATTAT